>OU612016.1:8682500-9882500 GCA_914767945.1 Eilema depressum | reverse complement strand
TGCGGTGTGTCTGCGATGGCTAAGACGGCGGGTGGTGGTGGCTCTTGACGGCTGAGCCACTCACCGACCTTTTCTTCAGCTGCTGCAGACACCTGTTCCTGGTCTTCCAGGTCTTCATCTTCACTGTCGGTTTGTTCTAACGCTGCTAATCTTGCTGCTGCAAGTTCTATCTTCAATTGAAGTAGATCTTGTCTTGCGTTGGCTATCTTCAATGTTCTTGCTTTCGAACGCACTGATACACTCCCTCCCCCCCTCTTACCGGTGGCTGGACGGGATGATGCTTGCGGTTTTCGGCTCCGCAACTGTTGCAACACTTCGGGACACGGCGTTGGCCCCGAAGCGGACGGTGGCTCCATGGTGGTCACCGTCTCTTCCGTCGTGGTCCTGTCTGAGGCGGACAACTCTGATGCGGTCGGCTCCGCGGCCCCCTCAGGTCCAGATGCACCCACGGCGTGTGTTGCTGGTTTTCTGCTGGTTTCTGACCTCGTAACCGGCATTTTGATTCTTCAAACTTGCTGACTATTTGCTGTTTACTTGCTGACTACTTGCTGACTCACTCCCTTGACGCTTCCTTGCCAAACCCGGGACGACCCTGGTGCTCCACCCGTGGTGTTCCACACGATTCCTCCGTGCTGCTCCTTGATCCGGCTCGCAAGGACCAAAATGTACTGAACGTACTGGCCCCGACCCTAACCCAGCGCTAGACTTTTTATCTGGCGGAAACTATACTGTGTTTGCGCTGAGCAAGGTCGGGAGAAAGCCGGATGCGGAACAGACACGGCGATCAAGGCGAGGCACACCGTCGAGAAGTCCCAGGGAAGGTTCGAAGAACGTCAAGAGAGGAGTACTTTTATGTTGAAATAATAATCTTGAAGAATCTTGAAAGTAGTTTATTGAGTAGAGTAGTGTTCTCTACGAATACTGTATGCCGACTGAGGTAACGGTACATCTGGGCCCTCTGTTTATATAGCCCGCGGAGCTTACACGTGCCGTCTATGATAGGCGCATCGAGTTAACCGCGCTCGATGCGTCCACCAGCGGCCTAACAACATTCTTGCATGTACCTCTATTTCTATGTACAATGATTATTTATATAATCTACTATGCTTATTTATTATCTAATATAATGTCTAATAAGAATCTTATAAGAATTTAATAAGAAAAGGAAATTAATTTTACGAAATCTATTACAAAATGCTTACAAACTAAATGCCCTACCGGGTGTTTTAAAAATGTTTATTATGAACTTAGAACTATCTTATTTGCTATAACTTACATACTATGACCTATTTACTATATTATGTACATTGTTCTGCACACATATACTAGCTCCCATTCTTACACACTTAATGAATGCATCCTTTGCAACCGGATGCTTGCCACGGGACTGGAAACATGCCATTGTCACCCCAGTATATAAGAAGGGAGACAAGCAACAACCTGTTAACTTTCGCCCCATCAGCCTCACCAGTGTGGTTGTGAAGCTGATGGAAACAATAATTTCACGCAGTTTGACCGGGTTTCTGGGACGAGTAGGCATTATCTCAACCAAACAGCATGGATTCGTTGGTAGGAGGTCAACAATCACCAATTTGCTGACATGTCTACAGGACTGGACCAAGGAACTGGACAGCCGCAACCCGCTCGATGTCATTTATCTGGACTTCGAGCGTGCATTTGACAAAGTTCCACACCGACGACTTCTCAACAAACTGGAACATCTTGGGATACGTGGATCATTGCTCAACTGGATAAAGCACTATTTGGAAGATAGAACATTCCAAGTTCGGGTGGGTGACTCGCTCTCCAAGCAAAGACCCGTTATGAGTGGCGTACCCCAAGGCTCAGTGCTTGCCCCCCACTTATTTGGAGTATACATCTCGGACTTAATTGAGCTGATCGAGTCCCAGTCCGCATTTTATGCTGACGATGGAAAGTTCTTTGCCAACCCACTTATACAGAATGGACAGCTGCAGGACGACTTGGATCGAATCCAGAACTGGACCAAAGACTGGGTCATCAAATTAAATGCTTCAAAGTGTAATGTCCTGCATTTAGGGAGTAATAATCCAAGACTAACATACAATCTTGAAGGAAAGACTTTGGCTTCAGTCACTCTCCAAAAAGATCTAGGAGTGTGTATGACTCCTGATTTGAAGTGGGCAGAACATATCTCCGACATGGTGAAGAAGGCCAACTTATTTGTGTACGTTGTTCGAAAGTCCTTTCAAACCATACCAGTAGAAGTATTCAGGAAAATTTTCAAGACCTATATTAGACCACTCCTTGAATATGGCTTTCAGATCTGGAGCCCATATCTTCACAAAGATATCAATCTGCTGGAGAGTGTCCAGAGAAAGGCCACCAAAATACCGCAGGCCTTATGTCGCATGCCCTATGAGGAGAGACTTCGCGCGCTGAAACTGAGTACACTGGAACAAAGACGACTTCGAGGCGATCTGATAGAAGCGTATAAGATCCTAACAGCACACTACAATCTGCCAGATATCCAAAACATCCTCCTCAGAAGAGACAGTCAACGGCCTTCCCGTGGACACGACCTTCGTTTGAAGCGCGCTCCCACTGACACGCTGGTTGCCCACCACTTCTTCAGTAATAGAGTGGTCCATAATTGGAACTCTCTACCGGAGGAGGTTGTTACTGCCACCTCAGTAAACTCTTTTAAAAATCGGCTTGACAACTGGCTACGACTGGACAATATGGCGCTTAAAAAAGTGACGGACAGTTAAAAAAAAATAGACTATTACCTACATTTAATCACTAGAAGTGAACACATCAGCTCATAGCTGCCTGTTCATAAATAAATAAATAATTTTACATAATTATTTCCTCGACCGTATGTACGCCTACATCTACTAAATTAATTATCATCACAGCACGGCATTAGGCGTCGCGCGTCGTACTCGTACAGATGATGGATGAATTATATTATATTATTCGTATTCAACACGCGAACAGCTTGAAATTTTATGAAACGCCCGCGTTTCTTCTTCGTACGTAGACGTTCAGTGGGCCTTCCCCGTAAAACATTAAGCTTAATCACTTTTAGAACTTCTTTAAACATCAATTTCGTTTACTAACTTCATAGAATAAAACGGGACATAGTGATTACATTTTCTGACAAGTTTCTTTAAGATAAGTCAAGTAATTGACTACCGTCAGACCCGCACCCCTGCCGAGAGGACAGCCTGCCCCAGAGATCCGTAAGGAGTCTTTAAAAGGAGTACTTTTTGTTTGTAAATGATAGGTTCTTAGTAACCCTCAAAATTATCGAAGTTAGAATTATCGGCAGCTCTGTGTTCGATATCATTTATCTGTTTTTTCTATTTTTGGTAACTTATCTCTCTTCTCTCTCTTTCTCTCGAAGTCTCTTTGACATCATTTTACAGGCAACATCGGCACTTCTAAGCAATCGAATCAATAAGGATCCTCAAAACTTGATTCACATATTGTCGTTTTTTTACATTTATTTGACAAAATTTAAATACTAATTCTACGGAAGACAATTCTACGATGTATCTACATCCCAATCTAAATTCATAGTAAACAGTTTAACTTACTTGTAATATGATGCTAGAACCACTGGGAATATAGCATGAATATAGCAATTTATTTAATTTGCGTCCTAACAAAGCATAGCTCCGTAGCAAAATATCGTCTCTACATACTTCATGTGCTGACGTACCCAAACAATCTATCTGTTGTTGATCAAATAGGACAATCTACTTCATATACACATAATAGATTATACTCTAAAAATAACCTTCACATGATATGTTAAGAACTTGTTAGATGTTAGCGCACAGAAGAATGTGACTACGATAAACAATTGCCCATTCAACAACATAAAGGAAAGAGTGTCTGTTCAAATAGCTCTTAAAGCTGATTTTGATGAAAACGCATTAAAGTCACATACATACACACAAATAGTTTAGTTTAATTTTTGAATATTTTGTTTTATAATGGATTTATTGGAATTCAACTGAACAACATTTAGTATTTAGTATTGGTATCTTGTTCGGATGGGTACTTTGGAATAACCCTGCACTTCAAGACTCGAGTCAACAATCACTCAGTATCTTAGTCTCCCCATGACCAAGGCTGCTAAAAAGTAACTGAAACATCGGGATCAATGTAAATAATAAAAGCCTAAACATAAAACAAATCGCGATAGAATCCATTAAAATAGTTTTATTTCAATGTGTAACATTCTCGTAAACTGCCGAGAATATCATGAAAAAGGTAATTTTCTACAAACGTGATGTAATAAACTCCGTCAATTTACAGTTACTCTGATATATCTGAACTTCTAAAAGCGATCAAAGTATTCCTAATCTGTCATCATCAAATACAGTTTTCGACATGTCGATCTGCTCCTCTCTACGTATAACCCATTTAATAGTTTTATTGCCTACTTAATACATGTAGATAATTCATTCGGAAAGTTTTATGAGCCATGAAACAAATGGTTAATTTCGACTGTTCTATTTAAACGGTTAACACTTTGAACAAGAATTTTTCACGTTGATGACCGATCTTGTGGAACTAGAAACAGCAGGCCTAAAAAGACTCGCATAAACATTTAAAACAGGTCTATAATTATACGTCTGTCATACTACCAACTGCATAAATACTTTGTAATCCCATATAGACATATAAGATTATAAAGTTACAATTGCAGTTAGTACTTAGTATGACAGCCGTTCAATTATTGACTCGTTTTATGAGTTCATGGTACGGGCTCTGTTATAGCATTTCGAATTGTTACTTTTTTGTAATCCTTACAAGTGTATAAACAATGAGTATTCAACGCCCAACCAACACCTTCAGGGTCCAGCTCACCCGCTAATCGGTACACGTGGTGTAGGCTTTCCTTTTGGGGCAAAAAGGTTAGATGGCAGTCGCTTTCGAAACCAACAAACCAATAAAAATTATAAGAGTACCCTGGGCTCCTAAGTTATATGTATTAGGAAGATAAAGAAGATGATCACTATAGTGTTTTAACAAAGTAAGTAATCAGGGCAGTAAGGATTCAAAGCAGGTACCTATATAGAATACCTACCTATTTTCGGCGACTATTGACCTCTGAAGATTTTAAGGTTACTTAGGTACGTGTAGTATTTATTGTACACGATTTCAATTAAACTCCAATACAAGACGATACCCATAAACGTAAATAAAACAAACTTTTAAATAAGCATAAAGTTCATTGCTACATTTGCCGTAAACTCAGAAAGTTTCATTTTAATTGCCAACGAACACGTGTCGACATACCGCCCATTAAAATGAAGATTTACCAAAATAGGTATATCACAAAATTTGTTACTCTGATTCACGAAAATCATATACTCATTTAGTAGGTAGAGATAGCACTCTGGCAGTTTGAATTTCTAACAATTTTAGAAATTCTAACTAATTGGAACTCTGTGCTCGCCTGAAATTTTAAGCGATTGGAAGCAAACTTATAATGTGACACTTAGAGATATTTCGCTTTCACTAAGTGCTACATCATGCAATAAGTAACAACACCATTTATGGTTACATACTATATACCTAATTTATTATAGAATCATTAAACGAAACTTAGAATAGATAAGATATGATGCGTAGAACAAATTGTAGCAGTAAGTTTTATAACATTAACATATTATAATTTTAAAGGATTTGCTCATCGAAATGTACTTCTAAGAAACAGGCCATCTTATATATTCTGTGAGAGTTGTTGACTTTTGAAGATATCTACTTAAAAGTTCTTATTTATTTAGCTGTTTGTAAATTCGTATAAATTTGTTAGGACGAAATGTACATATTATACTTTATCCTAACTCTTATCGTATTTACGTCTTTCCTTTAAATACATTCAGTACCTAGTAAGTTATATTAAATTCAACTGTTATTTACCGAATAAAAAGTTAAATAGTCGAGTTAAAAATATTCATTATTTTATATTTGTTAAGTTATGAGTTTATGGCTGAATAGATTTAATAAACAATAATTACACATACACTTACTTGTTTTTGGAAACAGTTTTAGTCACATCTCACCGGATATTAGCAAGTTGATAGATCACGCCTTCGAATAGGGATAGGACTTGGTTAGGCTATTTATTGCTCTACATAAACTAGGCTTATGTAGGCTCAACTGAAGGTTGACATTGCATATGTACGACTCACACCAATATCCACTCTTAAATTTCTAATTCTACAGTCCTCTCCAAGTTCTAGTGACCCTACTCATTAGCAGATCTCCTTCATTTTAAATGTAGTCGCAATATCAGTTGCTTAACTAATAAAAAGGAAAGTAACATCAGATTGTGTACAGGATATTGAATAGAGGAAGGCATTATAATATCTTCTTGAATTAATTTAGACATAATTTTCTGCGTTAAAAGTTAAGCCCAGTCTCATTTTGAAAAGCTGATCCCATTTTGAAAATTCATCTGTTGAAAATTATTACCATTAACAAAAATGTAGCGCGCATAATGATGTAGCGTATAGTTTATTCAGCAATTCAAAAATTATGGTCACTTAAGAGGTTTTGTTAGAACTAACATTGCAGAGTGAGTCACGTACCTATAGTTTTGCGAATATCTTTATATACTATACAATCACCGCTTATTTGGTAGAGCGCGCGGCATTGAAAAATATATTGCTGTTATTTTTATCATAAAAATTCACGTTCATAATATATAATCTCTAAAAGATTATTCTAATTATGCCCACATTTCAGTAATGACATTTTAAGTCGAAAATGAAAAGGGTAGGCCCCCTTCACCCGTCTGGCCCCGTTTCGTAATTGAGAATTTGCAAAGTAATATCTCATTTTAATGTAATCGATTAATATTTTGGAAGGTCCTGGAATTATATGATTGCTATTATTATAGGCACATTGAATAAACCGATTACAAATTATTTCATACTTTCGCAATTTGTTCATTTAATAAAATTATATGTAAAGAGAAATTTTGATCAAAGAGTCGTCCAATCAAAGGCATAAACGTTAACCGTAAACAATTTTTATTATAAAAATTAAATTAAAAATTTAAAAAACCCCCGACCCAAAAAGAAGCTATAAAAAAATATAAACATCCGAATTGAGAACCTCCTCCTTTTTTGAAGTCGGTTAAAAAGTAAAATAATAACTATATGACCTATCCTAAGTATTGACCCTTTTGTCATTTGTCTCGTCGGGGGACCGCTAAGTACCTTGGTCTGCTCTATACCTCCCTGAAGGTCAGACGGCGGTCCCCCGACGAGACAAATGACAAAAGGATCAATACTTAGGGTAGGTCATAATGTAATAATTATTATTTTACTTTTTATAGCTTCTTTTTGGGTCGGGGGTTTTTTAATTTTTTTTATTTTTTTTTATTTCATGATTTTTATAGGTAACCGCTTAACCGATTTCCATAAAATTTGGTGTATTGTGATGTATAAATTATGACCTTTCATTTGATACCCAACACGGGTATATTTGAAAATATTAGATTTTGCATTGCCACTTTCACTCCTCATATTTTTCAAATGGCTGAACCGATTTTTATGAACATAGCTAAGAACACTCTCGACTAAACCATCTTTCAAACAAAAGAAACAGAATCGAAATCGATTCAGCCGTTTGGGAGCTACGATGCCACAGACAGACTGACACACACACACACACACGCGCGCGCGCACAGACACACACACACACACACACACACACGCGCACAGACACACACACACACACACATACACACGTAAAACTTATAACACCCCTCTTTTTGTCGAGGGTTAAAAAGAGTTTCTCACAATGTATCTGAATATATTCCTCTATTAAAACGAAACTGTTTTCAACGAATTTTATCGCGATTTACATACATATTTTACATACGTACATAATTATAGGTACAATGGATGTACTATGTACACCTGTAAATAATCGAAGGGGTAGGCAGAGGTGTATTAAATTAACACCCACATGAAGAGGAGACTATTTAAAGCCCGACCAGTAAAATAAAAAACCTCGCCATATTGCGGTAAACTATTGGAACTAATTTCTTCATATGGTAACATTATCTATACAATGTCATTATGGTCATCTGTCAGTGTGGTGTCAATTGTGCGTGTTGTTGAGTTTGAGAGCGCTACAAAACTACAAAACTATAGTAATATGCCGAAAACTATTAAAAGCCAGTTAAGAAAAGTAATTTATAATATAACAAAGTATTTGTCGGATAAAAAGTAGGAAGGATTGGACTCTGTTCCTATAAATAACATCACGGACCTTGTTGTCAACATGACGGGTAGGACATCATAGAGTACGTGCAACTGAAATTGGCCTAATCTACTGATTTTACTGTGACTAATTATTATTCACATTTTTAGGTATATCCCGATCTTCTGTAATAAAAATACGAAGAGAAGGTCAAACGTCAAATGTATTTTCTACGCCTAAGAAAAATAAGCCTAACGCAAAAAAGAAAATCATGCTCGATTATTTTGATCTCTGTGCTGTTAGGCATAAAATACAAGAATTTTATGCAGTCCGAAAAACAATATCGCGTGGTCCCTGTTCTATACATGGTGTAACTGTATGTCTAACTTGTATTTACCATTCCAAGCAGTAAACTATTATACGGATACTACTGTGTTGTGATTTGTGCCCAGTCCTTGTAACCAGTATAACAGGCCGCGTCTATTTTTCTATTTTAACCAGAAAACTTAACAGAGAAAAACTTAACTTTTTAACAGAGAAAAAAAAAATACATTTTAGTGAAAGTTTTGTATATTAAACACGTACTACAAGTTCTTTCTTTTTCTTTTCTTTCTATATTAATTCGTTTGTTATATTGGACACGATCTTTTTTGTATCGAAACTTAAGAACAAAGCAACTTAATGAAATTAAAAAAAAGAAGTCTATAACTCATTTTTGTGAATAATGAGCAGTTTTCCAGTAGGTATTAATCAGTTGGTTTTTAATGCATCAAGAGATGGCGCTAGCATAACTTTTGGTAATTTTAATGTAATCTGTGGTTTGTTGTTGTTCTTTTCGCGTCGGTCTGTAATTTAAAATAATAATATTATAATTTAAAATAATTTCATCAGAAAACATGTCAAAACATCTATGTAAAGTAAATCAATACAAAACCGAAGATAATTTTTTCCATAAATTAGTTACCAAAAGTGCCGGCTGCGCCATCTAGCTTGTCTTTAGGAACCCTATAAATACCTACTGGAAAACTGCTCATAGCAATGAAAAACATGACAGCCTCCGTGGCGTAGCGGTAGTGAACGCGGCCGCTACGCAGGAGGCGCGGGTTCGATCCCCGCTCAGTGCAAATATTTGTGTGCATTAAATATGGGTATTTGCATTGGTCTGGTCGTGCCTCGGAGAGCACGTTAAGCCGTCGGTCCCGGTTGCCATAAGGACATCTATGGCAGTCGTTACGGGTGGTAGTTGGTGCCCTAAAAAGTCCAAAAACAACGGTCTAGCTGCAAAGCTTCGATATCGCCTAATGTTAACATTGGGTCGTGGAGGTCAGGTGGCAATCGCTTCACGGAAAATATCGAGGTCTAGCCAAATCTGTAGCTATGACTGGTAAAAGCGGACCCCAGACTCCAAGCTGAAAGCTTCGGATGCGACTGGGAATAACGCTAGGAGGAAGAAGAAGCAATGAAAAAGTCACAGTTTTATATTAGGTGTCATTCCGTGCTTAATTGCGGGGAAATAAAAGCCTGTTCATAAGCAAGTGTGTTGAAAAATATTGGCATTTTACATGTGTATCACTATACTTGGTGTTGTCATAATCATAGATGTTTTTGGCGCCCCCAGTACGGGTTTTTTATTTTATTGGTCGGACTTTACTAACTATTTAATGAGTTATATTCGCGTAATCTTCTGCCACTATCATGTGTTATACTGATATAATAAACATTTAGAATAACTTCTGAACCGCAATGAAGTAAAGGCTTTAATTAGTTTGTGTGGTAGGTAAATGCTTATTATTCTAGTGTTTGAATTTAAAAATAATGATTACAAAAACGATATTTATTATGATATTTTTAACGACAGGTTCGTGGAACCTATAAAAAAGAAAACGGAAAAGATTCTCCTAATGAAAAACACTTATAAGTTAACTTCGTCTGTCGTTCATAGTACATTATGGTACAAGTGAGCAAAGTTGGTGATTACCGCCGAGGCCCCATTGAGACCCGAGCCGGCAGGCGAGGGTCTTAAGAGAGCCGAGGACGGTAATCATCATGCTCACGCGTGCCATACGACGTTTTACAACACACTTGCGAATAAAATAATACTACAAATACTAAATAAACAATATTACAAATTAATTCGTTTTCATATGCGCGCGCATTTAACAATGGCGGTCAACCATATTTAAAAAAAAATGAGGTTTGAATTTAACTTTTTTTACTCTGTTTTTTTTTCTGTAGGTACTTAGAGAAAAAAAAAGTTAAATTTGAGTGAAAATTTTGTTTATTATACAAGTATTACATGTTGAAATTATTTATTTAAATACGAAAATGCATCAAATGACCATACAATAGGCGTATTAATTTATTCGTACTATTAAACACGTTATTTTTTGTATCAAAACTTTTTTAAGAACATAGACAATTATAGAAACTTCCTATAAAATTTAAAAAAAGAATCTATAACTCACTTTTGTGAATAATAGCAATGAAAAAGTCACATTTTGATAATAGGTGTCATTACGTGCCTAATTGCGGTAAAATAATAGCACTTTTATGAGCAGGTGTGTTGTAAAAGTATTTTTTCTTCAGACATGCCTCAACCATGACGTTGCAATTCATACCAGATACTCTGACCTAGAGCAAGGGCATCAAAGCCTATAGGTTACTTCCCGTAGAGCTGGAAATATGAAATTTAGCAAGAAGCAAGGTCTCACAGCATCAGTAAAGGGAAAAGCCTGAAGTCTGTCTGTCAATGAAGCTTATCCATATCCAGCATACGGATGTACGGAATCGTAAGCCTAACTCGCACTTTATCGTTATTTTACATTCTATGAGTCAGTATCTGCGGATACATTATACAAATAAAATACAATTAATGATTTGTTTCCGAATCGTCTAATCTAAACCTATTAACCAGGAATGTTAACAAGTGGTTAAAATATTCACTATTTACGATAGAAAAACTGAAACTAAAATACTCGCCCACTCGTCTAGATAAACAGCACAGTGAAAAGAAACAAAGCCATAAGTAATTGCACTAACTCATTCTTTATAGTGGTCATTCACATACGTTCAATGACTGTGTATTTACCTCTAACAGAGTAAAATAATCGATTTTGGAAACAAAAAGGTTAACAGTACGCATCCAAAACGTCAGCGTCGGCAAAAGCACAGATTAATAAATAGTAATAGTTACTACGTTAGTAAGTTCCATGGAGGACAAAACATGATTAAGTGTAAGTTCCATAAATTAATGGCGAAAAGTCCCGAATCAGTATCAAAATTAAAAAAGTTAACAGTAATGAACCTGTGTTTTTTTACCACTTAAATGGCAAATAGGCACACGGCCCACCTGATAGGAAATGGGCGTGTGCAATGATAGCGGTGACACACTCGCGCTGAAGATCCAGAAAATCCTTCTGATGCCCTTCTTGCAAAATCGCATATTATGGTGGTTTGGGGAAACCTCAGCAGGGAGATAATTCCACAAATCCAGCGTGTGCGGAATGTAATTCCTTTCATACCTCTCTGTGCGCAACGGTTTGCTCGGAGCCCAGGGTCTGCTATCTGGGGGCACGGCAGTGACCATCGCATGAAAACACAATGTATCGCACATCACAATAATTACATTAAATAAGATTGCGATTGCCAAGTCAATTTATTACATTTAAAACATAAAAGCTTATTACGTAATAACTTAGGACAGAAGGTCCCTGAAGTAGGGACTGAATAAATTAACCGACTTGGTATTACATGGATCTCACAACTTTTTGCGGTAGAAGAACCGAGGTCGGCGAGGCTTGGCATATTTTTACAAGTATTGTTTTTGATGGGATTTACCTATTTTCTTCAACGAACTTCTAAGTGACTAGCCTTCATTACCTCCTAACTCCGAAAAAAAGGCAGCACTAGACCCCGTCCGCTTATCGGCAGACATAGGCATCAACTAGCAGGTGAGATGGCTTTAAGTGCTAAAGATGATGACACACAGGGTTGAACGACATTGGTCAAATCTGATATTCGTCAAATCGGCATTTCGTCCAATGTGACAATGGTCAAAGCTGTAGTTCGTCAAATCGTCTGTTTGTCCAATTATGAAATTTGCCAAATACGCTATTGGTCAAGTTATTTTAGTACAACCAACCACAAAAATGAAAGTACCTTAGTAAATTTAATCATTTAATATCCCTCAATAAACCGAATATCATAACAGTAGGTACATAATTTACCAAAAAGGTACTTACCGTATATCAAATATTAAAACGAATAGCCATTTCTGTTAGAATAATTTAACAAATAAGTTATTTACGACCCCGAAATTGATATCATTTCTTTTCATCTAATGGTCTGATAATATTATGTTACCCAATTATGGGGAGTACAAGTAATTCAATATTATAGCGATGAATGTGTACACAATAATATTGAAAATGTTGTGCCTTGTTAGTAGTAGGGTCGGCAGCACGAGTGTGACGCCCCTAAGGTTGCATACGTCCATAGGCCACGGTAACCACTTTCCATCAGGTGGGCCGTGTGCTTGTCTGCCACCTAAGTGGTATAAAAAAAACGTAACAAATCGAGTACCGTGTAAATACCGTGTAAGTATACATCTAATTTCAGGTACCAAAAGAGTGAGCTAAGACTATGCTTCGAATGAAACTTAAAAATGTCTAGCTACACATGATGCAATTTCCATAATATTCAATCTTTCGAATCAATTTGAGTTGATTCGGCAGATTGAATATGAAATTGCATCGAGAGGCATTTTAAATTTGAAGTTACTGAAGTACAGTCGCCATCAGTATTACCTACCTAGCTCTAAAACTTTAAAATCACTTATAATGTTAAACAAAATCCGTATCTGTGACAGAGAAAGAATACAAGTAGGTAGATATACCCACTCACCACCCCATCTCATCCGAAGGGTGTCGTAAGAGGCGACGAGTGGAAAAATACGCAAATGATATCACTGCGAGAGATGGAAAGTTTGAAATTAAACCCTGTACAAACCCGTCTGGCTAGCGTGGAAATAGTAGCCCAAAGCCTCTCAACATTGGCAGAGGCCTATGTCCAGCAGTGGACTGCGATAGCTAATTGATTGATTGAGTACCTAAACAAAAATTGAGATATTAAAATTGTATTAAACATGTAGGTATACATTAATTATTCCTTTTATCCTACTAATATTATAAATGTGAAAGTTTGTGAGAATGGATGTGTGGATGTTTGTTACTCTTTCACGCATAAACGGCTGGACCGATTTGGTTGAAATTTGGTATGTGTATAGGTTATACCCTGGATTAACATATAGGCTGCTTTTTATCAACACACCACGCGGGCGAAGCCGCGGGCGGAAGCTAGTGTATAAATATGTTAAGTGTAGAGTAACATCGGAGGGCGACTGTACTTACTTCTATCAAATCGTCTCTCTAGACAGAGCAAGTCTCTTAAGCCGTACTGAGTAGTCATACATTTTACTCGGTACTAACATGTACTAAATATTCAGGGCTGTCTTATTTGTAATCACGTTCTCGTTATACTGTGCTTCTACCATGTAAGACGACCTGTGTAGTGTCGTGGTAAAGCCTTCAACTCTACGTCAAAGATCGCGGGTTCGATGAGTACGCAGAAATACCTATGTCTGGGTGTTGCTAGTAAGTAGGTAAGGTATTTCGTTAGTATTGTAGGTTATGTATTTAACTTTAGATTAGTCTTTTTGATCTAAGTGTGAAAGAAAATAGGTATATTTTAGTAAGTATGTTCATCCGCATTTAAGAAACCATATAAAAAGCTTACTATGAGTCATAGCGCTGTATAGGTATTGCTATTAGTATGTATATCTTATAGAATGACGCAACTAAGGAGGAGGCAAAGAAGGAGGTAGGACACGATGACGGTATATCCGTCCCAATCGAGAAGTCCGACTGCGGAAGTACCTCCGCCCTACAGAAGATCGCGGTTTAATAACCTACGAGGTTATCACTGGAGAGATTTTGTGCTGTCAGGGGAAAACCAAAGGCTTTGTCCTACTTATCTTTTGCACAGACTGCACAGAATCTCTCTGTTCTTACAGGGTCGACAGCACGAGTGTGACGCCCCTGGTGTTGGACTCGCCCATAGGCAACGGTAACCTCTTACTATCAGGAGGGCCGTGTACTTGTCTGCGACCTAAGTAGTATAAAAAAACTGACTAGATATTTCAAATTCTAGTAAGTGAGATCTTAAACGAATCATTATTTACATTGGGGTTGCAAGCCTCTGGCTTCACATTATCCATCAAGTAAACACAGTAATAAACAATTTCGCGATGGATCAGGGTAACAGCTACGAAGGATTTGTGTGTTCCATTGTACTTAAGCCAGATAAAGTCTGGGAAAATGAGATGTGGTAAATGATAGGCTTGAATTCGTAGTTGATTTACTGCAAAGAGAAAATTTGCACCAAATATAAACGTAAACATAAGGTTTAGTGAGTGGCTGTTTTCATTAATTCCACAGAATAAAATTAAATCGGTAGGCTTATCAAGGTTTAATGAGGCAATAGCTAGGCTCTACTCACGTGGAAAGCCTTTATGACTGGAAATATAGTGGGCGGCTTATGTACTTGTCTGTCGCGATGTAATTGATATTTTCTGAAATAAATTCTTCGTCACGTTATAAGCTAACTCTTTAGCATCAAAATGGTGACAAACAGTTCCTTTCGCATTTTTAACATTAGGATGTACCTACCTACTTAATGTGGGTTTTTCTTATAGGGCCTTTTACACAGTCATCATCATTATCATCATAGTCTCTCGGTTATATCCAAGGGTACGGTCTCATACTATTTATTTTTCTTGATTTGGCCTTTACAGGAGCGATTATCGTATGGCCTTTTCAGCAGGTGTTGTACCTACCTGTTAACAGGTAAGGTTGGTTGCCAAGATACATGTGGGTCCCCAGACTTTCGAACCCTCAGCTTTTTTTAAATCATTGTTCAATTCGTACCCTTAACAGTATGAAATGTTTTTCGTTATACATGTACATTGTTTATCATTAAACAACATATATATTATGTTATGTGTATAATATTGCCAACAAGAGCATAATGTTGAATCACATAGCCGCCCAATTGTACGGGTACGTATGAAGCATGAAGCTTTCAGCGGCTTCATTTCATTAATCACGCCATTGTTACAGCCTCCACAATAGCCTTCGGTTCCACCATTACTATCCCAGTCATTCTTTCTGCTTTATATGGTACTATTCTGCAGTTTAAAATACACTTTATCTGACATCAAGTAGGTACGTGATATTTTTGTTTTTGGTCACACTGATGTAAGTATAACAGGCATTGTGTTGATAAAATCAATATATTTCTAGTACTAGTCTCTAAACTTCACGAGAGGGCTGTTACCAGGTGTCTAGCGCCAATCCCGGTTGCAACCGGACTTTAGATCCCGGAGTCCGCTCTCCTCCTTTCTTAGTGAGGCCCAAACACCTAAAACTAGAGCATTGTTGCTACCGTTAAGAGTAAATATTAATGCCTAAGAAAAGTTTACAAGACACCTATACAAAAAATTGAAATAAGATCGAGAATTGTTAAACCTGTCTATGATTTATGAAACAGCAAAGTTACTTTGTTCTTTGTAGCGTTTTATCGTTTGAAGCTTCTAATAAACAAGATCTACATAATCTCCAGTCTATTTCATAACAAAGATATAAAGACATACTTACCTCACTAGGTACATAGATACATGTCAAGGCCATATCACGAACAAAATAAATGACTTCTACAACTACCTAAGTATCTACCTTATTGAGACGAACGATAATAGGTACGACCTAGGGCTCCAAAGAGTAAGCTTTGGATTTAGCGCTCGGATGAAGAAGGACCTTTATCAAGACAAATAGCAAACTTCACATCATATTGATATTGTTAATCTTACTAAAGTAGATAGAAATTTTGTGTCATGTGAAGACCAGTATATTTAGTAAGATTATATTTTCAATTTGAATCGAAACGCAAAGTAACAAAGAGTACCACCTACCTACCTGCAAAGGAAATGGTTAGTCTCTATTTCGTTATAGTTACATTATGATTCAAAAGTCCACAAAACCCTAGGAAAGTATTATGATAAACTACCGAAAATAAAGTACAAATAAAGACATAATTCATGAATATAACTGTAATGAGGACCCGTCCTCTCTAAATTAACGAATTTCCCTAGAAAATTAAATAAAACATTCGTTAACCTTTTTGTCTATCAGTAATGTAAGTAGATTATGTTGCCTCGTGGAAGTATGTTTTTTTCTTGCAGATTTATGAATTTATTACACAAAGAGGGGTAACAGAGTCGCAGCGTGGGGTGAAACGATCGATCAGCGATCAGCGCATTGAACCTTAGTCGTTATTGTCAAAAGTTATAAGCCAAAATAATATACCAAAAATAACTTCTATATAGGCTGTACGCTAGACTAGACCATATTATTATATTTAATTCTACTGTACGTGTGAATGTCACTGAATTCCTCCTAATCGGCTGGACCGATTTGAATGTTTTTTTTTTGTATATTATAGGTAATACAAAAAAAATCATTCAAATCGGTCCAGCCGTTTAGGTGGAGTTCACTTACAAAAAATATCATGCAGGACAAACGTCTGCCCGGTCCGCTAGTACTAATATAGGTAGATATTAATGATATACAAGTCACTGCAATTTCAATTTAATAAGGTATGGAGTCGGTAGCTCACAATGTGCATGTGCATAAGTACCTCTTCTTCTTCTTCTGTCGAATCGATGGCGCCTCCACTCTCAAATTCTATTTTCCCAGTATGCTGCTACCTGGATCGCGTTCTCGGAGACACTCATTAGATCCTTCGGTGTACAGGTAGATGGGCATGCAGTACACGTTAGCAGGTGGGCCATAACCCCACCTAGACCATTCTCCCTGCTTCGGCCAACTTGTGTTCGAAGTCTATTTAGTTAGGGACTTCCACCTGATCCAGGAAGGTCATGTCCGGGGGGAAGACTTTCTGACAGCGGGACGAAAGCCTCTACAAATGCTCATTAGTGCGGTAAGCAGTTCCCAAACAAACCATTCACGTATAAACCACTGATCCGGTTTTGATGAAATTTCGTACAGGGATAGATTAGACCTAACCCCGCGTTTACACGCTGCCCATCGCATTGCTCATCGTGTTGCCAGAAGTATTCCCACGAATAATGCCCTAGCATTCACACGTACGTATCATCGTGTTGGTCCGCATTACAGTATTCGCCCTGCAACGGAGACGGACGTAAACGTATGGAGAACAACGCTGTAGCAGTGTACGCATTATGCTTTTACAGCATAGCAAATTGATTAAATAGATTAATAATAAAAACTATCACTTTCAACTACCTATACACTGTCCGTAGATGGATATAAATATTTTTAAAAGTAAATATTCGAGGAGCAATAACGTTTAGGTACTGATTAGCGCAATCTAGCGGTCTCGTATAGTTCATCGCGCTAGTATTGCCGCTGACATTCGCAGCAACATCGCGGCAGTACTCGCGCCATGACGAATATACCATTCACACCACGTCTCTGCCCACTTCTCTCGCCACTTCCCTCGCTCTGCCGCGAGTATGTAAACGAAGCATTAAAGGACATGGGGTATGTTGTTTAGTAACTATAACTAACATCAACGCGGCCGGATCTGCGGGCAACAGCTAGTTACCCATAAATCACAATAATTATTGTTACGACAACAAACCCACAACACTAGATAAATCACATTAGAAAAAAGACGACACTTTTAACTGCAAATATCAATAAATATAATCCCTTATCGAACTAATAAATGAGAAATAGCATTTATTACGACATCCAAGATCAAAATGAGAAGGGGATACGTAAAGTGCTTATCTGTGCGCATAAAATCATGAACCGAAGGAAATGTCGTAACAAGCTGAGACTTTCTTCTTTATAACTTCCAAGCTTTTCATTATTTGTGGCGTTATGTACTTACTTTCAATTAATTTCTAACTTTAAAACGATGTTCATAAATCAAATTTATTTAGGTGCACAAGACATTTTTGTCTATTTCCTAAATGTCTAAATGCTTTTTTTTTCTATTTTCTATCAAGCGACTAATCGCATGACAACAAATCTGTGAGCAGATGTAGTGGAGTTGTGGAGTTAGGTAGCAGGTGGTGGGCCTACTCCCCTTTCAGCAACTTACTTTATTTGTAACTAGCTGACCCGGCGAACTTCGTACCGCCATATTATCCGCCGCGTGGTACTCTGATCCCGATTTATCAGTGTTTCTCTGCAATATTATGCATGTATTATACATATAAACCTTCCTCTTGAATCACTCTATCTATTAAAGAAAACCGCTTCGAAATCCGTTGCGTACTTTTGAAGATTTAAGCATACATAGGGACGGACAGACAGCGACAGCGACTTTGTTTTATAATTATGTAGTAATGATGATGATGACCTCCGCTCCGTCCCCCATGATCGCGGGCCTGGGGGTGACGGGTGGAGCCGCCTGTCACCCTAGCAGAAGCAAGCTACGGTGGCGGCTCGCATTACGTGCCTCCCCATACTGGATGCGAGTGAGGAGGTCCTGCACCACGAGTGGTATGTTCAAATTTTTATTGGTCTCTTCTCTTCTGTGCATTTGATATTGCTTTAGGATGCAAATTAGTATCCTTTGTACCTACCTACAATCTTTGTTGAGAATATTTCGGAACCACATGTTATGTAGAATTCGACTTCAGTATATTAATTTTATACATAGATTCTTGTTATCAATGACTAACTTAGTCTAAGAAGTCCGTAGCCAGTAGTTTTATGGTAGGTAGTATTCGATTTGAAAAACTTAGTTAGTTATATTTTTAAATTTGTTTCCTCCGTTAAATCATATGCTAATCCCTGAGAACCTTTAGCTTACCATCAGGAAAGGCGCAGTCATATCGTCAAAAACGTTATAAAGTAAAAGTAGGTACTTGTGTATCCATCCATACTAATATTATAAATGCGAAAGTAGAGAGCTCTGTCTGTCTGTCTCTTACGCTTTCACGCCTAAACCACTGAACCGATTTTGATGAAATTTGGTATAGGGGTAGATTAGACCTTGAGAAAGGACATATGCTATGTTTGGTCACGATAACCGACATCCACGCGGGTGGAGCCGCGGGCGAAAGCTAGTTACCTATAATTATTTTCTTCCCAACGGCTACCAAGATTATAAAAATAATAATTTAATAAAAAATACCTACCCTATAATTAGGTATGGCAATAGCTTTTTAGTTCACTTTCGTTACATTAAAGCGGGTTGTGTCGTGAAATTTTATGCTATCATATTTGTACAGTCTCACGACTGTACATCGCATGTATAGTGACCTGACTGTACATGCGCTGCTGACGCTGTACTACAGGCCGAACCGGCGACGCGCGTCACTATTTGTTGCACAATAATGTGTATTTATATCGACCACAAACCAATAATCGGAGAGACTATCATCACGACCACCAGTGAACTCTATCCAGGAAAAATCGGCCACTTAGTAGTTCTGTTAACCTTAACATTACAATATACGTTTACTCGTTTACTTTCGGCTATCTTTCCTTCGGGTCTCCACAACAAACACCACAACCACATACTCCACAATTGGAGTCGATGTACAGGATAACGTCCCGTACAATATTCATGATTCCCTATTTTGAAAATAAGAATAATTATAACAATAGGCAGGTAGGTAAGTAATCTTTTAGATGTAGGAGGTATTTAATTAGTTCGCTGTTTTGTTTCAAATTATAAAGAAAAAAGTTCAATGGTTTGACGTCTAGACGACTTCTTTTTGATATTCTCGAGTTTGCTAATGAACATTTACCACGATGAGCAATTTATTAAGTCTCGACTGAGGGAGGACAATGGACCGCAAAGTAGGTAGGTACTTTGTCAAATGAGAAAGTCCTTCCACCTTCATAAGGACAATAGAGCTCTAAACGTACGTTTTAATTATACTGAATATCTCTAGGTAGGTAGATAGGTATTGCTTGGGACATAATTATACTCGTATATATCTTGAACCTGAGCTTCGAGGTCATCTTGGCCACGGATGCAAACAGGAGAATACGTCTATATGCAGATGATGATGATGATGATATCTTGAACCTAGAATGTACGCTATACGCGCAGTAGGTACACGTTTCTTGAATGTCTTTTAAAGATAACACGGGATGCTACTGCGGTGGACACACTGGCGTAGCTATGGGTGGGAAAGGCGGCGGTCACCGGGGCCCCCAGGTGCACTGGGGGCCCCGAAATTCAGGGGGACCCCAAGCTCAGTGGTCTTTCGGGCCCAAACTAGGATTTGATTATTTGATCCCCAACAGCACGTTGGTGACCAACCAAGGCCGGGCTCTAGACATATAACACACCTCATCGTTTACTCCGGCGTGGCAAGGCGACGCGCGACGTGCGATCCCCGAGGGAGTTATCGCAAGCAAAAAAAAAAAAGAAAACATGGGGGCCCCTGTTTCTTTTTGCATCGAGGCCCTTGGTCATCCAGCTACACCAATGGTGGACACTGGACATACTCAAATTCACCAAGCATAGATTGATACGAAACCATCCGCGCGCGCCAAGGGCCTCGGTTGTCTCGCAATTTAGGTCCAAGATACGTGTCCCGAGGTATACGTCATAAAGTTTTGCCTGTATATGTAAATGTCAATTAAATGTAAATGTCAATGTTTATAAACAGATCAGCAGTTTGAACAATGCGTAGAGTAACTTTTTATACCATTTCAGGGGCAAGCAGCAAAAATGTTTATTACCCGACTGCGCAGTCGATGTTCTACGTGCGAGAATTTTTAACGTTTTTTTTATACCACTTAGGTGGCAGACAAGCACACGGCCCACCTAATGGAAAGTGGCTACCGTGGTCTATGGACGTGTGCAATACCTACCAGGGGCACTGAGCGGCAGGGCCGCCGCTAGCTATGTGGGCGCCCGTGTGCAAAGTCGATTTTGCCGCCCCCTAAATAGGTCTAAGGACGCTTACACCCCCCCCGCCGGTTGTTATATAGGACTCGAACTGACATATTTTTTCTGGCAGACCATGATAAAAAAGCGGATAATTTATGAAATTACAAAATAAGGAATAAAAATGTTTATTTTGTAAAAAAAAAACAGTAAGTACAGTACATTTGCTACATGAACAGCTGTATTTTTTTGCGGGTAGGTATGTCAGATTTTTTACAGCTTCAGTAAACTATGTTGTATAAATTTCAACTTGATGCCCTCACCCAATCACGAGAAAAAAAGTGACAGACAGACAAGCAGTCAAAGAATCAAAGTATTTCGTTTAGGCACATAAAGAGCACATGAGCACATAATTTGGAAACGATTCTTTCGCTGGTTCGCTAAGTCGGTTCTACTGAGAAGATACCATTCCGTTTTTAACCTGCGGTGCAAAAATGATGCTTCGTAGCTCCCGAACGGATGAACTTTTGAAAGGTGAGTCAAATTCAAAGGCATATTCTTTATTTTTCAAAATAGTGCAACACTGTTACAGCTTTTTGACGTAAAATTCTGCTTAAAACTAAGTTTACTACCACTTCCTAGGCGCTAGTGAAGAAAAAACGGCGTAAAAAAACTCCACAGAGTGTAATCGGGAGTGATCTTAGCTATGTTTGATGAAAGGCCAAAGAGTATGATAATATATAGAAGAGTGGAAACTATGCTTATCACTAATAACAGAAACAGACAGTAAAACGAAGTTACAATAAAATAAAGACAACTAATTGTAATAACAAGAGATAATCTCGAAAAGCGCATCAACATCCGATTCGAACGATATAGAGTTAACAATGACACTTACATGACGTTACTCGGCAAATGGCGTTGTTTGTTACCCCCAAAAAACCAATCCAATGATCAAGGGCGTATTTAAAGATTTGGCGCCCCGGGCCACATGGTTTGCCTCCCCATAAGTGACGTTCGCGTTCACCGTTAGCCTGCGCCCAAGGGGCGGACCCAAAATAGGGGCCCGTCAGAAGTTGCTAGAGACTTTCAAGCCTGATTCGTGAGATCTCTATCTTATGGTGCGAGAGAAGTGACTCATCGATCTCCCCACTAACCCAGGCTCCCAATCAGAATCCCTTCAAGGGGACATATTTGCATTCCATTCCATTAAAGCGCCCTACGTAGAAGATGATAATTATGGCAACCAAAAATCACTTGAGTACAGCAATAGCTTGTGAAGGAGATGTTTTATGATGTTTTATGCATGTTGCCTTCGGCAACAGTAAAATCACCGCTTTTGGACTTGGCAGCACTCTAGACTCTAAAGGCACTCAGATCCCGTTTTGAAGGGCTCTTTAGCGTATGCCTCAAGTAGAGACGGATTCAGAAAATTTGAAAGACAGGAAAACTGGTCCTCTTTTGCAAAGTTACCATCCGCCTACCGGCTCATTGTATTGATCGACAAGGTGTGCAGTGTGTAGGTGTTTTAAATGAATTATTCCTCGTGAAGTGCCACATCGAGCGCCTTACAGGAGTGAGACCGAATTTGGTAGACAATCAATTTGGATATAGTCGGGAGCAACGTGGATGCCAACACGCGCTTGAGGGCCCTGGTGAAAGAAGCAGTGGCACGGCGAGTTGATGCTGGCAGTGTCTATTGTTGCCTACGTCGTTAACGCCTTGTCATGGAGCTGCATCAGAGCTGCACTCTTTCAGCACGGGCTGCCTCTCTATCCTCGCGTCATTGTCGGGGCTTACTTATCGGTGAAAGCCAGTATCTACCCAAGTAGGGCATGGTTTGGTAAGTGAGATATGTGGCGCGGTGTTCCGTTTGGCGCGGATCTGGGGCCGCTTCTGTAGAACATCGGCTAGGACTAGATGGTGACGGCCCGAAATCAAAAGCAACCAAATAAGCCACAGCCGGAGTTACCCAAGTCCTTGGACGTATTTGTGACTGGATCTGAAGTGGGCATACCTGGTTCTTTTACTTACGAACCCTTTCTGGCCCGATCGTCTATCTCTGGGTGCCTCAATCTTGACTCTAAAAGGTGCCCATAGGTAGACGCTCGGGGCGGCAGGTTGCGCTGGGCGCCTCAATCTTGACTCTAAAAGGTGCACAGAGATATACGTTCGGGGCGGCAGGTTGCGACGGGCGGTGGAGCCGCCCCGAGCGTCTATCTCTGGACGCCTCAATCTTAACTCTAAGAGGTGCCCATAGATAGACGCTCGGGGCGGCAGGTTGCGAGGGGCGGCGGAGCCGCCCCGAGCGTCTATCTATGGGCGCCTCAATCTTGACTCTAAAAGGTACCCAGAGATAGACGTTTGGGGCGGCAGGTTGCGAGGGGCGGCGGAGCCGCCCTGAGCGTCTTTGTCTGGGCGCCCTAATCTTGACTCAAAAAGGTGCCCAGAGATAGATACTCGGGGCGGCAGGTTGCAAGGGGCGGTGGAGCCGCCCCGAGCGTCTATCTTTGGGCGCCTCAATCTTGACTCTAAAAGGTGCCCAGAGATAGACGCTCGGGGCGGCAGGTTGCGAGGGGCGGCGGAGCCGCCCTGAGCGTCTTTATCTGGGCGCCTTAATATTGACTCTAAAAGGCCCCCTTGGCCCTAGGGTAAATACGCCCCTGGCTTCACGGAAAATATCAAGCCAAATCCGCAAAGCGGACCCTTGACTCCGAGGTGAAAACTTCGGTTGCGACTGGGAATTAACGCTAGGATGAAGAAGACTTGAGAAATTGAATAATCAAAATCAAATATACCTATTGTATAATGATATTGTTATAATTCAAGCAAAATAAATATTAAAAATATACATGTTTTCTTTAACCTATTTGTCATTAGAATATTTTACTTTAGCAAAACATCATATTACTATAGAATGTACATTTGTCGACAACAAATAAAATAGTCCACATCCCTATTTATCTACTTACTTTGTATCGAATTTCGGGCGCCTGCGATGGTTTGGTTCAACATGCAAACGCTTTAATATGTATTGCATTCTAGTTTTAAGGGATGCTAATAGATGGCGATGTTAATCATATAATAGAAACGAAATTATTTTTAATAGTATTTATGTGGAGTGTGTATACGTACAAGGGAGCGGCAAATAAAAAAGAGGGGGGGGCGGCAAATCTGGGGATTTGCCGCCCCCCTGGACGTGCCGCCCGTGTGCGGTGCACCCGTTGCACCCCCGCTATCAGCGGCCCTGCTGAGCGGGGATTGATCCCGCGCCTCCTGCGTAGCCATAGTGCGTAGCGGCCGCGTTCTCTACCGCTACGCCACAGAGGCATTCTATACAATCTATACATTATACAGAAAATCGGATTATACACATTGCCGGTAACATTATACATTTGTTGGTAACAAATAACAATTACTTGGCCACGCATCGGGCATTCTGTATGGGATTTTATCAAATAAAAATATTCTTTAAAACAAATGGTATTTAAATTTAGGTTGGTCGTACTTCGTGTAACTTAGTTTCAAAGACTAATTATTCAATTAAAGTTTAACTTTGTCTTGACCGCTTACAAATGGTTGTTACTTTAATTAACGTCACCATAAGCTGTTAGGTACTTTTTCTTTTCTATCCCGAGGTGTTTACAGTGAGAACCAGGCATGAAATTTTATATGTATGTGCGTGTGTGTATGTGTGCCCGACCACGTGAACCCTTTCCTAACACAAGCAATTTAGCTTGACTGGAGGACTTATCGCGAATATCTAGGTACTAGTAAATTTGGTTACTCACAAAAATCACAAATTTATAGGATAGGTATGCTAAACGAAGCGACGCTGATCTTATGCTGAGCCTCTGCCTTTGAAGATAACCTTAATTCGACGTTCGTGAGTGCTGTACCACTAAACACCGAGAATACAGAAGTTCATGCATGAATTTATTTATTAGGTACACTTACGCTCGGTGCCAGACCAACGAAGCCCCCAAAGAAGTGGTTTAAGTGTGTGAGAGTCACCCTCCCTTCGCGCGGAGTCTAATAAATAAAGAGTCGGATTCGCGTACTGAGGTTTACGTACGAAACTAGATTCAGGTTCAGTCCTGCAAACTGATGCGGCATAGTCCTTTTTAGTTACAGCATTTCTGTAAAGCGCATGTTTGCAGGGCGTATCCGCAATCGATGTTAGGGTAGGTAGTGTAGGTAGCTGGTAGGTACGTAGGTACTTAGGGGTCCATTACACGCTCATGCAAGCGTCATGCATCATGCCGTCAATCATGAATGTTATTGGTCAATCGGTTATTAGACGTTATGTTATTGGTCAATCTCGGCGTGATTGATGGTTAAACCATGGCAAAACCTAGCGTGTAATGGACCCCTTATATTTTATTAATTGAGCACGTAGATAATAAATATATGTTTATTCGGATTATGAAGCTTAACTTCTGTCTTCTTGTTATTTTGTGTCTGTGCAAAGTGCAGTAAACGTGTTATGACGCTATAAAGCCTGATTATTGCGCCTGAATCTTATGAATACGTTGCATAATGAGATAACATTTTCCGAGAATATTGTATGATAGGTACCATATTACTTACCTACTTACCTATAATAGTAGGACGAATTTATTAGTGACTTAGTTCTTACAAGAACTAAATAACTACCTACCTACCTTTTCTTTTTCGTGCGGAAATCCCGGTGGGGATGAGGGATCCCGATCACGAATACCTAATCACAATAGAATAAATAGATATTTGAAGTCCCGGGTCAGCGTACCTAACGCTGACCATTGCGCATGGGGCGACCTAGGTCGCCGCGACCTAGGTCGCCGCGACCGTCTTGTTTTATAAAAGACGACCTTTTGTACGCATTTAGGTAAGTTGTCGTCCTATGATCACATCACTCCCTATTTGTCTTAGCCGTATTTGCAAACTTCACTAGTCTGTGTTTAACTTAGACAAACAATCCATTTACCAGCTAAGTAGGTAGGTACCTATTAGATAAAAGGTATAAATTAAGTAGATGACAAGCAGTGGCAATGTGATTTTATGATAAGTAGGTAGGCCTTTTTAGGTACCTAGATACTTAAAGGTATTTTGAAGTAGGTATATATTTATTATTATTTATTTTTAAAACATTTATGCCGTATCAGAATGGTTCTTCATCCCACAGTAAAAATACAGCCCGTAGTAAAGTACCCGCTTGATGACAATAGGCTCGCCCCCTATTACGTGGACCGGAAATTATAGCGAAATGTGAATGTTAATAGAAACTCCGAAATGCATACCCCTCGTGAGTGTATGTCGGTATATATCCAGTCCCGGACTTCTAAATTGTTTAGGCGCGATAAAAACTGAAAATTGCCGCCCCACTTTTTTTGTGCACCAAAATGTTTCAGTGCACGTGTAGGTACGTTCAACCGTGCCCTAATCTTCCCAAAGCAAATGTGTAACAAACTAAACGCCTGAATAAATTGTAAGACCCATACATGTTAGGTAGGTAATAACCTTTTCTTCGGGCACTAAACTTATATTGAAATTAGGTAAAGATAAAGTTTTAATAGTAACTACCTGCAATGGCAATTTTTTGTACTTTTAACTTTTGATTTGTTAAGTTTAACAACACGCCACGTGTTTTTTAATAACTGAATAATGGTCTTTTTTTTATACCACTTAGGTGGCAGACAAGCACACGGCCAACCTGATGGAAAGTGGTTACCGTGGCCTATGGACGTGTAAGCAACACCAGGGGCGTCACACTCGTGCTGCCCTGAAGAAACCTTCTAATGCCCTTCTTGAAGAACCCCATATTGTAGTCGCTTGGGGAAACGTCCCGTTACTTTGATATAAAAAACGGAATCGCTTTCTTTTTATTATGCTTATGAAGCCTTTTTCGAATCTTATGTTCTAAGCACGAAATAATGGAAACCTGCGTTATCCAGTTCAGGTAATATTCTAAAAGCCTAGCGGGGTCGTCATCACCTCGACGTCATCTTGAACTTCACAAACTTTCCGGTAGCAAAACACATCCCCTTTGGGATATCGTCCACCATCTCGTGGTGAGCGCACACACGGAATGGCTATCGTGGCTCTGGTAGAATTTCTTTGAAATCTTGACTTGATCTTTCAATACAAGGGTTGACGACACTCCAATAGTCTTTATCTATAGCCACTGCAATATGCATGGTCGCTCGCTGCTAGACACTGCAGAAACTGCAGAAGCCGCGTAACACGGTCTTGAATATGTTGCAGTGGATAAGGGGAAGTCACGTGCAAGGATCGTGCCGGACCGGATAGGGATACTGTACAAATAAAACCAAACTTGAATCAATTGTGAATGTATTAAACTAGTTTCACCAAAATCACAATCACTCCTTATTAAAATGTTCGTAAACTACGTCAAACGTAACGAGTACGATCTCTGGTACGAGGTACCTAGTAATTATTATTAATCTAATTCAAAATCCATAGAATAACTATTAGAATGTCTAAACCAATATCAAATATTGATGTCTACCTAAAGATCATTGCACAGTTTTTCAATTGAAGAATAATAGTAACCAAAATTACTAGTAGTTTTAACCACTCCAGCTAAAGCTATATTGCTTGTGTTAGAAGTGTGTTCACGTCGGTAGTGTAATGGCCAAGATTCGAACCCGGAATCTTTCGTAAGACCCGCTATTTAACCACTAAGCTACCCACGTTTTATAACAAATATTATTCTATAGATTTTGTGCGAGACTAAGTTTTAATTCCAGCCGCTAATTCTAAAATAAAATGCATTGTTTATGACAACAGCCGACGGATACATTTCACTGGTGACTTTGTTTACATAAAGACAAAAGGCACTGGTACGTGTTAAGTGTTGACTACCACATTTTTATTGATTTAACTCACATTTCACTCGTGTGGACATGCACAACACACGTGTTCAAACAATAATATTGCATTGTGTAAATCTAGCATTCTAGTGCATTTTCGCTGTGCAATTTTGTATTACCTTACTTAGGCTAGAGATAGGTGTAATTTTATTTATAAATTCAATTCCTATCTCATAACCAATTATTACAATGACATAAATCTAATTTGTACCATCAAATGCAGGTCTACTACTTTATATTTATTATAACGTGACACAAAAACTACGGATACTATAACATTTTCTAATTTTAGACATAGATGCTGACGATAGACGATAAAATGTTTTAACAAACCTTAATTGACAAAATTTTGAACACATCGAAATAAACAAATTTAATGATTCAATATTAAATTTGTACTAATAGATAGAGAGTCTTGATTTTGTTGATGGTAAATAAAATTTATACACTGGGTCATGATCACTGGTTCAAGTTTCAAAAGGTCTGCCTGAGACCGGGATCGGTACAATAGATCCAACAGGCTCCTGAGTATGATCGAGCGATTTTTGAATGAATTATACCGATCGAGGTACATACATTACTATAACGGGACACGCATCTTGAACCTAAATCGCAAGACAAACGAGGCCCTGGCGAGTGCGGATTGTTTTGCTTGATTAATTTGAGCTCGTCCACCGCCGTAGCACTCTGTGCTGTCCTTAAAAAACAAGAAACGAATACTGAGCGTATAGAGAGCACATTTTAGGTTAAGATTTGTCCCAATACCGTAATATACTATAGTAATGCAGGGCACTCTTATTATGGTCAATCAGGGAATTTTTCATAGGCTTTATGTTTACTGTAAGATGGATATATTATAATCCGATCCTTTAGGTACCTTGGTTAATTAATTTTAGTCGACTAAGGAAAATTCATATAGCTCATAGACATTTAGGGCATAATTCAACTTAATCAATCTCAATGTTTAAAAGAAAATAAAATTCATACACACAGTCACTGGTTTTCTGGAGCAGAATTGATGCAATTCTGTTCAGTACTTCAAATATCCAATACCAAAACACGATCAAGACCTCTTATCTATAATTTTAACATTCGAATAAATATACTTGATTCTAAAGTTTAATAAACCATTGCCCTAAACTTAGCAATTTTAAGACTTCTCGATAAAGGCAGGAACATTAATTATAATCTAAACCATAAAGAAATATAATACTAAACTAAAACATCTCTAAACAAACAAAATCACTGGATTTCTAATAAGTTATTACTATAAGGATAAGAAAACATTCCAAATGTATTTAGAGGATTTGACGCCAATATGTGATGTTAAACCTCACATATCTAAGTCAAATATGAGATCATTTTTGAACATAACTTCTAGGTACTGGCCTTTATTTAATTTATCTGGATCATACAGGTCAGTGTTGTGTTTAATACTGTCACAAGTAATAGGTTCACAATCTTTTTTACTTTCAGACTCCCATAATCCAACATCGGTTTTTTCTCTTCCATTCTCTTTTTGGCCAATGATGTTTAACATAGATTTTTCTCCATCAGATGTATCTCTTGTGGTACTATTTTTACTAAAGATATCATCACTATCGTCATGGTCGTCCTCGTCCTGGTCGCCCTCATTGGCGGTGTTGTAGGATTGTTCATATGGGGCACTCTTATAATCAGCTTCGGCATCTGATGTGTCTGCAAGACCACTGTCTCGACGCTCTTTCATTGTTATTTTCAAACTGGGTTTTAAATTCTGTAATGAGATAATACAGATTGAAAATAAAATTCTCAAGGTCCATCCTAACTGCAGCCTTTGACTAAAATGCATTTAGTTTTAATTCAGTTTAGTTAAATTGACAGCAAAAAAAATCTGCAGATGCAGTGTGTCGGTCTGCAGAGTAACACTCTGTGCAAAACCGTCTGAATAATAGGTAGGTAGGTATATTTCTATCCTTTATAGTTTCCAAGAAAGAAAACAAAACGCTGTTAAAGTCCTTTTAACAAAGTTAAAGCCACTTATTAAACTTATAATGCATTTTTCTAGAAATTTAGTTTTGGTAGATAACGCGCGACGGCCTTTTAATTTTAAAGAACGGTATAATGTGGTATAATTATTACAGCTGTTATGAAATTTATATTCACACTGTTTCCTTTGTTAATAATACATTTATGTTTACATTATTATGTAGCAAACCGTTTATCATCTCTGTCAAACATGTAGACATATTGTAGTTATAAATGAATCACTACACTGGAAAAATTACCACAATTCATAACAATAGGTACATAACCAACGCAACTGTTGATATTAATATTGTTTACCGATTTTGCGACTGGAATTTAAATTTTATCACCGCATGATACAGCAATACCTACTTTATCCTCTGGTAAACAGACTTATCTATGTTCCATAGCATTAATTTTTAATTCCCAAAATGTGTTTTACTCGAGTTCAGAATATAGGCCTGCCTCTTACCTAGTAAGAGAGTTACCTACATATTAAAATCCCGATGTTCAAAAGACCAATGGACAAAAGACCGAAGTTTAAAATCCGAAATGTTCGTTTGTCCGAAAGTTTAAAAGTTTAATTTCCCGAAGTTGGAAATCCCGAAAGCTAGATTTTTGGGTGTTTTTTTAGATGGTTATAAAAAAAATATCCACAAAGGCTAATGTGGGAGCTCCGTGCCCGCCTTAGCTTTCACTGCGCGTCTCGACATGGATAAATATAAATAAATCCAGATTTAACCACATAATATATCGATATCCATTTAACGTAAATAAGGCAGATAGTAGTTGTTCATTGGTAAAATAAAGAATAATGCTTATTAGGGGATTAATGTTATTACATTACATAACAGCATAAAATGCCTCATAAATTCAGTACAGCCTTTCATTTTTAGGATCAAATTAAAAAATTATAGTAATGAACTAACTTAATAATGCCATTTTTATTAGGCTTATATAAGTGAAGCCATTATATTTCTAATTTTAAAATAGACATTATAAAACGCAAGCTAGTTACTGATAAAATACTGTTTCAGATCAATGGCTAATGCCTAACGCCATATCGCTCATTTGCAAGATAAGTTGCACATTTGAGCACATAGGTACATAGTTTATTTTAAACTAGCTGACTCTGCGAACTTCATACCGCCTAACAGTCGATTCTTTAATTGTTAAGTTATTTTTTAGACTTCTTCATCCTAGCGTTAATTCCCAGTCGCATCCGAAGCTTTTCAGCTCGGAGTCTGGGATCCGCTTTACCAGTCTTAACTAGTGATGTACAAGCCTCGAGGCGTCGAGTCCTATTTCTGAAGCCTCGAGGCGGAATGGCAAGACTCAGTGAGCTCGGTAAGCTCGGAGTCCCGAGCCTAGCCAAGCCGCGAGTTTTATGAGCCATGGCTCGAGGCTTCAAAAGAGTTCGAGCCTTTAAAAGAGCTTGAACCTATCAAAAGAGCTCGACACTTCAAAAGAGCTCGAGCCTTTCAAAAGAGCTCGAGCCTTCAAAGAACTCGAGTCTTCAAAAGAGTCGTAAAACAAGCTCGAGTCTTAAAATATCTATCTATCTATATTTATCTTATCTTGCTCTTGAAACTTATTTATACATTCTTCTTATTCTTATTCTTCTTATTTTAACAGTTTACATCTATACTATTATATAATTGTAAAGTGGTCGTGTCTGTACATTGGAGATATTTAAAAAAAAATACTTGGGTTATGTTATGTTAACGATACTGAACTACTGAACACAATTTTTTTTTTTTTTTAATTTCCTGTCTGTTTGTCTGTTTGTCCGCGATGGACGCAAAAACTACTGGGCGGATTTTGATGCGGTTTTTTTTGTTACAAAGGGCTTACTCAGACTTAAAATCTTACGTTTGTTTGATCGCAATCGGTTACCGAAGATATGAGCAAAGGTCGCGTTAACCGAGATGCACGCGGGCGGAGCCGCGGGCGGAGCCGCGGGCGGAGGCTAGTAATCTATATACAGGGTGGAAGATTTTAACCTTACCTGGAGGGAAAGTTCTCTAAATACTGGAGATACCGAATTTCACTCAAAGAAAACATTCTTTTATTTTTAAAAAGAAATAAAACTGTATTCATAGATTTTTGAAAATTTGCTTGCCACACCCGGTAATCGAACCAACTAAAATCCAAAAAAGCAACATCCTGTATTTTTATAACATCAATCAATAGTATAAATCATAAGGATCAAATCTGTCTAACAAACATGGTTAATTAAATGAAAGGAAATCCCTGAAAACTCAATTTTCAAATTCGATTTAACAAAATAGAGAACTTACTCAAGGATCCATCACCTATCATATTAAGAATAAAATTCCATATTTAAATTACTTGTCCCTGTTTTTCATGGCTGGCCCTCACTGGCCAGCAGGGGTATTTACTCTCTCGACTCAAACCGACTAAAACCGTATGCCGTCTCAGGTTCATTCAAAAGTCTCAATTAACGTATTATAAGACGAACCAATAAGGCAATTCTCTCGCCATCTCTGTTGCCCAGGGTGCGATGCGGTGTACCACGAAGTGCTTTCCAAGCCCAACCAAGTATACCTCGAGACACGTATCTTGGACCTAAATCGACATAATAGTAGCGTCGCCGTCGGTAGCTTAGTGGTTAAGGAGTCGGCCTTACGATCGAGAGGTCCCGGGTTCGAATCCTGACCATTACACTGCAGACGTGAACCCAATCCTAGTTTAGCTTACTTGGGGGGGTTAACAGGAATATTAGTAATTTTGGTTACTAATATTCTTTATAAAATAAAATCGGGAGACTTGACTACCTCATGCAGTCACACAATAACGTTACATTCTAAATCGGAATCAAAGTTCAGTCATTTAGTACTCATTTTACTAAATAAATGGCGTTATTGTTGATAAGGTATGTGATGGCACGTTGAGCAAAAGTACTGTATCTGTTGGAATGGAATTTATAAGTTAAGATTTTATTGACTTCCTTTCATTTAATTTACCATGTTTATTAGAGAGTTTCGATCCTCATGATTGACACTATCGATTGATGCTATAAAAATACAGGGTGTTATTTTTTGGATTTTAGTCGGTTCGATTACCGGGCATGGCAAGGGAATTTTCAAAAAACTATGAATGCAGTTTTGTTTCTTTTTAAAAATAAAGGAATGTTTCCTTTGAGTGAAATTAGCTATCTCTAGTATTTAAAGTACTTTCCCTCCAGGTAAGGTTAAAATCTTCCACCCTGTATATAAAAGAAAGTCGTGTTTGTTACAACACTTATAAGTCAAGAACGGCTGAACTGATTTGGCTGAAAATTGGTGGGGAGGTAGCTTAGAACCAGGAAGGACATAGTATACTTTTAATTTTTTTTTTTAATTTTTTTTTTTCACTCAAAGGAAAATTAGAAGGTGAGGAAGTTCTCATTCCAAGGATCCCGTTGATCCCAACCGGCATGCTGCGAATTTAAAAGACTTCAATTTCCGATCCGTCTTGCATTGGCCATGACCATAAACAAATCACAAAGTACAATCCTTAAAAGACCACACTGAATCTAGAAAATCCATGTTTTTCCCATGGTCAATTATATGTGGCATGTTCATGGCTCAGGGACGGTGCAGCGGGAATGGGATCAGAATCTTCTAACATGGAAGTTTGAATAGAAGTTACCACGGGAACGGGTCTGAACCTAGAAAAGCCATGTTTTTCGCATGGTCAATTATATGTGGCATGTTCACATTGTTCACGGGTCGGGGACGGTGCAGCGGGAACGGGATCAGAATCTAACATTGAAATTTGAATAGAAGGTACAGCGGGAACGGGTCTGAATCTAGAAAAGTCATATTTTTCCCATGGTCAATTATATGTGGCATGTTTGTTCATAACACGGGTCGGGAATGGTGCAGCGGGAACGGGATTAGAATCTAACATAGACATTTGAATAGAAGGTACAGCGGGATCGGAATACCACGCGGGCGGCAAATATGGCGGTACGAAGTTCGCCGGGTCAGCTAGTATAATATACATAAGACATTAGTTCATTTCGTAACAATAACCTGAAATATTATAATTTTTATCGACTCACTGTTTCCTGAGACAGGCCTCCCGCCTGGTTTAGGAGACAGGATTCACAACAGTGAACATCTGGGCAGAAAATGACTAGTGCGCTTAAGAGAAATGCTTCGAGATCGACCGAGCGCTCAAAAGAGCTCGTGCCTTCAAAAAAGGCTTGAGTCTTCAAAAGAACTCGAACCTTCAAAAGAGCTCGAGCCTTCAAAAAGAGCTCGAGCCTTCAAAAAGAGCTCGAGCCTTCAAAAAGAGCTCGAGCCTTCAAAAAGGACTCGAGACTTCAAAAAAGCTCGAGCTCTCAAAAAGACTCCCGAGTCGTCGGGCGCCATACAAACGAGGCGAGCCTTGTAAATGACACCGAGCTCTAGGCAAAGGGACTCGGACGCCTCGAGACTTGTACATCACTAGTCTTAACTACAGATTTGGCTAGACCTCGATATTTTCCGTGAAGCGATTGCCATCTGACCTCCACGACCCAATGGTAACATTAGGAGATATCGAAGCTTTGCAGCTAGACCGTTGTTATTGGACTTTTTAGGGCTCCAACTACCCGCAACGACTGCCATAGATGTTCTTGTGGCAACCGGGACCGACGGCTTAACGTGCTCTTCGAGGCACGACCAGACCAATGCAAATACCCATATTTTATGAACACAAATATTTGCACTGAGCGGGGATCGAACCCGCGCCTCCTGCGTAGCGGCTGATTTTTTAGACTATTTCAGGCTATTTTTTATTGTTTTTCTGCGTAAAAACCATCCTCGTACTGCAAGGAGTATTCTAAAAAAGGAATTAGCTAAATCGGTGCAGCTGTTCTCGAGATTTGCGCTTTGCAACACATTCAGCGATTCATTTTTATATTATAGAAGAAGATATAAGATTAAGTAGTTAGTAAAGTAAAAAGTGCGTTATTTCTGCATTTACTGTCGCCTATACATTAGTTCAGTCAACTGAACTTGGGAATAGAGGGAAATTGCAGTCTTTTTCCTGCAACTGCCTTTTTATATTCTTTTCCTTATTTATAGTTGTGTAATTATAATTGAGCATTGTTGTTATGTTCTGTTCTAGGTCGAATCCTACTTACAAATTTTTCTACTGTTTAGATAACTTGGAATACTTGCTAGGTGTACACAGCTGCCTTGGTAACCACCTGATGTTGAATGAAACCTTGTAAGAATTGGGTTTTAGATTCGTTTTCTCGCCAGCGGTGCGAGCCTCGCGATGGTGCGGTGGTACAAGCATAGTATAAAAAGGAATAGCAGGTTATCTAACGATATGCGAGGGCTACGAGCGTACTTGCGTACCGCTGCCACGGCCGCTGGGCGCCAGCTCTTCTCTAGGTGTGAATTCAAATAATATATGATGTTTATTCTATTATGTGATTAGGTACATACTCGTACACGGCGCCCCAGATTGCGTTTGGATTTGGATCTTCAATCGATTTGATATTGACACGGTTGCATTTATCGTATCGGGATTTTGCTTAGTTGTTGTTTGAAAACGGATTTATCAGTTTGCGCAATCGGTTCGATTTGATCTAAGATCGATTTTCAGTTTCGTTTTGATAATATCGGACGCATGCCTAGCGCCTGGCACGCACGCACACATTCAAACCGGTAACCACACATTTCTATGAAGATGTTTTATTCATATAGGTACCTACCTACTGTGGTACAAGTGCCTAGGAATCTATACTCTATATATTATCTATACTATTATTTATTTGTAAATTGAAAATATTTGTCCGCGATGGACGCAAAAACTACTGAACGGATTTTGATGCAGTTTTTTTGTTAGAAAGTTCTTGTTCAGACTTAAAATCTTATGTTTGATTGCAATTGGTTCAGTAGAACCGGAGATAAGAGATCCAAACGTGCGAAACCGCGGGCGAGTCTAGTATAATTTATAATTATTGGCATACCAGAGTTGTCTGACCGACGTCATCTTCGGCCTCGCTCTCGCTCTTGCGTCGATCTTGACTACGCTTTTTGCTCTTCTTTCGTTGATTTTTTTTCTTCTGACCTTCTATGGACGAGTTATACCTGAAATTTCATTAGAGTGGAATTTTACAAGTTGTTTATTTTGTTTATTATCTTATCTCTACACTATAAATATGTCTGATGTGGCTTACTATGCAGATTACAGCTCGACGTTGTTGATAAGGGATATTATGTAGAAGATAAGAGAGTACTTGTTTATTTCATGCGTAAGCATTGATGCAAATATTAAGCAAATTCATGCAATAATAATCTGTTATATCATGGTCTGATTTTTAGGTATTTGGAAATTACACATTTTGGAAATTAAACATTTTGAAACTTAATTTAATATAGGTCGCAGTTAAAAAGGCATAAACTCAGACTAAAATAGTATTCTTAGTCTGAGGGCATAACTAATAAGATTTTTATCTAGTAAGTGTAATCTTATTAGCCTAGCAGAAGATTCTACTATGAGTATTATTTCATAGTCTAACTCGCTAGGCGCCGTATTTTCACTTGCGCTAAATTTATCCTTTTCTAACATAAGAATCTTAACCATATCACCTCACAAAAGCAAGCATACACACAGTAAATAGATTTGACGAAATGCCTGCTTTACGATCCTGTTCTATCTTTAAAATGCACATTTTATGGAACTGAAAATGACCTACATATTATGTTCAATGAACTTATGATAAATAATGTTTGGCTGTATTTTACTGATAACCTATTGAGATAACTTAAAAAAATTAAAGATAATTGACTTACAATAATTACTTATCTACACTGTTTAGGTATTTCAATGTTATACCCAGTAAACAGTAATATGCTCAACCCCTTTTATTTGAGATGGAATACAGGGATTAGTTAAATGTGGGAGTTTATTCACCTCTGCCTAACCCTGATTGATAATATATTTCTAATTGATGCTCACCTGTAAAATTGTCTTGCAATTACATCATTAAACCTAACAGTCTTTTTCAAACTAGATTCTTCAGGAATACAATCAGAACTTATGTAATCCATAGAAGAGGCCACATCCCCCATACTTGATTCTGAGTAGCTGCGCATATAGTTTGGCTTACGTAGTATACTTTTGGCACCATTTTCACACATTCCTGACTCTGAGAACATTGAATCCCTATCCTGAGATGTTGGAGAATCAAAGTCATCTTCATCATATTCCTCATCATCATGGTTAGATGACACAACTATATTTGTCTCTGTACCCAAGTTAGTTACCTCGACTGTAGGACTTACAGATTCACTTATAATCTCCACCTTCTCATCAGACTTACACTTTTTAACTTGAGACACATCAAAGTATTCACATTTCATTGATTCCTTGGTTAAGCCAATATTGAATTTATGAGGAACATTTCCAGAAAGTTCTAGCTGTAATATGACATTGTTATCCCACGCTTCTCCATTTACGTTATCAAATTTAACGTCACTATCAAATTCAATGACCACAGCATAGTGCACAGGGACAAAGCCAGCTCCAATGGATGTGAACTTGATGTATATTTCATTCCCATCATCTTTTACTTTGACGGAGTCAGGCTCTGTATTCTTCACATGGAAAGTAAAAGCTACAATGTCATCTAAAACATTGTGTGTGTATGGAGGTAAGATGTAGCCTAATGAAGCATCCAAGAAATCTTCAGAGTTTTCATTGGTCACTCTGCAAGGGTCAGACCTAGCAACGGTCTCAGAAGGAGTTGAAGATAGCTCAGTGATCAACTTAGGATGATGATACTCCTCATCACTTTGAGAACCGGAATTCTCTTCACTTTCAACACCACTGTCCACTCTTAATGAATTAGAATTATAGTTACTTAGATTTTCTTTAACCACTGGTAAAGTCACTATTAACATGTGTTTACTTTTATCAAATTTAGCAGTTCCACATTGATCATTCACTGAGTAAGGCAAAGTTATGTTAAGTTTATATTTTGCTGGTTTTTCAGATATCAAACTGAGTGATTTTTCTTCAACATCCAAGATGCAGTCTTTTGTTGATGATAGAAGTGGAAGGTACACCTCAACTGATATATGGCTGGGAATTGCACTGTACTGCTTACAATCCTTATTGTAAGTGAAATCCTGAAGTTCAATATTTTTCTGTTGTTTAACAACATACTTTGGTATGGTATAACCATTTTCAGCAGCATGGGTGAACTCTTCATTTTTTCTTTTAACTTTTCTTGGTGGTTTTGAAGATTCCTTGGGTTTTTCAGGCTCACTTTCAGGTTTAGGATGCGCATAGATTTGTTGGGGATAAAGTTTCTCTAACATTTCTGGTGATAATTGTTCGCCTTCCTCTTCATTATCAGTAGGAGGTTGATAATTTGGGTCTTCTTTTCTAATAACAGCCGGAGTACTCATTCCTTTATATTGAGACTTAGGACAGCGGTAGTTGTTATTGTCCAGGTGTATATTGTAAGTTTTCGTCAATGCATCAAAGGCGGTCTTGTTTACTAATTCACGAAACTGTTTATTAACCGCCGCCATGCGCAGAGTATCCGGGTGGAAAACTACGTCGTAAATGACGCAACGTTGTCTTTTACGGTCGAAGTCGTCCCGCGGCGGTATAATAGAGTAGGGGACTTGCCAGTTCATGCCTCTCTTCCCATCGACTACTTCCACCTTATAAGCTGGTTTAGCAACGGTCTCACTGCTGCAGATATTTATAAAGGCTTTCCTGTCGCCGGCGACACTTGTTTTGATAACATAACCTCCAGTTGGATTTATGAACGTTACGTCGTAGCCCCGTTCTTTTTCCAATTGGGTCATTTCTTTCTGATATAGTTGCTTATTAGCCGGGTCATTTATTTCCTCACAGTATCCAGCGAGAAGATCTCGAAATTTCTTTTGCTTCATAGCGTCTTGAATATTTTCGAGATCCTCTCGTGTGAGTCGAGTTTCATCATCACGAGGTTTTACTCCTGTTGCCATTTTGTGCAGTTTCCTGGCAGATTTATAAATAAACACCGTACACGCATCCACAAATTCCACAATATAATTTTCAGCTGACGAAACGAATGATAAGAAAATATGCAATGTTGTACACACAAAAAATATGTAGATCATATCATAGAGTTCGTTCAACAAAACCATAAATTTTATTGGATTTCAATAATGTTGCCAATATAGAAACCCTATTTTTTTTTTGGATGACGTGTGCGTTACGCATTAGCTTACAGCACAAGCTAACTTTTTTTTTTATTTTCTTTAAAGGAGGGTCGCGTCGCGCCACACCTATGTGGCGCAGTATACGGCGCATACAGGCGCCAGAACAATAGGGTTACCGAAATGCTACCGAAATGGTTATATTAAGGGGGGTCGCATACCAAAGCAGCAAATGTATCAAAGCAGTAACTTTATTGTACATATACGCAGCAAATGTTTTTTCATATGATAAAACACAACATGCTGCAACACAATGTTGCAACTCATGTTGCTTCCTTCACACACGAAAGTAGTATTTGCTGCGCACACACAGCAAATTGCCAAGTAAAATAAGGCAAGATAAAAATTTAATGCTGCGTAAATGTAGGGCACCAAAACAGCATCTGCTGTGCGCGCAGCAAATGCTTCTTTGGTGTGCAGCCCCTTAACACAACAACATACAATATGGATACGACATATAGGCAATAATTGAAACCATATACTTGGTACCCCCTAAGCTTCAAGCAGGAAAAGTTTGAACAAAATTGGTCCAGTATTATGGGCAGAAACTAGAGTTTTAATTTTATAGAATTTGAACAACTTTGAGCACTCTGTAGAATCGCATGTTGCCGCTTAGCTGTTCAAGTAAGTTACCTACTTAGAGTATTATACTCAAAGGTTACCTACTATGCCTATTGTTGTGTGTGTGTGTGAAGTTGTTGTGTGTGTGTGTGAAGGTGTGTGCGTATTTATTAATGACTTATGACTGACACAGTCAATGACTTTAAAGCAATGGATGAAACTATTTAATGACTTATACAAGTGGTTGCATTTTCTACATTTATTTTAATAATTATTTTGTTTGAAAATTTCGGATTTTATAAATCAGGGAATTTAAGTTTAAATTTAATTTGGTTCTATTCCTACGGACCAGGATGCTTCGCGGTTTCAGTATTTGCACATTATGTCGTATCCATATCGTATCTCTTTGAAGTGGAGCAACGATAATATTGTACTTACTTACAGGTAAAATACGCTATCCGAAAGGCACCTGGTCACCTGGTATAGACGGCGGCGTCCGTAACATTGGATACGACATACGACTGGGTGCGGATAATTTGGGATTCATGCTCGACGGCCGATGGGACTTTGGGGAGCATCTCCGAAGTCTGGCTCCCAAATTGAAGAGTACAGCTGCTGCTTTGGTGCGGCGGCTGCCCAATAAGACGAAGCTGGATGACTCCTGCTGCTGGCCCAGCAACTCAGATAGTATTCGATAAGCATTGTGGTGCCTTCTGTTTTGACAAGTAGCCGTCTATCATCGTAGAATGATAAATCTCGTTATTCCATGAACTTAAGATATAATGAGCTTATGTTCTATACAGTTATATAAATATACTACAGGGCTTGCCATGTACTCTTATATCAGCCGTTCAATCATTGACCGTTTAAGAGTTCATCTTTGCATAACATGATGTTAGTAAGTACCTATTTATAATCAATTAGCCTATTGCAGTCCACTGCTGGACATAGGCCTCCCCCAATGTGCGCCACGTTTGCCGATCCTCCGCCTTCCGCATCCAGTCCGTCCCAGCCACCTTTCGCAGGTCGTCGGTCCATCTGGCTAGGGGATGTCCTACCCTCCGTTTTCCTACGCGCAGTCTCCACTCTAGGACTCGTTTGCTCCGCAACTATGACGATGTCGTCAGCGAATCGAAGGTGCGAGATGTACTCACCGTTGATGTTGATGCCCCGCCCAGTCCAATCCAGAGTCTTGAAGACGTCCTCCAATGCGTTGGTGAATAGTTTGGGAGATATAACATCTCCCTGTCTCACTCCACGCTGGAGGCTAATGGGTTTCGTCTTCTGGTCTTGGAGCTGGACGGACATTGTGGCAGTGTCCTATAAGCATCTCAGCACCTCGATGTATCGCCAATCGACACGGCACCGCTGCAGGGCATCCAGCACAGCCCAGGTTTCGATAGAGTCGAAGGCTTTTTCGTAGTCCACAAACGCCATACACAGTGGCTGGTTGTACTCCTGCGTCTTTTCTACAATCTGCCGAACAGTATGGATGTGGTCCACGGTACTATAGCCTTTTCGAAACCCGGCTTGCTCAGGTGGCAGGAACTCGTCGAGCTTAGCCGCGAGGCGATTTGTGACGACTCTCGAGAACAGCTTGTAGACATGACTCAGGAGTGAGATGGGCCTATAATTCTTCAGCAAGGTCTTATCGCCTTTTTTGAAGAACAGTACCACCGCACTCCCGCTCCATGCCCTAGGTGTTATTTCCTATTTATATAAGTACTGCTATCGTGATTAGTTCCGCCACCCATCCCGGGGCGGTAGCACTTTCCATACACTCTTCTCCTTTAAATTACTTACCTACCTATGCTCTTTGCTGTGGGTGTGATCCTAAGGTGTGATCTTACAAATCGAATCGTAAATCGAAACAAATCGAATCACACATCCCTATAAAAACCATAAGATAAACGGATGTTTGTCACTTGTTTGTCACTGTCAACTGTCAAGTGATCCTGTTCAAGTCAAGTGTCAAAATTAAAATAATAACAAACAAAATATTTTCCTTTCAGCTTAAAGTTAGATTTGCAATAATTTAAATGTAATAGAATAGATACAATTATTAATCAACCTTAACGAAGACAGTGCACTTACTGCCTTCTAAATAAAAATGTCTCGATGTCTCAATCACGTATTGTTACAAATAATAATTCGTCCATCATCGGTGCGTGCACCAGTGAGGTTATACAGCAGATGGACGCACAGATCTCCTGCTAAAGTTTTATTGCCATTCGAGACCAAGGGCAATCTGAAGGAAGAGAAAATCATTAGCTTAGATCCTGCGATTTTAAACAAAAATAAAGTAAAAAAAGATGAAGGAGCTAACTCACAAAATAGCACCGCAATATCTGAACCATCTATGTTACCGCCTGAAAAGACAAAGCAAATTAAACAGCAGAAAGAAGAAAAATTGAAGAAGCAAAGATTTTATTTAAGCCAACTGAAAGTTTTTGATGATAATGGTGAAATTTTGTATGAAAGGTTAAAGGAAAATGATGCTAGAATAAGGTGAGTGACAATTTTTTATTTCAACGTGCGGTAATCCTCCCGGCTACCCCCCGACCGACTAAAAACGTGAGATTGCCTCTGGCAGATAATATACCTCGCTCTCAGCTGACCTGGGACCATGGTGTCCCCTTCTCACCATTTTCCCCAGAATAGAGGGAGGCGGGCATCGCGCCACCGCCTTGGCCTGAGGTGACTACTATCTTGTAGTCATTTTGTTAAGACAGAAGTGTTAGTCATTGAATATAAATGATCCTTATATAAACTGCTGTTTACGTAATATGTACATGTTCATCTGCTTTGAGGTTTGATAATTGTACACTTAGAAATGGTGAGCATATGGGGCCCCATTAATATATTGGTAGCTCAAACCAATGTTACCTGCTTGCTGGTACACCAGCTAATTGCTGTCAATTAGCTATGACAAGGCTCTGGTACTTCCCTTTCAGGGTTGGTTGATCAGTAACTCCCATAAAAAACAAAGTAATTGTATACTTAGAAAGGTTCATCTGCAACGTGTATGTAAAAGATGCCAATGAAATGTCATACTTGTAAATCTACTGGTGAACAATAAAGAATTATCTTATCTATTTTTATCTATATATTTTTAATTTTTGACAGTTCTCTCATGGTGAAGTTGAAATCGAAAAAGGAGAGATCACGATCAAGTCAGGTCCTAGTAGAGGGCTGGAGATTAATTGTAGATGGTCTTGAAGCAAAATGCGCTCTGAAGTATGTTATATTCAGTAGAACAACAGATTTGTACAAACTTAAACCATTTTTACCAAAGACTGGAATCAAGTTCTTCAAGATATCATATAAAGAGCTGCAGCTGTGGTCCGATGTTGAAACTAGCCCTGGTATTATTGGTAAGCTATGTGGATTATTTCAATTGTTACTACACAATTATATTGTGCTTAAATTAATTCATTGAAATGAAGTTACAAAAACATTATAGAAATGAAAAATCGGGTCAAGTCCTTCTGTAAAAAAAAATATATGTTCACTTTGAGTGTCTCTTTAATAGAAAATGTCATGGTATTGTAATGATAGATCATAATTATATTTGTCTAATATAAATGAACAGTTATTTTCAAATACATATACTGTTTAAGGATGAAAAAAAACCAAACCAGAGAAGTACTGTGTGTCTATATTGACTTACAATCATTAATTTTAGGTATCTTCCAAACTCCAACGGTAGAGAATGTACAGCTCAAATCTAAACCTCTACCACTACAGCTTATATGTGACAACATTCGAGTTCCCGGGAACCTTGGCGCCATTCTCCGGGTAGCTGTAGGTGCAGGTTGCGAAAAAATCTTATTAACAAAAGGTAAATATTGAACAGCTATATGAACTGAAAAGGTTTAAAAGTTTGTTTAGAAAAAAAACGATTCATTACTGGAACAAATAGTATGCCCACTGTGACTCATTTATTGATTTTAATTGGTATGCAGCTTTCTGATAGCAACTGCAGTCTGACTTACCAACCCTGTTCACTTTTTAAAGCTGAACCAATCAGCAGCATGGGCTGGCTTAAGCTTCAAACATGTTGGTAAAAGTGTAAAACCCAAGTAGGTGAGTAAACTGGTGGTGATATTCCTTCAGTGCCTCTACTGACCTCCTGTAGTCTGTGTATTGGCGACTCCTATACCATAATTTTATTTCATTCCAGGATGTGTAGATGTATGGGATCCAAAAGTAGTGAGGAGCGCAGCTGGAGCTCACTTCAGACTTCCAATTTACGATTCAATTGAGTGGAGTGAGATATCAAGTCACTTACAACCAAATACTACAGTGTTCATTGCTGATAGCAACACCAATACTGATGTTGCTTCAGATGAAAGTGATAGATTGGGACAAAATGATATGCCTGTTATACCTTACTATGGTATTGATTTCTCGTCATTGGAACATACCACGTTAATATTAGGTGGAGAGACAGAAGGCATAAGTGAAGAGAGTTATTCGTAAGTACTTAACTCCTTTTGGTTATGCATACAATTATTTGAAATGAGCGCGAATCGAACACGCGCCTCCTGCGTAGCGGTCGCGGTCACTGCCAGTCAACCTCCATATTAACTGAAACATTTACTTTGCAGGTTAGCAGCTAGTAAAAATGGAGTCCGGTTAAACATTCCTTTACAAAAAGGTGTTGACAGTTTAAACACGGGGATGGCCCTAGCTGTGATCGCGTTTGAAGTAAAGAAACAACTTATACAAGCATGGAGGAAACAGAAGTTGGAAAACCAAATACTTCAAGCTACTTAAAAAAGTTATTATGTAGATACTTAGTTACGTTGTTTATTGTAGATATAATGATGTTATTAAATAGTATTAAACACGTAGTTTTGTTTATTTTTCTTGCACCTGCTTAGAACCAATTCACGCAAGCACTTACCTTATTCGGATGAGTTAGTGCACTACTCGTCATTTTCACTGATTCCGTTATTCGCCGCACTGATGCCATTTTCGTTAGTTCTTCAGTTTCCATAGTTCGTCAATTTCATCAAAATATTTGATTAGTCAATTTCCCTAACTGGTCATTTTCTTTAGTTCCTCAATTTCCCGTACTGGTCAATTTCTTTAATTCGTCAATTTCCCTAACTGGTCAATATCCAAACGAAAGTACGAGCGTTTGTATTGGTCAGCACAATGTAAGTTGGTGTTGTTTTATGTCAGCTGTATTTTCTATGTTAACCAATTCAAGTATACCGACTAATACGACTGCAATTAAAATTCATAACGAAGCAGAGTTGAAACCAATTGAAGCGCAATAGGTCTCAACTAGGGTAGCGGCACTAGCGGCAGAGAATAATAAATTGCCTGTTTCTGTCTTTTCTAGTTTATCATACTAGGTCTTCCGCCAAGTTTCGACTACTTTCTATTAGTTTCTATAACTTTCTGAATAACATCTGTGCAAGCAGTCTTCTAGAAGCCTTTACTTGTAGCGCCATCTGTTGCGAGTACCACCAATCACAACAGGTGGCGCAAGCAAAGGAACTATAGGAAGGCTTCTATAAGTAGGTGTGCAATTATTAGAGTGTACGTTTTGGTACTGGTTCCCTCTTTGATTACGCCATTCAGGTAGATGGTGCGACCATCGTCATAAACTCATAACGATAATATCAATGAAAAAAATTTAAGCAAAATACCTTTTTTTATTGTTGCAGCTACATTTTTTTTATACTGGCTAGGCGTGGCGTGGATTGGATTGCTGTGAATTGAAAATTTCTATTCACACCCTACCCATCTTTGGTACCTTAACAGGTCTAGATCATGAGTGTAGATCTGGGAAACGAGAATTGAAAAATTTGTTAGTACCTACAATATTGAACTTTATTACTTTTGGAATAGAGTATTTATTTACTTCCTAAAAAAGATATACCTATAAATCTCGTACTGACCATAGAGGTCTTTCTCCGTAAAACACCGTCAAAGATGACAGAAGAGTAAAGTAATAGGTATTATACTGCGATGTACATTGCAGCCTCTATATAACAGGTTTAGGAGATCAGAGTTATCACTTATCAGAGTATCAGAGACGACGTTTACTCACGTATAAACCAAGATAAACTAATGCCTAAAGAAATGAAGGGTTGGAGACCGGACCCTGAGTTCGAAAGCACAAGTTTTGAATGCAACTACCCAGTTGCTGAGTTGCATGAACGTCCATAGGTAATAATGCTCTATCCGTGGGTGTTGTACAAAGCGGCTAAGGGATAGGGCTGTTCTCCATCCGATAGTAGGTACCTAAACATAAAACTCATGACAAAATGCCCGCTTGACGGTAATAGGCTCGTCCCCTATTATTTGGGACCACACATCATAGACATAGTATAAATTCATAGATGCCGAAATGTGGGTGTTAAAACACATCTACTTCCCCCTTCGGCAATTTACAGTCGTTAATATATGTATGAATAGGTAGGTACAAGAAATTTCCGTCCGCTCTCGAGTGTGATTATAAGTACTTTACCTATTTGTCAACGTTTCGTTACGTGAGAACAACTCGTTATTCTTATTAAGTAAGAAGTAATAAATCTCTATTTTTATGCACCGTATAAACCTGGAGTAATCAAGGAGTTCGTTATTCGATTCCGTCTGGAAATTAAAACAGCTGTGGCATTATTTATTAGTGCCGTTTGTATTTAATTAACTATGTAATTTATTGTAAAATTGGGCTCTTAACTTTTAAGTATGGGCGACTTATATTTTTGGTGCAACCATTTTGAATTATCAGAATTACTTCTAAGTGTTTGGATGTTGGTATATCAACATATAATAAGGGGTCTCACTGAGATCTTTAGGACCCAAGTCCTGTTCACCTGTAAGCCTCCGGAATACCTACCTGTTGATTGATTACACGAGGCTCTGGTGTACGCTTTTCACGCGGGGTTGGCCGTTCAGGCGGCAGTCGCTTCTATAAAACCGTATTAGGTTAAAGTAAGCGAACCCCGGGCTTCGAGGTGAAAGCCTTGGATGCAATCGGGACAATATAATGATGTTGATGATGATGATTTAGAATTGTTTACCCATCAATAACACAATTAAAAATTAGATAAGGGATATTATACCATAGCTCTCAAACACAATGCTCAAGGTGTATCAATAATATATGAAACAGTACCTATTCGGTAGTTTTTGGGCCACCTTACACGGTAGGTACACCTTAGCATTGTAGATCCGTGACGGCGTGCTGTTTCAGTCAGTTCGATCACGATGTAACCTCCCTGACTAGTGAGCAGTAGCGAAGGGTGACAATTTTCAAAAGGTCAGCCGGTGGAAAAGAATCTGCTAGTGGGTTATCCGTGGGGATTGCCGCTCGAAAAAAACAAGAGACCGGCCAAGTACGAATCGGATTCCCGCACGAAGTGTTCCATATCATCTATAGTCTATACAAGGTTAGACACTAGGTACCTATAATATAATCTTTTATCTACTCTCATACTAAAATGTACAATTAAAAAATTAAAAACAGTACTTTAATGACACTCTTTACGCACAGAGTGTCAAAATTAATTTAAAAAATTACATTATGATACTGCTCTTCTACGGGGAACTGTATCATAGTAAGTATAACTTTTTTTCCATTACGATACAGTTGCAGCTAGATTAAATAGGTTTCTATGCAGTTTTTCTCTAGATAATAATCTGTGGTCGCGGCGCAAATCGCAATCGCGCATGCGCCCGCCATCAACAAATGGATTTTAGTCAATGACCTACCCTTTTTTAATAATAAATTCGTAATAATAAAACATTATTAATAGAAATAATATGTAATATAATTCATATAAATTAATTATACGTATTGATGTATTTTCAGTAAGTAGCTACATTTTTTTAATATTTTGTGTTTGCGCCATTTTTTAAAGTCTGACATCTTCTTTTATGACGTACCTACCTATAAACATTGTACGTCATTGAACTTAACGTTGTAATTTTATTTGTTGTTAAATTATTTTTAACTTTTTCATGAGATTAGATAAAGTAGTAGGTATATGAAACTGCACATAATTTGGTTTTATAACACTGGTTCTGGTTTTAACTCATACTCGTGTTTTAAGAACCCTTAATATATTATGCAACAGTTTCATAAACTACTATTTTTGTACTTTCACTTACAATACACGTACCTACAATATCGAGCAAAAATTAATCACGTTCGTTGGGTGTAACCCTTAAATAATTATTTTATTGTGTTTTTAGTATTTCTTTATTTTATACGAGGTGAAGATATACCTCTAGATCAGGGTTTCTCAAAATAGGGTGCGCGAGCCCTCCGGGGTTCACCATTCCACGGTTGGGAGTTCGCGACATGATCCATAAATCGGTAAGGGGTTCGCTGTCATCTAGAGACTAAGAGAAGTTTAAGGAGCCAAAAGTTCAAGAAACCCTGCTCTAGTCCTCCCCAAGATAGTTGATCTGTCGCCAAAAGATCTATATACTGTTTTGCTGACACACCCTGCGTAGTCTCGTGTGACGTCATCGGGGCCCCGCTTCGTAGAGCCCCTATTTTCATGCATTTTATCACAAGTAAACTAACATGAAGACAAAAAAATATTGCCCATAAAATAAGTATTAGTAGATACCTACATTATTATATAAAAGCAGCGTTTTATAAACCCTATTCAATACAATTCGATTACAATACGAGTAGTCTCGTTCCGAAATAAATCTAAAAATAACTTTCTATGTGGGAGTCAATAAACTATTATCAAGCCCTTCGGGGGAGGGCCCCGTTTCATAATGTAGAGTGGTATCAATGAATTTCTGTAGACTAGGTATATATACCGGTGCCTTATGGTATGGTCACCAAAGAGGAAATACCTACTTAAACATTACGTTTGTAGTCCTCAATAAAATGTAATTTATGATTTTATTTATATTAGGTCCTATATTATGTTATGGTCCTATGTTATCCTATGTTACGTTAAGGCCGCGGGAACGCGCTGGATGCGAGCCGCTTCCAACCGGTCCTATTGCAGATCTATAGGGGAGGCCTATGTCCAGCAGTGGACTTCCTATGGCTGAAATAATGATGATGATGATGATATATATATATATATACATATATGAAAGCCGCGGTAGCCTAGTGGTATGGGTAATGGACTGCTGAGACGAGGTCTCGGGTTCGATCCCAGGTTTTACCATGGCACACACCAATGACTTTTCGATGCTTTTCGAAGTTATGTGTGTATTTATCGCAGGTTTATAAGTGCCTGGTTAATGGCAATAGGCTCGCCACCTATTACATTGGGACCTAAACATAAACGGCGAAATGTGGGTGCTAGCACCTCTGCCTACCCCTTCGGGGATACAGGCGTGAGTTTATGTTATGTTATGTTATTCCCACTAACTCCTCTAGTTATGCTAAATTGCGTCTGTTAGGAGTTGGTTCAATTGGTGTAGAGCGGAATTTGAACCCAGAACTTCTCGATCCTAAAGCCGACTCTTTGATCACTAAGTTACCGAATTATATTACTAGCTAACCCGCCTTGGTTTCGCCCATGGCATATTTCGAAACCACGTATCACCCCGTTTACACATAAATCAAAAATTACTTTTGCGCAGTCATTTAAAATGTACTTAATTTAATATGTATGATGTATGGGTAAGAAGAATCTAGCGAAGTAGTTTTGTGGTAATATTGAGTTTTTTTTTGAAAAAAGTAGCGTTTGTGCTATGAATCGAAAGAAAAGTATGCCAATTCAATTTCGGGTCACACTCAGAAAATAGAGCTCATAAAATTTAACAATTAATATAAAATACCTTGAAGTACCATGTTATCTTTTCGTTATACGTGCCCTGTCACTTACTGCTAAATCTCAATTACAGCGGATGTTGTGGAGGCTGTTGAGGGTGCTGCTATTGTCCGTGGATAATTATCTACACCTGTTGCACAAAGATCTGCTGGTGTACCACTACGGCCGAGGACTCATAAGTCTAAAGGTTCGAAAGTGAGATTCGGAGAGAGGCCCAGCATTTCTGTGGACATTTTAGGAAATCTGTACATCTATCTACATAAAGATTAATTAAGTAAAGTAATAAATTAAAAAGAGTATCATGAAGATTACCCTGCTTTCGATCGAGAAAACGATATTCACGTGGGTGAAGCCTATTAGTAAGTAGGTAATAAAACGATGTATGTACACTATGTACAGTACATATTTATATCGTTAACATATAACAAATATGTATTACTATATAAAAAGCCTTTTCATATGATGATATTTGTAACATAAAAGGTCTCTATGATAAACTTGCTCTACTTTATAGGACGTAGCTTATGTCATCCTTGAGTGCCTCTCATCCCAAGTTAATTCGTTTTGCGGGTCTATTGGCTGCCAACTTAGTTTGACGTCATGGACTGCGTATATAGGTTGCAGTCCAACTAGGCTATCGTCTGGAATTAATCAATCATGTGTTCGCTATTGTAAATTGTGACAATTCTCAAGATTGTTCGTTCTTTTTCTTTAAACGCTATTAGGTACTTAGGTACACACGCTGTAATTGTTATGATTATTCAAAATGGTTCACAAAAAATTCGTTTCTTTAATGTAACAGGACATTGTCTTTCCCGGGAATAAATTTTGAGTTGAGTGAGAGAGTTTCAGTGGGGGAGCCAGCAGAATCCGGGCTCTCGAGTGCAAGCTATGAACGTAAACAAAATAACTGCTGGAATAATAATGATGACTCATGACTCTACTTTTTTATTGGACACTTCAATATAATACATAAATAATACAATAATTCCTTGCCTAGTGGTACCGTCAAAGGAAAGAGGGTCACCATTACAGTTTAAAGGCCTCATCAGATACTTTTTTTTGCTAAGGAAACACGTGTGCTGTTAAAGAATTCCAAGACTTTATCGCACCATAAAGTCTTAGAAAAAAGAATAAAGAAATTCCATATTTCGCCAGTTACATTTTGTGATCCTGTGTGTGACAGTATTTGTATGGTACCATTGATAGATGAGACACTGCCACAGTGTTTCTTTCCTCGCAGGGTTAGAGTTTCAGAAGATAGTCGCTCACGCATAAGGAAAGGTTGAGTAACCTACCAGGAGACCAAAATGCAAATCAAACTTTATGCAATCCGGATTGGCACTCGGTACTTTATGCTTATTGCCCCAAGTAAAAAATTATGAGCCCAATACAGTCTGCCGGATACGTTTCAAGTCTCTGACTGAAAAGTTACAAACAGGAAATCCCAATAACAGTTTTTCCCCACCAACCAATCGAACCTAGAAATCATAACAGCACGTAAATTAACATAGATCGGTCACGATAAAAACGAAAATCTGTAAATTCCAAATTAGGTAATATTCTTACTGTAATTCATGTTTTATGCATAAACTCTTTGGATATTAATGTAGCTTACTGTCTGAAGTTAATATTTCGCTCTGACAATTTAAGCAAAAATATTGCTATTAGTGTGGCTGAAATCATATTTATAGTTATAGAGAGGGTATTTTTTTCAAGAGGCTATAAATATTTATGACTGTTCCATTAAACATTATCTTATTATTTTATTCAATTTACTTTAAACATTAGGTACCAATGTATAGAATCTAAATTAACCTCTATTTTTAAGGATAAAAAGCTTCATTGATTTTGTAATCCTACCTACCTACTTAAGTAATATGCATAACTTCTAAGTAATGTTAGGCTGGCTATTAAAATTCTCAATTTCACTGGCGGAATTTATGTAGGCAAAGGACATCATAGCACCTGATTCGGTCTTAAAAGTAATTCAAAACTTTACTGCCTGTAAATATCAAGGTGCTCTTATTTCATGGGCCATAGACGTGGCCTATCTCAATCGGAGGGATGGAATTAGGGAATTTTTCAAAGGAGAATTCGTAGTACCTAGTTAAGGATGTGAAATGTAGGAAGGAGGCGTCGTCGGTCAATACTGGAGGTGGTGCGGTGCGGGCGCGGTGCGCAGGCGTGGTCCCCCGGACCCCGCCGCTGCCGGCCCACTCACGCAACTCGCGAGTCAGCCGCCGTGCGCTGCGATCGCGCGCGCCCGAGCTTTCGTTGCCGCTCTAGCCATGTGTGATGAAAACATCACAGAAGGGACCCTCATCTAGTGTCAGTTCCCCGTGTTTCGCAACATGCTTGAGTAAATCTCTCGAAGACAGCGATTGTCCCGGGCCAGTTCCGTTGGTTTCTCAGGACAGCTTTCGCCAAGTGTCTAGTTTTCCCCGTAAGCTCGTGGCCGTTGACACTGCAGCGTGCGGATCCCGCAGTGCGCGAGTGTGTGGTTAATTTGCGAACATAATAGACGAGTACATCAGCTGAGTCGCGTAAACATTGGTTACTTAGTTGAACTGACGGGACTGTTGACGATGGCTTCAGCGAATACACGCGCGTAAACTCAACACGCTGTACCTGTAAGCACTCCGTCATGCGGCACTTACTCCTTCTGTTCCTTTTAACAGGTAAGTTAACAGATACCCTTAACACTACGTTATTGTTTATATTCAAGCCTATAGTGAGGTGTAGCTTTTTTCAAATCGGAACCGGCTTATGGGTGCTGTTCTCAAACAGGTTTTAAAAAATTTGCTTATGTTTTTTCAATCCAGAGTGTCGTGTGTAATCATAATCGCACTTATATATTTCTTGGATATTTCCAATAAGTGAAACGTATATTTAGGTATTAGATATTAAAAAAGTTGATTTGACATTAAAAAAGAAATAAGTATATTTATTTTACTGAGCTTGGCTGTCATAAACAATACCGTCGTTCAATTCTAAAAAATATATGTTTTCATGTTACCAGTTATCTCACGCAAAAGCACCATGTGTACCTTTGCCCCAAGCAAAAATAAGTTATAAATTCAACGTACGGACCCTCGTCCCGAGCCATTCAGGGAACAAATGGGTCTGTTTGAGAGGAGCACTTTTTGCGGGCGGTAGCTGTATTTCTCGGAACAATTACCGTTACTTTATGAGTCACATATTTTTATAATTACTCTTCCTTTTAATTTACTGACCTTAATTAATTGTAACCTTTAACTGCAAGATTACTTCGCGGCTTTGGTCCGTGTTTATCGTTCTAAGTTATTTGAATAAAAGAATGCCTTCAGACCACGACGGAGAGATCGGATTTTTATTGAATGCGTACCTATTGTTACACAGACATCTGCCGGTATCATCAATGGAATTGGCTTATTATGCGTCAAATTGGTCATGATACAGCATATAAATATCTCTACGTATAATCGAATACCTTTGTCATTTCGTTAGGTGCTGTAAAGAATACCTAGTTGTCATCTGAATAATACAGAATACGTACCATAAAATATGTGGCAATAAATATATTATTTACGAATCTGCTTGATATTATGTGCACTTTTGCATTGCATGTGCAATAAAGATCTACTAGAACGCATTATTTATCCATTTTATTTACGATAGCGACTAGCGACAGGTGTTCAATGCAGGTAGACAGCGGCGTTCGACCGACCGACGGGTTTACTTTTGTTAAAATAAAATCGCTCAATCACTAGTTTTAAAACATCCGCTACAGAAATGGTTATTGGTACGACTGCTGCTGCTCGACAGCTAGTTTATAAACCGTTCAATAAAAGCAATTGCTAAAGATGTGAAACGAGAGATCCTAGAACGTTGGAAACCATCATACTAATTTATTATCCATAAATCATTAAAGGACCTTTATTTGGGCACCTCGGTTTCTAACAGTAGAGATATCTTGGTAGCTTTGATAATGCGCTGTGACTTTTTCTTTGATCCTTTATTCCAAGGTAAGTATTCCCATTTCGTTGAGGCATATCATATGAAACTTTTTCTCTGAAGCAATTTATTGCCGAACCCTATTTGGAATGGAAGAATATGATAAATTGAAAAGCCCTTTTCGAGGAAAAAATAAGGAAAGTTGGAAAAAACTGGGTCCCTTACTCATCAATCTACTGTTGGGTGTATTGAATCCACTATAAGAGGTTGACACACTTGACACGCCCGCAATATCATAGCCAGACGCTGAAGAACTTTTTGAACTTTTTTTTAGAACTCTGTAAGTTGATAATTTCAGCTAGATAAGATTTTGAAAAGGTTGTCTTCGCTCCTTGCGCCCGATTTTTTAATTGTTAAGGCTATAAGCAAAAGAGTAAGCTTTAGAAGCTTATAAAATTAATTTCATGATATACAAATAACGTAAATAATACTGTAATAACGTAAATAATATGGACCAGGCCATTATAATAAAATATATTTAGAAAAAATAATACATATCTCAAAGAGCAGCCGTTTTTTTTTCTTTCAAATTGAGCGGATATGGACTGCACCTGGCCTCCGTTTCTTTTTTCAATGTTTTTAAAGTTAAGAATTTATCTTAGTGTTACTCTATATATAGGAATGTATGGTTTCCTGTTTAAAATGATGACGCTAATTAATATGATAATGATACTGTTTCAAATTTTACTGCAGGCTGCTGCAGTGCTTTTTAGCAGTCATGGTCACTGATGGTGTCCGTCCGACGGTATCATGTTTTTGGAAGTCTGTAAGAACAATCTGAGGATTAGTATTTTTCATATTTCTGGGTGAATAGTTTTATAGCATTTGTCCATCCTAGTTACTTGAAATTCCTTTGGCACCATTCCAATAATGTTCATACTACTAAGAAGTTGGTAATGTTTGTCCAGCATGGTATTGCAGACTACTTTTATGAACTCATTTGCAATTCATCGGCCTATTAATAATGGGAGCATACACTTAGCTACTTTATTATAATGAAAAAGTGTGAGATCCAATGTCTGCGAGATCAAATTGTTAACGAAATGACTCTATTTTTTGTTTGTATATCTAATGAATATTCAATCATTATGAAGATGTTTCACCACAAGTAGCCACTGTTCACTGACGCATAAACGCACCATGATGTCCAAACACTTTTATTGTTTGTTATTACTTTTTCTTTTTTACGGACCCATTCGGTTCTATATCGACCACAAGCGCTACTACTTTAAATAATTGCTTGTACCGTGGCACATATAACAGTTGATCTGGAGGGAAACGGTTATGTTATTTTTTATTCTCCGAACGATATGCGGCATTCTGTGTATACCTATTTTGGGGTGTTGACAGAGCAGGCATAATCAAACGGGTGCAGTCGATAAGTGGGCAGCGTCGGCTTTCATCTCAGATCCTAGTGGTGTGTGTGTTTACACTCACGTTGCGCCGGTTTGGCGTCTGTGGTTTATGAATGCGCCCGCGCGTATCAGTAGCTGTAAGTTCATGTAGGCATGTGATTTTAATTAATTTCTGTACTCTATAATATCTTTAGGCGGATCGTTTGTCTGGTTCGAAAATGTAATGCGTAGGGATGAAAGTAATGTCGTAAGGAAGGCATTAACTATAGAAGTGGATGGCTACAAGGGGAGAAGATTACAACATCACTTTCATCCACACAGTCCACTGTGTGCTAGATGATAATATGGTAAGGAAGGGAGTAAATGTTGAGATGATTGGAATTAGAAATAAACACAACTGGCGCCGACTCCAAATCAACTTGAGATAAGGACAGGAGGATGATTAGGATGATGATGGATAAGAAGTTGGAAAGCGGACCCAGGGCTCTAAATTGAAAGCTCTGAATGCAACCGAGACTTAATTCTAAGACGGTGAAGACTTTCTATGATATAAATTTAAACAGATTAAATGGATCTTGATGTGAAAAAGATAATGTCACATCTTTTAAATTTAACTTAAAAATTAAAAGTGAGGATGTGAAAGAAAAATTCAAGGTTAAGATAACTTTATTATCCTAAAATTAAAAATGTATAGTTTGTGAGTGCGATGCAAGACTAATAAGTAGGTATTTAAAGGTTAAAATTATAGGTGAAATATTTTAGAGGTGATATCGAAATAACAACTTTGCAATTGCTATAATCAATATTTCGTAATTCTTGAAGGCAGCATTAGGTTGTCATAAAACCGATTAATAATGACCTCTACAACAGAGTAGTCATTATTAATACATACAGTAAAGTAACTATAAAGGTCAAACCAGATCTATAGAGTAATAGACAGAAAGGTAGAATATACTTCACCGATTTGAATTGAAGTTAGATTAATAACAACATAATAATAAATTGTTATAATTCAAAATTCTATATTCAGTACAGTTTGTATTTGTCTATTCATAGGTCACCAGGATCAATCAAAGTTCAGTAAATATAGCAGATTCTCTTTTTTCAGTTTCAATAGATAGATATCTCAACAATTGTTATTCCGGTTGGATACCCCGTATTACAAATAAACGGAAGCGACTGAAAAAAATAATGTAAGTAATCTCGTTTGATTAGTAGGCAGGTACCTACTCGGTTGATTCATTTGCTAAGAACGTTGCATTATTACCAGTTTCCAAGTACTTATAATCGTACGAGTCCGATTTACAAACTATGCGAACGTAATTAAAGTTGGAGGGTATACGGTTGAGACTAGGGAGAAAAGTATTCGGAGTGTGCGAATCAACCTGTATACACCTGTATAGGTGTAGTATACAAATACATGCATCGGGATGCCAACAGACCGGTCGTGTGCATTAAAAAAAGCCGATCAAGTGGGAGTTGGTCTCGTGCACCGAAGGATCCGTAACTAAAGCTAAACCGTAATAGGTATATGTTGATTGCGTTGACTTAGAAGGTTAATTTTTACACAGTTTCAAGACGTTATATACTTGAGTATATGGTACAAATTTCAACTTGATATCTCCATGCATACCTGAGAAAAAGGCCTTGACAGACAGACAGACGGACAACGAAGTGATCCTATGAGGGTTCCGTTTTTCCTTTTAAGGTACGGAAGTCGGAACCCTAAAAATGTAAGCTTTTGGGCGCAACATTTCATAAATCCTATCCATTCTATCCTATCGTACTTCCTACTATCCAATCCTACTAATATTATAAATGTGAAAGTTTATAAAGATGTTTGTATATTTGTTATTTAATCACGCTATAACGGCTGAACGGATTTGGCTGAAATTTTGAACAGGGGTAGATTATATAGTCTGTATTATACGAATAATAGGCTACTTTTTATACCTGGGTTGCAGAAATGGGATCACAATTCCACGCAGGTGAAGCCGCAGACAACAGCTAGTTTTATATATTTCAGATTCATTATTATTTTATAATTCATAAATTTCTACACTCACTCTCAAATTTCACAAGATGTACAATACAACGTTATGTAGAGACGTTATAAATTAAGTTGATTTGCATTTCTATACACGCGTATAATATATATCGATATATTATATTTTATTGTAAGATATCGAATAGCCGTCACACCTCATTTTCGCTTTGTAAACGTGAGAACAACCAGTCGGAATGAATTATGCTGCTATACGTAGGGTTTTCCATCTTGAAACAACTTATTTTTCTTATTGTTAAAGTACCTAAACTTTGTTATCCTTTTTAGTTTTAATCTCTGAATCAATCGAAATTAAACTGTTCACAGAGGTAGCTTACGCCCTGGGGAAAGACATCATCTAAGTACTTTCATATGGGACTTTCTTCGCATCTGTGAACCAACAAGATGCATGGCTTCTAGTCGTGTACACAGAACAAGAGATCTATAAATATTAACATCTCTCGTTTATGTTCAATTGTTCCTCTCATTAAACAATCATCATCATCATCGTCATCATTGCGTAATCCCAGTTGTATCCGAGGCTCTCACAACTCATCAAATAATGTAGTGTAAAATCGTAGAAGATATTTGAAGGAAAAGCAGGATTTACGATTCAGTTTATAGTTGCTGTCTAGGGAAATACATAACTTCTCCTTTTACAAAACAGCAGTTAAAAACAGTACATGCTTAGTATTAGGTATATTTCTGTTTGCCCTGGAGTTGCATTAGGGTCGGCAAGAGACACCGGGCTCGGTCGGCAAGAGATGTTGTGCGGTGTTCTGCAGGGATCAGTCCTGGGGCCGCTTCTGTGGAACATAGGGTCGACCGGGGTGCGAGGTATGTCTCAACCCTTCTCACCTCCGGCAACCTATGACCCATAGATGGCGTGCTGTAGTGGCGTGTTGGTGAATATGTAGTTTAGCCTGAGAGCTTCTGGGAGGAGGTAAGGGATAGCGCGCTACTGTGACACCTCCTCTTAAAGCACTCATCATCAGTGATCAGAATGTAGAGCTTTTTCGGTTCTACAGGCTTGTGGGCTGTAGAACTGAAAAGCTAGTTAGGTTAGGGTTAGGGTTAGGTTAAGCTAGCTAGTTAGGTATCGAAATTAACAAGATCATTAAGATCGATTTAAGTAGGTACACATTTTTTTATTGAAACTGAAATATTTGATAAATTTAACGATTAGGGACAGTATTATCTTCTGATAGTACCCATTTCGACGATATCGTTAAAAGTATAAAACTATCAACCATTTAAGTCGCTTTCTCTGATTTCCTACAAGTTTCCAATTGACCTACCTACATAGCTTAGATAGATAAACACCCAACTTAACTACTAGCAGAGTAGAAATCTTACCATAACCTACTACAAGTATGTATCTATTTATAGAACCATAACTTAAGAAATATGTCGAACTAGATCTAAAAAGCTCTAGTTAAATCCTGGGTAGAAGGATAGAGGCATTTTTATAACGAAATGTCGTAAGTACCAGAGTCTAACTATCTCTAATCCCATCACTACTTATTTCAGTAGTGTTGGGATTGGAGATTGAATTATCTACTGGATCTACTTGATAACGTCATCAGCCAACGCGGTAATTGGTTCAATGTTTTTCTTCATTTCAGAAAATGTTCTACGAAAAGTGCCAAACACGATTAAAGAAGTTTTATTAAACAAATATATACTTATAAACAAATAAAATATTTTGTTTCAGTTATTTGTATGTATTTGCGTCATCGTCATTATATCTACTACGACCATATCAATATTGCTTCCGAAACCTCCACATTTGCGTGGCTCCACTAAGAAATTCCACATTCTTACTTTTTCTTCTCTACTTCGCACGATTTAAGTCAGTATTCCCGACAGATTTATTAGCACGCTTACAGTAGTTTATTGTAATAGGTGATTCTCGCAAAAATAGATTTGCCTTTGTACTTTCTATAAGGTTTTATCAAAGTCATACCAGCGTAACCTAGGACGAACAGTTCAAAGCTCAAATTACAAGTAACCTCTAACTTTATTTGTGGGTCGATACGATCGCTTAGAGGTCTTTTTATCAGCTTACCTTGTCAATTGCTGATTGTGCGTTCATTTTGAACTTTAATATTCTCCTTTCATACGTATATTTCTACTTTTATAGCTCATTTATCTTTTGCTCCGGTTTCACACGCGCATGACTTGTTAAAAATGTAATATCGCCCGTTTCCGACGTGGTAACAAGATGAAATATATGTTAAAAAAATTTAAGACTAACCAGAATCTTTTGAACATAAAAAGGTACATTAAAAACAGTGCAGTAGTTTTCTGTTTAAATAAACAAACATATATCTACACACATTTACGGTTTTACGATGATAGAGATTGATTTAAATTGGCATACTAAAATTAGGTACCTACTGCTGCCTCATTAGTCCTGTGACATAAGTTTTCTCAATGCTATCCTGAGGTTATGATTTGATTGATTGCCCGAGCCGAGAATCGATTCTCGGCTCGGGCAAAATGTTATAGGGTTTTTTCGGGCAAAATTCTCAGGAGGCAGCATGCTACTTTCAAACATTACACATACATCTGGTTTTTTCTTAAACTATCATTGGTAACATCTAGATGGAATAGATATCGCGGTCTATCCTTCATATAGACATACAGTCGAGAGTACCTACACTTATAAAAAACAGTATAGTTAAATCCTAGTAAATTATTAATTAACATACCTATTTATTCTACCAATGCATAATTATAATAAGCACTCTTTCAAGTTCAAGAGACATGTACGTAGTCGGAACAGAATGATTTCCCAGGTGTTATTTCGGTATAGCTTTAAATTTCCCCGAAGAGTTCGGGCGGTCCGCAATGCCTAATCTGTAGTATAAATAAACTTATAACAAAAGTTTCCTCATTTAGCGCTTACGTTGAGATGAAACACAACGGAACATCTGTATAAACTTGTGCACAAATTTGCTTTTCCTAAATACTAGATGTAGAACGCAAGAGAGAACGCGTTGCGGTAGTCGGCCATAATTCTCAATCCGCTCATAAAATTAGTATTAACGTTGTAATTTATACGTATAATTTATTGTATTCCGTGCTCTGTGGGAAATACTATTGAGTTATGATGTTATTTAAGATTCTCCCGTTTCTCTCCGACAAGTGTGCGAGTTATTTCCCCAGTGACTTAGAAATCGTTTCAAACTTGGAACAGCTAACAGCAGAATTTGCAATTTATCTTGAAAGAAAGAAAAATCATTTATTACAGCGCAAAAGAACAAAAATAAACTCACATAATTATTATTACATGGCTTTGAAGGATACCAGTTAAGCTTTTCGAAAGATATCTAACCCATTCTAGCATTCATAATACGATCTAGTTATGCTATTACTTTGGGTTTAAATAGAGTTTTTAATGTGTCGTAGAATACTAATTTATGCTATGCTTATGATTAAGCACATTTATCATTTTATTTACTAAGAATCTTCATATTTAGTGTTCAATACAATTCTGATAGCGAACTATCAGAATTAATACGGAAAATTCAGAGAAGAACACAAGTACCTAACGCTTAAAGATAGAATAATATATACTTGCATAGAGGGTTAGTGTAGCCCAAAAGACTGTATGCAGGCTATAATTATCGACCTTGAAGAGCATGAGGGTGCTGCTGGCTTGGCGGCACGTGCGTCAAGTAAAACGATAATGATAGAGTGGCTTGGGGGAGTTATAATCAACTGAATAACTAATTCAAGTCATTGCGCTTTAGTTTATATAATAGACCTTTTTGTGCGACCCTTTGCACTCACTACCTATTTAAGTTGAGGGTTATGTGAAGGATGTTTTTATAAAAATATTTGGAAAGAATTTTATGAAGTATTGTCCATTTTTGCATTAAGTGTTATAATTAATTTTATCATTTGTAAAATTTAAAATAAAAAGTGTAATAGTGAAAAGGAAATGTAATATTACTAAAATTACTTTATAATACGACAAAGATTTGCAATATAACCCGAATGAAAGAGAAGATAACGTTGATGAAAAATCTTGGGAGCCAGTCGATAACAAAATAATTATTTCAGTTCATAGAAATAGAAGACGCAATTCTCAGATTGCTACGAGGAATTGCAAATAGAAAAGAGATTCAATGATAATATAACATTGATGACCTCACGACCAACAATATGAACTTTATAATCAAACAATGCTGGAACTGGGGCACGTCGAATGTTGATAGATAACGAAAGAATGGGTGAAGCAATTATGCTGTATGTCTTTGTATAATTCGTGTAAGTATAAGACACATTCATTTAGTGTTTAATCGCACTTTTATTTCGCAACATCAAGTCCATCATGGTCCCTCATGGTCCAACATAATCATCGTCATAATCAACAACTTCAAAACACATTTGACGGATCACCTTTGGTCGGATCACCAAAGTTTGTACCGGCCGGGGTTCAATCTCCTTGTCTTCTTCCTTTCCATTATTGATCTTGTTTATTTTTTGGATTTTAGGCAGGAAAGGCTGCGTCAGGGCCTCGCGTGTCAATCAACGAAGACAAGTGGCAATTCGAAGGCCTGCATATTGTCGAATAGAATGATGAATGTTTGGTATTGATACGTATTTTGACGTTTATGATATACGTTGACAACTGTCATAAACGTCAAAATATAAGTACCGGCTTATAAAAAAAAAGATGGAGTTTACTTGGACATCGAACCCAATTCTAACTTTAACTCTGATGAGAAAACAATTCTATTGAACCCTAAAAGATACCATAAGAATTTGAAATAGAGAGGCCGAAATATGCTGAAAAATGTAATATGTTTGCGTAATTGGGTCAGGGAGGTGAAGGACGGGTTCATGGTGGGCTGGAGTGGGGGAAGGGAAGTGCGAGCGGTATTCCACGTTGCGTACGAATGACTATATTATTGCCCGCTATATTACAACACCACATTCCATGTTGGAAACTTTATGGTAATGTTTCTCAAGACCCCTTTGGCTAAGGAAACTTGGCTACGTTTTGATTTTTCATCTACATTGTATTTAGGGTAATTACATAGAGCAACACCCTTTCTTATTTCGGTTAAGACGACATCGACATAGTGAAGTAGTAATCGATAATGGAAACGCAGTACGAAAGGACGGTATAATAGCAGTAAGGGTCGTAGACGGTAATAAAATTTGATTAGAGTTTGATCATAAATCTTTTTTTTTTTCATTATCTGTGCTGGCGTCGGTTGGGCCATCCGCGCAGGGCGACACTACGCCCAAATCCCCCATGTTTTGACATACATACCCGCTGTATTTATGACATAAAACGCGCTTCTACCGATCTGACATGAGATTTATGAAGTCCACATGTGTGCTTAGGAGATTGAATTGCTTTTACGCAATGGGAATCCGTGTTTTACGCTTGGAATCCAGCTTTCGGTTTGTGTAATCCAATTGTAATGACATGGATATCTTACAATGAATACGTTGGTTGAAAAGCTTTGGAATTAATGTCGTTTCAATTGAAAAAAGATTATTTTCAGGTTTTATTTAACATTAATGCTCTTTAAAATTATCTCATTAAATTAAATATTGATGCCTAAAGCTGTTTCTTCAGCGAAAATCAATTTAGCAAAACTGAGCTATCAATGTTATCGCAGTGAAATTTGTTGAATAAAATTTATTACCGCGGTTTAAATTTAATTAAATGCGTGTGTATTCACCAGTAAAATTGTAATTTAGCTTGTGTATTATGCACAGTTTAATATAAAGGTTTAATACCTTGGTTGATGTAGGTACATAGATGTATTCGATGGAGTTATAAGTTTCTTATTATACATCCTACGTACATCCTACACCCTTTTATCGGGTGTGAAGTTTTTGTATCTACACTCGCATCATTCCAAAAATAACGGACCCCAAACTCGCGTCTCTATATAAAATCAGTCTGTGACTTACTTAAAGTGACATGTGGAACTCATGACTTATCTTTGGGGGATCCATTAGTTACAATTTGGCGACTCACGCTCGCTTTTGGGGGAGCCTTATATGCCAAATGCTGAATGACATCACAACATTTTTTGCTAAAGATGTTTTTATTTACTTTGATATATTTGCGTAATAATGCTTTTCTTTGTCTGCGGATATTGTTAAGAGATTTACGATTATGGACATTCGTTATAATATAACATTAAAATTACGTTTTCGTGACCCAGAATGTGTGCATATAATGGTCACGTAACTTGAGCAAATATGCATTTAATTCTGCTACTTTAAAATCAAAGCTGTTGTTTAGTTGTACCTAGTTCATAAATACGAGTATCATATCAGTTAAAACAGCCAAAACAGGCTGAAAAATTGAATGTAAAGGAGTGTTAAATTAATTTAAAACTAGCGCGGTGTAAACTCATAAGTTTTATGATGTTTCGGGACTTATCGCGATTAATTAATTAAATGAGACTTACTTTTGCCGACAGTTGCAGCGTTGCACACCCGTGGTCACGCACAACACGTCTCATAATTAATTAATCGGAATAAATCCCAAAACATCATAAAAATAAGGAGTGTCATAACAAAACATAAAGTATTATCATAAACAATGGAGTTAACTTCCTAGTTCCAAGTTAAATTAATGACTCTTTGACAGACCGATTATTTATTTTCATGAAAGTTAAAATATTTGGAGGCAGATAAGATTTAGTGAAGCGATTAGATTCCCATGTCTTACTTCCGGGCGAGTGCGGGCAGCGTCGGTCACCACCGGATGACGCCAAACATGGAAAGCATTTTAAGCGGTTGTCCTGTGAAGTGGGAAGTGGCCATGCTATTGTTACATTTTATAATGCATCACCGATATCGACTGAGGTATTTAACGCACTTATTTTGAACCGCAGCAAAATTTTCATATGAGACATGCGATTTAGTGCATCAATTCATAGATATTGCACCAAAATTTTACCATCTCATAGCTATGTTGAATTACTTTGGTATGATTCTAATTGACGCAATTCAAAGGGTGCACTAAATGACATCTCTTTAAACCGCATGGTTGAGTATGGAGTAAAATTTCTTTTTTTCAGTTGTCTCATTGGTCTCGTAGATTCTCTATATTTAGATAGTAGCATATGATCGTGAGGTTCTGAGTTCGAATCTCGAAGTTACTGCATGGTATGCGCACCCTGGACTCTGAGGATAAGATCGGGACTAACGCGACGATAATGATGATTCATGTATAAAACCCTTTATATTTTTCTAGTAGCTAAAAATCATCATCATCAATCATCACAATCAATCCTGACATTTACCTTTCAATTTACCTTTAGGCGGAAAAATGTTACAGTGAGGTGCCTAATATATAAGAAACACAATCTTGTGTACTTAGCGTTCATAATTAGGAACGGTTAATTCTTATGCCTATGTCGAAAATCAACATTGTTGAGAACCGAAACTAATTAGTTTTGGGCAACAAAGAACAAGAGAACTATGCTCCCAAACATTTTTGCTACAATCTTTAACAAAGGTTGGGGATGAGGTGGAGGGCAGAACATGACTTATTAGATTTGAAAAATTGTAGCGCCCTTAATAGGCAAGATATCCCAATTTAATCTATGGGCTGCTATTAAGTATTCTATTGTCTACTTCTTTTGTGTTTTTTTCCTTTCCTTCAATGCTCACATTAACGGAGGTTTCCATCAAAAAATCTTTTATGTTAATGGATATAAAATCTAATTTTGCTTGTAAGCTTTGTCGAAAAGGGATCTTTTAAACTGTAATTGTTATTAATTATAAAACCTCTCTCTTTTAAAAGCAATTTTTATTACATCGACGTTTTTGTGATGTTACTAGCTCGCGGCTCTGCCTGAGTGGAATACTGAAATTGTTTCCGTATCCTATAGGAACTTATTTCCGGGATAGACTCCAGACTACCTAATCTCTGATATGGTACGAGCAGGAATATTTGGCGTTTTGATTTCATTCATATTATGACCATTACAATATATTGATAGTATTGACACCGATATTACGATATTCGATCGCGATGTTTATTGACTGTCTAATCCCTGTCGCATATACTTACATAGTTAGTTTATTACAAAGATTTACGATACCTGCATAAATTCTCGAATACTCCCAGAGTATCACACTACACTATTGCTACTAAGGTAGGCAGTAGGTACCTATGTAGGTATACGGTGTACAGTTTGCGGCAGTTACGAAGCCACACAATGCGGCACCTACGTAACGGACTGGCTATCCGATACGCCTCAAATCAAATGAAACATGAGACTCGCCAGCGTTCAGCTTCTTTACAAATAGATTTTCAATACCTGTGGTAAGAGTTTTGCATGGCCATTCCGGTACAGAAATCTTTGCCTGATCAGATTTGATCGAAATTTGAAAATGTCGAGAATTATGGGGCGAGTGATTCACATTTAGAACTGAATAGGTATGATTCCGAAACCGACTGCACACGACAACTGCATGCGTCTATAGATACAGCGTACCGATTACTTGTTAAACTCCGATACGGATAAAGGGAACCATTGAGAAGCCACAATAAATTACGTGTATCTGCTGCGTGCGTCTGCAGTTACGTATGCGGTCACCTTCGGAATCATACCTCATGATTTCTTGATTGTAAAGTGCTCACAATGTATAAATATTACTTGAATAAGGTAGTTTAGTAAAGTTTATAGATTGTATTTTGTCTGTTTAATCTGTGCTGCAGTTTTATTAAGGTGTTCAAGTTAATTAAATATTAATAGCTGCTACCCACGTGAAATACTTATCGCGTGCTCGCAACTCATAGAAACCTATTGCCGGGATGAAGTCCACCTTTTATTCCAGATTATATTCTAGCTCTCTGTGCCAAATTTCATACAGATCTGTTTTAGAATTAATCTCAAATTCTAAATTCGGCAATTGTATACATTCTGAGCGACATAAATTCTGAGGCGTTTATTGTATTAAATAAGACATTCTGCTAAGACTCGCTAACCACATTGTTGGAATTGTTGAGTTCATACTCAACTGTATGTAACCAAAAGCTTCCGCATAGAAGCTTTTGGTTACATACATAAAAGTGACTTGTGTTCTGATTCTGAGCCTAATACCATGTTACGTAATTTTATTATGTGAAATATTTGTATTCTGTAGCGAAATATTTATAACTACATATAATAACTTATCTACTTACATTGATATTTTGTTGGGGACTTCGGTAGTACGGAGTGCGTTATATTATGTGCGAAGAAATATGTTAAAACTTTACTGTAACTAGACAGAGATAGTTCTCTTGTCATTGAAATAAGGAGCCTATTTAAATTCCCCTCGGTCACCACTTCGAATTTGTGCAAAATCAGCACGACAAATTCCCAAAATTGTCACAGAGATTGTCCCACAAGTGTGTCTATGTGAGTGTCCCACTATCCACCCTAACTTGTCGCGTCGGAGCCAGATTAAAGCGTCTAACTATCGTAATGTTGCCCTCCGTGTATGGGCATCTGTGTCCTCAAGAATACAGGGGTCGCTGCCCCACCCCAACTTGTTTATCGGAATATCGATCCTACCGACGTCATCGCGAAGTGGTTTAATTTGCGAATCGTATAACTTTAGTGCTGATTTGTTATTGTTGCCGGCCGAAACTATTTGTCCTATTTCTTTATGTTCCCTTATCTGTATAACATTATCTATGTACTTGGTGAATAACATAATAATGTCAGTATGGTACATTTATCAATGTCGTATTATCTTTTTCGAGGATGCTTAGAACTGAGACATTTATTAAGGATAACCGCGTTATCTGAGCTCCGTCCGACTTCTGACCTAGCTTTGTACCCTACTAGGAATCCCTCTTTACATTATTTCTTTGGATATCTAATTAATAACTCCTATATTATAACAATAAACAATGAAATTTTTTCAGAACTCTTTATTTATCTTGTTTTTTATCTGACAATGAATGATGTTCGTCAAATGCCAGAGTACCTACCCATTTTAATAATAAAACAAGTTCAACGCTGAAATTTTAGTACCTATAACAAATAAATAAAAATATGGGGCGAATAATTTTGGTTCCGTACCTATACATACAAATAGTTGATTATAGTACAGAAGTGTCAATGGAATGTGTGTCTACATTCTTACAATGATTACGTCAATCGTTTCATGTTTCGCGCATCTACATAAAACGAAGTGCATACAAAGCACAATGCTTCAATAAACTTAATTGGTTTAATTACACAACAATTCATTAATAACAAAGAATAAATTAGCTGATAGGTTGTAGACACGGTTTGATAATAAAATGAGTGACTAGTGAAGTTATGCAGTTAGTGCAATTACGCCGATATTGTACCTAATTGTGAACGATAACAATTGCATGTTTACTGCAAACGGTTTTAATGAAGTGATGAATGTACGTGTTGTATGAAGTTTAATTATCTCTGTGCTTATCATTAATTATAATGTAGATGCTAGAGGTGATATCTACATAATAGGTATGCATAGATGAAATATATGTCGACCACATCTAAAATGATGTACGGAAATGTTGCAGTTTACCTCAGCTATTCACGCTTCCCTACATTTACTAAAACCTTACTTAATCAGTAGACCTTTATACGTATTCTGTGAACTTTATTATTTACTTAGTTACTTGTTAATAAACAGCATACGTTGCAATGCACAATTTCATTAACTTTTATATCAGAAACCCTCGAAATGTGCACGAGAAAGATAAATGATTTATGAGAGTTTAACGCATAAGAAACAGACAGAGAAGCATTTATTTTTAATAAATAGCACCATCATAGCTATGCAACCCCTCGCTAGTTCGAGACCGTCCTCTATGAGTGGCTCCTGCTAATTAGCAAGCTCTTTAGCAGCGGTTTTTAAACTTTTGCAGCCACGAATCACTAACTCAATAAAAGTCTTTTTTCATGGAACCCGTTTATGATATTTCTTATTTTTCGTGTAGAAAATTTTCCTCACAGCCCAAAAAGAGCGGCAGTTCCTCTTCGAATCCGGTCTGGACGAGATATGGAGAGGTACAATTTTATTGAGCTGTTAAATAGTCACGAAGAGCGCCTGTTCCCTCCTATTACCGGACGTAATGGATTGACTTGACCAGAGCAGAGCAGAACACTTACCTAAGCATAGGTGAACAAAGTGCAACCTATAAGCTGGAATGCATGCTCAATGAAGAGACGGGATTTGCAACTTTTGCTACACAGAAAGATAACAGTAGCTGCAAGCCTGTTTTTTCTTGTTTGATCACATTCAACTTCTGTCGAAAAAATAACAGTATATTTACTACCCTCCACTTCACATTTATCTTGCTTTTGGTAGATCAAATTCTGTTCTTATATCGTTTGATCTCAAGAATTTCTCAGAAGTCCCTGTATATTTTCCCGTCCCGCAAGTTATTTCCCTCAACGACAAAGGAAAACTCAGTTGTGGACTTTTCCGTTTCTGAAACTTTATTTAGCTGAGAAAATTAATGGGGCGCGACGTTACTATCCCAGTTTTGTCGCAAAGGCATATAAATGTTAACCTTAAGGTTATGAGTTTAAGGTTCTTTTGCCATGAAATGTACTGTTAGTCATAGAAAAAAACACTGTAAGTACAACACTTTCTGCCTCGAGAAACGATTATTTTTTAAATTACATTCTGTCACCTAATTCCGGGGGCTAAGAGCTTTTGATGTAATCAAGAACGGTGTAAATTAGTTTCTTGGGATATAAAGCTCTTCTATTTACCTCGGATATGGCAGATGTTGTTTTTAACGATGTAACTAAGGCTATTGTTTCGTTATTTGTGTTCTTTGTCTTTTCAACGATGGTATTGAGACAAGTCAAGGACCGGCGACATTTTAAATGAGTTAATTCAAAGATAATTGCTCGCTAGCTCTCCACATTTATCTTATTAGTGTAATTGCAATCGACATCGAAGAAATTAGGTTTCTTGCTCTCTCTAAACACCAAAGGACGTTTTCTTTAGACGTCTTTTGGTATAGATTTATAATATTTCCTGAATTGAAGTAGGGATCATTGGGATGTGGGTCAATAGCCGTTTCTTATGGTGACATCAACAGCTTATTCTGTTTTGTTACAATTTTAGTTCTATTAATCGAACCTACGGATAAAAAAAAATCGGTCTGGTAGATTATTTTTTAGAAACCTCTTTATATTAAAAACTAGCTGTTGCCCGCGACTACGTCGGCGTTAAGTTCGGAATGTTGTTCATCCCCTATTTTATCCCCTTGGGGGTAGAATTATTCAAAATCCTTTCTTAGCGGATGCCTACGTCATAGTAGCTTTATGCATGCAAAGTCTCAGCCCGATCGGTTTAAAATTGACGAAGTTTCATACAAACTTTCATCTCCTATTTTATCCCCTTGGGCGTAGAATTAATTAAAATCCTTTTTTAGGGGATGCCTACGTCATAGTAGCTTTATGCATGCAAAGTCTCAGCCCGATCGGTTTCAAAATTGACAAAGTTTCATACAAACTTTCATCCCCTATTTTATCCTCTTGGGGGTAGAATTAACCAAAATCCTTTCTTAGCGGATGCTTACGTCATAACATCTACCTGCATGCCAAATTTTAGCCCGATCCGTCCAGTGGTTTGGGCTGTGCGTTGATAGATCACTATGACAGTCAGTCAGTCACCTTTGAGTTATATATATTTAGACTAGCTTTTCGCCCGCAGCTCCGCCTGCGTGGATGTCGACTACCATAACCAATTTCTAAACTGACGGACTTGTTGTATAAATATAAGTATCCCGATAGTTCTAATAGTAAGTAATTGTTGTATAAACTTTCGACACCTTATTTCGCTCTCTCAGTAGTGTTTTTTTTTTTCAAAATATTAAATGAAAACTGTAAGAAACATCGGCCTTGTCTTACAAAAAAGTGGTAGATTTTTAGAATATTACAACAAAATAAAAATAATATTAGTATCTTTATACCAATAGCTAGTAAATGGCTAGAAAAAGACTTATCAATCAATAGCCTATTTCAGTCCACTGTTGGACTTAGGCCTCACCCAAAGTATGCCATAGCACTCGATCCTCCATCGTATGTTGGGGACATATGCTGTCAGTTTGCACATTTGGGCCCCATGAGTCATAACAGGGGAGTAGAAACCTCGACGAATTTTCCCAATGTTGCCCAACCCTTGTCGACCCTTCGACGTACCTATATCTCTTTCTGGGTTTCGTCTTCTAATCTAAAATTACCATCTCAGCAATGAAAATATCGTATCAGCACGACACTGTCGTAGACAATCCAGAAATGCCCAGGTCTAGATGATGACAGAAGGCTTCTCGTAATCTACAAATGCCATACATAGCGGCTGATTATACTCTCAGGTCTTTTGTATAATCTGCTCAACAGTATTGGCTGCAACACTATAACCCTTTTAAAACCCGGCTTGCTCCAGTGGCTGGAATTCACAATTATTCAAGACGATTCTCAAGAACAAAACTTCTATAGAGATATGACTCAGGAGTCTTATAATTCTTCAGCAAGATTTCCTTATCGCCTTTTTTGGAGAACAGTACCACCGCACTACAGTTCCATGTTAAGTTCTGCTGGATGACGGAATTAAAGAGGTTCGTAAGCTCTTTTAGAACTGAGATTCCACCTGCTTTTAAGAGCCCTGTCAACCAGTGCGATATCATCAGTATACCATAACTATGAATGTTGCTGTTGTATGCTAAGGATACAAAAAATCATCAATTGGCCTATTGCAGTCAACTGCTGGACATAGGCCTCTCCTAATATGCGCCACGTTTGCCGATCCTCCGCCTTTCGCATCCAGTACGTCCCAGCCACCTTTCGCAGATCGTCGGTCCAGCTGGCTAGGAGGTGTCCCACCTTCCGTATTCCTTCTCACGGTATCCACTCTAGGACTCGTCTGCTCTAACGGCCATCAGTCCTTCGGCAGATGTGGCCAGCCCACTGCCACTTTAGCTTGCTTATTCTGCAACCCTACGGCCAGATTGGAAACGAAGGTTTGGAAACCGGTTTCCATAGCAGAATTATTTTTCTTTTAACGAACCTGGTTTCCAAGAAAGAATAATAATTCTGTTTTCGAAACTAATTTCCAAAACAGAAAGTTGGATCTTCGTTAGCTATGTCGGTAACTTTGGTTCTATGTCGGATGACCTCGTTTTGAATTCTATCCTTCAAAGAAACTCCAAGCATAGCTCGCTACATAGCCCGCTGCACGACTTTTAGGTCACGGACTACCCCACCTTCAGTGGCCACGTTTCATCACCGTAGGTCATAGGTAACATAACAGGCAGGACGCACTGGTCGAAAACCTTTGTTTTGAGGCATTGCGGCAGGGGGGAGGAGAAGACCCGACGTAGTTTGCCAAATGCTGCCCACCCCAGTTGAATTCTTCTGGCTATTTCTTTCTCGAAGTTGGTTTTACCGAGCTGGATAACCTGCCCCAGGTAGATAATATTTTTGAACAACTTCGAGTGTCGCTCCTTCGATGGCAATCGGTCTCAGTACAACATGTTCGTTGAACATAATCTTGGTTTTATCCAAGTTTACACCGAGGCTGACTTGTCGAGAAGCTCCATTCAGGCTGTGCAGCATTTCGCCCCGTTGTTCTAGCGACTCCGCAACTACGATGATGTCATCGGCGAACCGAAGCAAGGTGCGAGATGTAACTACTCCAGCGTCTTGAAGACGTCCTCCAATGCGTTGGTAAATGCTGAGGATACATAAATTACTATGTGATACGTCAAAAATGAATACAAATAAAACAACATACTTGAAATTTGTTGTGGTTTAATTTTTTTATAATTATCTAAAAATAATATTAAGAAAATAAACATTTTGTATTATATTCTTTGTCATCTTAATCAGAAGTGCTCTTTGCTTGAGTAATTGAGCCCACAGCTGATAAGTGGAAGTTATTGAATTGTGTTCTGCCATCTCTATTATTGTTGCCTTAGTATACTTCTCATCAAGAAAGAAAGTGAAGTTTTCTAGAAGCCAGGCGTTCGTCTATTTGGTGAAACGTTTCTAGCCATTGATATAAATTGTTATTTTGTTTCTAGCTATGAAGCCGCCCCTTGTGTTATATCGGCGGCGTCAATAGATTTAAATTCACATACCTTACTGTTTGAGAGCTTGTAAATGAGGATTGATCTGGATGATAATGTGCTGTATTACTTTTAGGCTTTCTTTTATATACAGGTATATTCTTTTATATAGCTCTAGATAGCTATCATCGCTGCTATCATATGTTTTTTTTTCTATTTCCAATCAATTAAATAAAGAAACTGCAGTACATAACTCTTAAAGTCCGACCAATAAAATAAAAAACCCGTACTGGGGGCGCCAAAAACATCTATGATTATGACAACACCAAGTATAGTGATACACATGTAAAATGCCAATATTTTTCAACACACTTGCTTATGAACAGGCTTTTATTTCCCCGCAATTAAGCACGGAATGACACCTAATATAAAACTGTGACTTTTTCATTGCTTCTTCTTCCTCCTAGCGTTATTCCCAGTCGCATCCGAAGCTTTCAGCTTGGAGTCTGGGGTCCGCTTTTACCAGTCATAGCTACAGATTTGGCTAGACCTCGATATTTTCCGTGAAGCGATTGCCACCTGACCTCCACGACCCAATGTTAACATTAGGCGATATCGAAGCTTTGCAGCTAGACCGTTGTTTTTGGACTTTTTAGGGCACCAACTACCCGTAACGACTGCCATAGATGTCCTTATGGCAACCGGGACCGACGGCTTAACGTGCTCTCCGAGGCACGACCAGACCAATGCAAATACCCATATTTAATGCACACAAATATTTGCACTGAGCGGGGATCGAACCCGCGCCTCCTGCGTAGCGGCCGCGTTCACTACCGCTACGCCACGGAGGCTGTCATGTTTTTCATTGCTATTATTCACAAAAGTGAGTTATAGACTTCTTTTTTTAATTTCATTAAGTTGCTTTGTTCTTAAGTTTCGATACAAAAAAGATCGTGTCCAATATTACAAACGAATTAATATAGAAAGAAAAGAAAAAGAAAGAACTTGTAGTACGTGTTTAATATACAAAACTTTCACTAAAATGTATTTTTTTTTCTCTGTTAAAAAGTTAAGTTTTTCTCTGTTAAGATTTCTGGTTAAAATAGAAAAATAGACGCGGCGTGTTATACTGGTTACAAGGACTGGGCACAAATCACAACACAGTAGTATCCGTATAATAGTTTACTGCTTGGAATGGTAAATACAAGTTAGACATACAGTTACACCATGTATAGAACAGGGACCACGCGATATTGTTTTTCGGACTGCATAAAATTCTTGTATTTTATGCCTAACAGCACAAAGATCAAAATAATCGAGCATGATTTTCTTTTTTGCGTTAGGCTTATTTTTCTTAGGCGTAGAAAATACATTTGACGTTTGACCTTCTCTTCGTATTTTTATTACAGAAGATCGGGATATACCTAAAAATGTGAATAATAATTAGTCACAGTAAAATCAGTAGATTAGGCCAATTTCAGTTGCACGTACTCTATGATGTCCTACCCGTCATGTTGACAATAAGGTCCGTGATGTTATTTAGAGGAACAGAGTCCAATCCTTCCTACTTTTTATCCGACAAATACTTTGTTATATTATAAATTACTTTTCTTAACTGGCTTTTAATAGTTTTCGGCATATTACTATAGTTTTGTAGTTTTGTAGCGCTCTCAAACTCAACAACACGCACAATTGACACCACACTGACAGATGACCATAATGACATTGTATAGATTGTTACCATATGAAGAAATTAGTTCCAATAGTTTACCGCAATATGGCGAGGTTTTTTATTTTACTGGTCGGGCTTTACACAATATTTTTCACAATTCAATTCAATTCAATTTTTTGGTGTGGCAAGCTATGCCGTTTGCATATTATACGTGACAGAGAGTGACATTTTTATAAATATTATCATTTGACAGATCAAAATGTGACTTAGCGTTGACACCATCACTTTAGTTCCGTTGTCATGGTAACAATTTTGCTAGCGATATTAGCGCCATAATATTTCGTATTTTCTTTAATATTACATTATTTCGTGAATTTGCCACATTTTAATTGTGATAATTGCTATTCGGCGACAAAGCCAAATTCAATAAACCAAAGATCATGAAAATCTGTTCAGCCATTCTTGAGTTATAAGAAAGTACGTTTTTGGCACTTTTTAGGCACTTAGGGTCTGAATTTCGAAAAATCGTTTCTTAGTACACCTCCACGCATCAAAACATACACTCTCTATAAATTTCAAGTTTCTAGGACCAGCGGTTTAGGCTGTGCGTTGTCTCTAAGTGAGTCAGTCAGTCAGTCAGTCAGTCAGGACTAAGAGTTTTATATATGAGATTTAGATTTAGATAATAATTCCTGAAAAATATCAAAGCTTGTGGCGGCTTCGAATAACCGAATCTAAGCTGCATAATGGAAAGTTGATTTCTATGTTAAACAAGGGTACGATTCTTGTCACCGAGTGACTGTGAAATAAGAGCTGTACAAGGGTTTCTTATTGCGTTGTGCTTGAAATACTCAATGACTCTAAATTTGAGAGACCGAGTCGATAATCGCGTGAACATAATATAATATTACGAATGCATTTACGGGTCTAACCTTCAACATGATAGGGTACCTATCCGGGCAATACACCCCTAGTAATAATATGAATCTATAGCCTATACTATCTTCTTTCTATAAAAATTGATCAGAGCTCATAAGCACGTTAGTAGCAGAAAATTAGAAGCAATGTCACAAGCATAATTTATTTTCCGAATTCCGATAGCTATTGGGCGTGTATAGTGTATCGAGTTTGTTTGCACATCAGTATTACGAACACATCAAACGCGATTGGTCCCTACAATATTGGATCGCAATATACAATATTGACTATCTATACACGCAAATCAAAAAAATATATAATATCTACCTATTTAAAATTACCATTAATATTAATAGTCTCAGGATTTAAGCTAGTAGTAAAATGGGATGATATTTATCGTTGTAGCGATGTTTGCGAAAGGGGTCAACATGAAGCTTTAAAAATAAATGTTCCTGTTAATTTCAGTGAAATAGCTTGAAAGCATTCGCACGGTTAAGTGATATAACACTGCATTTCGGTTCCCGTCGCTGATTCTAACGGGTTGCTTTTATTGCACAGCTGCGATGCAATTTTAAGCCCATTAATCTTTTCCAAGCTGTTTAGGTACTCCCTCACCTATGTTAGAGCTGCTGCAATTTTGTTATTTCAGCAATTTTGAGGCACGATTTTATGTAGGTTTATCTTTTCATTTTTACCGCTATTTCTATTGCAATAACGGTTGCATTAAATCATGTTTGTATTCAAATGGCAATAGAACTTCCACTGCCATTATCAGGTAGTAATATCTTTGTTTTGTTTTATGCATGAATTATATCATACCTACTTCGAAACCCCATGTCACACCTTTAAAACATTATATGCCCGCAATTAATATCTACTAATTTTCTAACAATGTATGGGAATTTGCCGGATTTGTTGATATCTATGGTTATTACTTGGCTCCCTTGAGGAGTAGCGTGATGATATTTAGCTTATACATACTTACCTTTCTCGATAAACGGGCTATTCAACACAAAATGTTTTTTAATTCGAACCAGTAGTTCCTGAGATAAGCACTTAAAATCCGTTGCGTAGTTTTGAAGATTTAAGCATACATAGGGACGGACAGACAGCGACAGCGACTTTGTTTTATAATATGTAGTGATGATGATTATCTAGATTTGTAATAATTGTAGGTAATTGCAGGACGGTATAATAAAGTAGTGTATCTGTACCGGAAATACCATGCACAATAGATGCATTGGCATGCGTTATGCAAGTACCTATCAGAGGCACAGGCGCACTGGTGAATAACAACAAACTTAAGATTTATAGCTCGTAAAGTATTCTTTTACATAATAAATGTATTTGAATTATTCATCCATTTACACATTTTATGACAGTGTCAAAGTCAATAAAAGGTTATATGTATCTACATTTGATATTACCTATTCTTTTATCATTTCAAGGCTACAAGGCCTATCGCATGGTAGTCTATAAATGCTCGCAACTTCAATAAGTCCTTATGATCTCGTTCCCGTAACCCATGGGAACCAATTCCCGGGATAAAAAGTAGTCCAAGTGTTATTCCAGACCTGTAATGTAGCAAATTTTAGGTAGATCCAGGGAATAGAACACATAACAAACATCCAATTATTTTCACAAACTTTCACATTTACTTATTACCTATATTATTAGGATAGGACGTGTTCCTAATCATCATATTAGCGTTAGTTTTTAGTCGTATCCAAGGCTTTCCCCTCGGTGCTCTGGGGCTACTTACTAATTCTTATTTTAATTTGGCTAACTATTATTATAAAAGGGATTGACTTCCCACGAGAGGAAATGAGTTATAAGCCCCCCTAACAAGATATTGTAGATAGAATTCCACGCTTTGATGAGCTTCTTCTGTATCAGCGTTTAGTTTGTTATTATCACGATCGTCATAAGGATTATCTACTGATAGTTATTAGTGTAATAATGTTGTAAGTGTCGGTCGACTGGGCAATTAAAATCCCTTTGATATTGCTTTGAAGCGTTAGTTAGTGGGAGTCTAACTGACGCCGATAAAGCTGGCCATTCACAAGATTTATAACCACGCCAAAGTTAACGACTTACCCGCCATTCAGGCCACGCTCTGTTGCTAACTTGTTTTTAGTCGAAAAATGAAGTTTTAAAGCTTCTGAGAACAGCTGATTCGAAGTGCTATCGAAAACGTGATGCTACCAGGCGGCGCCTGAGAAATTGGTAGTTATTGTTGGTGGTAGGGAAATTCAAAGTAAAGTTTTTGATACCATTTTTATACTTTGCTTGTGAACAACCTTCATACAAGTACAGGGAAGCTGGAATGGACTGAATGCGGAAGAAAGATCGGGTGCTGTGGCGCACATTGCTTATGTATATTGATGCCCTGCATTATGCTGATTGATTCATTCATTCTTTTACACTACACTTTTTCAATTATATTCTAGCATGTTTAGGTATGTACTGTTAGGTGGAAAACTTGGAAACGCTCTATTTCTTAGTGATGCTTATCACAATTGCTTTTCAAATTTAGTCCTCTGTAAGGCCGTCTCTTTCCATCTGGTAGATAAGACTTTAGCCCCACAAATAAGACAATCTTCTTTCCAAGGTTTGGGTATAATGTTGCACTCTTGACCATCATTAAATCGAAATATTACTCGTACCTTACCTTAAAAATGTTCATTATCTTTTATGTTCGTGTGTATCTACGGCAGATGCAGAAAGTTTCGCTATTAAGTACATACTTCTTACTTACAAAGTGTAACTTTGTGTTCGAAAGTTTGAAATTTTAGTACCTAACTGGTCTAATTACCAAAACATACACAATGTAATTAAGCTTATATAATCCCTGAAGGATATAAATTCTAACATTTTTACAGATTTTCAACTGAAAGTAAAAAATACCTACCTATTAAGTTACTCGCAGTACCACTGGGCACATTTTCATGGGTTACCTATATGTTTAATAGTTTACTATTGGATGGAGAGCCATCAGTCACCCACTAGAATGAAGTGAGTGACCCTTATAGTATCCTATGTTGCTGTAATCATATCTACCTACGTCCAAACCCCACCTGTAGGCTGGTACACCTAGGTACAGTAAGCTTCAGAGAAAAGGGACCCCCCTTGTTAATGATATGAAAGCATGAGGGGGTCTGTTTTCTCTGATGCTGACTGTACTTATAGATGGACAAGGCTCTGTTGCAGGCTTCACTATCGGGGTTGGAGTTCGGGGTAGAAGCCGAAAGAAACCAAAATATAATGGAGAGGAGTAGAAGGAGAACGGATTCAGGGCTCCGAAGTGCAAATTTTGGATGCAACCATGATTGGTTTTCGGGTGAAAATTAGAAGAAGGAGGGACAAGAAATCAATTAAAACTAAACATTTCGAAACTTCACTGATGAAATTCAAACCAACAAAAAGAACCTACCTAACTACTAATAAAGTCAGTTTATAAATTAAATTTACCAATATAAACCGCCGTATATTTGAGATTAACGAACCGTGCAGAAATTAATTAATCTGTTCATCATATAAATAAGACTCCAACATTTTCCAACGGAGTTCGATACCGAAACACGTTCGTAATGCCGCTGATGCCTGTGTGCCTTGTACGTGTCTTGATTACTTCGTACATTTCCACGGAGCTTAGCAATTCCTTTGAAATAAAAGCACTTCGCTTGTTATAATTCCAAACTAGCTGAACATTATATAATGTATCTGTCACTGATAAGATAATATCTAGGCACATGAAATAAATGTATTCAATGAAGCTATCTGTTATTCGAGGCGAGATCTACAGCAACCTATTGACGATATACCTAGGTGGGCTACGTGTTATTCTAGACAACCGGTATTATCCCAATGTTAAATTTCATCTAGATCAGCCATCACACTTTAAATGAAAAAAGTGTAATGAAACTCTTTTCTTTTAATTTTGGACTTTAAGTTTATCTTCAGCAATAAAGTCTAAAATTCAATGTCATTTTTCGCAGTATCTGTGGTTTTGCTTTAGCAGAATCGACGGTCAGATGCTACAACGAAGTGGTCTATAAAGGCTTACGCAAATAACAGTCTCGACGAGACCAGACTTCAATAAAATTTATCCTACCAGTAACTGGGAGAGCTGTGCTGGGACCAATCGATTAAAACTACATGACGTTCTACCTACAACATTGAAATTTTGACCTGTGCTGCCAGTCAAAAGGCTTTGCCTCTGCATTAATGAATCAGTCAATCAATCACTCAGGACTAACATGTTTCTTAGATGGTGATTTCATTTTCTATGTATACACAACATCAATGTTATCGTCATTCCAGCAAGTTAATCTACGATTTATATAATCAAATTACACGCTTCTCAATGACACGTATGCATGCGCGACTCTAATAGTAAGGATTTAACTACGACCGTGAAATAAAGCCACTATTAAACCGTGTCTAATGCCAGCAGTGCGTGCCGTAACATTAAGCAGTTCCTTTTGTTAGTAAAACGTTCAGCGATCAAGTTGAACGCCGTAACCATTGTGACCGCAACTTTATAAAGGTAAGTACTTTTATATACGATCCCTGCAAAACCGAGAAAGGTCGTAGTAGTGGACGTGAACCCTGCCGGAACCTATTCATTCATAGTTCTTTACATAACTTCAAATCTATATCCTTCTTTAATTCGAGGTATTATTGTTGTTTGTTTTTCTTTTGAGCTTTGCTGTAATTTTTTTTTGATTTAGGTAAACGTTGATATACCTAGTGTAAGTTTTTGGCAACATTCTAAAGAGTGTTTGACTGTTTTATCTTTATGATCTGTTTCTGTACAATTAGGTACATAATATCAGACATCCCTCCTTTTTTGAAGTCGGAAATCGGCGATATCACAATGTTAAAATAATCGCAGATCCTGCAATACAAGTTTCGTCTAGTAGAATAGTATACACATCTATTAATATCGATTTTTCTTCAACTTAACTATAAGCCAGCGTATCCCAAACTTTATTTGCCCTGACCCAGTTATTTTAATGTTGTCCCATCGTGACCCACCACAACTGTTTTAACCCTCCCACTGCAGATTCTACATATATACAGCATTTTATTATAATTTTAGGCTCAGTCATTTCATAGATAGAGTGGAGAGAGAACAATTTTATATATTTATATACTCCTATAACTTGATAAAAATATGTATTAACAAGATTAATGAGCAGAACAGTTTAGAAGCATTTGAAATTGGATTACTTAGGTGTTGCAAGCGTACAAAATGGTAACCGGTGCCATAACATGCTTGTTTACTAACGTAGTAATATAAAAAAAGAGATACACGAGAATGATCTTATTATTATAATCCTGTAATATTATTTTATGTGCGGAACCCTAACCAAAGAAGTCGCATTGCATTACTGTTGCCCCAAAAATATTTTGAAGTCGTTAATACCGGAAATAAGAACGAACAAAGAAAATAAAGGAACATAATTCCAGTTTCAATGAATAAAGAATGAAAGAACTCTTTTCTTCAGCCGAGTTATGCTACTTGGAAATTCAAGTTTAATTCCTTTTAATGGGGGCTGTTTCGCCCCAACCACAAAGAATATTTTATTTTTGTAAATTTATGTGATTTAACCTTATCAGAAAATTCTAAATGGGCACTCAACGTTAAAGTTCTCAATACTAATTGCTTTTAAGGTGTTACTCGATAGAGCATCGGAGTAAAAGCGCCTTGACTACGTGTACCTAGTCTGTAAATTGAAACTTTGAGAAGCTTTTAGATCTCAAACAAAATATTGTGAAAATATTTAAAACTTAATTTAATTTACATTATTTACTTAATTCTTTTATACTTAATTTACATAATGAACTAAAGTATCAGTTAACTGTACTATGCTTCAAATATCGTAATAAAAATTGTGAATTTGAGTGATACAGTTACTCGAATTCACAATTTACCGAGACCGTAGTCGGGATACCTACCTACTCCGGATCTTCTGGTTGAAACATTTTCTATAGCGCAAATCAAACTCTTATCAAAAACACATAACAAATCGGCATGGTCGTAGTGAACATTACGATATAATTTTTTGTAATACGACCTTTATAACATTGCATCATCAGTAAATAAATACTCTTAAAAAGTATCAGAAATAAAAAATAATCTGAGCGAATTATATGCAAGTAACGATACACGAATTCCCAAGGTGCCAGTTAATGCGGTTTCATTGTGGTGCACTCTACCACCCAGATAATGGTTGCATCGTGTCAGCCGTTGTACAAAACGTCCGTGCTGGCCCTGCAATTTGCTGTTTGTTGCGCAGCAAAAACAGCGTTTGCGGTCAGCAAATTGTTTGCATTGCTAGTAATCACAATGGACAGTAAAGAGACGCCGGACGGATTTTGTAGCTGGAATTTCGGTGGTTTATTATTCTTGTAGGCTTTTATTTTATGGAGACCCAAATCGGCTTCATCCATAGATACAAACCTAAGTTCCTATTGACCGAGTTGGTCAATTTCGTCTGGAATTGGATTTAAGTTAAGTAAGTAGACCGTATAAGTAAAGTAGAATCACAAATTTGGAAAAAATGATAAGAATAGAGGACTATTCTTATCAATTTGTCCAAGTTTGAGATTTCTAGTGTTATTTCAGCAAAGAAACAATATAAAATAAAGAAACTTTCAATCAACTACTAGTTACAGCAGAGAGTTTTTGAATAGGAAAGAAACAAATTCATGTTCAAAGTATCTTTTTAGATTTAAAGTATACCTACTCCATCTTTCTAAAGTTCCGCGACGAACAATAAAATATTTATTTACCTAACTTCCCAGTGCCGGGCACCTATTCCTATCTGTGATTTAACCCGTTAGTCTTGTATTACATTTTGTATATTTAATACCGAGTATTTACAATTACAGCAGTATTCCAATATACAAGCAATGTATAATAATGACACGGAAACATAATTTCGTTATATCCCCAGCTCAAAATGAAGCTTCCTTTCGTGTCAATATGATACGCGCACGTTTTCCGGAAAAGCGGAATGCTGATAGGAAACACCGTTCTCCATTATATCCATACCAAAATATTGTTTAAATATCTCAGTAATGCAAATATAATGGCGCAGAAGTTATGATAAATGCCACCCGCGCAAAAGTTCACTTTACATCGAATTGATAAAATACTGAACGTATTTGACATACCTACTTATCGAAAATCGAATATCGACTCAAACGTAGTGTGTTGGTGACAATCGGAAAATACCGATGAATCATGCCATGATCATGAATAAAGCGATGTAATTTTTGTAGTTATTACACAATCACAAAATGTTGCTCTGGACATAATATTACGAGCTGTATCTACTTTATATCAAAAATATGAATCTCGACTTCGAAACCATTATAACTTTTAAGGTTTGCCTTATACCTATTACAAGTCATTCTGAATATTTCGTTATCATCAAGAATCTAGTAAAACATCGCTTTAGTTATAATTAAAACTGAATAGGTACTGTCTATTTATTCAATAGGTAGGTACATGGTAATGTCACCTGCATCTTTCGAACAAGAAAATGATTGCGTAACTTGGAACATCAAACGTTAAGCATTATAAGAATGATTGACACCTGATTTCACTTAAGTTTATCATACTGTCACCTATTAAGTTAACGTTTAGTATGTTCCGGTTAAAGGTTTATAATTAGAATTAAAAAAACTAAACAGACGTAGCTACCTATCGCTACCTTAAACTAACTTTTGGATAACGTTTCTATGCTTCTAGTTGTTAAATTAAACCCAACAATGAGCTAATTATCTTTTCTTAGTAGATTAACGTCAATTTCACCAAGCAACAAGACATTAAGGACTTCATCTAGGTGTGTAGGCTCGTTTATTTAACGAGGTTGCATTGCATGGTGTAAATATGGAGACGCGCCGTCTAGCCGCTCGATGCTGACGACGCCGCCGCCCCGGCGAGACTAGGGAGGGTAGTCGTAACATCTACGCAATCCTTGTGACACTTATGGAATTTCGTACGAAATTTTCCTCTCCGCATTTTTTCGCACTTGTCAGTTATTCGTCAAGCCCTGCAAACTATGCTCATAACACACGCACTTCATATAACACTTTTGTAACCCTACATCGACTCTATCGTGCGTATGTATGAAATGTATTCGTACTTATATATCAGGCCCGTATTCCAGAATAAACGCTCAATTGCGAATCACAATGATATTAGAAGTGTTATCTACAATCTATCCTCAGGTCTAGCTATAAATCGAGATTCAGCACTGAATTTCTCTGGAATACGGGCCTACGTTTCAGTTCAGTATCTATCGTCACAAAAGTATCTAGTAATTTTCCATATCGCCCGAGAACACATCATCATCATCGTTCATCTAATTTCCAGTGGCTTCAAAATTAATTTAGCTGCAACTGCTCACCTGAATATGCAATAGATAATAATTGACGAACAAAGCGTTAGATCAATTATTATTTCGAATGCTACAGCTATTATTTCTAAGTTTAGTTAGTTTGCAGGCAGACATCGTGAAGTTAGGACAATATAATATTATCCTTTCCCAAGCTCTAATCTATCTCTGTACAAAATTCATCAAGATCGACTCAGCGGTTTAGGCGTGTAGGTCTATTTACTTTCGCATTTATAATATTAATAGGAATATTGTCTTTTCAATTCGACCCGAGAGGATGTCAATAAGTCGTCTGAAGTGTCCAAGTATTTATCCAAGATAATGGTGAGGTATTTAATTTGATTAACTGGGGTTACAGCGGGACGTTTGCTAGCAATTTGTGGTAGGTAGGTAATCATTGACAAAATGGAGCTGTTAGGTTAATGACAACTTTTGAATGCTATCGTAAATCAGATGAGAAGGAAATAAAACAAGATTAAGAGTCAGCGTAAGGGATAACAAAACTTAAATTACAAGACTTTTAACACTATGACCACCTTAATTTTATTGGCCTGGATTAGCTAAAACTCTGGTAAATTATATTATAAAAATGTAAGCTAAATGAAATGAGTAACTTTTGATATATTGGTCAGTGATTCAATAAATAAATTGTTAGCGAAAGATTTGTGATCAAGAATTCAAAATATTTCACTTGTGTGATTCAATATATATGTACAAGTATTAGTCGTCTTGCCTCGAAAACATTAAGATCCCTAGCAATTCTATGATAGATATGGAATTACAGGATTTGAAATCCAAACCTTCTGTTTCGTGCCCATTACCCGACAGTATAATTACTGGTGTATAAAATATGGCTTTGATGATGTGTATCCAATACTCATTGGACAATATCATAATCGGTTTGCATCGCATTAGTATCGTCTATAATTATATCCTCTATTGTAGTGTTTCAATAATTAGGATTGGTGACTTAATCACCCTCATAGTCACATTAGAGTTCATTATTCGAATGAATTCTCTAATTCAGTAATAGCAGTGGCACATTGACGAGTATGGAATTAGCAAATAAAAGGTAAGATTTATTTCTAACATAGTATAAGTTTTTATTACTTTCAACTAGCTATACTTACTAGAAGAACTCATAACCGCGAATCTCGCGTGTATAATAAACTTATAAGCTATAAAACACTAGGAAACTATAACTTAGGTACGTAAGTTTGGGAAGAACTTGCTTTGCAGAAGGAAGGTCTCCATACATACGACAGAAGTTGCACGTACCCAAATGGACTTAATGTAGGTACTCGTAGCTTGTTCAACGCTCCTACTTAGTTACACTGCTCTCGTCTGCTCCCTTTATGACATTATGTCATCTAATCTTACTTCACCCAGTTCACACATACTTCGAAGTGCTTTTAATTTTTTATTGGTGGTAATTATATATGGTAATATGGCTAGACGGTTATTAATGAATGAGAATTGTATTTAGTTTGTAGATTTATGGACATTTCTTGCTGCACTGCTATGAGAATCATACAAGCGAGTACAGATTCCTACGTTATTTTTAGATAGACGTTTATTGTTCATTTCAGATAGATTATCCATACTTCCATATCGATATCGATACTCGATACTAATATTATAAATGCGAAAGTAACTCTGTCTGTCTTTAATAATCGTGAGCGGTAAATATCGTATACGATTTTTGAACGAGTAAATGTGCTAATTGCTTATTTATTTGTGTTTTCGCAATATTTGTGTAAGATAATAATCAATTCACTATTTCTTTCTTTGACCTTTTGAAGTTTTGACGGCAGCGCGCGGGCGGTCTACCTGTAAATATATTTATGGATAAATTTGGACAATCTATACGCCAATCTTGTGTCATAACTTTTGTGTTATCTTTTAGTACAGAAATAAGATCCTGCAATTTTTTTTATGTTGTACATACGTATGTTTATCCCCAAAGGGGCCGGTGGAAAAGTATTTAAGATACACATTTCGTTCCCACGTAATAGGTCACCGCAGGTCTTCTTGTTCAGCAGCGACTTTCACTGCCGTACGTCAATGAGGAATTACTTTAGTAAACTACTTAAGTAAACAATATTTAAGTACAAATACCCATACAATGTATTTTTTAGTATTGTACATTATACAATACGGACAAAGTCAGAAGACCCTATCCTTTCCAATCCTTATAATTCAATATGGACCATCTGATGTTGGTTGTTGCAAAGTCAGTCGTTTTACGATCCAAAGATATTGTAAACGATTCTGATACAGATTCTGATCAGACTACAATTAAGGTTTAATATACCATGAGGTGTGGCATGTACTATGTAGTGTTATTACTATTTTGAGATAAAGCAACAGCTAAATACTACTTCTAGATACGAATGTAAAATTTTAATAGCGTTCCATATCGTCACGCTGTCGATAAAATGCCTTGAGTGGGTGTTTTATTACACACTGTACAATAAAATGTTGAATTCACTTAGCCGCTGTTTAATTATCCCTCGTATAACAGAACATAATATTTATTCATGCTTGTGCATGTTTTTGTGTGAGGAGTGGGGAAGGAAAGCGTATCCTTTGCGGCTCAAAGGTTTCTACTTCGGATACGTAAATAAAATAATTCATTTTATTTATTTATTGTAACTGGGTATATGGAATAAGCCTACCGCATCCATAAGCTGGGCACAAACCTGCTAATTGATAGACTAGGCTCTGGAGCAATCTTTCCTCATGAGTTTGGAGATTTATAGGACCGTCGTTCCCGTGAAGGTTAAGATAAAGCTTGTATGGGAAGAATTAGTAGGAGTAAGAAGGGAACATACCCACATATAATATAACAGTTGCATGAGACGGTTTCTCTTTTCATAGTTAAAGGGGATTGGGTAATCTAGTATGGACAGTGGCGTTCTTAATTTTTTCAGCGGCCATAATTAATTTTGATACCACTTCATTGTACTGTGTTAAACACACGTACAAATGTCATTATTTTCATTGTAAGTAATATCGGAGCTGCGATATACAGGGTGGAACATTTCGACTTTACCTTGAAGGAAAGTACCCTCATACTAAAGATAGCGAATTTTACTTAAAGGAAACTTTACCTTATTTTTTAAAAGAAACAAAACTGCATTCAAAGACTTTTGAAAATGCCACACCCGGTAGTCGAACCGACTAATATTTTGCAAAACCTTCTTTTTCATGGACTTCCTTTTATTTAATTTACCAAGTTTGTTAGAGAGATTTGATCCCTATGATCGACCCTATCGATTGGTGTAATAAAAATACAGGGTGTTATTTTTTCGAATTGTAGTCGGTTCGATTATAAGGCGTGGCAAACGATTTTTCAGCATTCCTTAAATGCAGTGCTGTTTCTTTTTTAAAAACACACTAAACTGTATTCAAAGTTTTCTGAAAATGCCACACACGGTAGTCGAACCGGGTACGAGTACCTACTCTTACTACCGGAGATAGTTAATTTCATTCAAAGGAAACACTCTCTTATTTAAAAAAGAATACAAAGCTGCATTTAAGGAATTTCGAAAGATCGCTTGCCACGCCCTGTAATCGAACCGACTAAAATTCTAAAAAATAACACCCTATATTTTTATTGCATCAATCGATAGGATTGATCATAAGGATCTAATCTCTCTAACAAACTTGGTAAATTAAATGAAAGGAAATCCATGAAATAGAAGATTTAGAAAGATTTTATTCGGTCCGACTACTAGGTGTGGCATTTTCAGAAAACTTTGAATACAGTTTAGTGTGTTTTTGAAAAAGAAACAGCCCTGCATTGAAGGAATGCTGAAAAATCATTTGCCACGCCTCATAATCGAACCGACTACAATTTGAAAAAATAACACCCTGTATTTTTATTGCATCAATCGATAGGGTAAATTATAAGAATCAAATCTCTTTAACAAACTTGGTAAATTAAATAAAAGGAAATCCATGAAATAGAAGATTTAGAAAGATTTTATTCGGTTCGACTACGGTGTGGCATTTTCAGAAAACTTTGAATACAGTTTAGTGTGTTTTTGAAAAAGAAACAGCCCTGCATTGAAGGAATGCTGAAAAATCATTTGCCACGCCTCATAATCGAACCGACTACAATTTGAAAAAATAACACCCTATATTTTTATTGCATCAATCGATAGGGTCAATTATAAGAATCAAATCTCTTTAACAAACTTGGTAAATTAAATAAAAGGAAATCCCTGAAATAGAAGATTTAGAAAGATTTTAGTCGGTTCGACTATCGGGTGTGGCATTTTCGGAAAACTTTGAATACAGTTTAGTATGTTTTAAAAAAAGAAATGGAACTGCATTTAAGGAATGCTGAAAAATCGTTTACCCCGCCCTATAATCGAACAATTCGAAAAAATAACACCCTAAATTTTTATTGCATCAATCGATAGGGTCGATCATAAGGATCAAATCTCTCTAACAAACTTGGTAAATTAAATAAAAGGAAATCCATGAAATAGAAGATTTAAGAAGATTTAGGAAGATTTTAGTCGGTTCGACTACCGGGTGTGGCATTTTCAGAAAACTTTGCATACAGTTTAGTATGTTTTTAAAAAAGAAACAGAACTACATTTAAGGAATGCTGAAAACTCGTTTACCACGCCTTATAATCGAACCGACTACAATTCGAAAAAATAACACCCTGTATTTTTATTACATCAATCTATAGGGTCGATCATAAGGTTCAAATCTCTCTAACAAACTTGGTAAATTAAGTAAAAGGAAATCTATGAAATAGAAGGTTATAGGAAGATTTTAGTCGGTTCGACTACCGGGTGTGGCATTTTCAGAAAACTATGAATGCAGTTTTGATTCTTTTAAAAAATAAGGGAATGTTTCCTTTAAGTGGAATTCGCTATCTTCAGTATTTAGAGTACTTCCATCTGAGTAAAGTTGAAAAATACCACCCTGTATAGCTAAGTCCCGATATAGTTTAGAGAAGTTTGTCCATAGTAACTTTTGATCACTTTATACTGTACTTTCATATTATACCAATTTCATTGATGGCCGCTCAATTCCGACACGACGCCAACATTACCCAACCCCCTTTAAATCAATGAATGTGTACAATGTTTGAAATATTCTGCAACTTTATGACAAACAAAAACATTTCCGTTTGCCGACTAAAATGCAAGACCTCGGATAGTGTCTCGTAAAATGCTAATAAAAATATATTGCCAAATAATTTTTATGGACAATAAAGAAATACGCCGTAACTTATCTACAACGTTCATCAAATTTGACTACAAACTACAGTTTTCCGTCTTAAAAACATCGGCATTCCTTGTAACAGTGACATTAATCTTCCTAAGTATTAAAACTAGTCTGTGCAGTTAAAATTTACTTAGTTGGAGATGTCTTCAGGGAACATTTCAGAGTTGGTATTAAGTTTGAACTCGCGTTGATGTTGTAGTAAAACTTTTGGTTCTATTTTCTGAGAACTTCCTTTTTGATTAGGTAGGAAAATTTTAGTTACGTAATTTCTCCAAGTCTAGTAAAAACTTAGATAAATAGGTGAAACTTACTAGTAAAAAGTGACGCCTATGTATTTATTCTTATTTGGTATTTAACTTTGTAGACAACAACTTGAGTTATCCCAGAGATAACGACAAAAGTACCAGCCTGTATATTTTATTCTCAATACGAAACTGCGAGTCCTACTTTTGATTGCCTATTCGACCTTTTAACGGACCTTTTTCAACGTTCGGATTTAACTTATATTGTTTTCTTTATAAAAGCCTATTTTTACATTTTCGTATTCCCTTCCAAGTAACTGAAACATTTTCTTTTTTAAAGCTACCTAATGCTATTGGAAATTTCGCTGGTTTATAGTTTGCAATTTGGTAGCAGGTGCGGTGCAACAGGGGCAAGGGTCTGATACCCTGACCCTAAAGCTTGCTCTATTACACCCACAAAATTTCCTTTCTCTCGTTTTTTATTTCGCATTAAACCGTAAGGGCCCGTAACGATGTCATCAACGTATTAATTTTAAGGGTCGAGTGTAACAAACTGTTGTATTTAGTATAGGTAGAATATAAAGCTTTAAGCTCACAATACTGGTGTAACACATCACGGTAATGAGCCAATATACCGTGTAACCGTGATTAAGCGGTACGGTTCAGTGGGTGTTCAATCAAACAGAACTGATACCCGCAGGAGTTAACAGAAGCCGGCTACACGAATCACGGCATTCATTAATAGTTCTTAATTAACTGTAATGCTTGCTTAAGCTTCTCTCTACATTGAATACTTTAGATTAACTATGTGCCTGTTGGTTAAATATACCATTAGGTACGTTTTGTCGAACACATCAAGTTGAATCTAGCGATTATTCAACGAATTTCAACAGAAATTAGACTTCTGTATAAACAACAATTTCACACAAATAAATCTCGAGCAGAAAATTCATTGTATTTGTGAAAGGTTCAGTATATTATGGACATTTTGGAAATTCGTTTAATGCAAGTTATAGAGCACAAGCAACTATATATTTCAAGGAAAATTAAATTTTAAAACGTGTGTAGAGCCCGCGAAAATGCGAGGTAATAAAAACGTACAGATTTGCATTCACAAATTACCACTGTGCTGTTTTAAAACAAGGCTAGTTAAGTGCTGCAACCCATTAATATTCTGACCAGACCATCGGAACAAAAACAACTTTTACAGGTATCAAGCTTTATTTTATAGCATGGTGTAGAGACAGTAGAGTGAAGTTGTGAAGTGAAGAGACATTGGAGAATATATTCCATGTACTATAATTTACCTCTAGGCTAGGTGACCACCAAAAATGATCAACCGATGCCTCCCTTTGAACATGCCAATTAAAAAGGGAGGCATCGGTCAATAAAAATTGCGATATCATCTGATATACTTAGGTTCATTGCAATAAAATGTGTATATACTTAAGTATACCTAGTATTTCCATTACTAACATGAAAAAAAGCTATGATATACGTAAATCTGTTGTATATACCGCGTCTACTTTCTTCATCAAAATTTATTTACTTCTTACTACTGTGTACGACTTTCTGACATCACCGAGCGAAGGTTTTGCAGTAAAAAGTTAGAAACTTGTTAGCCATGGATTATTATTTCCAAGCGGTTTCTGTCGAGCCGTCTCTCAACCTTGTCTTTGTAAAATATTAATCCTTACATGCTCGAAGACAGGATCTTTAAGTACCTCTTGTTAATGACTTTGGTATTAAAATTGAGAATCTTGTTTATCCCTTTTATAATTTCAACTTTTTGAACGTGTAATTTTCAGTATTTTGGAACAATGGAATATTGTCTACGTCTTGTCATGTTTTAAATTGAATTTGGTACTCGTACTTAAGGTGGTTTACGACACAGCTGAAGTCTATCTCCAACAAAAGGCTGCGTATCTCACTGCTGCGCAAAATGAATGTTCAATCAGCATTTCGTTAGAGACAGCCTAATATAGCAAATGGCCAACTGAAAGCTACGTATTAGGTAATATGATACACATTATGGTTTTTTTTTAACATTTCAAAATAGTTTCTAATAAACTCTAAATGAATGTATTAATATTGCAAATACATTATTTATAAACGGGCTTGCAAGTCTTGCGACACCTATGGACTATTTTCGTAAGCAGTTACTTTTTATATTGTGTGAGGACAATAACATAAACGCGTTAAGTATATATTAATTAAGAGTCCTAACAGCACAAAGGTCTGACGCCATTAGCGCGGGAGCGGCTCGTAACATAAGGTGCTTCCATTATGAGACCTGTCCGTAATGGGCGCCGCGACCTAATGACTTCGAGAGCTCTTCAGGTAAAGCCCTCTTTAACTCGATATTAATAATGGAGCCCTTTATTTTGATTGCCCGTATGAAGTCATTCAAAACATCAGTTGTGTTTAAAGCATGTATAACATCTATATTGTTTACAATCAAAATGTGTACAGGCCTTTGAAAGTAGATGTCTGACCTTTGTTGAAATTATTGTGAAATAGTAAAACTAGGGCTACATACCTAAATTTTTTAAACATTTGCTGAAATTTCAATTCCAAGAATAGGTGCTGACTGGTACGGCGCCGCGTATAAATCGATCGGCGCGTGCTGGCGTTTAGATAGACATGAATACCAATGTCAAATACCAGTATTGTGTATGCAATGTATGACTTTGTGTTATAGACGTTATACATCAATTGGAATGAATATGAGTGGTTGCGTATCTGACTGAATGCTGACATTAATCCACTGCATTCGACGCTTTAGGTGCATTGGCCCCGTTGACATTTAATTAAATTTACTCGCGTGTGCTCCAACCACTTACCTACCCATCTCGCTCTGCACTAACGATTGCCAAAACTTGCCAAATTTTAATCGTTGTCACATCTTTCTATAGGTTTTCATACTCATGTGTATTATGAAATTGTAAGTGAAAGCACAGAGTATACCTACTTACCTATTTCATTTATCTTCCTCTTTTTATACAATAATATATTCATCTAACATTCTACTGAGGAGGTTGGGGTAATGGAATTTCTTTATCGAATTTTCAGCAAACTGGGCAGGACAGGACATCCACAGTGAGGAAAATTGTACTTAAATAGTATTTGCTTAGCGATATGTTTCTGCTATTGAGTATGGTCACCAAAGCTCCTTGTAGAGGGGTATTCCGATTGCTTTAATGCCTGTTATGTCAGTGTCATTATTGTCAATGGCCGTCAGGCTTGTTACAGGATCGTATCTATATTCTTTATCTGTGTCTGTTATGTCCTTCGTTGTCGCCACAATACAATCTTTATCTACCTAATAATAGAGTTTGATATTATTAATGGAATATTTTTAAATGAGAGTAAAGCATACTTCTCTGGTAATTTATTTATTGATTAACTGTTATATATCATTTGGAAATGGAACCTAAAGCCTAATCACATCAGCCTTGCTGGCTACCTCTATGTCACCGAGCGAAGGTCGTATAATATTTTAATATTCAACACTCACCGCGCAAGTTATAACTAGAAACGGTAGCTACATACATGTCACGAGCTTAACCAAACACACTGCATATGAGTGATTGCCATCAAGATGACGTGTCATGTGACCGCCCCATAATATCAGCAGTCAGGCGTCTGGCTCTGTGGTCATTAATTTCACTGTCCGCATATTGTTTCTATTACGTCATTCCCAGTCCGCATACTGATCCTGCCTTCCAATATAATTCACGAGCTTGAATACCAGTTATTAAGCATAATTAACCTTTTGATTCTTGCAATTATTGGAGATGAAGTGCTTGTAATATACAATCGTAATGGATTTCCGTTCCGAGCTTAATTCAGATATGAAATTTTTTCACATTCACGTTGCGGACCTCGTAAATGAATCAAAATCAATGTAACTGGGCCTTAATGAATTCCATTCAGAAAAATGTGTCGGAATCGTACTTTTCTAATAATTAATAAATTGGTTTTATAGATTAGATTTTTGGTATATTATTTGCAATGGTGTACTGTTGTTCTTACTGTTTTTTTTCGGAATGCTTAAAATCAGCAATCAGAAAAGAAAAATTTGCAATGTTTCTAAATGCCTGGTGGTACCCGTAACTTGGTTACGAGTACATTGGGCCGAGCCAACATGTATGTTTTCCAAATTTTTCCAAAACTAATTTAGGTTTTGCTTCTCAGAAAATAAGTAATGGCTGGTGCCAGTAAACGAAAAACGCGATAAATTATGAATCCAAGATCTCATCCTGGATTTATAGTTTGATTTGAAAGATGGTCTGTGTAAGTCCGCTTGATTAACATGAGTATGTAATTGAAAATAGAAAAAGGTATGTTTTCGCTTCGACAGTAAATGAAAAAGTGCCCTGTTGAATGAAGGCAATAGCCTAAAGAAAATAGGCGTAAAGAAAATGCGTTAGACAGCATATTTCATTCAGTTTGTAATAAATGTTCAACTGGGCGTTGTGTATTATTAAAATGTTTATAGTTGTAAGTATGTTGCTTCCTCTCTGCGGTGAAGTAGAACCGAACGGTTGGTTGCGTAACGGCTGACAGATCGATATTGTTATTGTTAAGAAATGTGGTGTTACTGACATGTGGGGCGTACTCTATTGCCTTCGACAGTTTGGTGCGCTTAATTGGATAGAACGGCTATTGTTTATAGATTAGATAATTGGTGGGTCTTGTGACGATTTGGGCTCAATAGTAACTGATTTTGCGGTCTATTTTACAAGATTAATAGTGATTAAATAGCTCCTGACAAGCGTATTCTGGTCAATTGGTGCTGTGAACAGTAATGTTTCATTAACTTTTCTACTTTCGCGTTCGATGATAGAACGTTTTCAGGAATTGACGTCATTATGGTTTACTGTATAGGTATATGTACATACACATACAACTTTATTTAAAAAGTTGTATACTTTTCTTCTTTGCTGACTGTTCGCACATACTTTTGAGCTCATACTTTTTATTTTGTACGTGCTCCACCCCAACGGGGTTGGAAGGTGCCTCATCATCGGGTTCTAGCTTTTGTATCGGTATCTTTCATATATCCGACGTTCAGTCAATATTGTAATCTCGTCGAACGTCAGGAAGTTTAAAAGGAATATTCAGTCATATTTATACCATGAACGCGTTATCCCCGAAAACAATTAAGTACCTAAGTGTTATACAGCCTGGCTCATGGTAATTGGTTACCGGTACCTATAAACAACTTCAACGTTAGGGGAGTTTAGCATAAAAAGGCTGGAGGGTTTTAATATTCCAGTGGCAAATAAATACCTACTGTTATGTTCAACTTCATCTAAACTAAAGCAAAAAACTTGTCTACCAACGACACACTTCACCGTTGCGGACCATATCTCTACAGTACCTACTTTAAATATGTAAATAGTCTGTCTGCTTAGCTTAGCAATCTACACGAGCGGCGTCGCTTCGCAACGGCTGCTGTCTGCACGTCATATTCACGTAGCACTATCGAGAACCTGTAGTTGTTTGTCATGTCCCGATCCATGTGCTCAAGCGCAGCGTACAGAAAGCAGACGCATTCTCGGCGAACGGGCGCGCGGGCGTGCAGGGTCAACGGTCGCCGTGCGCTTGCGCATGGGAACCAACGATAAATATTTGAATTTCGACACTTGATACATATGCTTAGCAAATTGATTATTGCTTTAGCCAAGTGATGGTAGTACCTACTTTACTTGTATAAAACTTTTTCCGTTAAGTTGTACAGCCTACATCCTATTTAATTAACTGCACCAAACGGTAGGGTACCTATGTACCTACTGTACTGCATGTAGGTTATATGTACCAACTGCTCGTAACATTTGTATATTTTCTTTGACTCTATAATGAGAACAGGTGAACCATTAAAATCTCGGTTCATGAGTTGAATTGACAAACTGCCCAACGTCAACTGCAAGGAGGCAAATTGACGTTTACCTGCAACATGGTTCTGATTCTGACTGACTGCTGTTACAATGAAGTTGTGAGTTAAATTGATCAACAGTAGAGTCAATTTCGATTTCAACAAAATTTATTTGACAGTTGAATATAATATTGCATCGTAATGTGGTTACTTTTAGTAACTTTTAATAAAAGGATTACTGTAAACTTGCCATAACAAAAATTCACCAGAATCAAAAAGCTAAGTTAAGCTCGTCATAGTGGATAGCGAAGAAATGGGTGGTCCTTGGCTACCGGAAATCAAAAAGACTTTAAGTATCTACTTACTTAATGACTACAGCCATCTACTATGGCGTGGGTTGATAGTTGGCAGTACCTTACCAATCGTAATCTTTAATCCCGTTGGATGACTAATATTATACCTATAATAATATCCGCTAAATTATATTTCATACATTCTGTGCCCATAAATATTACTCCGTTATATTCATAATTCGCATCTTATCTCTCTCTCTCTCATTCGCATTCATAATCAGTATGTCTGTACATATATGTAGGTATGTAGGTAGGTACCTACATGACATATCGTATATCTTGCCTGTACACTACTTTCCCGTATTAGATCTGTGCCGAGTTATTAACGACTTGCGGTCAACTAAAAGCAATTTAATAGGAGCCACTAACTACGAGTAAGATTAAAAGAAAATTCTAATGGTGCTATTTAGCCTGGTCGAGGACAAGTTTATTGATACCGTAGGTACTTCGTACTTGATTGTAGATATTATAACGGTGTAAACAACATTGATCTATTCTGGGGCCCGATGCAGCAAAAAATCATACATCACTAATCGAATTGCAATCACGTGTAGGTACGGTTTCTAAATCAATTGCTTCTCAATCTGCTGTACATGTACACATTTTACACAGTACACGATGAGATTTAGAACTACGCTAACGACAGCACGAAGAGGTAGTTAACTGCGGTACACACTTACGTAGGTATATTCTGCGGGTATAAGCTCGTTTTTGTACACGCGCATGGAGTGCCAGAGGAACACGCGCGTATCGTACGAACAGACTCGTTTATAAGCTCGGATATGGGCGGGTGACGGACGGTGTAAGCGTCTATGCCAAAATGAACGTCAAACGCACGGAAAATACTCTAAAAAATACTAAAATCTGTAGCCGCAATAAAACCATCCCCGTCCGGTATTAAGTCATGGCGGCTGACGCCCCAGGCTTGAGGCACACGTTGGCCCGAATAATCCTGAATGGTATATACCTACATAATTTTATACTATATTTTAATATCATGGATCAAGGATATGATTTAAGTGGTTAGAGGATTACCAAAGGCCACAAAAAAGGTAAAGGTCGCCACTTCGAGGGTAGGTAGATAATATTATTTTAGGAAGTTATTGAGCTGAAGTGCAAAAATAGTGGTTAGTTAAATATTTTTGTTTCCTGACTTTTATCTCCCTCTTTCGAGACAGCAAGCGTCATTTACCCTAGTAAATCGCTATTGAGCATCTCAAGTGTGAAATCTTGTCATTACTCGCGATCGCGGTCTGACCGTCTGACCCATCCAACTTAGCTCGGCACGGGAAAATTTCACTTACCTCTCTACCACTTATGGGGGACATTTTATACGCCAAAGTGGATACTTACAGTTTAACACTATTAAAGACACTGCTAATATTGGAAGTATGTGTCTATAAGTACCTATGTAATTATTATTTTAATACTTTATTATAGACAGCTGTTGAGCTTTCTATAACGTTTGTGAAGATTATAGTTTCAACTTACTACTCTTGGCCTGAAATCGTCAGTCGCAACTAATTGCCAAGAAAAAAAAAAGGAAGCGCAACTGGTTATGCATAACAACAGTGATTGCAAAAATAAAAGTGAATGAAGCTAGTGCTTTGTGCTTCAACCCTCTCAACACAATTTCGAGTGTCTGGTTTTCTGTTTCTAGTAGACATTCATAATCAAGTTTTATTATTCAGGTAATTCCAAGTCCACTCAATCGTTAAAATTTCAATACATTTTAGTCAGCCAATAAATACAATTTTGATATTCCTATCCAAAATGACAGCACCTTATTTTATTCAAAACCATAAGCTCTAATACGCTTGGTCGTTTAAAAAGGATATTGAATGAGGCGTATCGGTGATACTTGACCAGTCAAAATATATTTTTAATGATAATGTTCCAGTCATAAATATTAATGAAACATGTCCCGAAGCCCGAGTCGATTTACGGGACACCATGTCGGGTCAACATCACAGGGCCTTGTATGGCGTCGAAGCGTGTACGTATTATAAATAAAAAAAATCTACTTTTTTGAGAATAAAAGTGTATTTATTAAATTGCGTGCAGCGTTGGGTTAATGCTTGCGTGCCTCGTTTAGGACGGAATAGTTAACTTTTACTAAATCCACCCATTTATCATTATTAGACGTTTATCATAAAGTAAATAGTATTAAGGCAGTTCGCATTATAACTTTAACACGCAAAAAAGAAAGTGAACCTTCTAAATGAGTTATTTTATACAACAATATTTCAGCAGTAGCAGCTGCAAGCTTCCCTGGAAATTGCTTAGCATTATGAAAATGGTACTACTTAGTACCAACACTAATAACTACTATATTTACAGAATAGAGAAAATGGTATATACCCAGTACCTATTTTCTGTGCCCAAGTCATAGATAACATAATACTCTCTTTACATTCTCAAGTGTACCATTCCTTTTCACATCTGTTTCAAGATTTAATTTCCATCCACGATGATATACTCAAGCGTCGTGAATGTGTCAATGACGGAGCTTTAATGAAATAGAAGCAGGTGCTCGTAATTGGCCGTAGGGGATTACGAGTCAACACCAAGTTTAGATATTTGGTATCTACGACTAAACTGTGTGAGTCCTTTTGACTTTAGGAGTATCGTACCTGTAGGAGGAATACATACCTTTCAATTACTTTGATAACTCGAATTGAGAAAATTTAAAAGATTTAAAAGAATTAAAGGTTTTTGATGATCAGTGGATTAGATTTTTAATAAGTTTGAATGTTACTATGTTCCTAAGCGAATGTTATGGCCTTGTATGGCGTAGAATTTATCCATTTACCTGATGATTAAAATAGTGCACGCAGGAAATTCTGCCTTTATACATACACCGTGTTCAAGTGTGCGTCTTGACAACAAAATGCTTTGTCAAGTACCGTTGCATATTTAAATTGTTAGTTCAGAAAAAAAAGCATTTACTACGTACCTAATTACTTAAACAGTTCAGAGTTTCCAAGTTAAGCAACTAAATGGTCTCTTGCTAGAGTTAATAATAATTTAGGAACTCTTACTCTACATAATGAACCGGCATAGCAAGAGTTACTAATTATTAACCCTTTAAGTTCGTAACTGAGTGGTGACGGCTATGAGAGAATAGATACGCCTACGCGGTCTACTTGTACAAATGATCGCTCTTTGGTTGTCTCAAGTTCTTGGAGAATGATTAGTGTAACTAAGTACGTATCAAGTTGCGGTAATCGAATATTGTAGTACGTAAAGCTTCTTCCTACTACTAAAAAATATTTCCCTATATTAAAGGTATTATTGTTATTGATTCTTTTCTTTGTCTTGTTTCTTTGTTAATTATAGTCACAAACAATGCAAGTGTGGAGTGCAATTTGTCGGCATCGTGTGCACTATTAAAGTGAAACGAAGAGCAAAAGTTGACATCAATAACAAAGGCATATGTCTCAATCGCGGCGCTCAGGGAAATATTGATGAGGATGCAAGATGAAGACTCTTTGTTATTTTCATTAGAAAAAAGAACATAGCTTGCAAAGAATGAACGTGACAATACCCAGTAATGATAGTCCCAAGCGTACATTGGAATGAGCCACTCGAAAATTACATCCCTACTCGAAAGAGGAGCTTTACATTCGAAACGAGCATCTTTAACAGGGTAATATTAGGGATCGTCTACATTGTAACATTGTATCCTTAATAGGGTATTGTCATGGAATGAACAAGGAAGGCAATTTTGACCGCGCACGTACGCAGTAATTTCTTCGTGTGTTAGGAATGTAATAAAACTTGGACATCTTTAGACCGGATGTGACCGTCTATTTTATGGTTAAGCAACATTCCTTCGTCTATTTAAAGATGGAATGATATTAATTTGCAGAAAACAGCTGGGGATCTGATGTAATGAAGGTATTAAAATTTTATAACTTCTCATACCTACGCGTGCGGATGAGTCGTGCGTCTATGCGATGGTAATGACCTGATACATCTGGATGTTCTGTGTACCTATTACTGTAAAGCTAATGTAATCTGCCGTTAAAATCTGGTCTGGAGCCCGAAGCGACATATTGACATTAACATAATTCTGCGTATAAATGATACCTCAGAAACAACATGGTTCAGAAACAACATTTACTTTAAGACTTTCACGTCCATCACCATTACCTGCACATTTCCCAATTATTTGGCGTCCGTGCAATATGTATTCTTTCATATTTTCTTATCAGACTTCACCTTCCCTGTCGCTCCTTTGCTTTCTACGTCCATCTCTTCTAGGTAGACCACGTTGACATTCGTGTTAAGTTATAATGTACGATATTAGGACACTTGACCTATAGCAGTTTGACATTCTGATCAGGTAGCAGGCTGTGTTGAAAAGCTGACTCATCGACTGTAAATGTTACACGAATGTCAATTACCCTGTTATTATAATTACTGACATAGTTACATATCTTACAACAGTCATAGTTACTACTAAGGCTATATAGCACTAGGCTAGATTTGAGTAGTGAAAATCTGTTCAAACTGTGTTTATGTTATCACATTTTACTGCATAACGATATTCCTTGAACAGAATGCAATTTTGTTTTTAATTGATTTCGGTATTTATCCTAAAATTTGTTCCCGTTCATGAGGGCCGTGTAGGTACCTTACATTCCAAAAAAGGCAGCTGCGCTTGAAATGCACAGATCAAAGATAGCCCTTGACTGCAGATCCAATACTTGCATCAGTAATATAATAAAAAATGATCTTGAGTTGATATCTTTGGCAGGATAAAAGTCCCAATATCCAGCAGATCTTCTGCAATTTAAGCAGGAATTCCGCTGAACCCGCATAAAATGAAAAATGTTAATAAATCGAAAGGCATGGAGGTGAGATATATGGACAGGTCGATTGACAGATGAACGAATCATAATGATCCATGGCCACCTGTCTAAAAGCGGACCTCACAATACCATTGGGATTAGTTTATTTCCAGCTATAACAGACGAGGAAAAATGATTGCAATCAACTTTATAGATTTCTTTTGTCTCCCTTGTTTTTCTCGGTACGTAGGTAGAGGTAAATTGTTAGGCAGAGCGAGGAGCCGAGAATATTGTGTATGTAAAATTGGTTCACATAACAATGTAGATATTCTCGTAACACCATTTTCATTTTAAAAAGACCTCGTTCCCGCAACCCACATAAACCTATTGCCGGGATAAAAAGTCTATGTACGAGTACTATCCAGGTTATGGTCCATTTCCAATTTCATCCAGATCCGCACAGTCGTTTTTGCGTGAAAGAGTAATAAACATACATCCATCTTCACAAATTTTTATATTAGATATCTTAGTAGGATAATTGCGTAATTTATAATGCATGATAATGTTAACGTCTTACAAAGAAATAAGCATTACTCGGTTCCATTTATTATTGTGGAACCGTTTTTATGTTCCGTATTTGTGAAGTGTCAGTATCCGTGTATAGACAGGGTTCTGTAGAATAGCTTTTGGTGAAGAATACGTTTGAACATTGCCGTACAAATATTATCTCAAGATGTAAGCGCTTCTGGGCACTTGTTTGCTTCAGTGAGACGCCGGGATTGTAAAAATATGCTTTCTATAAACTGTTTAACTTTCGTGATATTTTTGTGCCATTTTTTGTGCCATATAATTATTTAACCTACTTCTACTAATTAATAAATTAGCCAAAAATGATTCCATTCCCAATATGACCCTTTGGAAATTTGAATAACATTCCCTGTGAAATATTATGTTATTAAGTTTCCCCCGGTTGCCATTAAAGCACGCCTGTAACATACAAATAATGAAAATGTGAAATATAATAACGGTTCGAATGGATGTGTAAAGTGTACCTACTATATTTACATCTATTTTTACTATTATAAATACGAAATTTTGCATCAATAGATGGATGGATGGATGGATAGATGGAATTTGGCACGGAGATAGATAAATTGAAATAACATATAGAATTTTCTTTTACTAATGTGTTTCGGTGGGTTGCGGCAACGCGATTAATTTTTCATGCGAGTACCTAGGTATTGTCATATCATAAGCAATAGGACTATCTTATTCCTAAATTAAGGTGTCAATATAATAATTTGTAGTAATAAGACTTTCTTTCGTTCTAACCCGTACTTTTTATTCTTACAGGTAATCCCAATTTTGAAGCTAATTGCTTGTGACGACATCATAGAAGGTATCAGGCTATGCCGCTGTTCAAAACATGAATAAATTGGATGTACCTAATATTACTCTTAGTCTAGTTTAACACAACAAACGAACATTTTATCGAAACTAGGAGGTTTGCCAAATGCATACAGGGGCCCGATGCGCTAATTTTACGTTTTAGTTTTTGTAGTTTTGGTAACTTACTAAGACGTAACGTAACATTTCGATGAGTAAAACTGTAGTTTTCTTTGTGGGTTTTCGGTAAAAAGAAAACGTAAGTATATATTGACATGCTTGTAATATGTCATATATGACATGACAAACATGCCAGACCAAAAAAATAACTACAATTTTTTTTTTGCAATAATTACATACGTTAGTCCGTCGAGAAAGTTGTGACGATTGAGGGTGGCGCTGCTTTACATACGTTAGTCCGTCGAAAAAGTTGTGACGATTGAGGGTGGCGCTGCTACGATTAACCTGGTATCCCTGTAATATCGCGACTTGACCTCTTATTTTTTGTGAATGCCGTAAGGCGAAACCGGTTAGGTGAATAATAAATATCGTAGGCGCGGGCCACGCGGTTTGCGATTCTCCTTCGCTCCTCGCGGGCCGCAAGGTCTGCGATTCTCTTTCGCTCCCGCTCCGCCGCCTCCTTCACGAGCATTACTTGCTCGCAGTAGGAGGCGCCGGCAGCCCACGCATCCGCGCAGCGAACCATCGCTGCGAGCAAAGTGGCGAGCGTGAGAACTCTCACTCCCAGGGTCGCCACTAGCTCCCGTCTCGGCGTCTCCCACGCCGGACACTCGGTGAGCGTGTGTAGCGCCGAATCCTCGCTCGCGTCGCAGTGATGGCACTCGGACGTTGGCTCTTTCTTCGCGGTCCGATGCAGATACCGCCCGAAGCATCCATGCTTGGTGATAATCTGCGTCAGCCAGAACGAGAGGCCGCCATGTGGCCTCTCTAGCCACTCCCCCATGATGGGTCTTACCGCCGCTACTAAGGCGCGCCCTGCGCGTGGTTGCCCAAGTTGTAGCTCCCACTCCGCCACCATGTCCCTGTGGAGCCGGGATCTCACGGCCCGAATTTCTTCAGGTGTTATCAATATACTTGTTTGTTTGTTTAGTGTATCATCAATAATGATTTAGATTAGAATGTGGCTGTTAATACACCTCTGCATAAAAACCTTTTTTTCTTTAAACCTTTTTTTCTTTAAAACCGAGGTTTCATAAGGGAAAATGCATACCCCGGATTCCAAGGATATAAAGAAGACTGAGACTAACGCAAGGAGGATGATGATGTTGTTTAACATTTATAAAAATGAAATCAATAGAAGTAATGAAATTATGAAAGAATGAAAGAAAGTATAATATAGGTATGATATAATTTAATAAATGTTACATTATATTCTTTTATAAGAATAATGTATTCACAACAATAAAGTACTTAATGGTCTAAGTCGAGGTACCCGAAATGCTGCTTGAAACTCCTGCTTAATTTATTTGATCCTCTTCGATCTTTTCCGATATACTTAAATGATATGGCATGGTATTTCTGAAAACATCTGAAAGAAATATAAACGTAACGTTAAAAATGGATCAAGAATGTTCAAAAACGTTTAATTGTTGTAGGTTTTTTTACAAAATCGTAGGTAAATGACAACCACAAAAATTGAAATAATGCTTTGAAACAAAGAATATTCACTTAACACTAATAGTCTTTAATAGATTACACTTTCCATATTGTGTTTAACATTAAGTATATGTACGTACCGGTTAATTTGACCATAACATCGTCCAACTCGGCAAGCAGCTTGCCGGCCTGAAATTGGGCCATATATCGCAATAAATCCCTGAAATACTTTTGCTACGACTTGACCCGCACAATTATTATGTAGGTACATGTCAATAAATTCTTGAACTCTAGACTATGTAAATATATTAAATGAACGCAAAAGATATACGAAGCATCTACAACAGAACAAGGAATTGACAGCTGACTGTTTGGCAGTTGATGAGTGTTGCAAATATAAGGCATTGGTCATTTTGCGTCAAAAATAAAATATTAGTTCCTCAAACATTCATTTCCTGATTTTCTTGACTCACTACAACAAAGAGAATACACTGTTTCCGATGTATTACTTTACTCTATGATGCACTGCACTACAATTTACTAACCAAGACATTCACCCAAATAAATTCATCTACACATAACGCACACACACGCATGAAAACGCCAATCACCATTCATACACCAGGATCAGGAAACTTGGCATCAGCCCGTCCCTGATTAACGATCCAAGAGGTTGATAAAACAAAAAATCAGTTAGAAAATAATAATAATAAATATCTTTTCACGTACTCACTAATTATACAGCCCAAAGTAAGTTTCATTTAAGAACTTGTGTTATGGATACTGTAAATACATACTTTTTTCTTTAAATGAGCCTTTTCCCTCAGAATAAACGATAAACGTCAAATGGTCTTCTTTTATTGCTAACAATTTTGTACGGAACCCTTTGTGCAGTCCGACTCGCACTTGGCCGGTTTTTATCTTCTATGGTTATTATCAATCATATCATATAAAGAAAATAGCTCTATTTTCTTTTTGACATTTGACAAATAAAAATCAAAGATCTGAAGACGGCCTCCGTGGCGTAGCGGTAGTGAACGCCGCTGCTACGCAGGAGGCGCGGGTTCGATCCCCGCTCAGTGCAAATATTTGTATGCATATTAATATGAATATTTGCATTGGTCTGGGTGTTTATATGTATAATATGTATGTTTTTACAAAAAAAATGAATCTAAGTATGTTTATCCGCATTCTAGAACCCATAACACAAGCTAGGTAGTTAAGCTATGCTTACTTTGGGTCTAGATAGCGTTGTGTAGAATGTCCTCCAATATTAATAATAGTAATAATTATGGATGTATTTAAAAATGCAATTTATATGTGATTTTAATTAATAAAGAGAGAATAATAATTAATTCATCAAAACTTTTTTTTTTAAATAAAAATTGATTCGGTAGGAACACATTTGAAAGAAACTTTAGTAGAAAAATTATATGCCTAAATCGACAGAAGATAAGAACATATGCCTGAATCGACTTCCACTCTGATCAACTGGTTGATTCGTTCAATTGATCGGAGTGGAAGACGGGGTAGTATCACAGAATAATAAATAGTTACTGTAGTACTATGGATTATTCATCATTTATTCATTAAACAATAGTACTACGTACAGAAACTAACATAATATGGCGCTTGGCGCAGCCTAGGTAATGGTAACACCAATGACTCTTCCATTTTTTTTTAAACCACTTAGTTGGCAGACAAGCACACGGCCCACCTGATGGGAAGCGGTCACCGTGGCCTACGGACGTATGCAACACCAGGGGCGTCACACTCGCACGGCCGACCCTGAAGAAACCTTCTAATGCCCTTCTTGTAGAACCCCATAATTGGGGGTTGTGCTTTATTTATTAATAGTTACAAGTACCCGCTTGACGGCAATAGGCTCGGCCCCTAATACGTAAGATGGAAAATCAGTTGGCGAAATGTGGGTAATACACCTCTGCTTACCCCTTCAGGGATTCACAGGTGTGAGTACAGATATGTGTATATGGGGCTGCCCATTAATCACGTAAGGATCAGGGATTGTACGGAAAAAATCACGAAATATCACCAAGGGGAGGAAAAAATTAAAACTACCCCCAGTATATTGAGATATCACTTGTATTTATTTTTTCTTATAATGCGCGATTTTGGTCACGGTGATTAATTTTCTTAAAAATGTCTAGGGGGAAGGAGGGTTGGTCTTAAACCTCACGACGTATCACCATAGTGGGAAGGGGGAGAGGGGTTAAAAATTGTTAAAAAAAATCACGTGATTAATGGACCTATGTATGATCATCTGTTTCCTCTTGAACTACTTATTACAACTGGACAAATGAGGCATCGTTAGAGGTGGAGAAACTTGGGTCTAGACTGGTAAAGCGGACCCCAGACTTCGAGGTGAAAGCTTCGGATGCGACTGGAATTTAACGCTAGGATGCGTTGCAATGCGATGCGCACCCCTCGCCGCCCTTTCTAGAGGCAATATGGAGACATCGTGGTTCCCACACACGAGGGGAGCATCTCGAAACTGGAGATGTCCCTGGGTCTGTCGGGGTACAAGGAATATGTTTTAGGCAATCTTAAACCCAAAGCGCTGCTGTTTCAGTCGGTTCAAAGCCGATATGACCACCCTTATCACCCGGCGGGATCATCCGAAGGGATTTAGTAAAGCATAGTATGGTTCGATGCCCACTCTGTACAAAAATTTGCATGCATGATATATTTGCATTGGTCTGGGTTCTTCGGTATATCATAAAGTACAGTCCGCATCGATCGATCTTGACTAGCATAGTACTGAAAATTATCTTAATACCTTGGTATTCAAATTATTTCCTTATATCGATTTGATGCTGACTGTACAAACACGGTGGTATTGATGTGTAGGAAAAATGTAACTGCTAGTCAAAATGATGCTGACTGTATGTATTTGAAAAAAATATTTTTTTTTTTTTATCCGCATTCTAGATCCCAAAACACAAGCTTTGCTTGCTTTGGGTCTAGATAGCGCTATGTAGATTGTCGTAGAATATTTATTTCTCTGATTTTATGTCATGACTTTAGCAATCACTTATGCTATAGTCAAAATGAATAGAATTACTAACCAAATGATTTTTCTGTGATTGATACCAATTCAATATTCATAATTTTAGTAATCAATCAATCAATTAGCCTATTGCAGTCCACTGCTGGACATAGGCCTCTCCCAATTGTTGTAAACCTAAATGCGTTTTACAAATCGTGAAAAAATTATTGGCGATTTGAAAACTATGATTTGAAGCATAAAAACCTAACTTCTGCTTTGACATATCGTACTGACTACCACGTTAATAAGTTATCGAAATGGAAATCACGCTTTGAAGAAACGTGGTGTAAGTAAATTTTGACGTAGAGCCATTTGTATGGGTGACGCAAGTTGTCAAAATGACATATACCAAAGTTCTGCTAAGTTTTACTTTGACAGATCTTACAGACTACCACGTTTTTAAGTTATCGAATCCATTTCGATCACAAGTCACGCGTATACAAAACGTGGCGTTAGCGCATCGGGCCCCAGCAGTACATTAATAGATCGTGATCTGATTTGGTCACTGCCAAGAATTTTCATTTTATTTGGTTACATTCATCTGACTAAAAGGAAACATCTTTAAGTGGTGGTAGCTGAATAACTAATTCATCGGGGATATGATCGAGATATTTTGAATCAGAATCCCACCTCTCCTGTATTGCCACTACCATCACCAGCATTGAACTTAACAGAAGGTTAAGAAAATTGTCTATTATATTACAAAAACATGATCGTTTTACCCTGCGGTAAGTTGGAGTAAAATGTCTGGACATGTGAGCAAATATAAAAAAAGTAAAACCTGTCGTTTACAGATAAAGATAAGACAAAAAAAAAGTCGTGAGCAATTAAAAGCCTTATTTATTACCGCGCAAGCCTCTCTCGTTTGTAATACAATAGCAAATGAGTCGAAGCTTGCGAAAGCCATAACTTCTCGTCTCTGCAATTAGTCTGCCGTTTAACGTTCCGAGCGAAAGATTTTTTACAATAATTATGAAAGATGTTTTTGACTATTTACTTACAATTAATATAGAGGTTCATACTAATATATATAAATCTAGAAAATCATATAGCATTCTTGCACATCAAAATGTTGAAAATTAAACTCACGAGGTACAAAAAAAGCTATTCTTTTGGATTCACAATGTAGGTATAATCAGCATTCATCCAATCAACTCCAGAAACATTTAAAAATATCAAGATTCCGGCATTTGAAATTCATAGCTTCTTTTCCTGATTGTGAAATGATTAAACTTAATGGTTTTCGGAATATAAATGGACACTAGATAATAATGAACATGACACCATCTTGTATATCGAAGAATTCTCAGATTAGATTAAAGGCCAATTAGGTTTAGTTTATTCTTATAGATTGGTACTTCACATTCTACTCATAGATCAATATTAGAAACTATAGAAAATCAGTTCATATGTAGTTATAAGTGCAAGCAACTGAACCGTTATTCCATAATAATAATAATTATAAAATACACTGAAGAGACAGACATTTATAAATAACCCAGTTCATTTTTTGCTCATCAAAACGTTATTTCATTAAAACATAATTGATCCTTCAACATACAAAGTTTTAGTCTTAAAACAAATAATAGCCACACCTGGACCACACATAACTCAACCCAAACCACTTAAACATAATGAAATTCAAATTACACCATCAAATTATTTGATTTGTGTACCGGTGAAGTGTAGAGCTAACATTGACAAAGCCAGAGCTTCTGGCATCTCTCTCTATCCTTAGTTTCAATAAGTTGATAGTACAGTATGCATAAGTTTCATCAGGCGAGTAATGCTAATGCCTTTTGAAGCACCACTCGTCTACGTCGCTGCACTTGGCCGCGCAGGCGATGGACCGTGTTTCAATAACTTACATGAATGTAAGTTAAGGAACTTAAATTCTTATTATATGTAGATTATTACAACTAACATGTCGTTTATTATTGTGAACTTTACGTTCAAAGTCATGTCATGAGATGTTTCAAGTCTCATTTCATATTCTTTTTTTAAATTCATTGACACGTTATATGTGAGAATTTAGTTTTTTATGTTTGTAACATCGAAATTATCAGATCGTTAGATCGTTAATTTGATTGTAATGATATAAAATTTAAATAAAAGTTATAAGAAAAACAGAGTCTTAGCTTAAAGGGACCCCTACATACATATGTGACAATAATATCTATATATTGGAATCCTGGGCTCCAAAGCACGAGATTGAAAGATTTTTTAATATAGTACTGTAACAGATCAAAATAGAAAACGCCAGAACAAAATTTGTACTGTATTTTTAAGAGCAACGATGAAATAGATACATATTTCAAATAGATATTCAAACTTGAATAGTTTTATTTCTGTATTTTTATGAGTACGAGGTGATCGGGCCGAAGTTCACGTCGAATGATCAACAAAAAACTTAAACGGCGAAATTGTTAGTGTCATCAATACAAATGTTGATCAACAAAATATTTTTGTAATTAATGCCCGGTGTGGTGGAATTCTATATTACCGTTAGATTATTCAGTTTACGGAAATTATACAATTTAAAATTCACACTGTATATAATAAAAATGAATGATAGGTATTATTATAATGATTTCTTAGATATTTTTTCTGTATCCCTTATTATTTGCCCATTGTCATCTACTGGAAACACTTGCAGAAGGCTACTCTCAATTTTGTACCGATACAGAGAATTACCTAACAAAAAAACAGTAACTCCTAATCCAGAAAGCTCATGTGCGCAACAACGGAACTAACAAAACAGATCAAAATGCAATATCCTACTTTTTAGCAAAAATAAAACATCGTAACAATGGGTACTCAGCATTGTTCTATCGCTCGCAAAAACGGCAAATAGCATCAGTTTTTTGAGTTTTTGTACTTACTCACAGAATAGATAATAGTAGATACTTTTTTATTCGGACACGTCAATTCAAGTACAACTCGCCTGATGGTAAGCTGAAGGCAAACTATCCGAAAAGAGGGATATCGTTATAGATGGCGTGAACGTGAAAGAGTTTTATTTTCATCCAAGGTGTCTTTTGGTTAGGGTAGTACCAAGACTACTGCAAGCTACATCTGCTTATTGGCTGGTAAGGCTCTGGGGCAGTTTTCCTCCCGGGGTCAGTCAGTAGTTCAGGCGGCAATCGCCTTATAAAAACCATGTCATCAATCATTAATCAATTAGCCTATTGCCGTCCACTGCTGCACATCACATAGGCTTCTCCTAATATGCACCACGTTTGCCGATCCTTCGCCTTCTGCATCCAGTCCGTCCAAGCCACCCTTCGCAGGTCGTCAGTCCCTCGGATGTCCACCCTTTCGTTTTACTTCTCGCCGTCTCCAAGGCAAATAAAAATGAGGAAATGAAGTAAACGGCGTTTTAAATGCAATCGAGATTAACATTGATGATGATCGTGATGTATGACACAGAAGTACATTAGAAGAGAACAAAAAAAAAAAAACTAAATAAAGAGTAATTAAATACGACATATACGTACATATGTAACTACTAAACTCAAGACTCAATAGAGTTAATATAAAGATTAGGTAATATACAATTTTAAACGAGTCAGGTTCACGTTCGTACATTTGTTTTGTTTACTGAAGTTTGAATTACTGTACCTGAGAGTGGAGGAAATGGAATCCGAAGTCGTTCGCAAATTCTCGAACGAAATTGGCTAAACTTCTTAAGACGCTACCTATCAATTTCACTAGACATTTTCAATTAAACTTCGTTCCGCACTTTACTTTGCATCTTTGATTCCTTTCTGATTTAATCATATTATATTGTTCCAATCATTTATGTGCGTGTACGGTATCTTATACTTACAATGTAATTATTATAAGGTGACTCCTTCTACGGTATTTGGTTTCGAATAGGTAGGTAGGTAGGTATTTTGAAAACAAAATAAGTATTCGTATAATGGTCATCATAGCGGTTTTTCTGGGTGCATCCGGCTCATAGGAGAGATCTTGGTTAGCCCCAAAGTGGTATTTTCAGTATGATAAATACTTTCTTTAAAATTGAAAAGTGAATTGGCACTTCTAACCAATACAAATAGTGCGCATAAAAACTTATTTACAGAGTAAAAGCCATTCCAGACTCTAATCTATTTTTTTTGCAAAATTGCATATAGGTAGATACGTTTAGCCGTTTTGGGTTAAAGAGTAGGTACCTAACAAACTATCTATTTAATAATATATTTAATAGTGTTAGCCGGTTTAATTCAAATGATAATAACTAATATAGAAATATAACCAATCGTTTTATTAAAAAGCAACGGCTCTATAATTTGCCTAGCAAACACAATTATCCTTCCATTTCGCACAATTCAACATAACTAACCTTTCATTCTATTCCAAACGTTGAATCTATATTTCGCTGGCACACAAAACTGTTTTATTCACGCTGAATTAGCCAACCCAGCATAGAAATAGCTATTTAATTGATACGTTCGATATTGTAGATAGAGCACGTACTAGCTAGTGTTCGTTAGCTCAAGAATGTGTAGTGTGTAGGCTTTGCGTCGCTCTCAATACGAGGGATCGACTCGACTCCGACCGACTACTAATCCATTAATTGAAGATGAAGATAAGTAGTACAACTAAAACCAAGTTTATCGATTTGTTATGCTAATCTACTAAAACTACAGTCTCATTGGTCGGTAAATGCAGTGATATATATTAGATACAATTTTAACACAATGAGTAAAAGTATTGAATACGATAGGTTATTTGATTTAGTTCTTGAAATCACCTCCGATTATTTAGTATGTTTTAAAGATTTCCCTAAACTTAGAAACTTTCAATTATTTAGGCACTAGCTGTTGCCACTACGCTCCACCCGCGTGGATATCGGTTATCGCGACCAAACACCTCAAAGCTAGGTAGCTTTGAGGTGCGTAATAGACAGACAGACAGACAGACATACAGAGTTACTTTCGCATTTATAATATTAGTATGGATTACCTATTTTAAAGAATAACAAATAATAGATTTACATTCGAATAAGTCACCAACGCTGATTAGGAAAAAAAACAATTTGAACCCATTTTCCAAGATAGCGGCCGTGCGACAAGGGTTGCAACCCCACAAACTTGTATTTAACTTTAAACTGACCCAATTTATCAGAGGATGAAATTTTCTTATTTAGGTATCAACCTAAAAAAGAAAATTTCATCCTCTGATAAATACAACCCCAAAATTTTACGATGGACTGTATGAGTACCCATATAGAATATCTATTTTAGATACTAGGCGGTCTGTCTAGACAGTAATGGCGCAGGTTTTCGGGATGAGGGACGTGGTAATAAGTAGGTCAGATCTGATCGAAGCCACTAAAATTAGGCAGAGTTTTGTTATATTTAAGGCCGAGGATTCAGGTTCAGGCTTTAGAAGGAAGTTCCTGAATCCTTAATAGGAACCCTCGGGTTAGGTTTTAACAGCGAAAACTCGTTCAACTAAACTGATTTTTCACATTTTTGTTAATGAAATTCATTCAATACAATAATAGGCTAACGCTGTATGTTTCTAACGATTATATTCGTCAGTGAAATCCAGCCTAAGATTTATTAACCAGAACTAAGTGTAATTAGTACAAAAGTCGCAACGTAAAGTAAATTTGCTGACCGCAATATACGCTGCTATTAGCCCGTAAAAGCACTACGTACGAGTATATATTGAAACGTATATCTATCTATTATGTTTCACGTAAACACAAAGTCTGACAACAATAAAGTTATTTTCACCCACCGTTGGTTTACCTCGGTGTAGCGTGATTACGGTTTGGGCACCGGAAGACCGGTGACAGGCTCGTGAAGTTCGGTCCAAACTTTATAAGTAAAAATGTGCGTGCACGTTTATATCGAAAAATATACAATAAAATATACAGATTTTTGTTTCTTTCTACTGTAAATTAATGATTGTAGCAAGTTCTATCTTAGATTGAAACTAACTAAATTTAAAAATGAAACTTAAAGCTTATTACAATAAGACGATTATAAATGAGTCATTAATTCATTATGCAATACGTACATAAAATCCGTACCAAATTGTTGCTGCTTTTCATATCATGAATAAAAATTAGTCGCACGGTAAGGTTTAATGTATAAGAGAAGTTCTTTTAACAAAGTTATGATCTTAAAATCTCATGCAAGTAAAATCTTATTACTAGGTGATAAAAACGCAAATTATGTAGACAGGGGAACGAGGCGGAGAAAACTTCATTAGCGTTGCGAACGTGTGAATACTTCACGTTCGTAGTGAGTACATGCAGATGAGCGTGAATGACTTAATTTTCCCATCTTATCTAAATGATTTTACACAACATGATAATATACAATTAGCTTATCTGCATCTTACACGATGTTTAGCACTTTAACTAATACAAAAGGTAATCAAATATTAATTGAAGATTACTTTCTTTAGTTCGAAAGTCTATCTCTACAACTAATGCCAAAATTTGGATGGATAAAGTCGTTCTGTAATAAATGTCACAGAACGGATTAATGAATCTGGATGCTACAAAGATATATATACTATACCCAGGATTAGCAATTTCAAAACTTAAAGATACCTGCTAAAAAAAGAGGTATTTGAATTTTGCAGGTTACAAGGCCAAAAGGCATTGTTTAAGATTTAAAAAGGCCTAAGAATAAAGAAGACCTTTGTAACTAAATAGTCGAGGAAGTACACAGCCGCAATGTTGTAAAATGTTAAAATGATAAAATAACGATATAACTTTTCTCATGTCAATTACCAGGTTTTCAACAGTAGCCTGTGTGCCTGATACAGGAATCCCGAGAAAAGGTTGCCTGTAGATTGCAGAAATGGGATGAGTACTTCACGCGAGTACAGCTGCGGTAGGCATCGTCATAAAACTTAGACCATGCATTTATTTGTTTCAGAACTTTTACTATTACATTACGAAGTACATAACCTAAATTAAAGCAATAGGTACATTTCTACTTCATAATAAATTTACAAAAATGACAATAATTTTGTAGACATCATGGTACGCAGTGGTACTGTCAATACAAATTATTTCCTAAAGCCTAAAGTTCGTGCCGCTTAATTAGAATACGTTTCAAAGTCTCATATTTTCCTCGGTTTTCTAATTAGTCAGGTCGGTACGTGTTGGCAGCTTATCCACCCAATTAGCATAGCAAACGAAGGAACCTTGCACCGCTGGTAGTCGTTGTGGTTTCTATTTGGCCTCGTTATAGCAGGGCGTGCATTATAGACAAAGCTGCACAGATGGTGCCCTAGCTTCAGATTCCTATTGTGCATAACATATATATCAGCTGTGCCAGCTCGTGTATGTGGGTACAATCGGAAATGTACTAGATTTATGATTTTCATTGTTAGTATTTGCCACAGTTGCTGATATAATAATTCTAAGCTATTCATATTGTGTTTCAATTTATGATAGGTACTGTGCACTCTGTGCAGTATTAGTATTAGGTATTGCTTTTATCTCCCCTTTTAGGTAAAGGTATATAAAGACATTTTTATTTTGGCCTATTATCACAGAAAGTTTAGGCAGAGGTGAATAGACAACACACATTTCACATATCTCTGTATTCGTTTTCAGGTAATAAGGGGTTGACTCTATTGCAATTCCCGTCACCTTATACGACTCACGAGAAAACATGGGTTGACCCTTGTATTCTACTCAGAACCACACAGCTTATCTGTCTTTTTTTCTTATCCTTTTACGTAATTCAACAAATAAATTTAACAATAACACATAATGTAGGTACGCTTCTTACTTTTTGATAGAATTTATAACCAGTCGTAAAATGTCTTTGAAATGTTTAGTAAGTTATGCATATTCTAGCAGAATCTGAAGTTCTCTAACGGCTTATGTGCTTTATGACACTTTCTATTTTTCTTTTAATTAGGAGATCTCGTGTGGATTAATTTGTTTCACTTTCACGTAACTTCATCACATCGTCACAAAAGACTGATGGTCCAAGTTAAATGGATATTTTCTCTAGTGACTTTTCACAGTCCATGCCTAAAGTTTATTATTACCAGTAGCACATTATATTTATAACCTTTCGCCTAAGTGAATTCGCAGGTTTGTGATGTTGGCTCGTCTGATATCAGTCTATTATTATGTTCCAATCGATAGCATTCATGTGCGAAGTGAAACGAGTATATTCGTCTGAAATTTGCTATCTCTGTTTTATTCTTTTGGGTGGGCGACTGAGCGACATAAACGAATGACTCAGTCACCCTGATTTTGTAGGTACTTGATATTATTCTCCACAAGGTTTTTATGAAATCTTTTTGATGTTGTTTCATTAAGTAGGTATAAACTTTTTAGTTACCTTTTTCTATTCATATTAGGAGAATGCATTACTTTGCCTATCGTAAGCGGTAGCTAAGCACCAAATTAAAAAATTGGGGTTTTTATAACTATTACGGTTTTAGTTTTAGTATAAAGGTTTCTGTTAAATTTGAACTATTCGAGTTGACGAATCCGTCAATGATATTCAACGTTCACACTTCTACAATAAACGCCCCTGAAAATGAAGATAACGAGTAGTTTGGAGTTACGTTTAAAATAGGCTTGGTCGACGATCAATAGACTATGCAGTAAGTCGCTAATTTTAGTTCTGTACAAATCGGTCTTTAATTCTGAGTGTGATCTCAATAGCATTTACATATTACCTACTAACAAATCTCCATAAACATCTACAGACATCTTTTTTATTGTTCTGAATCATCTATTGGCGTGACTGTAAGACTTGTACAGCACTCGTTTCCTTTTTAACCAGTCATACCACAAAGGCCCAATATTCACTCATAGTACCAGTAAAAGACAGGCTGGTTGCCAGTTTATTTTCTATGGCTGCTGGGTCTATGGGTCACCGATAAAATAATATGTAGGGCAGGGCAGTCTGTCGTTTCAATATCAGCGATTTGAGACACTAGTGGGTAGGTAAGGTCTAATCTACCCCTATATCAAATTTCATCAAAATCGGTTCATTGGTTTGGGCGTGAAAGCCAGACAGACAGACGGAGTTACTTTCACATTTATAATATTAGTAGGGATTGAACAGTAACAATAAACATTAAATAAAGTTCAGATGATCCTTTACTTAGAGCTACCGCAATAAGAAACTATTAGCACAGCTGTTAGCTTCTAGTTTTATCGATATTATAAAATTTAAAACTTATGCTCTTACGTAGGGCAGCTGGCTCATAAAAATATAATGGTGGTATTAGTATTATATACCTACGAGTAGTGCAGATTTTCGCAAGTATCAAAACTAGTTTTAATAAGTACTTTGATTACAAGGTGATTAAGCTTTCGTAACTAACTAAATTACGTTGTCGATTTAAATAACTTTCGTCATAATAGTGAACATGTAATAATATCCTGTATGGGATACAGGTATGATGTGTTCCGGTTTTTTAATGTTGTAGTTGTGCAAGAATTCGACCAATTCTATAATTCACTTCTATACAGCTAAAATTGTCAATAAATGGTGATATACCTGCTCTACCTACTTCTTAATTATCATGGTCATGAAAACCGTAGTAAACTACCAATTAATAAAATAAATAAGTTGTCTTATTATGTCCATCCAATTATTGTGAAGGCTTAATCGCAAATGAAGTCGATTAAATGACCAATTGTATTCAATTTCAGTTTTAATTAATATTCTGTAAGTATGTATTCAGTCAATTTGTACTTTACATAATATAAGCAATTTACCACAAATGGCAAAAGGAATATTCCAGCTTTATGGAAAAACTATGGATATTCTTCTTGTATTGTAAAAAAGACCATCCACATTCCATATATTATGTTGCGTACCAGTAGTTGTCAACCGGCACGGCACACCCCCAATTGTACATACTACCTACTACTCCACTTTGAAAAACCATGGCCGTAAAAGTCGTAATAGTAAAACAAACAGGAGCCCTTTGCCACGAAATAGACCGTTTTTTTTTTTTTTTTTTTTTTTTTTTTTATATAGGACACGTCAATTTGACTTCGCCTCGCCTGATGGTAAGCTGAAGGCAAAGTCTCTGAAAAGAGGGCCACCATTACAACACGTACCATGTTACAATGGTGGCACTCAGCTTGACGGCCTCATCAGATGCTTTTTCACGCCCCGCTTAAAGGACCCGGGACTATAGGAGGAAGGAAACACGTGAGCTGGCAAGGAATTCCAAGTCTTAATAGTGCGGCAGAAGAAGGAGTCGCCGAATCGCTTGGTTCTTGATGGAATATTCTGCACCGTATGCGGGTGGCATCTAAGTCCTGCACGTGTTGTCCTATATAGGAAAGGAGAGGGTGGGATTACTTGGAAGAGCTCATCAGAACATTCACCATGGTAGAGACGGTAGAAAACCGCCAAAGATGCCACATCTCTACGCAACTGCAAAGGCTCGAGGGTGTTAGTGACCTCAGGATTCCCAATAATGCGGACCGCACGTCGCTGCAACCTGTCGAGAGCATCTAGTAAGTACTTTGCGGAGCCATCCCAGAGATGCGAGCAGTATTCCACGCAAGAGCGAATTTGTGTCTTGTAGAGAAGACACCGCTGCTCCGGCGTGAAAAAACGTCTCACTTTGTTCAGGACTCCGAGTTTACGCGAGGCTGTTTTGATAATGCTCTCAATGTAGTTTTTGTTGTTCAGTTTGCAGCGGACATCCATACCTAAGATGTTGAGATTGTCCTGCAGTGGCAGTGGCGTGCTCTGAAGAGTTGGAAGGGGAAGGAACGAAGATACCTTTGCTGTAAACGCGCATGCCTGCGTCTTCTTGGCATTGAACTCGACCAGGTTTTCAGAGCCCCATTGGGAAACGTGGTTCAGGGTCCGGTCAAGTTCACTGACGAGAAGCTGCCTTTTTTCCGCGATATCAGACTGCTTGGCCGCAGGATGTCCGTGATAACTCCCGTGTAAGGTGCTATCGTCTGCATAGCAGTGAATGCTGCCAGTGGACAACATGTCGTTGATATGCAGAAGAAAGAGAGTGGGTGATAAGACGGACCCCTGCGGCACGCCAGCATTTACCTGCAGGAACTCCGAAGTTCGACCGTCACAGAGGACGCGAATACGGCGCCCCTGCAGGAAGCTAGACACCCAGTCGCACAGTCTGGGAGGCAGACCAAAGGCTGGTAACTTGGAAAGAAGCGACTTGTGCCAGACTCTATCGAAAGCTTTGGCGATGTCAAGACTAATTGCCAGTGACTCGCCATGCTTGTCCATAGCCTCACCCCAAAGATGGGTAACATACGCCAGAAGATCACCCGTTGACCGCTTCGGTCTAAAGCCGTATTGCCGGTCATTGATTAAGGAATGATCCTCTAGGTGACGCATGAGCTGTTTGTTTATTATGTGCTCGAATGCCTTGCACAGCACTGAGGTGACGGCTATGGGCCGATAGTTGCCTGGGTCCGAGCGATCCCCCTTCTTGGGGATCGGCTGCACATTCGCCTCCTTCCAAGCCGATGGCACTGTACCTGAGATGTACGACATCCGGTACAAACGCGTAAGCATTGGAGACAACTCCGCTGCGCATTTTTTAAGAACCACCGCTGGAATACCATCCGGTCCGCTGGCTTTCCGGACGTCGAGTGACTGCAGCACACCACGGACATCGCGCTGCCTGATGCGGATCTCAGGCATTGCGTGGTCACAGACGGGTAATGTTGGTGGCTGCTTACCGCAATCATCGATTCGGGAGTTTGCCGCAAAGAGATTAACCAGCAGATTTGCTTTCTCTTGCGGCTCATGGGCCAGGGATCCATCAGGGTTGCGCAACGGGGGCAGCGAAGGCTGGCAGAAGTTGGCTTGCACGGCTTTGGCCAGTCGCCAGTAGCCACGGCTGCCCGTGGGATGCGCCACTAGCTCTTGACCAAGCCGCGCTATGCGCTGGGCATCCGCTCTGACGTAAGCCCCCTTGCAGACCTTTGTGGCTTTATTGTACGCTGCCTTGAAGTGGCCCACGTTGGGATCGCGTGTGGCGCGCGCCCTTACCCAGGCGCGGTACGCAGACTGTTTTTGATTGACAGCCTCCGCGCACTCGCGGCCGAACCAAGGGCGCGCTCTGCGGTCACCGGTGACATCAGTGTATGGGATATAGTATTCCATACCTAGACTGATCTCACCGGCGACAGCAGTAGCACTATCCGATGGGTTCTTACCTTCAAAGCAACGTGCAACCCACGGGATGGACGCAAAATACTCACGCATCCCATCCCAGTCCGCTGACGAGTAGTGCCAAAGACGCCTCTTCCCCTGCGCGGGTCGTGGGGGCGCTGTGATTGGCACCTTGGAACAGACCAGACAATGGTCGGAGTTGCCTAAAGCGGCACGCACCGAAACACTGTACTGGTCTGGGTGACTCGTCAGCAGAAGGTCCAGAAGGGAGGGTGTTAGGCCCGACCTTCTTGGTATCCTAGTGATCTCCCGTACCAGTTGGGTCAGGCCATGCGCCAGAGCGAAAGCGTGAGCGGCTCTTCCCGCATGGTCAGTTTTGGCGGAGCCCAACCAGATCTCGTGGTGGGCGTTAAAATCCCCCAAAAATACCAGTTCCGCGTTTGGAAACCGCTCCTGCGCATCATCTGCAGCCTGACTCAGATATTCGAAGAGTCGAGTTGTCTCGGTATCTCCTGTATGGGAACGGTAGAGGCACACATAGATCTGACTCGTAGAGCCATGGTCTACGTGTACCCATAGGGTGGAAAAGGAAGGGTCCTCTAGGCAGCGCAGACGGCGACAACAAACATCCGCCCTAACAAACACGCACACCCCGGCCTTTGCACGGAAATTTTCCTCCATAACGTAGCCGGGGTAGAGCAAGTAAGACGTGTCGTCAGGGCGGCGTATTTGCGTCTCCGTCAGAAAAAGCATGGCTGGATTCGCCGTCTCGAGGTGTTGGTGGACGGCGTTGAGGTTTGCATGGAGCCCACAGATGTTTGTGGACTCCACCTCAAAAAGCGAGCTTGTGGGAAGTTGAAGAGCCGCTGTGTAACCATGCTCTTTGTTTTGCGCTGCCATTATTGAAGAAGGAAAGAAGAGGGCGTGAAGAAGAGGTGATTGTCGTCGCAGCACCGCGTGACAAAGCGCGGGATATTGGTTTCGTCTATTAATGTGAGGCATGGCGAGAGCCGACACGCCGAACGGAAGGGCCCCCGTACCCCCCCGAATATGGTCGCCGGGTTCCCACATCCGGTCACCAACCGGCACGACGAGCCATATCGGGATTATGCGCGGCCTGGTGAGGCAGCCTCCCGGGGTGGTTAGCCCCAGTTGGGCCCCTGTACTATGCCGCGGGCGGCCAGCGGCACCACCGTTTCTACGGGTCTCCCTGCCCGGCGTGTCGCCCCGCGCCATCCCCACTAGACTCCGCCAAGACCCACTGGTCCCTATAGTGCTGCGACCACGATCACCTCTGCCCGGCTATGCACCTACTGAACCCTGAACGCAATCCAACCGAAATTGGATTACTATTTAAGGGCTTTTCGCAAAGTGCACGGTGGTACCTACCCGGTCGGAATTAGTGACAATTTTGTGTCATCAGAGTCCTACCACCAGTGTAGCATCAGGGTTCAGTGCTTTACCGATTAATTATAGATATCCGTTTTGAAAGCTGTTAATCTGTCACGCCATCTCACCTCATCTCGGTAATAACAGTTTAGTTTGAATTGATCGCGTTCCATCATTGATTTAATCACCTATTCATCGTTATTCAGGAGGCCCATAACTTACTCTTGATATGACATCTTTTGATAGGTTCCTTCTAAATCCTACATTTTCACCCCCTCAATAGATTACGAAGTCCCTTGATGCAAAACTCATAATATTTATTAAATTGATTTCAACTTTAGGAAAAGTATTTAGAATACAATTTCAATCAAATAAACGTAACAAGGGTTTACTATCTCGTGGGAGTAACCCATGTGAACTATTTTTTTTACTTTTTACTGCCGAGAGAAACCACAGCCTTTACGAAATCTGTACGAGTTTTGTATGACTACCACACAAAAATGTATTCTCGATTGCTCCGGTAGTACACCAATAACTAACTCAGAACTATTATAGTAAGCATAATACTTTAATGGGTATACTAATAATACGGAGTGGAAGCCAATGGGAGCATATGTCCCTTTTGTAAACACCCGGAGCAGGGTTGATGTACCTATCCGTGGGAATTTCTATAGTTTATTATCTATTGACTAATATTTTAAAATCATCGTGTAACTAAACTAAAGTTGAACTGTTGAATCTTGAGTGATTTATTCTATTTTATAGAATATGGTAACGTTATTCAGAAAGCTTTAGATTTAAATATCAGAATATATCCTTATTTAAATACCTATCTAACTTACCTTGTTATTCCATGAAAATAAAGAGATTTTATTCCTCTGGTGCCGACTCCAATACAATTTAGTATATCCAGTAAAACCGCTAGCTGTTTTATTCAAAGGTATCACTGTTGAACTTAGTTTACACTGAAATAAAAATCCAACAGAGAAAGACTGCTATAAAGTAACCATATACATAGTTCGGTCTCACTAACTACATTTTATTTCTTCAATACTGTTTGTAAAACATACTAGTCTTTATTACATCAGGTATCTATATAGAATGAAAGGAATGTCCATTACAAACTTGACGGCTATCTGCGGTATTAGCTAACTTTTAACGACGCTATAAAAAAAGTTCTGATCCCAAGAAAACATCCATATTTGGTGCAAGGCATTGGACGTATCAAACTGTTCAATACGATATTAAATCGTGTGATAAAAATCTGCTTCCCCGGTTCCGTATCGATTATAGCAAAATACATTAGCGCGATAGTATCAAAACACTCGTCGGCTCGTGTCACCACTCTCCGTTATGGAGGGCTGACAGCCACACCCTGGGGACTACACATACACGTACACCACACATACGATTGCTTTGATCATCAGTGTTAAATAACCATTATTTTAAGATGGCGTTAATTCGTCATTCTAGTTAGGTATTGTTTTACATCATGTTTCCACTAACAAGCACAATGTTTGTATTACCTAGTTTGTGCTAAAATAAAACGTAAACTATTGCTGATAGTTGGTGTAAATTGTAGTAAAACATACTAAGCTATAAACAACTGAAATACCCTACATTTTCAACGTTATTCGAATTAAGCCCTATTTTAACCGAGCTCGCAATTTTAAGCGGAATTAAACTATTTTGGATTGTTTCAGTATTAACGTTGAAATGGACTGCATTTTTTTCCATTTGTTACTACCTACCCGTTGCATTTAAGGTTGTAACTGCATCCTATCGTCTGCTAGACAGGCTCTATGAATAGCTCGGCTAAACGGGTATACCGGGCCCGCGCTAGAGCCTCCATTTGCATAATGGACGCAGACAACGCCCTTCCTACGAAAGTTGCAAAGTAACCGACAAATCGAATGTTTTCGGTTTCGTGTGAAACTTGGAGGTACATTTTGAAACTATTTCACCGTTTTACAAGCAACGTGAAAATTTTACCGTACAATAGCGGGTTACTGAAAGACGACGCTGAATGCTACCGATCGTTTGTTGAGTCACGCAAAGGTTTGAGTGATTTTGAATTAACCTAGTTTTAAAAGCTAACAAAAACGTTCATGTGAATTATAGGTATTTGGACTTGTTGTAATTATTTGCTGTAATCAAATATCAGAAGTTCAATCTCGTTACTTCGAAAATTTATTTCAGTATTTGGTATGTGAACGAATAAATTATTTCATAATGTTTATTTCAGTGGACGTACCGTGTTAACGTGAAAACGAACTGAGATTGATACAATATAGGAAAATTATTATAAACTAGCCTTCCGCCCGCGGCTCCGCCCGCGTGCATCTCGGTTAACGCGACCTTTGCTCATATCTTCGGTTCTACTCAACCGATTGCGATCAAACAAACGTAAGATTTTAAGTCTAAGTAAGCCCTTTCTAACAAAAAAAACCGCATCAAAATCCGTCTAGTAGTTTTTGCGTCCATCGCGGACAAACAGACAAACAGACAAACAGACAAACAGACAAACAGACAAACAGACAAACAGACAGGAAATTCAAAAAAAATATTTTCGTGTTCAGTATCGTTAACATAACATAACCCAAGTATTTTTTTAAAAATATCTCCAATGTACAGACACGACCACTTTACAATTATATAATAGTATAGATGATAGTTAGATGTAGATAACTCTTTATTGTACACCAAAAAATTTACAGTGAAAACATAACTAAAAAATATTTTGTACGTAAGTAATTGTATATGTTTTTTTCCATATTTTTAGAATAAGCTAGTTTAATTGTAAATAGTATGTAATAGGTACCTAAGAAAGTAAACAGTAAAAAGTTAAGTAGGTAATTTAATTTTTAAATTTTTCGATTCGTTTTCACCAAACCAACTTTTAAAAATAACTTACCTAATATCGGAAATTTCTTTGACCCAAGAATTTCTTAATGAAACGATAAATTCCGCAGCTGATCAAAGTAACGTTTCTGAGTGAAAGATTTATTGAACCCAATTATTATCTACACTCAAGTTATTAAGTGTACTAACCAGTATTTGAAGGTTATAGTTTGACATAATTACTTACTTACATAAGTTTGATTTATATTATACATAGGTAGGTACGTAACAGCAAAATAAATTACGTTTCTAACTGTATGTATATACTTGTTTGTTTCAGGTAAGAAACGCCAGTTATGGAAGATGTTTGTCGAAGAAACGGCAATGGCCCAGGTTTGAGCACACCTACGCTACACAGGCGCTTTGCACAATGTTTTCTTTGTAGACGCCAATCAAATTTCACGCTTGTCGAGGTCTCAACCCAACATAGCATTTCTTTGTCGTTCAACGCTACGTAGACGGCCGTCCTCAGTTTTTATCGTGTTTCCTCGTGCTCCTCCCGTCATTTGCGAAGCCCTTAAGCGGCCCGGTGTCGACAATGGACTTTTTATCGACGCAACGCCTTTACTGTCGCGCACATACGCATCGTTTGACGGTCATAAAGTTACATGTGACGTGGCTTGTCTGCCGAGCCGTGGAATTTTGCTGCTCTCATGATGTTACAACGGTCGTTTGCTCACGACACCCCATATCATATTTGACTTTTAACCAATTTTTACATAATATCATATCAGATTCTGTAGGATCGAGGGCGCTTTTAAATTGATTTTGCACCCATTTTTCACCTAAAGGTTAAGAAAATAGGTATTGGAGTAGATTTTACGTACAGACATAATATAATCACACCAGTAACCGCCGAAGCGTTAGGCAGAAGTTATTGATTTTATGGATCAAGAGGATATTTCCGATGAACGTAACTTATAAAAAATTACTGGTCCTACTGGTTACCTATCAAAAACTCGTTTACGATAAATTTAAACTAACTTACCTAACTCTGTACTGTGTATGTCATAAAGTCATAACAACATACAGTTCTGTAAAGGTCACAGTATACTGAAGAAGTTTGCCAAGCCAAGACTTCAAAATAACAAAATTCCTTTTATGTTTGAACTTCCAAACATTCACAAACCACACCCAAAATTTCTTCAAACAAACTATGTATTTACCATGCGTTTCTTGTTGCTTCGAAACGTACCCTCCAACTTCAGATAAGTGCAAGTACTCGTGCAAGTCGAAGATAAAAAATAATTTAGTAGCCACGTCCTGGAAAGCGTTATCTTTGGCGGGCGGCGCGAGGCGCTCGGTTGCGTGTGTTTACCCGCTCGCCCTCACAAAGCAACCCAATATATCAAGTTGTCGGCTCGACTTTACCATGAGCCGCAAGGTGTTGGTACACGAGCCCCTGTTTGTCAAGCCGTACGCCGTAACCATTATACACAGTATTGTTCGCCTGAAAACCGTACAATATAACAAAACATTGTTAGAAGCTTACCAATGTATCATATTTCATGTTTCGATTGTAATAGGAAGCCATTTACGTGACTTTCATCAAAAGTATTGTTGAGTTTTCTTATCAAAACTTCTGCGTACACAACGAGATTGGCTGTTATTACCTTAATAAACCTCAATTTAACCGTCATCTACTGCCAAGACGATAATTATATTATTTTGCGGAGACATATTTTATGACTATATTATTACTTACTTATCAACCCCTGAAGTGTCACATAATTTTTGTCCTAAGCAGCGTGTTCAACATAAAATGGTTTAGCTAGGTAGATATGTATAATATCTATTTACAGCCGTTTGCGATTCTTCCTCTTCTAACAATTGAATTAAAGTGAAAGGAAAATAAAAGTGCTCAAATCACGCGTGAAATTGAGTTCGAACTGTGCTGAAATCATTGTTCGCATCGAAAACTGACTGCCACTCCATGGACATACCTATATATCAGTACAAGGACATAACGTCCGTGCCATGGGCGAGTTTTCTACAAAAATAGCATTGAACTCCATTAAATATTTGAAGTGGCGCGATGGCGGTTAAAAGCTCCACGAATAATTCACACACGCAGTATTGGCACCCGAAAAATTTATAAAAGTAATATGTTTAGAAATGGCGGAGCTTCAAAAAGCGTGTCGGGTTTGCTTGATACATTCGGATTGTGTAAAAACTTGAAAGGATACATAATTCAAAAGTTAGGGTTCTGGAGCAAGCGGTGGGCGGTGTGATGTGTAGCAAAGTTTCGTGTTTTCAGTACAGGCTGCGCCCTCGGGGCTCATTTATCTACCAACACAAGGGGAAAAGATAATTAATTGTAGTAACACTGCCAGCCTTGCGCAAATTCCACATTCTTTTGAATCAAAATTTCCTAAACCCAGGATATGTGTAAAGCTTTCGAAAGATTTACATAGAGGCTTACGTACACTTTCTTCGGTATTTTCTATCATTCCTCTGCTTAGAGTGCTACTTGATATGCGGTATCTTAGTAATATATACAAAATCTTTTGTGATTCAGTAGAAAGGTGTGGTTTATGAGCGTTTGGTGGTGACACGCTTCAATGTTCGCGCATACATTACATTAGCATCAACGGGATTGCATTCTTGTTGTAAATCGAGGCAATATCGAAGTAGCAGCAGGTCGTAGTGCAGCCGTTCTTCCTCGTAAGGCGCCGGGGTCATTTCCATATTATTCGTGCCACGTCCGGTTATGTAAATGGGTCCCACGCGGAGCACTGGGCCCGCCCGTTTGCCAGTTCGCACGCCACGCTATCCGTTTCCAAGACCGAACACGTTCGATCCACCTATCACTTCATTTTCCCTGTCATGTATTGCAAAAATGTATTTCAGTCGTCTTATTAGCGAAACAACTACGATCTACGACCCATTTCTTTGCTGGGTGAAAGACAAATACCAATATAGATTCAAAGAGAATAATATATAGGTATAGCTTTTCCTAAATGTTCGTATTGTGTGGACCTTAATTTATATATCTGTCTGATATTCATCTCTACTCCTTATCTGTCTGGGGTGAAATTAATGTAGGTTCGACAGCAGACTAATTTGGGATCCCAATATCGTTTAACGAAACTTAATCTGCATTTAAATCTAGATAATCATTTTGTAACTTTTCACAAAATGTTTTATTCATTAACAAAAAGTTAATTTGTCTAAAATGTTAATTAAAAAGTAACAATACTCTGCGTAATCAAAGTAGCGTATTATAATTATAATAGTTACAGTGGCATCATAAATATTATGAACACGACTATAAATAATTACTATGAATGAAGTTTTAATTATGTTATTAGCTTCATTACAACTTACGACTCAAAACACGGGCGGAGGGACATGGGACAAGAGCGCCGTGTTCATTCATAACATGTATTATAATTTAGATAATGATACATCGTGAGCACGCACTACAACTCGTATATTATAAAGCACCACGTTTTGGTAGATAATAGGCACTTTGCTCATTAGTTGAATTTTAATTACACATTAAATATTTCGTGTTTACTTACGTGTGCTTAGCAGATAGAAATATTGTTAGTTATGGTGTACTAGGTGTTGCCTGCGGTTACGATAATGTGAATTACTGACCCAGTTCCCGCGAATCTTAGGAACATCATCGTCATCCTCATCTGTATCGATACCGGTTACATTTCAATTTGCACTTTGAAGCCCAGGGTTTGCTTCCCAACTCTTAATCCTTTCTATTACTTTCTAGATTTGGCTTATACACATTAACACTTTTGTATTAATTGGCTAAAATGTTATTCGTACTAACATCATCTGTTAGAAAAACAAGAGCTATCATCGCTGCAACAGAACTAAACTCAACTTTAACTACGCGAGCCCTCGCAAAGCTCAGCTTTTTGCTAGTTAACTAATTTAAACTACTTTTGCCTTCCTGCATTGTTTTTTGCGGCATAGTGTATTTAATTAGCTGAGTAACTAGCTTTCCGAGGTAAGTAAACCATCTGCAGCCGCCAGGTACATCTACTAGATACCTATTCCACGTCCGTCTAATCAACTCGAATCGCTATTACAAAAGAAATGAAAGAGAAATGGTACCTTTGAAGCGAAACCCAGTAATTCTGTCCATTTTAGTAGAGGTTTCACGTTCAGATTCTTATTATTACGGTCTTTTGTAAAAGGCACTCTTTCTTATACCTGGTGACTTCAAATCAAATATTTATTTGCTAGAATGTTCTACGATAGACATTACAATACTTTGGTTCTTCATGTTCTGCCACATATAGCTCTTATTGGGTTCTGATAAACCCTGTTCTGCGTAGGTACTTATATCTATCTAAATCTTTATTTGTGATTGTGATACATAATTATGTTCTATTAGAATGAATGTATGACTTTGGTAGTAATAATGGCTTTGGGGATAAAAACGACTTACAATTTAACGCCAAAAATCCGCCATTTTGTAAAAAAAAGCCACCTATCTAAGGACACTTGAGTTTTAAGACGAATTAAATTTTAATTCGTCTTTTAATTATTAAAAGGTTCCATAACTGTCGCTATCCATCCATCCGATAATAAAGAAACCTACAATATAGGGACGCGCGAAAAAGTCCTTTATTAGCACTCCAGATAGTAAAAATTAAAATTATAAAACTGCCAGCATAAGTCTCTTTATTTAGTTAGTCTATGCCACTGACCGCGTCATACGTTTTTACATTGAATACTAAAAGAAATTGAACCTTATTTCGAGGCTTGAGACCCGTTTATACCCAACTGTCACACCCAATAAAATTAGACTATTCAGTTATGGACATCTACCGTTCTCCATTGCTTTACTATTTTAAAGATATTACCATGGAACTATTGTGGATGATATTAGGTATCTGATATTATATCAATCTGATATTTTATCTTGTTAACAATTCTTTTGAATTCTAAAGCGAGTAATGATTTTGCTCTAGATGTGATTTTAAAATACAAGAAGTCTGTTCTGGATCATTAAAATGGCTTAGGTACCTCCGACTCCCCTACGTGTATTTCTTCTATCGGTTAATTGCGCACCGAAGTGGTTATAGTAACCTAACTTAACCAATGTCTTTTGTCATGCTATAGTCTATCTCTGTACCAAATTTCATAAAAATCTGTTCAGTAGTTTAGGCGTGTAAACGTAATAGACAGGGACACAGATCGATGGACCGATAGATAGAGTTACTTTTGCATTTATAATACATATCACTATGGATATGGATTAATTCTAACATGCATCAACTTTTGAAAGTTCTAGAATTAATAAACAAATCTGAATAAAATAAAATTAACTGACTTTAAAATTTATCTGTTCATAATCTATACGAAGATTTGATTTGTCATTCAATTACAACATCAGTTTGAATACCTCGTTTGATCTATCCACCATTACCTTTCGCACCGTAGACTTAAAATCTATATAATAACAGAACGGTTTATGTGATTAAAAGCTTTGGATATGGTCGCATTATAAACCAATCTATACGTATAGACTGTAAAATCGAAAATTGTGTGGTACGCAGTGGCCCTTCGTTGTTTTAAATTAAATGAATTAAGTGGGTGTAAATTGCCGCCATTTAAAAGCAATTATGGGTAATGGTTTTAGTAATAAGTACCTACTAGCTGACACGTCTCGGCTTCGCACAGACAATTTCTTTCAAGTTAAAAGTCAGATATTTCTTGTTCTCACCGGAATTTCAGAAAACAAAGTATGTACCTACTTAGGTACTTACCTATTATGGGGCAAAAATAGCTATCAGAATTAAATTCAATACATCGAATATTTTTTGAATTTTATGACCATAAACATAATATTATTTATACCTACATATGGATGTCATCATCACTACATATTATAAAACAAAGTCGCTGTCGCTGTCTGTCCGTCCCTATGTACCTATGCTTAATCTTCAAAACTACCCAATGGATTTTGAAGCGGTTTTTTTTAATAGATAGAGTGATTCAAGAGGAAGGTACCACGCGGGCGGAAAATATGGCGGTACAAAGTTCGCCGGGTCAGCTAGCACCACATAAAATAATAAGTAGTCGATGGTACTTCGAAGTCCAAGTCGAAAGAGATCGATTGTATTCGTTTCCTCTTATCCTTCCCTTGTTTCTATACGTCAACGAACGGTATGCTTCTTTCACTATTTCAAGTGTGCACAAGAACACTAGAGAAATTTTCCGTACTTCAAATGAAAGAGCTTTTCCAAGACGTTGGTACCAGCAAAGCGAACCTCTCGTTTCCCTACGTCTCTCGGCGGAGTCTCTAACGCGCACTCACTTTAATTAAATTACTGATCATGCAATCGAAAACTGCACTGGGGCCTTTCAAAGACTTGTTTTCTCTGTAAATCAAGTCACGAACATTGTCTGACATAGCTTCCTTTAAACTAATAGTTTTCAAACGGCTCTTTCCTTTGACCGCTCACAACTCGATGTATTTTGAAAACGACTTGAACAAATGGTTTTTTTCGAAAGTCATCTATCTCTATAAAATTTGGAAGGGTTGCTTTCAGTGAAGTAATGTAAGAAAATGATCTATGTGAATATTAGAGGAATTCGGTGTAGTCTTGTGATGACAAATCTCTCATATATTATTTCGTGTCTGACATACCCGGCAATTGTGTATGTAACGTAGAATGTCGCTCTAAATAAATCACTCATATTCAAGGAGCTTTCCTCCTTGTTGAAAACAGTGAACAAATTAAACTGAGTGAGCCTATGCGAATATTGTTCTATCTATCACGTTGACTACAAGGTAATACCCGTATAATTATTCAAGTTACGTTATGTAACAAGTACCTGATATGTAATATTTAATTAATTTCATAGTATGTAACATTGACGTGTACAGTGTACAACCTACTATTCTGTATAATGGTATATAGGTATAATGTTACAAGTATAATGTATATATTTAATACCCCAACCAAAAAGAATATAAATATTTTAACTTAGTTATTATGAAAGTGAAGTTTCACTTAAAAAGGAATAAATAATATTTCGTGTAAAGTGATGATTACATTTTGTAATATTGTCGTAACTTTAGGGTTGCCATGTTTAATTTAATTAACTAAAAGCTTTGTGAGGTAGATTTTCAGGCTGATTGACTGTGGGGAATTTAAACATAATCTGATGGCAGGGTATAATCGTTTTATGTTGTTCAATGAATCTGAAATATTATAATAGACTATTGTCCAGCTCTTTGTTACCTGATTAACACAAATTTCAGTATAAAGAAATGGAATCGTTTACAGACTAAACATACAGGTAAGATCTAATTGTAAAAAAAATCTACATTTTTGCAACTATAATTTGAACATCTCTCAGATTAAATCTCTGTAGCTCAAAACCTATCTACATAATGATAAGATAAATTATGATTAGATGTGTAAAATAGTCATCAAAATCATAATCTTTTATTTTTTTAAAAGGTGGTTGCCTAATTTTACAGTAAAGAACCGATTTTTTTGGTCTACTCCAATCGTCGTTGCAAAACCTACTTATTATTTACCCTTCATGGTCAACTGAGCCCACATCCCATTGAGCCCGCGGGCTCAGTTGACCACGTTCGTTTTTTTTTGGGAGTGACTCAGCCCACTAACCAGCCAACTTAACCTGCGGGCTCAGTTAACCACTTGCTACGGCTATGGGTCTACTCAGCCCGTGGGCTCAGTTAACCACTTGCTACGGGTATGGGTCTACTCAGACCGTGAGCTCGGTTAAGCACTTGAGTCTGTATCTGAATTTACTGAATATAAAACAAAGCGTGCTATTTGCGTGATATATTTGCAATAATTTGAACAGTTTCAAGCGTGTACGCTACTTAGATAATAGGGCCCAAGGGTGAGTCGAGACAACGGTCGTTCTAGGCGCCAAGGTGGGAAGGGGTGCCATTGCCAGTCTAATGCGAAAAAAATATTTCCGGCGTAAAATAAAATTTTGGTGACGTTTTTGCGTCGACCAAGAAGCGCTGAAAGATTAGCTCGATCTATCCTGATCATGTGATGTCTTCACACCTTCACAATGTTGGCAACTGATATAATTAACCAAAAGAAGAGGTTTTAGATCCGATAGGCTCATAATCTGATAGATCATCGATAAGAAACATAACATAATAGGTACTAGACATTGCTGATATTACGGTGTTTTCAATCCATGGGGAATTCACCCATTGGGAGGTTACTGGGGAAGTCCAAAAAAGGGAGCGGAAATAAACGGAGCGTAGCATGAATGCATATACAATATACATAGATCTTATTGATAAGTAGTAATGTGCCATGGTCACGAGTCACGATTAAATGAAATGTCACTTATTACCACGTTTTTATTTACTCGTTTTCTTATTTAGCGCTTTGGATGTAATTTTATTATTGATTTTATGTTACTTCCTGATAGATTCAAAATTTGAATTATATTTTGAATAATAGAATTAAAATTACGATATTAGCTATATTCGCTACCACGATATCTTTCACGATGGATAACAGATAAATACATTATAAATTTATTGAAATGGTGACCCAGAATCCGATATTTATATGTAATAATGTTACCTAAATTTTATATAAATAAAAACTCGCAGCGGTAATGATATCCGCTTAGGTCTGAACAAAAGATTTACCGCAAATCCCCTCGGTTTTCGCTATCAGACGACACAGGCCTTTAATGAGTTTAATGTATATTACCACAGATATTACTCACTGTTATTATTATCGTGTAGAAGACAAGGCAATAAAAACAATCGGTCTATTGTTATGCATCAACATTTAAATTGAAAGTCAATAGAACATCAAACGACATTACTTTCAATTGAGCCAATGAAAGCGTGATCAATCAACATATAACTGCAATTGTTTTGCAATTGTATTGCTCCCTTTATTGACATAAATATTGATAACAACAATGTCATTTTGATAAAATAGACAAGGAATCTATGTTTACTAACAACAAAATAAACAGAGCGACATGAAACACTCCATCAAACCTGTACTTGATAGAGATTAAATCAAAAGATAAACGTCGAACATTCGATTCCTGTGAAGTAATTGTTGCATTGTTGTCTTATTGCCTCATTGCTCGTGTGACATAAGTTTGCGCTGAGTGCGATCAAGAAACAATCCTGAGAAAACTCTGGGAAGAAACTCAGTTAATTTTTTGTTCGGTCTATATTAAAAAAAACAGGTTTCCTTCATCTAAGTAAGGTAGGTGCATATTATGTTTTAGTGGCACTAAATGGATAATTTCCAAGTTTATTTGTCGTCATAACCTTTTGGGCAAATTTATAGTTAACATGGGCAAAATCATGCAGCGTGTAAATTCGTATCTCTGACGGGACAGCAGGAATGTTGGCACGAGCGATTGAATGACACAATATCTGCATTCATTTAGTATGGAGCCATCAACATGTACAGCTATCGCAATCGTTCCTGGCCTCAGGGTATCGACCGCTACCATATGCTGACACGACGCGACCTCCGGGTATACAGGCCCATATGTACCTACCTACTCATTTGCAAGTTAGTGAAAATAATGGTCTGTTGCTGTTCATGATTACTAAATAGTGCGCTGGTAGAACCAAAGACATGCTCTCCGAACTTAGACTTTTTATCAAATAACTAACGTGGTTAGTTTGTGTAGTAGCTGGCAGTAGGCAGCGAATAAGAATTTTTAATTTATCATAGCAAGTACTTACCTCAATACTTTTTAACAACTCAGCATTTGCCGTAAAATACTTAATTCAGATATACCTGGCTTACATTATATACCTAATACTGTTTCATTTTTATATTCTTAGTAAGTACTTAATCAATTTAATTTACTCCTACTGTCACAGATACTCTTAATAAATTTAATAGAATAATACTCAGTTGATTAATTTTTAAAAGAATTTGTCATCGATTTTGTAAGAAACAATGCATGTAAGTATAATCATCAAAACTTGTAGATTATAATTTTCTTGTCGATTTGAAACTTTGTAAGTATACTAACATCTGGATCACAATGCTTAATATGATACCATTGAGCTGCTTTAATAATGGAACCAGGAGGTTTATAGTGGAGCTCTTCTACGGCCACTAGTAAACCCTTTGAGTTTCCTCGTTTGGTTTAATATACATTAGTTTCTCTTACGAATTCACTATCCAGGGTAACATTATTAGAATCATTGCTTAATTTATTTTTAATGAAAAGACGACTCAATAATCGTAAAACCCTGACAAAAGCTAAAAATAAACGTCTTCTGTTTGTGGTGTCTATCTATGTAATATGTTTTCAGATCGAACTTCATTTTTTATGTTTACGCACAAAGAGGATCACTCGAAACTTTTAAAAGCTTTGCATGAATAATCTAAAATACACAATTGCGTCATTGTTCTGTAGGACGACGATATACAAACAATAAATTCGCTTTCCGATCCCCATATACAAACAACGGAACAATATGCTAATAATGCGAAATAAATGGACAATTTCTATCAAACACCTTACAATTTATATAAATATTCTATTCTATTATTAACCTTTAGGATTAGAATAGATAAATATTTACATCTAGTATAACACCGCCTCTGTACTTCATTGGACAGATGTTTATTAATAATATTTACCAGGTATTTTTAAATACCGGAAAAAATGGGGTGTTGTTACTACTTGGTTTGCGGATTGCGGATAGCCCGTCACTGCAAACTCATTTGTAGGTAAATTCTTATCCTACTACATACGTTGTAACCTATATTATGGAACAAACATTTTGGTTAAACGAATCTCGCCTATATCAATAAACAAACAACGGAAATATAGTACCTACAGTGAGCGCAAAAATAACTATATTTTAAGTTTTATCATAGTAAAGTTTAAGGCGAGGTGGTAAAGCGTTTTACAGTAACGTCAGAGGTCGCGGGTTGAATTCCAGCTCAATTGCAAATATTTATGTTACATGCATGAATTTTGTAGCAAATTACGATGATCTGGGTGTTGATATACAGTAAACATACATACTTATGCTCACGCATTTGTCCCTCCGAGGTAGGCAGAGACAACAGTCCGGCAAAAGCACATTCTATCTTACACATTTATTGAACTTACTCTATTATCATTAAATCTTTCATGAAGGCCCACGGGTGCTTCTGAACAGCCCTTTTTCAATACATCATTCAATTGGTCAATATGTTTTCTTGGTGGAATTGGTTCCAATTTACAAAAAAAAATATACTTATCGCTGTTTTGAAAGTACAATACCTACCTATAGAATATTGATACAAAAATAGAGAATAGGTGATGATGAATAAAGATAATATTATATATGTAACGCGATTATCATTGTGACATTTTTGTGATTTTCATTTAAAATATTAACTACATACCTACCTAAGAACGAGATTCGCTTGGTAATAACGCAGCCGCAGTTTCATTTAGGAACGAAACTGTAAACGAAGACACATGCAGCGACAATATCTTTAAAAGCAAAGAGAGTGCATCTGCATCTTTTTGGCTTTTGTCGTCCAACCTTAAGCACTTACGTCTGTTGCTAATGTATCAATCTTGCTGATGGCAAACTTTCTGAACTACTCGCTACAGTTACTAAATTACTCTGATATATGGAGTGTTACGAGTCTAGGAAGAAGTTTCTTTGATCTATTCTACTTATATATTCATTCTGTAGCACTATTTTGAAAATAACATGAAACCAAAGACACACTTCAAAAGAATTTTTACAAAAAAAAGCTTCTGCTTCACAGCGAGCCCTCATTTCGATTGGACATTATAGAGACAGAAGTTGATAATGAAGAATCCACAGCCATATAGGTGAAGCAAAATAATTTCAAAAATTGGAGAATAAATATTAGGTGACTGGTATGATTGTTTTTTTTTTTTTTATATATAGAACACGTCAATTTGACTTCGCCTTGCCTGATGGTAAGCTGAGGGCAAAGTCTTGGAAAGAGGGTCACCATTATAGACACATACCATGCTACAATGGTGGCACTCAGCTTGACGGCCTCATCAGATGCTTTTTCACGCCCCGCTTAAAGGACCCGGGACTGTAGGAAGAGGGAAACACGTGAGCTGGTAAAGAATTCCAGGTCTTAATTGTGCGGCACAAGAAGGAGTCACCGAACCGCTTGGTTCTTGATATATAGATTGATATAGAGATTGTCAAATAGATAACAGAAGAAATAGCTCATTCAATATTTGATACTTATTACAAAATAATCTACAACATCAAAGCTAGTTTCAGAGCGTTTGATATGTTGAATTTTCGTGAATCATTTCTGGAAATATTATTTTCTTTCATTTCGCTTCTATACCTGTTCCTTTTATCTGTCGATAGCTTCTTTCTTATTTATTTATTTGTTGATGTGAGAACTTCTATAAGCGCGTTGAGCTCTTCGTTGTTCACAAGTTACAGATTTTACACCCCAAAGCAGACTTTGGGGTGTAAAATCCCCGCATGTTTTTTTAGGAAAACTTACAGACACAAAACTATTTATATATTACAGTATATTTGTGGACTCACACATAATACATATGACGTAAAGTGTATAAATGCATAAGTGTACCCCACATATTCCTCTCTTAAAATATTAAAAATATCTAATCAAAGAGTTTTATTTGGTCTGACATCTTTCAGCAAATACGTTGTGTGGGAGCGTCCAATCATCGATTCGGTCGTATATTGGTTTCAGCGTTTGTTATTTTCTAATTTCGTGAAAGTATAAATAAATCCAACCGTATGAACTTAGCAGCCAGAGGCTTTCTGTATTTGTTAACAACGTTTTGTTTATTAAATTTTCACGTTCGTTGTTCGCGTGCCACTTTTGCGCTGGCTGGATTATTTCGCTTTGTTTTCATATTTACATTAAACTTGTACTTTGTTTACCACCTTTTACAAAAACACTCTTGAAATAAATCTTTTTTTATTGATACTGTCGCAATTTAGATATTCTGCGTTATTTTTTTAATTTTACTATTTCCCGATGATTCAGTCCTTACGTGGAGATAGACTGGTGAAAAGTAGATAGGTACCTATCAGAAACGTTAGGATTAATTTAAATAATGCAAATAACACAGAACAAATTGTCATAAAGACCGTTACAAATAGTTTCATTCGGTATGCACTTAATATTCGCGTAAACTTCCTACAAAAATACTCTTTCTATGTAGTTTATAAACTAGTCTAATTTCATACACAAAGGCCCGCTTTCTGAAGTGCAAATCATTGCCGATCATCAATTCAATAGCGTAAGTAATAAAATAATCATGAATAATAGCATTCTTCATAAGCCACTTGTGTCATTGTAGCATTGGTATGCATATACTCGTTGTAAGTGAAGCTTCCCTGCTGTGTCGGCTGGCGGTGTGCGCGCAGCGGGATACCGCGTTACTTACTGCAATTGGTCACGATTACAATTTCACTGATCGAATAAACCCTAATTTAAAATAATATAGATGATTTTTTTACGTTACCTGCAAGCAATCTATGTCAAACCAAAGTAGTAAAAGGGCTGTTCATTTCATTTGCTTACTGAACTACGATGTTTTACAACAATGAAACGGTATGAATAGAATGTCACATAAATATGGGTTGTGTTAGCACCACACTAGTTTAATTGTACATCCCTAGTGGAAGAGTGTCTATGACGACCATAGATACATAAGTTGTAACAAGATGGCGATTTCGGTAATACAGTTTGTGATACAGTACACCAGTGATTTTTATTTATCCGAATGAATACAGTTACATACACAACAGAAGTGGCGACGAGGATCAAAAATGGAAGCCGTGTTGACGGAACTTACCAAAGTATTGAAGATTTTGCAAAAACAACCTCAACTTCAACATCAAAATCAATCCACGCCGAATACAATACAACCATTCGACGAACACAATGAGACTTTCGATAATTTCTTAGCGCGAATACAAAACTTTATACACCTTAAAGAGTGGACAGATCCGCAAAAATGTACACGCATCTTTCTCAATTTCATCGGGCCGAAATATTTCCAAACGATCTGCAACCTAACGGCACCCGACAAACCTGAAAATAAGACTTACGAAGAACTAGTGGCACTTCTACGGACGCACGTCTGCCCAAAACCAAGTGAGATAGCGGAACAACATAAATTTTGCATCCGATTACAAAAAGAAGGTGAGTCAATTGCCAACTATATTGCTGAACTCAAAAATATAGGAGGAAATTGCAATTTTACATGTACACACTGCAAGAAGTCTACATTAGACACCCATTTAAGAGTTCAATTCATTAGAGGTCTAAGATGCAGTGAAACCAAAGAGAGGTTATTACAAGAACCTGATATAGAGAAATTCACAGATGTAGTAAAGGTAGCGCAAGCGATTGAATTATCTAAAAAGGAAAGTCAACAAATGGTACAGCCATCTACAAATATAAATAAAATAAATATAAATAATAAGCATTACAAAAGCAGAAATACAAATACACCTAAAATACATAATAACAAAGGGGAAAATACAAATAAAAATACACAAATAAGATGTTACAAATGTGGGAGAAATAACCATAAAGCAAATAAATGCAGAGCGAGGAATTTACAGTGCACTACATGCAATGCAAAAGGGCATGTCACAGAAGTATGTTTCAAGAAGACGGCAATAAAGCAAATGGAGATACATAATGAAGGCTCTGATGAGGAAATATACGAAATAAGAAACATGTGGAGTGATACAGGCTCAAATAATACAGGAAAATTTTACATTACAGTACAAATACAAGAAAAACCATGCAAATTTGAAGTGGACACAGGCGCAGCAGTGTCAGTATGTTCATATGACTTCTACAAAAACAATTTCCCTAATATAAAAATTTCAGCATCATCAGCCAAATTAAGGACATATACAGGAGAGCAGATAAAACCTTTGGGGACATGTACAGTACAATACACATACAAAAATAATACAAGTACAGGAAGAATATTTATTCTACGAAAACCAGTTTCTGCAATCATAGGACGTGAATGGTTACGAACAATGGACTGGAGTTTTCAAAATTTAAACATAAAGGAAATGGAGGTAACAGATACAGGAACCTACAAGGTAAAATTGAACAATTTATTACACAATTACAGCGACTTATTCTCAGAAGAAATAGGTAAAATTCAAAATTACAAAGCTAACTTAAAACTAAAAGATAATGTGAAACCTGTATTCTTACGCCCCAGACCGGTACCATTTGCAATGAGAGAACGAATAGAAGCTGAAATTGACAGGTTAGAAAAGAATGGAATAATTGAAAAAGTTACATATTCACAGTGGGGAACCCCAGTAGTACCAGCCATCAAACCAGATGGAAGAATAAGGTTGTGTGCAGACTACAGAGCCACGCTGAACAGGAATCTACTGGATGACAACTACCCGATACCCCGAATAGAGGAGGTGTTCGCCCGACTCAGTGGAGGTAAATACTTTTGTACACTCGATATTAACCAAGCATACCTTCATATGGAGACAGACGAGGAAACAGCTATGATGCAAGCTATAAGTACTAGTAAAGGTACATACAAGGTTAAACGCTTAATGTTTGGTACGAAAGTAGCACCTAATATTTGGCAGAGATACATGGACCAAACACTCCAAGGTCTTACAGGAGTAGCTTGTTTTTATGATGACATTGCTTTACAAGGCCGCACCTATGAAGAATTATTACACAGATTAAGACTAGTATTTGACAGACTGCGAGACAGTGGACTACACTTGAATAAAAAAAAGTGTCAATTCTACAGAGATTCCATTACCTATTTAGGACACACAATTGATCAGAATGGTTTACACCCAATGAAAGAAAAACTTGCTGAGATTACGAATACAACTCCACCTACTGATGTCACTACACTACGACATTTTTTAGGTTTGATTAATTATTACCAACAATACATACCAAATTTATCATCTAAATTACACCCATTATATAAGCTTTTGAGAAAGGATACAAAATACATTTGGACAAAACAATGTCAAGTTGCATTCCAAGAATTAAAGAAGGAAATATGCAGTGACAAGGTATTAGTTCCATTTAATACTGAATTACAAGTCAGTCTAGCTACAGATGCATCACCAACAGGATTTGGAGCAGTTCTATCGAACATCATGCCAGATGGATCAGAGAGACCAGTTGCTTTCGCATCCAAATCGCTGACAAAAGCAGAACTAAACTACAGTCAATTAGACAAAGAAGCAGCAGCTCTAATATGGGGACTAAAGAAATTTTTTCAATTTTGCTACGGAAGAAAAATTCTATTAATAGTAGACAATCAGCCATTAGCTAGAATTCTACACCCAGATAAACCATTACCAGTTACTACAGCATTAAGGCTAGTACACTACGCCAATTTTCTAGGAGGATTCAATTACGAAATTAAAGTCAGAAGGACTCATGAACATGCAAATGCAGACTATTTTTCAAGAATAAAAGGAAATACAGAAAATATAGAAGATCTTACAAATGATGATACTTTTTACATAAGTCAAATACAAGAATTACCTATAACTACAGAAGAAATAAGAAAAGCTACACAAAAAGATGAAGAATGCCGAGAATTATACAATAAAATACAGTCAGGACAAGGCAATAGAAATACACTACATGAGTACACATTACAAAATGGATGCATATTTAATGGAATCAGAATAGTCATACCAAAACAACTACAAAACAAAATACTACAAGAATTACATACAGCACATACAGGAATAGTGAAGATGAAGGCTATTGCAAGAAGCTATGTATGGTGGAATGGAATAGACAAGGATATTGAGAAGACAGTTAAAGAATGTAGAAATTGCAGTTTAATTCAGAAAAATCCAGTGAAAGCACCAATACACCCTTGGGAATACCCAAAAGAACCATGGACTAGAATACATATAGACTATGCGGGACCTATGTACAACTATTATTTTTTAATTATAGTGGATGCTTACACAAAATGGATGGAAGTGATACCAACTAAAACTACTACAGCTACAGCTACAATAAATATACTAAAGCAATTATTCACTACATTTGGTTTACCAGTCACAGTAGTATCAGACAATGGATCTCAATTCAAGTCACAAGAAATGATAAAATTTTTAAGAGAATATGGTATACAAACTAAATACTCCGCACCATACCACCCAGCCTCAAACGGTCAAGCCGAAAGGTATGTACAGACTTTCAAATACAAACTAAGAAAAATTATACATGAACCAGGAGACATACAGGACAAAATAAATACAATACTCATGCAATACAGGAAGACACCTAATAGTACTACCGGTTTGAGCCCAGGAGAAATGATGTTCAAGAGAAATTACAGAACCAAGATTGATACACTAAAAAGAAATTTATACACAGAAAGCTTTGACAAAAAGAAGAAAGAAGAATATACTTTAAATAGAGAATACCAAGTTGGAGATACAGTAGTGGCAAGATTTTATATAAATGAAGAAGAAAAATGGAAAGCAGGGATTATTACAAGAAGACTAGGAACACTTAATTACGAAATATTGATTGATGGAAAGAAACATATTAGACACATAAACCAGATAAAGAAAACAGAGATGGAAATCCCATACAAAAACCCTATACCCATAATAAGGTTCTTTTCAGGTACACAAGCTAAACCTACAGCTACAGGGACCAGAGAAGAGCTGCCCACATACATGGACCAGCCTACTACGAGAGAGGAGAGACCATCTACACCGAGCTCATACAGCCAGCCCGACGTCCAATCACAGGAGCAGGAGATGTCAAGAGCACATAAGAGTCAACCTACACCGGCAGTTCAACCGCAGCAACTCCGAAGATCAGCAAGAAGCGTTAAAATACCTAACCGTTTAGATCTTTAACTGCTATATATTTTGTTTCATATTTTACTATCAAAATTCAATTCAATTTCTTTCCTTTATATAAATACTTGGTCAACCTAGATTTGTTATACACTTACCCTTCATTCTTTTATACAATCATGTACATAGTTCAGCTTTTCATATAATAGCGTGGGGGAGTGTTAGCACCACACTAGTTTAATTGTACATCCCTAGTGGAAGAGTGTCTATGACGACCATAGATACATAAGTTGTAACAAGATGGCGATTTCGGTAATACAGTTTGTGATACAGTACACCAGTGATTTTTATTTATCCGAATGAATACAGTTACATACACAACGGTTGTGAACGAAACATTATTATACTTTTATAGTAGGTACTTACAGTCTATCGTGTCGGTATACTTTACCACGGTTCGTGGTTATTTGTGAGTCAATAGGGTATCTTGTAACAAACTTGAAGCTGCCTGTACCGCATACGAGACTGACCTTATTGTATGTAAACAAAATGTTTTATTTAGTTGCTAAATAACATTTTAAGTTGATTCCAGGGTACCTACCTATTTTAAAAACTGTTAATCTCATTTAACAGGAAGTTTTAGCTTTATTGGTTTAGATTGGAGTGTTTCTGGTCTACCATTTTTTTTATGTTTCACTACTTTGATTATGTTCCTCAGGATCGACCCAAGGCCCTGGTTTTTTAGTTCCACGATGGTGAAAAAATCCGGCTTTTTCACCATCGTGTAACAAAAGATAGGGCCTGAAACTTTGAAAATGACCTATGCTACTTGCCGACCAATTCCATCAAATTCAATAATTTTAACGCCTGACCAGCGCTTTATTAAGATACGTTGAAGCGGCTTACCTAAGTGGGAAAAGTAATATAAAACTAAACTCACCTTGTTCGTAAGAAAACACAATATCTAGGTATCAGGAAACAAATTAATTGGTTATTGTATAGTGTAGGTACTAGACTATACAATAACCATACCTACTATGAAAATGGCTTGGTCAGTAATGGACGAAGTTAAATTGGTTCGTGATACAGGCAAAACTTATATATATTAGGTATACCTATACCTGGTCTGGTTGTTTCTCTGAAGTCGGCACACAATACCTGCCACTTGTTCGCAAATTGGTAATTTCACCTACTAATATATTACTCCCACAGGAATAATCTTCTAGTTAATTTCAAGTTACTTTGACTCAAATCACTAACATTTCGTAAAATATGAGTAATTAGGTACTAAAGTTTTGTACATGTTATAATATGTAAATTATTAATTTAACAGTTCAGCAACTTTATTCTTCGCATCAGCATACCAAACTAGGAATTCTATTCACATCTATATCCTTGCTTCTAAAATACAGGACTCCATAAAAGGTATCTAAAGTGATGGTTGACTTTACAATGTTCCAAATGAATTTTAATTTATTTATTTTTTATTTCCTGTGGACCTTGTCCACAGCAACACGATGAACGATATCAACATAGCTGAAAAAATACTTTCCTACCCTTATTTTAAAAACATAAATTTGAACAATCCCAATTTGTGCCTCTATGAGAACGAGTTACCCGTTTTATTGCTAATTATTCTGCTATACCCGCTCTGAAACAGGTCACAAAAATGAATGGTCTGTTTGAACACCAAAACATTCTCATTAACATAAAATAAAAGCGAAATAAAAACTCATCAAAGTAAAACCCGAATGACCACTCGTTTTTCATCTGCGGGATATATTCAAACATTTTTAATATCGCCTATCTAACAAAATGTTGACAAATGAGGGATAAGCATACAAAGATCAAGGGTACCCTCCCTTTATTTGCATTTAGATGGGTGCGACAAGTTACTGAGGAGTGCGGTGATGGGGGGATGGAGGCACTTACCCCACGACTAATTACCATCACTAACAGTAAACCTATGTAATTGCCAATTAAATGCAAAGGAGTTTACAATGTAAATGTCGGTCGGTAAACGACGGCGTCGCGTCGCCTACGTTACATGGAACCATTTGTAACCTTAGTAACCTTCTTAAACGTTCAATGCTCGTATCTAAGTAATCAATAGTTGAAAGGGAACATGTTAGAATGCAGCTATTTGAACAACAATTAATTTTTAATTATTGTGGAATACGTAAGTTTATATTCGAGGCCTTTCGAGCGCCATAATAGATTTTAAGTTACAACCTTACAGGGTAATTTTTAGATATTTATAACAGAAAAAGAAATAGTTCTTTGGCTCAATAGGGTATACCAAGGGTCCCTAGGTATGTACATTCAGTCAGACATAACCACTTCACCGCAAGTAACCTAAAGTAAAATGTTGACCTAGAACGAACCGTTGATATCTTTCATCCCTATAGATTATCAGTAATATTAATTGGGAATTATAATTGGGAATTATTTATGAGTAATATCCAGGGAACATCCCTATATAATACCAGTAAAAGCCGCCATGACCTTCACAACTGAAGGAACAACCTTGAGGAAAATGTTACGATCAACTTACACGGCAATTACCTCCTGACACAATATATTGACGTAAATATTATATTAATAATTGAAGTCGATAGGCAGGGGCGTATTTAAAGATTTGGCGCCCCGGGCCACTTAGGTTTGCCGCCCCCTATGCAGGCGCGGTCCGAGGGGGGGGGGGTCACCGGGGACATGACCCCCCCCCCCCCCCCCCCCCAAACCATGCACGTCATATTGAAAAGTCCCAGTACGAGGGGGGGGGGGGGGTTAAATTTCTTAAGGAATTTCCGAAGTGACCTCTCCCCCCCCAAACTTCAAACTGCGACCGCGCCTGCCCCTATGTGACGTTCGCGTTCACCGTTAGCCTGCGCCCATGGGCTGACACAAAATAGGGGTCCGTCAGAAATTGCTGGAGATTTTCAAGCCTGATTCGTGAGATCTCTATTTTATGGTGCGAGGGAAGTGACTTCCATCGATCTCTCCACTAACCCAGGCTCCCAACCAGAATCCCTTCAAGGGGAAATATTTGCATTCCATTCCATTAAAGCGCCCTACGTAGAAGATGATATCGCTACCAAAAATCACTTGAGTACAGCAATAGCTTGTGAAGAATGATGTTTTATGGCTCAAAGGCAACAGCAAAAGCACCGCTTTGGGACCTGGCAGCACTCTAGGCTCTAAAGGCACTCGGATCCCGTTTTGAAGGGCATATGCCTCAAGTAGAGACGGATTTCGAAAATTTGAAAGACAGGAAAACTGGTCCTCTTCTGCAAAGTTACCGTCCGCCTATCGGCTCATTGTATTGATGGACAAGGTGTGCAGTCATGCAGGTGCTTTAAACGAATTATTCCTCGTGAAGTGCCACATCGAGTGCCTTACAGGAGTGAGGCCGAATTTGGTAGACAATAAATTTGGTTATAGTCGGGAGCACCGTGGATGCCAACACGCGCTTGAGGGCCCTGGTGGAAGAAGCAGTGGCACGGCGAGTTGATGCTGGCAGTGTCTATTGTTGCCTACGTCTTTAACACCTTGCCATGGAGCTGCATCAGAGCTGCACTCTTTCAGCACGGGGTGCCTCTCTATCCTCGCGTCATTGTCGGGGCTTACTTAGCGGTGAAAGTCAGTATCTACCCATGTAGGACAGGGCTTGGTAAGTGAGATATGTGGCAGTGTGTTCCGGCTGGCGCGGATCTGGGGCCGCTTCTGTGGAACATCGGCTAGGATTGGATGGTGACGGCACGAAATCAGAAGCAACCAAGTAAGCCACAGCTGGAGTTACCCAAGTCCTTGGACGTATTTGGTGACTGGATCTGAAGTGGGCATACCTGGTTCTCTTACTTACGAACCCTTTCTGGCCAATTGATGTGTGGGGAGCACAGAGGCTGCCCATACACCACCTGGCAGTCCTTAAATAGACTTCGGATGCAGGTCAGCCGAAGTAACGAAAATCGAATTAGATGTAGTTTCTCAGATAAGGTGGACCCAGGCACCACGGTGTGAATGCGGAACTACAGTGAGGTAGGCGCTAACGTGTGCTGCATGCCTAAGCACGTGTACACCGTAGGAACTCATAGGTGCCTCTGAGAACGCCATCAGGGTGAATGCACACTGGGCAAACAAAATATGACATATGTCGTCGACTCGACAATGCTCGAAGGGGGTTCTCACACGTCTTCGCTGCCGATAACGCGATAGAGGTATCACAGTAGCTTCTTCTACCAGCTGACGCAATGCTCCCAGCTATGGCTGCTTCGGTGAGTTCCTGAGACATACAGATCAGGAGCCAACCCCTGCAATGCCACCTCTGCCTGGGCTCCTCCATGTATATGCCACTTCACGCGTTGTATTCTTTAAGCAACCGTCAGAGCGGGAAACCTCTCGCCGCAGGTCCTGGTGCTAGTTATGGCCGTCTGCGAGGGGTGATTATTCCTCGTGAAGTGCCACATGCGGTCTCGGTTTAAAACCGCACACCGTCTCTGTCGGGTCTCAATTATCGGGTGTAAAGTTACCCAATTAGATATTTCCCTCGCAACCCGGCTGACCTTTTAAGATAGCTCCTTCGGGTGTGGGTAGTCAGTGTCCACATTGAACCCCGGAAAGCTACAGGTTTCACCGCCGCGTTACCGGTCTGAATATATTGGAGTAACAGGCGACCGCACCTGTCGCCCCCAGGTCTCGGGGAACCAGCCGCCCCTTAGCTGCTCTTATCTGTGCTCTCTGCTAGTCATAAGGATACGTGGAAACCCTATGAGTAGCCATTTACAGCGCCGCTACCACCTCGGCCGGAATTAACCGTAGGCGGTAGCGTCTCCCTGCGAGAGAAAGGCGCTGCCGTCTTCGGCGCCCAAGCTGCTTGACCCCAGTTACACCGTACTTGAACGCAAATGTTATTTAGGGTTTTCTAATTTGAATGCAATTAAAATAATGAGTGACATAGTCATATTGTAACTAAGTAAGCTCCGAAAAATAAAAATAAAAAAAAATATACGTAATATTTACTCTAATAGGCGCCTTTTAGAGCAAGATTAAGGCGCCCAGAGATAGACGTTCGGGGCGGCATTTTGCGAGGGGCGGTGGTACCGCCCCGAGCGTCTATCTCTGGGCGCCTTTTAGAGTCAAGATTAAGGCGCCCAGAGATAGACGTTCGGGGTGGCACGTTGCGAGGGGCGGCAGAGCCGCCCCGAGCGTCTATCTCCGGGCGCCTTTTAGAGCAAGATTAAGGCGCCCAGAGATAGGCGTTCGGGGCGGCACGTTGCGAGGGAGCCGCCCCGAGCGTCTATCTCCGGGCGCCTTTTAGAGTCAAGATTAAGGCGCCCAGAGATAGACGTTCGGGGCGGCAGGTTGCGAGGGGCGGCGAAACCGCCCCGAGCGTCTATCTCTGGGCGCCTTTTAGAGTCAAGATTAAAGCGCCCAGATCAGATCTTCAGGGTCGGCAGCACGAGTGTGACGCCCCGTGTGTTGCATACGTCCATAGGCCACGGTAACCACTTTCCATCAGGTGGGCCGCACCGTGTGCTTGTCTGCAACCTAAGTGGTATAAAAAAAAATTAGACGCTCGGGGCGGCTCCGCCGCCCCTCGCAACCTGCCGCCCCGGGCCATGGCCCCCTTGGCCCTAGGGTAAATACGCCCCTGTCGATAGGTAGTTACTAACCTCAATTTTCATGGAATGGAATATGAAATCCACAAAATGTTTGATTCCAAAATTGATGTACCTACCACAGTTTTTTCTTCTCTTCGTGTTAATTTGAGGTCTCGTGAGGTATATAATTTCGAGAAACAGTGAGTTCGACTGCTGCTTGGATTTAATAAATAGATACACCCGCCAGAAAGTCTCATAGGCAATTCCAACTATTAGGTAATCTGTGTCATAGGTTCCTAGTAGGTAGCTACTATAGGTAGGTACTAAATAAAATTGAAAATGCAGACATGTTAATTCCACAACTTGTAGAATGCAATAAAATTTACAAGTTATTGATGTGTTTATTAATATCTTTGCGTTAAGGTATGCGATAGTCGTAATCAGTAATGCATACAAAACTTTCTCGGATGTTTAAGAAACAAAACAGATGATGTGCTACATCACACCCGACAGGTGGCTCGTATTAAATCTGCGTCATCAAACATCGGATAAGGGTCTACGTCTACCGTTAGGCGGCAGTGACAAGTGTCTTTACATTGCTACCGTTCGACACTCGGCTCGGCCAAACGATCTATGACATTTTCAATTGGTAACCTCGTTGTTTGGGAAATTGGAACAAGATTTAATCGTGTTGTTGATATTTGTGTAAGCATTTATACTGTTTATGTTATTTTCTAGTTTAGACATACATTATACTCACGCCTGTAAATCCCTGAAAGCAGGCAGGCAGGCAGGCAGAGGTGTATTATCGCCCACATTTGACCAACTATGATTTTCGGTCCCACGTAAAAGGGGGCGAGCCTATTGCCGTCAAGCAGGCACTTAGTCATTGGCTGTATGTTTACTCTCGGATGGAGAACAGCCCTATCCCTTAGTCGCCTTCTACGACACCTATAGGAAGAGTGGTGGCCCTATTCTACTTCACCGAGAACCAACACTAGTCTAGTTTAATCTAAAGATATTACCTGCAATATTTTATTGCGGTAGAGCTTTCAACTGCTAGGTTGAATGAATACTATTTACATTGCTCTGGATGTTTCTATGTTTAATAGTACATTATGGTACAAGCGTGTAAAGTTGGTGATTACCATTGAGGCGACATTGAGACCCGAGCTGTAAGGCGAGGTTCTTAAGAGAGCCGAGGACGGTAAGCACCATACACGCGAGTGGCATACAATTATTTTCAACACACTTGCGAATAAAATAATACTAAAAATACTACATAACACAATCAAAACACAATAGTAAAAATCTATTTGTTGTCATACTTGTCTTGTCATAAATATGCGCGCGCATCTAACATTTATTTTATTTGTTCCTTTCGGAACAGGCTAAGGTGCTATCACCATGCTGCCTTGTCATCTACTTACTTATTAAAATTTGAATTATGATTTTTTTTCTCTGTAATTACTCACAGAGAAAAATAAATACATTTTAATGAAAGTTTTGTTTATAAAACACGTACTACAAGTTGAAATTATCTTTTAAAATACGAAGTTGCATGAAATAAGCAAGCAATAGGTATATTAATTCGTTCGTAATATTGGCCACGATCTTTTTTGTATCAAAACCTTTTTACGAACAAAGCAACTTAGTCAATGAAATTAAAAAAAAGAAGTCTATAATTCACTTTTGTGAATAATAGCAATGAAAAAGTCACAGTTTTATAATAGGTGTCTTCCGTACTTAATTGCGGTGAAATAAAAGCCTGTTTGTAAGCAAGTGTGTTGAAAAATTAATTATGTTCATTCAAATTCTAGAATCCATATTACAAGCTATGCCTATGTCTACGTTATTAAAAACGAGGTTTAGAACTTAGGGGTAGGTTAATAATGGACTTAATTTCATAAAACATGTTTCAATAACCTGAAATATTCAAGTGACGTCATCGCCCAGACCTCGAGCGATTTTGGACCGATGAATATTTATAACCGAAGTATTTAATTAAAACTTTGTAATTGATGATGTGAGAACGAATTGGATGATACAATTTTTGTGAAAATTTAATACATACTATACATTTAAAAAAAATTGCCACCCTGAGTGGGGTGGCGGGTAAACGGAATAGGGTGTGCCTGACCTTTAGCGTTTGAGCTGAACATCATTCAGTTCTACAACGTCGCGTAGGTCAAAGCAACACTGACAGATGATTCATACCAAGAGTAGAGTAGGTATGGCTTACAGCAATTTCTTTTAGTTTGGTGTGAGTACTCGCGTAGCCGTCGTCGCCTATTTTGCATCATCATTCATTACATGCAAAGTTCGCACTTTGAAGCCTTAAGCTTTTCCGGGGGCGAATGCCTTTTGACCTCCCTTTTGTTGTTAAGTAGGAGCACGGACTTGCGGATCAACCTCATCTGCAAGTCATCATGGGCATCAGCTTGGGCATCCAGGATCAATTTGACTTCACCTCGCCTTATGGTCAGTTGATTACATAGTGATACATATCAGGATAGAGAGATTACATCTATGTAAACATAGCGATGTTAAGACCCTGTACAACCTTATACACTTCCCCGTGGCCGGTGGTATGTAATTATTAATTTACCTATTTTTAAACCTGTTAAATTAGAAGCCAATTCTTTAATGCATGGTGAACTTGCGTATCACTATAAGAGGACCTATTCTATTATTTCCACTTACAGGAGACATCCCAAGACTTTACAATTATACAATTGACTAATATAAAGTTCACCTAATATCATAACCGTTCTCAGTAAATTACGGAAATAAGTATCAGATGCGAAAATTAAACGCATCAACATAGACGCGGTGGCTATTGGCTATAATACTACGATGATAAAAGCGTGGTTGCTGCACTATACGGATAATCTCAATTCCATGCTCAATCTCAGTTACATGCTATAAATTACAGAAAACGAGGACAGCAAAGCATAGTTAGCTATTTAATAAACCTACGCATCTTCACAACAATTAAGAAAAACGCACGTAGTCAGCCGATCCCACGGTACTCTACTCTACTGTAAGATGGATAGTAAACAAGTAAAGAATGTGCGGAGGCGATTCATCCGATCTGTCTTTAGCTAAGTATTAACGACAGACAATCAATTCCTCCTCAGCAATAAGCCGTGAAACGACCCCTGTTACTTACTTAGTTACATTCTTACATTTTCACGACAAGGACGAATAATCCTAAGTGGAAATTTCGCTTGGTTAAAAATTTTAGAACTCTGTATTAATTTCACGGGTATAGGCAATCCGGTAAGGATCAACCTAGACATACGTAGATCAATTAGACCGAGGACATTTTGAAGAAAATTCAGGTCAAATGTTCCCAGCGTACCTACCCTACCTATGCTTATTAGAACTTTTTTAGAACCCATATGTGAAGGTCTACACTGAGTATAGGTCTAGATTTCGCTGTGTAATATATCCAAGAATATAAGAAAACGATGAAAGTAAAAAAGTAAGCTCTGCCTGCCAGAATGGGAACGAGGCGTGACTGTATGTAGTAAATATAGATAGTGACTTAAATCTCTATTAAGCTGTATAGGATTAACAACTTCAGATTATGTGAAATCTCATTAGGTACACGTAAAACCGATATAATATATCTAAATCCAAATATTATGTGGATGCAAAATAGAGCAAAATAATGTTATCAAGTTAAATTTCCCTAGGTAGGGTTGTTAATATTGTTGTACAACAAATATCTGCTTTTATCCTAGTCTAAGGCAGCTCTTGAATTATGTAGTGGGACGTAAATTATCTCGAAGGAACATATTGCGCGTAGGAGCTTTCCATAGAAGTGTACTCGAACCTCTAGTACCGGAGTACCGTATAAGAGGTTGACGTTCGTCAAGTGGGCACATCGTCTACCGCGGTTACAATTATGTAAGGCAGAGAGGGTTATTAAAAAATAAATAACAATACCACTACGCATGTTTTGCCTCCGGGCTAACGAGGGGTCGTGTAATATGAGATATCAATATAGTACATATAAATTCCAACATATTAAGATGTTTTGGCATCGTACCGTGGATTTAAGTAACTTGAACGTTGTAATACAATTTCTTTTGGCAACTCTGTCTTATTTCTTTTTCTATGAGTTACAGAAGAAACTGGCTGCTTTTCAAAGAAAATCTCTAGTTTTACATAATTTAGTATTCTAATTTAGAACTTGGACTTTAGTCGAATACCTACTGACGGGAGTTCAAAAGGTGTTCTATTTGGCAGAAATTACTTTCTGAACGTTACACGTAATTTTCTCTGAGATCTCGTATTTACATGATTTCTCTTAACCGATTTCAAAAATGAAGGAGATTCTCAATTCAGGTGTTTAAATACTTTTTGTATATGCGGCATAACTATGTTTCTTTACAATTGCTTCGATTTTCCATTCGTAGTGTACTGATGATAAGTTTCAGAGACAGAAAACGAAACTCTTGGTCCGACCGACTTCAACAGAAAAGTGATGCACGCGCTATTGTCCTTTTTACTTTTTGTGACTTTGCGGTTTTTATTTGTTAGTGGTAGGTTCTTTATTTGTTATGTATTTACTTATTAACAGTGCTATACAGCAGTAGGTACTAAAGTTAATTCATGGATTTATACCACTAAGAAGACTACTGTCCTTTTTACACTCGCAAGGATACTCGCTATTTGGCGATGTACCTACCCTATAGAGCTTAACGTCCCTACTTACTGAGTACTAAGGCACGTCCTCAATCGGATTGCAGCGAATTCAAACGGAAATACGAAATAACACGTCACTCGGAACTGTAAGAGCAGATTTCATCGATGACAGGCATTGGCGATCAATGCAAACTGCGTTATCCCATTCAAACATAGAATTTCGTTGAGGTGGATGATAATAATACACTCGTAATTTAGCTGAACGAATTTTTCTGTTACAATCCGGCAGCCCCGGATCTTCAATTTTTTTTAGGCAGGGCAAAAACTGAAAATGCCGCCCCCGGCCGCTTTTTTGCCCTACGTAAATTCCATTGAATGCCGGCGGCGGGGGGGGGGGGGGGGGGGGGGTGGCTATCCGACAGGATTTTATTTTCAGTCAAAAGTATAACCCATCTTTCCCTCATCCCACCTTGAGTCCTCGCTCGCATCACACAGTGACGACAGACTATATACAAACGTGGACTCCTATCTGATCCGAAACAGGTGGTCCACGAGACTCGCCTCTCTAGCCAGTCCTCCATGATAACACGGCTTGCCCTGCGCTCGGTCGCCCAAGTCGTTCCTTCTACTCCATCATGATGTCCGGATGGAGCTGGACTTCTCGAGGCTCGGGTTCCCGTCCCTGCTCCCACGTCAACTTTCACCACTAATATAGCAATTTCCCAGACCAGAGAGACTTGGGAGATGCACCCTCAAGCACCTGAACCTTATTGCGAAGCACACAGTCGTATCCGATGTTCCACAGGAGGCACTCCTTTGACAGGGTTACTCCTGTCAAATGAGTGACCCCAAGACCGATTTCTGCGGAGTACCGCATGACATTTGATGACGACCAAGGCCGGTCACTGTTAGGTAGATAATGGCTCTCCATCAAATACATCCCGACTAGGCGGCAAAGGTAGAGATGCACTTCATGGTACACGAGCGCCTCCCTGGAAGTCCTGGTAAGTCTAGGGCAAGGTGTTGAACGCATTGGCAATGTGATGTCCAAGGACACCGCTAACATTACCTCGCCCCAGGCAAACGCATCCTTCACCAGAGCCCTCATGAGCATGGAATGGACTGGAATGGAAAGGGGACTCTTTTTTGGGCCATTGTGCATGGACCTCATGAGCATGATGACATCTACAGTGGAGCACCTCTGGCTGAAGCGATATTGGCCATTCGCCATCTCCAGCCACAACTTGGAGCGGCGTCCGATGAGGCACTTCCCTATAACTCTTTCAAAGAGTTTGCGCACCTCGTCAAGCACCACTATGGGTTGGTAGGCTAACGGTGAGTCCACCGGGCGCCCTTTCGAACGAGGACCATTTACCTCGTCTTCCATGATTGCGGAAATTGGCTCCGCTATAAACATGCGTTAAAAAGCTCTGTCACTTGGGGACTTGGAGATCTTCGACTAGAGTAAGGACCCACTCTCGTCCTGGAATGACGTCGGGTCCCGGGGCGGTTTTGTTACTTCTTGGCTCTGATCATTGCACCGCCAGCCCTAGTTCTACCTCAAGTGACCTCGACTCGTCGTCGTCATCCACACTGGGCGCCATAGGCGACCGAGGCTCAGTAGTCTGCGGTGGAACGTGTTTCGTCGGCTGCGCTGGGAACAGGGAGCCATCAACTCCTCTGAATAGAACTGGTGGAGACACCTAGTCAACGGGGTCCAGGGGTGCAGCTTGCCGCTTTCCATAAGGCATCCTTTCATCTGCAAAGTTTGATTTTGCCGCCCCCTGATGCTGCCGCCCGGGGCACGTGCCCCGGCTTGCCCCCCCCTAGATCCGGCCCTGCAATCCGGTGAAAATATTTCCAGTAAGTAGCTACTGGTTACGCTTAAAGAAAATGCTCATTGAAATGCGATCGTACAAAGTCTACATCGCCAAATTGGCACTTATGAAGAAAACACAACGCATTGTGGTAATGAAGAAAAACATCGAGCATTCAAAATGATCGAGTTAAATTCCAAAACGGCATTCGAATAAACGTTCAAAACTACAATGTAAAAAGCTTACAGAGTCATCGAGTGGCGCCAGAATACCGTAACGCCTGACTGCATAGCTATTCCTTGACCACAGATATTGGTATAACTATAGGTACAGTTTGCATTCCACAGGGAAGTCTATTTTAGATATTGTTAAATCATTATTCGTCTCGTTTCGTGAGTCAGGCGTTACATGTTCCGAGAATGTCAGTAATAAGTTACGTTCCATGTCTCCAACTGGCTCAGAATGCACATTGCACTGTCTCCAATGCACATTTGTGTCACAACTGTCGTATCTAGGTCTTCCTTATTTCATTTCATATTCTGCGCGAAATCAGGAGACAAATAAATTTGAAATTGTTCATGGACTTCATATTAAATGCATTTTGTGTTGACGTTCCTAGTCACATTCGTAGATACGGAAATGGGATACCTATCTTCGGTGCTCTGAGTCCTAAATTATAATATGGTGATAGTTATTCAATTCCTAGTATTACAAATACTAATTTCTTACTTTCAACTGTTAATCCTGACAGACAACGTAGATACGGGAATGAGATACCTATCTTCGTTGCTCTGAGCCCTAAAATATTTCTAAAAATTGCCCAGAAGACCTGTTGTTGGGGGTATGTAAGGCAGCATTTACACTTTACAGCCCGTCATTTGACTCCAACATAATAAAAAGCTCGGACACAAAGCCAACGGTGATCTACATAAAATAAAGTTTGATCATATTTTTATCATTCTGAATATGAACAACTTCTTACGACTACAAAAATTTCAAAGAGAATGTAAATTAAAGTTAGCTTTTACAAGAAAAGTTTCGCTATGAAACTAAAGTTACGCACAGCAATCCATCAAACTCGTGTCTACGAATCAATATTCTCAGCGGGTAAGAGGGTAGGTGAAAAGGAATAAAAACAAAATAGTTTTGGTATGTGACAAGTCTGTTATCATATAGATACTGATATAAGGAACCTTGTTCATGAATAACTAGCCTTTCAAATCCACGGTCGAGTTATTGATGACACGTAATGGTGCTCGTTTCGAATTCTCGGTATTATTATTGTTATGAAAGCTCGAAATTTAGCGCACATAAAGAACATTCAGACAAGGACAACTATCTATGAATTGTATAAAATAGTTATCCAATTTAGGGATCAAACTCACGCATTCCCCTTCGTAGTTCTTGAATAATGTTAGTAATGAATAAGACTGCCATAGTGAGCAGCGTTTAGCATTTAAGTATTTGTACATGTTCGGCGACTACTGTTGCCCGTCCCCAATGGCCTCACTGCTATAGATACCCAAGAACGTGTGAATTAGAGAAGGAAAAGCAGGAAAGTGGACCCGGGATCCGAGTTGAAGCCCTCAGATACAAACAGGACAAAACGCAAAGATGATGATGATGAATAACTACTATTGCCTAATTTTTGTACCAACTTTCGAGTTTTATTTATTGTAACAACTACACTTACTCACAAACTTCTTTCACTTGCAAATGAGGTTGAGAAATTTTCTTAGTCAAGGGAAATCTAAGTTTATATAACACTATTCAAAGACAGAATTATTCATAACATTTTGCCCTTCAATAAAATATGAAACAAGTTAATAAGATTCTAACAATAACGATTGGTGTCTTTTGTTTATTGCATCTGATACCTTCAAACAGAACGAACCTTCGAGATACATGTACATGAAGCTCGTAACAGCGATACCAACTGCAGATTCGCTGTGTGAAATTGAAAAAGGCAAACAATTTATTTAGCAGTCCACCCTTACTCGTCCGCTGAGGGCGAGCCATTATTTTTTACGCAGCCTCCTTTCACCTCAATTTTTTCCAGTTTATTGTCGTTTTATACAAATTTGAAGACCTATTCGGATCGGTTTTATTTAACGAATACTTATTTTATGACGAGATCTAACCGTAATATCCTCGGTTCTTGTTTATTATGTTTGACATAAGGAACAAAAGATTTTTCAGCAATATTTTCCGTTCTTTATTGTGTTTTGTTTCTTTCCCTGTATATGTTTTCCTTGTTTCAAATATATTATGTAAATTATTTTATATAATAGATATTTTTTGTATTTTATAAGTATAGGTTTTGTCAAGACGATGATTTATAGCTTAGTTAGAATTGACTCTACATATAGCTTAGATATGAAGTACGTATGAATTTATCAAAACGCGGCATAACTTATACCAGTGGAGCACAATCATGGTCCCACACGTGAAACTGAGAGGAGCACAGTTAGCATGTGTGCAATAAATACGGGCTTTCTTTACTCACGCTTTTTTCCAAACCGAGCTAAACGAACAGTGAGTAAATCAACAGTAACGACACCCCTGGAGCCAAGAACGTACTTTTCCAATAAAGTATTGAATCAGAAGATTGCAGTGGTGACAACGAACGTGGCGATGGCACTCATCTATCGGTATCGCCGAAAACCATTAAGTAACCCATTTTGTGTGGTTCAGTTTTACGACTTTCTCGTAAGATAAGAGGTTGATACGTTTTATGTTACTCTTTTATTCTCATGGCTATGAAGCCTTAATGAGTATGTGTAAGTATTTACATACCTACCTATATGTAGCTTACTAAAGAAAAGACTCTTATAGGCATAAAATATCAATTCGTGAGGTAAATTCATTGACTAGATAAGGGTTCCTTTTAAAATTCCGCACCGTTTTGTTAATTTTGATCTCTTATAATATCTTCGGCAGAAATACCATCTAGAACGAGCCCCGTTAATCAAAATGTAATAATTTGGTTATATTTATCGCAATTATGAAGTTGTCTTTCCGAACTGACCTTGTTTTAAAATTTGTTTACATTTTGTTAATTTCCCGTTACGTTCCTTCTTAATGAAGTTAGTGATCTGTTCACCGATTAACGTCTAGCCGTCCTGAATCCATAGGCAGACCCCACTGACCATATTCCCTGTTCTATGTTCTCACATATTTCTTTGTGTTCTACCAAGATGGAAAACAAAACACATGACTTGCCTGATGGCAATTACCAGTGCCGATAAAAACCGTGCATTACCGACCCATCCGTCTCCCCAAGGAGCTGTGGAGACCCTACTCACCAACAAAAACAACTCTGAGCAAATGCTATTTAACTTTTGCTATTAAACATTATGTAAGCGGTACAGCTGTCCTTTTCCTTACACGATTGGACCAACTCAACTGTATTACCTACGAGGGTCACACTAAATATTTTATGAAAAAAGAAAACTTGATATTTTGATTCAATCGTATGCCATGAAACCCTTTACAGCGAGCCCACTCTTATTCTGAAAGACTTTTTCGCAGGTACTGCCGATCCCTTTGTCTCTCATGTATTTCTGCGTCGAATTTCCTAGATGGAAAACATGCAAATTCTACAGCTTTAATAGTCAAATATTTAACTGCTCATCTATTAGAGCTTGACCAGAGAGTTGTCGTGGTGAACACAGAGTGTTGGACACAGTGTTGGATTAAATATAGTTCCAAGAATTCGTGACACCAACTGGAGCTACAGTATGTGTACGTAATTTACCATCAAATTATAGTGCCAAGCTCCTCTACTAAACTTCTTCCCCTAATCGACGTTGAATATATTGTCACCTTGTGTCATATGTCACTGTATCGTGAATAGTCGATTTACAAGGACGATGTTCACATTTGAAGATCCAAAAATTGGAAACTATAACTAAACACAACTAAGCAATTTAAATAAAATTTCATAAAAGTAAAATTATCAGCATAGTCAAATTATTATTACATTGTTTAATTTATAATTTTGCCATGTAATGTCGACTTTATGAATATTATTATAGGTTGATACCTATAATAATATTCATAATTCATGCAACAGAAGTAGGGGAGAGTTGGATATTACCGCGCGGTTGATAATTCCGCGCGTCAGCATAATTCAAAAACCATCCACTCGTTTTGCGATACAGTGCGTAAATAACGAAGCTCAACATACCTACACCCTTTCCCGCGCAGCAATAGTACGCTACGCGCGACGACGGAGACAGTATGTATCGCACAAGCTTTTTCCGGCAATCCTTATAAAATTTCGTACATACTTTCGATAAGAGGTAAGTGATACTGTATTATTATAATACTTTGAAATCATACATTTTGAATGCTTGTACAGTGTAGAATTACGTGTTAGAATACGTTTTTAAATACTATAGAATTTTCTATATTATTTGGATGTTAAAAAATGAAATGAGTAAGTTTGATAATTTCGCGCCCGGGGCGCGATATTATCAACTTACTATGAAAGTAATATATTATTCACATTAACTTGTTTTTACCCCCGAAAAATAGTTATGTATGATGTGTCTGCCTGTGCGTCTGTTTGAATTGTGTAGTCGGTACCTACTATGACTAAAATAAAATACATACTAATTACCATAACATAATTTCATTTTATTTTCGTTTTAGATGGATGGATCTGTGCCCAAGAAAAAAAAGAGGTCATAGGATAATATTGATTTTAATTATTTTTGAGGCTGACTAGTCTATATTTAATTCAAAGAGTTACTAAGACTTCAAGTTTTAAAAAACCATCTGTTTTGTTAAAATAATTATAAAGAATTTAAGTTTTTGTTATGACATTATATCGTTATACTGTAAATAGGTAGTGATTTAACTTTTAGAAGATATTCCTCTTCTAAAAGCTAAATCACTAGCTACATAAATCCTCCTCCACCCTCTTTATCTTATTTGTGAGCAATTAATGTGGGCACGATTTTATCAAACCTAGGCACGATATTATCCGACCAGTTTGACAATACCACGCCTTGAACGTTTGTTGTAATTTTACTATAATTATTTCCTTTTTAAATTGTTGATTATTTTGTTATACGGTATATGTACCTGAATAAATATCCTACTAATTACTGCATTTTGTTTCCTTTAATATCAAACAATTTCCGAATTATGGACCCAAGTCCTTAGGGGCTCGGTAATATCCAACTCTCCCCTATAAGATACGGATTTTCTGTAGTGCCAATGTTGGTGAACTTTATCATGATTAGCTAGCAAAACACTCCACGTATATGTGCAAAACTTTGTCAACTCCCAAGGAATCTTAATGAACAGTTGCCTTGGCGAAGTTTATTAAAGTGCAAGACTTTTCTTGCCGCCTTTGAAGGAAAAAAGAAAATACACGCAACAAAAGTTCGAGATTATGCTACAGAATTTGAGCAGGTATTAGAGTCTAAATCAACTTTAGTCTTCAAAGAAGATAATTTAATATAAGTAATATGGGTAATGTAGATCTACGAGTAGCTACAATTTTAAAAATACATTTTCTAAATAGAATTTATCGTATTTGCATACTGAGGGAAACATGTTTCATGAAGCTGGTACCGATACGAGATTGGTAAATTTTGCTAATATAGGTATTTGCTCGAAGAAAACTAATCTCCTATGCAATCATGGTATCTATTGCTTTGTTCATCGAAGCATCGGATGGGAGCAAACCTATCATTTGCTACTGAAAATTAAAATATTTTTTCTACAAAAGTTTCTAAAAAGGTGTTGATGTGCTTGCTATTTTAGAACAATTACAACATAATAAATAAGTAGCCGTAATATTATAATTTATTGTATGTATAATAAATTAATAAATAATTATAAAAAAGTGTATGACATTAAAGCCAACTAATTGGAAATGTTTTGTGACTTAGATTTTTAATTTAATTATGAGTTAGATTTTTTATATATTTTTCTGATAACTATTAGGTATGACTGGCCTATCACCCGGTTTCGCGTTGACGTTGAGATTTGGACAATCCTGTATGTTCATTCACATACATGAGTCCGTGAGAAATAATGAAAATTAATATTGTTGTAGGTATATAAGAAAAACGTTGACATTCAAATAAGTCTACTGACTGTGTAATGCATATCAATGTTTTTGGACCCTCCCACGGTGGTTTTATTAAGTTTATGATTTTAATATTTGCACAAATTGTTTCATTAACCGTAATTCCGAAACACGAGAGTCGATTCTTGTTATCTTTAAATGTACATAACTTGCAAGTTAATACAGGACTAAAATGCTTTTTTATCTGGCGTTTCAGAATCAGCATCAACTACTTAGCATAAGCATTACCATACCATTACCATGCCATCAACTTAATTTACTCTTACAAATTCACAAAACATTCCCCAATTAAAATTTCGTTTAAACCTTAATTTAAATTTGTACCGAGTATTTTTAAGGGATACCTTTTTATTAGATTGTTTGTTTAGGATTTCTATTTGACTTCTGAAAGCAATCAAATATTGGGTTATTACATTTTTATACATAACACCCTTTTCCAAAATTTAATTGAGAAATTTAAACAGCTGGTAAATTATTCTTGTATACTAACGCAAAAAATGGTTAATTACGTAATATTTACAATATTGTAAGTTCGCGCTGATTTAAAATGGAAGATGCTTTAGTTCGGAGTTCAAAGTCAAAGTTTCGGATGTAACCATAATATACTTCTAGGATAATGAGGATGCACTGATGTGAAGAAGAGGCACAAGTTTTGATTTATTATGTGTATAGGGTATCTCTGAATACTATTCGAGTAGTGAACGTGGTCTAGCACGTATCGCCATCCTGATCAGCAACAGACAGTAACGGCGATTCTTAGGGGTTCATCATCTTCATGTAGACGTTCTTACCTTCCTGACTGCATCCGTGGCCACAATGACCTCGGAGCTCAGGGTCCGCCTTCCGGGTCTTCCTCCTCGCACGATCTTGGGCGGCCATAGTAGTGAGACCATTGGTACGCATATCACCCTTCATTACGTCAAGCCAGGACATCTTGGGCCTACCCCTTTACCTGGACCCGGCGGGGGTGCCATTGCTAGACATTTGCCCGCGTAACCCGGCGGTTGCTGCAAGACGTGGCTGCACCAGCGGAGGCGGCTCTCTTGCATTTTATCTGCAATATCACGGACATGAAGGCTGCCGCGGATGCGAGAACTCCTCACGCGATCTTTATGCGTGACGCCGCACATCCACCGCAGCATTTTCATCTACGTGACACGCAGCTCTTGTTTTTGTTGCTCCAGTAGCGGCCACGCCTAACAACCGTGCAAGAGGACAGGCCTAATGATCGTCTTACAGACCTGCCCCATAGGGGTTGTAACCTAGAAACTCCCAACAAAAATGGCCCCAGGCACAATTCGTCATTTAAAACTTGCTTTCGGAACCGTGAGGAACCTTTTAATAAAATTTACCATGATAGCCTGGTAGTGGTGGGCTGGGTAACTCGTTACTTTATTATACATCCAGGGGAGACGGTATGCTTCGAAGAGCGGAGGATGCTTGCTCTGCTCCACAAAACAAGAATGGTAGACACTTTGCTCCGCGGGTATACTTTCCCGCCTGGTTTCGATGTCGGAGACACAATGTGATTTTAGTAGTTACTCGGAGGTTTCTACAGGGTAAAAATATGTCGGGTCTTATGCTTGTTTGCCACCTTAGTATTATACAAAACGATGTACAATAAGTGTAGGAGTTAGTTTGGTAAAGTATTCTAAGCGCAAACTACCGTCCTTAACTTAATGGTAAGAGAGTTGAAGGTACGTGATGCGAACTAGTCTCTACAGCTTTTAATAAACGGCTGGCTTATTCCAAACACGGTTGTAAAGTGTTTTGGCACGTTGCCGTCGCTTGTCCGGCCATTCGTAACTTGCTGACCTTTTCAAGTAATATAAATGAGTGTGCCCTTTTGTTTGCGGATGTGTTAAACTAATTCATTCACTAAGACATTCCCCACTTATCTTTACTCAAAGCTCAGGTTTTGACTGTGAAGATACTTTCATATTATTAGGCGCACGTTGTTTGACTTGAAATATGTCGCTATATTTCCGTCTACCCGCATACAGAGCATTTATTTTGCTCACGAACTAAGTAGCTCGCTTAAAATATTCCACAAGCCTCCCCTTTATCCTAAAGGCTTAGCGCTGGATGCGAGCTACCAGGCTACAACCCAATTGACTTTTAAAAAGTGAAAATGCTTTTAACGAGTAAATAATTTAACACAAAATGGTGAGATATGTGGTGCTTATGTAAAAGCTGCGGTCGCATTGACGTCAAGCAGCCGTCCATTGGCAACATGAACATGGCATGACAAATGAACAAATATTTACCGTTAATGGAGTTCAACACATTACCGCGTTCGCTTTATTGCCTCTCCATTGAGGCTTTATCTAGCATACGCCTATCGCAACGTATATCAAACTGTCCGCAGCGGTGGGCTAATTTTGAAAATATACGCCGTAATGGATTCGTGGAACGTTCTATAATAATACAAACGCAGGGGATCGTTTGGTTCTGTTCCTATAGGGTGAAATTATATTTTGCTATTCATATGACCTATATTGAGAAGTCGTTTCGATAGTTAATGATGAAATATGTTATGATCTTTAGCAGCACTTCAAAAATGTAAGCAAGATAAAATTTCCAATTCCAAGATTGTCACCATGCAGAAAGCAACTGATGAAATAGGTAAAGACAGCAGTTCAATATGTACTTCTTTGTTGTCTTTCTTTTTAATTAGATGGCTATTCAATAGCTTTAGCACCACTTATAAGAAATGTAGAGACATATTTTATTTTTGCCAAACAATAATTTAATATACACATTATACTCGTATATGCTCAATATTTATCATGAATAGACGTAGTTTATACGCAATAAAGAATATAATAATTGTTTCCTATATCTACGCTCTACGCAATAACAATACGAATGGAAGCTAAATATCTAGGGGAGTTTATGTACCTATATTACTTACATGATATATGTACATAAATATCTATATATACTAATAAAACAGAACTTATAGAAAGGTCAACGTGATAAAGACACGTTAAGGTAGGGCGGAGTAGGCACGACTGGCTCATATCTAAGGATTTAGTTCTGTGGTAGTTATTGCCCCAGTAACGGGGTCCCCAAGTCCCCACCCTCCCACATTGGTTGTCCACAATGGAGGGTAGAGGGTACGATCGTGAAACGCGATATCAATTCGTGAAATTTCTCTTTTTATGCGGCACTGTCCAAGGGAAATTAAAATGTGTGGGATGCGGTTCCGAACAATAACGTTTAATAAAAGTATTTTTATTACCATTGTTGAGCCAATGTAGTATCAGATCAGCTGATCAGATTGTAGCGGCCTTTGTTGATTGAAATACATTACGTATATTATGTTATGCGATAAATATGTCTGTCATAATGAATAATGTGGTCTTAGCAAAAGAGAATACAGTTAAGGCTTTATTGTTTCTCATAACGATGTCACGAAATTTTCGCCATGTAATCGTATAGGTACCTACTCTACGTGGGGATTTTTCGCACTATAAAAAAAAGGTAGGTACCTACTCTACGTGTTTTTTCAAATTGGTATTGACTCTAAGGTATTGACCATCCCACTGTGTCCGACCGCGATGAGTTCATAATATCTCTACGATCATAAAATGTATACCACTCAAGTGCCACTGCAAACTTTTAACACAAAAACACTTTTTAAATACTCGTATTATAGTTTTTTTCTCCATCTTCGCTATCATTAATCACGAATTCTATCACTTATTCTCATTTTCCATCTGCAGGCGTCCCATGACGATAATTTTTTCAAGTTCAGCAATAATTATTTCCCAAGAGCATTATCTCTGGTGCTGTCCCACTTAAATTTTATCAACATCTGACGATGAGAAAATCAAGCTCTTAAATTTGGAAAGGGCTACATAAGGACCTACATAAGGGCAAAGTCTTTCTTTAGTACCGAACCATTTCTTAGGTTTATTGAAATCGGTTAATCTTATAAACGCACTGTAAGAATAAGCTTTTTATTAGGATCTAACCTTTTTAGGCGAAAGAAGGTGAATGAACAGTGAATAAATGCAATTCAGATAGTCCTTAGAGTAGTTATACTTTATTGTTTTGCTACTGATTGAGGTTAAGCCAGGAGCCTCGGTCTGAACAATATTCGTGCCTACGGTTATTATAATAGGCGCGCTCTCCAGTTAATGTAGGGATGGAATACTCCTATCGTTTAGTACTTAACTATTTTTTTGTTTTTGATAAATTTAAGTTAAATTACATAGTTAAATTACAATAGTAAAAACCCCCCGAAAGGAAAAACTTCACGAAAAAAAAAATGTTTCAAACGACAATGAAACATAATTTTGAACTGATTTCTTCACCTATACTTTAGTTCATCATGATCGTCCTTAACAATTATATCCCACAACCCAAGTTCAATCGTGTTCGGAGGGTATTAAAATTAACGGTGATTGACGATGAAAGTAAAAATGCTCCATCTTCTGTACTTGTATTTATCTAAGTATTCAGTGGTAAAATGTAATCGAGATTTCCTCTGCTTTTAAATAGTTGTACTTTTAAAACCGTCGTAAGTACGAGTAACAGGGTGTTCCAACACTTTGTTGAACGGATTTAAAGTTTTAAAATTCCGTGGTATTTCCTTTGTTTTAACGTCGTCACGTGCTAAAGCTTTTTATTATCCGACTCCCCCTCTCTATACTTCGAGTGTGAGGATGCGGCGTGCTTGTAGAATAGCATGTCGTTTCCTTGCAATTGTGACTTAGATTTCTATGCACCGGATATTTCAATGCAAGATTTGCAAGCAATGAAAAATGTTTGTTGGTATCTGTTGATATGATAGTTATTTGTTATTTTATTATCGGCGCCTACGACCTTTTCGGCTTGATTTCATTAAACTCAGATATTTGAGTGAGATTTGAGAAACTTTTAATAACAGTAGGTACAAACAAATATCACCTATATTCCATTTTATGTTCGATATCACAAAGAAAACATTAAGTACGAAACACAACATGAATCGAATAACTCAATTACAAATGTAACAAAATATTTTATAAAGGACCAACCACTGAGAATCATAAATAGGCTACGTAATGAATTCCGTGAAGAGCGCCCGTAAGAAGAACGTGACATAAATCCTGGCTCAATAAACGAGACGAGTGACGAGCTCAAGTCGCAGTCGGCTTGACGCGAGAGTTTCCTTTATAGAAACAAGAACACCCACTCTCCTTATGCCGAACCTCCTTCATATTTTGCGCTTACGTATAAAATGTTTCTGTTATTACCGCAATATAACATTTTACGTACCTACGCATAACAATTTTGCGGGAATAACGAGGATTATTTTAAACCATGACCTGGATCACTAAACTAGGTACTATTTATTTAATGAAATACATAAACACGAACTTCCTTTACAAGACATACCTAATGGATGGAAGAAAATCAACGTTTGTAAACATAAATTTGAAGTCAATGATGTCCCGCTGCAGGGCGCAAATGCGCTTGGCATGACGCCAATGTTTTGCTTCAACGCCCTTTTATCTCTCGTCAAAATGCCAAAAATAAAGCACTTATTTAACATTTTACACATGTTACGCATTCTCAAATTGATGACAAATGTTTTATTATGTTTTAATAATAGTTTTCTTTCTTTTCAGGGACGGTGCTCGCTGTCGAAGTTCATTTCGAAAATAAAGATAGTGGATTTTTTCTGAAGCATACAGCGCGATGGAGTGGCTCAGGCCCGCCTCCTGAACCTGTGGGAACAGCCTTACCCGGCGCTTTATTATCACTCGATCGGTTCACAGTTTTACAAGGCTCAGCACCGGCATCAGTCCGTGCTACTTATGGGCCTTTCTCCACCAAGCAAACTGTGCCGGCACGGTACGCGGTACCCGATCCTTTAGAACCACCTAGAAGAAATGCGTCACTGACAGAATTACAAGACGCGACAGCTCACAGATTAGATGTGTCCGCACATTTAGTTTTTCGAGAACTACCTCGTGATGCTCCAGTGTTACGAGTGCTTTTTCATACGGGTGGAGAAGGAGGCGCAAGGCGTGCAGCCACGCGACCTCGTCGAGTGTGCATCACGTTGCATGCGAGTTATGGTTCGCGAACATTAACTGCAACATGTGGCCCCGAAGGAGAAGAGGGAGCTTGCCTTGCCGAGTTGACAGTGCCGGCTGCATGGTGGCCTGCCGATGGCAAGGGTAAACGGCCTCCAAGGCAAGTGAGACTGGCATACAGCGCAGCAGAAGCCAGTAGTGGAGAGACAGGAGAGGGTGCTTGTGGTCGAGTATCCGTACAACCCGCATGGCCCCTAGGGTATGTGACGCTAGCTGGAGCTCGAGCTGGATATAGAGAAGCACGCGCCGGAGATGCTGCGCTCTTACTACCTCGAGCACCTCTATATCCCCATTCTCGTCTTCATCTGCCCTTCGTAGTTCGACGAGACGCGAGCCACACAATTTCACATGTTGTTATCAGGTACGTTCGTATTTATATAGAAGTTAAATAATTTACATCGCATGTGTCTTAACAAACATGCATAATACAAACACGATAATTTCAATTTATTATAACGACAGTGTTCAATACTGTTAGACCGTCCCACCCAAGTAATGTTTATTCCTCGATATTAAGACCTAACATAGCGGTTTGTAATACTCACACACACCATGGAATCTGTCAACGTATGAGGGCCTTCAAGTTAAAGTAACTTACGCCTCTCTGTCTTATGTCAGAGTGACTAGGGATAAATATTTATTGGTATTCCGCCCGACTGGACTGGTTTATTGCTTGTCATTAGAGCCACAGTTAGAGCTCTTCTATTTTGCGTGGGTAGAAACAAAATTCAAATAACTCTCCCGACGTTCTTTCGTTGAAAGGAATGCAAAATTATTTTGTTAAACAAAACAAAACCGATTGTATCCTTGTGAAATTTTACAAGTTTGGCATGTTCAACGCGGTGGTGTAGAGCTGAATAAATTACCAACAAAGCGGTCATATTTCGAGTACCTACTTACCTACTGGAAATAGTACGGACCTCAATGCACCAATTAAAACTTCTTCTTGCACCAGTATAGACCTCCAAATGATTGGATACACTTTAAGTACATGTAGAATATGTACCTACCTAGATGTAAATATTTAAAGATGAGAATTTATTTTAAAGCCAAACTAAGCCGAAAGTAATCCGTCGTCTAGACTTTAGCAAGACAATGATAGAAATATTAATATCTACGTTGAAGAGCATGTATAAAGGAATAGAAATCTTATTGTCAAACTCATAAAACTAAATGTGTCATACACTGATATTATTTCAATTTTGAAATTTGTTAGACAATGAGTCTGTCTTTTTTAAGCTTTATGAATTATTGTGATCATAGAATTGTAGCAATTTTTATTATACGCTCAATTGTAGGTACACCAAGTAAAAATTTATAATTAAAATCTATACGACTCTCTGAAAGCCAAGAACACGCGGCGAAACTGAGTAATACAAACCAAAGGCAACTTCTGCCTCGGCAGAATATTAGGCGGCAGCAGTAAAGCTCCCAGCCAAATAAGTAAGGGAGGCATTGCCATTACTGTTTTGCCTAAGGGTACCTAACGGCATTTCTAGTCCATCCACCTATGTATTAATAAATCAAGTAGCCCATTGCAGTCCACTGTTGGGAGCCTTTGGCCTACTGTTTCCACGTTGGCCAGACAGGTTGGTACAGGGTTTTATATCGAGCTTTCCTTCTCTCGCAGTGATATCATCTGCGTATTTTTCCGTTAGTCGCCTCTTACGACTCCCTTGGGATGAGATGGGTGGTGATACTTGTATTCTTTCTCCATCACCGTCACTTTCTTCATGTATATCTAGGCCATAAGTATGCTGTGCCTTAAGCTTATATTATTCCAACCTAGTGGCGAAAAAGGGGCATAAAGCAAGATTATTTTGATAGAAGATCGTAGCTAAAAGAAGGTGCTATCCAAGTCAGGCGAGTCCGTTTTAAGCAGGGATTTCCTTCCGTCCTAAAATAATATTTATGGGTAATGGCGCCTTCCTTTGTATCGTCTGTAGGACGCGTGATACATTCGTGATTTTATGTCTCTATGTGATTGCCTTGGAACGTGCTACTGTAAGTATTTTCTTTTACTTAGTTTTCGTTAGAATTTTACCGAAGGTTCTAGGCAAGAAAATACTTAAAGAAATTATTTTATTATTCTACAGTAAGGTAGAGTTAAATGAGGACTCACAATTCACTAATCATTGTATTGGGTCCCACGTGAACTACTTTTCGTGGCCCATACCACTGAGGCAGATTCTGAAATTTGATTTAAAATCAAAATCAAAATTCATTTATTGCAGAAACATGGCTATTTACATAGGTATTATAAAATGTTTTTCCAGCACATTTCGCCGTTTTTAGCAGCATGCAATATTTCTGTTCATAGACGTAATTAAAAATATCTATAAAAATTAGACGATAATTCTCATCGATGTCAGCGTGTATACAGTAAATATGTCAGTAAATAAATTATGATAATAAGTAAGAACAACAAAAGCGGATGCTAATGTCAACCGAAAAATGGAAGGAAATAATAATTTTGAAATAATTTATCAGAGTGAAATTCATATAATAATTAATATTTTATGTCATAAAAGGAAAGAAATATAATCATCACATAATTTTTCAATGTCAATATTCATTTAAGATAATTAATAAATAATAATAGTATAAACTAGGTATTTGCTATAATATAATTTAATTTAAACTGCTTACAATTTGCTATATAATCAAAACTTCATCGAAAATGGTACCTACATGCATTATATGTTTCAACTTTTGAGTTACGAGGCAGCTTCGGCCCCACTCTCCCGGGAATACCTGACACTGCAAGCAGCTAAATGGAAATTTATATCTCCTTCGCTCTAACTATTAAAATATATTGCTTGCTATCCTAACTATAAGCAACGACATTTGAGACAACTGTGGCTCTTCGATCAAGTTTATCGTATAGTATGTATTATAGAAGCAGTTTTATGCTACGGCGAGCTTTTCATATAAAGATCATAGGAATAGCTTCGTTTATGTAGACGGATTTGCAAAATTCGTTGAAATAATTAAAGCCAGTATCTACTTCGAAATCAGATTACAACAACTCAGACCTCAAGATTACATATATTATTTATTTCTTTATTTATTTATATTGGAGCTACCTACTTCAATCGTTGAGAAATATTGAAGTAAATTTAGGGTCGGATGATTTTCATTTGAACTTGGAAGTTTCCAGTTGCTTAAATATTAGTAAAGTTATGTCAAACGAAATTCGAAACTTCATTAAGTATAATCATTTTAAACTGGTTTAAACTCTAATTATTACGATATCGACTTCAGGAACCAGTTGAACAGTTTATTCATATTTTAATTGCGTTATATTTTTTGCCTACAGGATGAAGGTTAAGTCAGGATTAAGGCTGGTGAGCGTGACAGCTGCAAACTCCCGGTGGGCGGTCACGGCAGAGGTCAAACCTCGGGCGGCGACCGTCACGGCTACCAGGCTCGAACAGCCTCTAAGAGATGAGGACGGATCGGATCTGTAAGTTATTTACAAGTACAAGTCGACTTCAAAAATGGCGGTTCTCAATTCGTACGCATTTTTTTTCCTATGTTTGTTACGCGATTGTGAAGCCAATTCTAGACGGATTTTGAAAATTATTTTTCTGTTCGTAAGTAGATTATTCAGAAGTGGTCCCATTTAAATTTCGTAAAGATCTGATGATGGCTTTCCGAGATTAGACCAAGGAATTCTTCAAAAAGTACCAGGAAATCAGCCGCGATTTCTGCAATCGCATATTATTGCAATGTTTCTGCCATTACACATCATAACATCACGCCTGAGTCCTTTGAAGGGGTACGCAGAAGTGTTCAGAATATTCAGCTATATTTCCGGTGTATATGCATTGATTTTAAAAATTATTTTTGTATTCGCTTTGGTATACTTTTGAGATAGTCCTATATTAATTTCAGTCGCCGGTTCGGTCTGTAGTGCAGCGTCAGCAGCGCATGTACAGTCAGGTCACTATACAAGCGATGTACAGTAGGGTGTCCCGTCGATGTATGGAGAAAATTTTTTTTCGAGCTACGGCTACGCAAGAGGTATCAAAAGTTGCGTTTTGACGCGTACATTACGATTACCATTAAATTTTATTAGATATCTGTCATCTTGAGGGCTCTACCGGACCTTGAAGTTTATGAAATGTGCAATTTTTAGGGGTTCCTAACATAAGCTACAATTCATACAAAAATAACATTAAAATGGTTTTTATTAAATTTAAGAGTACAAAAATGAGTTAGTCCAGCGTTAAAAATAGTTGAAATACAATAATATCAATAAATATTTAAAAAAAACGGAACTGGTCTTTGTGTCAAAACAAGGTATTTCCGCGTGATATTTTGATATGTTCCTAATGAATTCATCCCGAGCTGTAGCATTCATGACGATTCGAGAAGCCTCCGTCACTAATATGAAACAACTTTCTATTGTCTGTGTGTGACAAGGAAAGTCAACGATATCAAGGTTTAGTTCTTTAGCCTTAATTCTGAGTCCATCATTGGAGATGTGTCGCAGGATCAGTGGAGCTGAGATATCTCACAGTCTCGCTCTCACCAAAGTATTCAATCTCGAGTTAAGAGGTTAAGTTTTAGTGCTTTAAATACCTTGAGAAAAAGGCTCTTCAGCAGCAGCGAGAACCAGTTCTCTGACCTTAATATTTTGCGAGATGTAATCTCTGGAATATGGTCTCAGTCAGCTAATAACATGGCAATAAGCAAATTTTCTGAGTGCGCGAAAAAAGCGTTTCTTTCCATCACCGCATCTATAAGTAGATCTCTGTCTATCAGGTAAAAATTGAGAGTACGTAATAATTTAAGAAATATGCTAGCCTCCATCTTTAAATTATAGGTTTTGCTTAACAAGAAGCCAAACGCCATCAGCATACTCAGGCCGGTATTCTAGAACGGTACTCAGTTATGAATATCGATTTATCTGAGGACAGGTTGTAACGACAATCTGTGAAGTCCTTCAGTCTATCTAAACAATCTGTCCTAAGGTAGATTGAGATTCAGGACTGAGTTTCTTTCCGGGATACGGGCCTCAGACTTAACATAAGTACTAACTGTTTCGCCGTCAGAAAAAATTGCAGCTGCTTGAGAATTAGGTGGTCTCGTTTGGTTTCTCAACATGCAAAAGCCATCATATAAAGAAGGAGTCAAGCATATTTTTCAAATGATTACTTATGTGTAGATATTTTCGATGTTTACCTGATAGACAGAGATCTATAGATTCAGTGATCGACGTTTTTTACGCGCACCCAATAAAATTGCTTATAGCCATGTTATTTGACGATAGAGACCATATTTGAGACTTTGCATTTAGCAAGATATTAAAAGTCAGTGAAGCAGAAAAGAGCACCTCTCCCAGGGTATTTAAAACACCAAAATTTGATTTCTTACTACGAGATTTTGGTTTTTATTTTGGACAAGTACCTAGTCTCACTTCGTATTGAATTTAGTATTGTTTATATTATATCTATAACTGAAACACGTAATTTATCACAAGAAAGTACGGAGTGACACCTTTTTCAGCAATAAAACCGCAATAGAAATGAGACGAACTGCCTCACCATTGTAGAAGAGAATTTGAGAAAAACCAGTCAAAACATTAATTTCGCGCGTTCGGGCCAAACCTATTCTTCATAGGAAATACATTTTTCATTACTTGCAAATCGTAAATTGGTGTCTTAATATCATTTTAATTACAAAATAAAATGTGATTAAGGTAAAAAAATAATAATAGACGATATGCACTGAAGGGTCACTTAAGTGATTTTTTGAAAAATAAAAGTGCCGGTAGAGCCCTCAAGATATTTTCATATAATTTTATTATTATTTTTACGGTAATGAACAACTCATAACGCAACTTTTGGGGGGTCTTGTGTAACGAAAATCGAAAAAAAAGATTATCGGGACACCCTAATGTACAGTCGTGAGACTGTACAAACTCACTAAAAAGAGAAACATAAATTAATTTTAGCAAAAAAGTTTAACCGACTTTAAGAAACGAAAAAGAGCCACTGAAAAGCGAAAAATAACTTAATTTACAGACTTACTGATTTATTAGAAGTCGGTGCCAGCCAACTTTGTTTGTTGTGTCTGAACTACTATGATGCAATCAATTGAAATATGGCCTCTTGGGCTGAGCACCGACTTCTAATAAATCAGTAGGTAAGTCTGTAAATTAAGTTATTTTTCGCTTTTCAGTGCCTCTTTTTCGTTTCTTGATCCCGGTTAAACTTTTTTGCTAAAATTATTTTTTTATTTTCCATGCGGCTGCTGTTATGATGGGTCATACGGCTATGAGTTTGTTGCCTGGTTAGAAAGTAAACTCTTCTTTCTGTCGTGTTGCGTCCCTAACCATGTATACGCAGTAATTACTAAGGCACGTCCTTTCCGACATGAAACCATATTAGATAATCTCATTACGAGCTTCCTGATCTAAACGTTTTAAACTCAACTAGTACCATCCGGTGAACATCAGCGCTGAGTATATTACTCTCATGATTAATAAATGACGGTAACGATTAAGACAAGCAGAAGGATTCATGGTAACTACTGTTGAAAGTTTACGCGAATAATACCTACCTACTATTTTGAATGGATTCAGTCATGATCGTATCGGTACCGTATCGGAGTCTCCCCGTGATCATGACTGTTGTGCAGAAGTCGAAACATGGTGTAAAGTAAAAAATAAGTTATTTTAAAATAGTGAAAGCAAATCGCGATAGAATCCATTAACAATAAATTTATATTTTTACTATACTTTTACTTTACTAGATATATATAAATAAATCAAACCTTCTATAATATATAAAAGTGTAAAATTGAGGGTAAAATTGACTCTATAAATACCTAAGTGTGAAATTGAGACAAAATGGAAAAGACGGATATTTTCAAAAATTTATTCAACAAAATTCCGTTTTGCAATTCAGCGATATCTCAGTTACGAGTCGGTAAAATGCTATTGCAATCGGAGTGCTCGCAGATAAAGTGCTTTCAAGCCGGTCAGCCGGACATTTAATGGTTTCATTTCTATTTCCATTTTATTTTATAATATAGCTATTTTTCGTATTCTTTTAAGTAGCTAATTTGACAAGCCACTGATCAATAAGGCCAATTCTCGTACAGTCAGTCACTTAACATTTGCAGTGATCGCCCAAGTCAATCCAATGAAAACAAATAGATATTATCATCATTATTTCGTCACGTGTCATTGAATATAAGTAAATCAAACCTTGAAATAAATTGAAATATCTTTTTAATTTATGAAGCCATTAAATTAGTCTTTTTGCATTGGGTTACCGTATATCCAGAATACTTCTCAAAAGCGATTGAGAAATGTGCAGTGATTTGAAATATTGTTATGTAGGTATATGTCCATGATAAAGGACTGCTTGACGGAATGAATGTATATAATTATTATGAAATCATACAATAGTGAACCCCTTACAAGGAACGAGAAAAAAAAAACCAATGGTTAATTAAATTACTATACATACTTAGGTAGAAACACATTGAAACTCTATAATTGTAGTCATACCTAGGGATGCAAAATTACGTAATTTTACCGAAAACGCAGGTAAAATACGGTAATTTTACGGTCATTTATATAAATTACGGGAAAATTACCGGCGACTTAAAACGTTTTAAATTTCAATTTGTTTTGAATCCCGCGCGTATTATGTTACGATATCAAAATGTGAGATCAGGGAACACCAGGGTTCTTCAAAAAAGGTGATAAGACCTTGCTGAAGAACTATAGGCCCATCTCACTCTTGAGCCATGTCTACAAGTTGTTCTCCGTCGTCACGGAGTCGTCACAAATCGCCTTGCGGGTAAGCTCGACGAGTTCCAGCCACCTGAGCAAGTCGGGTTTCAAAAAGGCTATGTTACCGTGGACCACATCCATACTGTTCGGCAGATTGTAGAAAAGACGCAGGAGTACAATCAGCTGCTGTGTATGGCGTTTGTGGACTACGAAAAAGCCTTCGACATCAAAATCGAGGTGCTGAGCTGCTTATATGACACTGCCACAATGTTCGTCCAGCTCCAAGACCAGAAGACGAAACCCATTAGCCTCCAGCGCGGCGTGGAGTGAGACAAGGAGATTTTATATCTCCCAAACTATCCACTAACACATTGGAGGACGTTTTCAAGACTCTGATTGGACTGAGCGGGGCATCAACATCAACGGTGAGTACATCTCGCACCTTCGGTTCGCCGTCGACATCGTATGACCTACGGTGCCGAAACGTTGCCACTGAAGGTGGGGTTAGTCCACGACCTAAAAGTCGCGCAGCGGGCTTTGGAACGAGCTATGCTTGGAGTCTCTTTGAAGGATAGAATTCGAAACGAGATCATCCGACATAGAACCAAAGTTACCGACATAGCCCGCAGAATAAGCCAGCTGAAGTGGTTTTTATACTTACAGCCCACTGGCTGGCCACATCTGTCGAAGAACTGATGGCCGTTGGGGCAGATGAGTCTTAGAGTAGAGACCGCGAGAAGAAAAACGGAAGGTGGGACACCCCCTAGCCAGGTGGACTGACGACCTGTTACCGGGGGCTGGGACAAACTGGATGCGGAAGGCAGAAACGTGGCGCATATTGGAAGAGGCCTAAGTCCAGCAGTGGACTGCGATAGGCTAATTGATTGATTGACAATGAAAATGAAACAATTTGTTAATTCTGAGAGTTTTTATACTCGTAGGTACGGTTTTTTTAATTCTTTATACTTACTGTCACTTTTTTCGTGTTGTTGATTGTGAAGAGTGATCTAAATAAAATAAATATAACAATGAACAATGATATATTTTCACTGTTTACTCTGGATATACTATATTATTTTAATCGAAGAAATGATATCCTTCTCGGTAATTTTACCGAAAATTACCGAATTTTACCGTAAAATACCAAATTTTACGTAAAATATTGTTTATTACCGTATTTTACCAGGGTAATTTTACCGCTCAACATCCCTAGTCATACCTAAATACGGTTAATTGATTTCTTGTGGTTCAATAAAATTGTACGATATCCTTCCAATTTGCGAGTTAAGATAACTTAATGAATACATAATTCTGCCAAATTGGATATTTCACATTCATAGTGTAAGGTATCTCAGAAGGAAACAGCGTAGATCAGGTTAACAAAACTCATTTATTCGCTTGGTACAATTATCTCTTCAAAACGCATCAGTAGATAGATATCATCAAAACTTATTAGCAGGTATCATCAAAACTTATCTGGTTCAAAACTTATCAGCAGGTATCATCAAAACTTATCAGGTTCAAAACTTATTAGTCGATATCTTCAAAACTTATCCTGGTTCAAAACCAGCAGATATCATCAAAACTTATCTGGTTCAAGACTTATCAGTAGGTATCAAAACTTATACGGTTGTCAAAACTTATCGGTTATTAAACTTAGTGGTTATCAAAACTTTCATATTATTCATCAACAAACTTTCAAACTTATAATCATAAAATTATTAACCAACATCTGATTTTACAACCATTGACACTCTTTTTTTGACAGCCGTCATCCTTCCTTACTTCCTTCCTACGCGCCACCATCTGCAGACCCAGTGTGGCCAGCCTAATAAAATTATATTCCACGCACGTTGAAATTAAATGCAACCTTACACTCGACCATCCTGAACAACGTGCATGCCCTCATGCACGCACCTGGTGGAACCTTACACTCGGTGAAAGAAACATTCAATCAATTAGACTATTGCAGTCAACTGCTGGACATAAGCTTCTCCCAATGTGCGCCACGCCTGCCGATCCACCGTCTTCGACATCCAGTCTGTCCCAGTCACCTTTAACAGGTCGTCAGTCCATCTGCCTTAGGGACGTTCCACCTTTTGTTTTCCTTCTCGCAGTCTCCACTCTAGGACTCGTCTTTCCTGCTCCAACGGCAACCGGAAAGAAGCATTGTTATAAATTAACACAAATGTCTCCAAGGGAATTTACAATAGATTAATTAGACATTTTGAAGCATTTATTATACTAGCTATTACAATTGATTAAGAAAGAGAAAAGAGAATCGACCTCGGGCGGACTCAAATCCACGATCTTTCCCTTACAGGGCAATGATCTGACCAAGCCACCGAGACCCGCACGAAGCCAATCCAAATTCCTCACTCGTCTCGTCCGGGACGTCTTTAGACATAATATTTATATATGAATCAGTGCATGGAATAAATGAAGCTTTATTATTACATATTATTATAGGTATAGCTATAGATTTGGTTGAAGCCTAATCATATAGCGAATTTTTCCATACGTAACATAGTAGATAGCCCAGGCATTCAATTTGAAACGTTTCAGGTCAGGTAAGTCAAACGTATTTGTTTCCCCACACTTGGCACGAACTATTACAATAAATTCCGAAGCTATGTAATGTCACGAAAACAGTACAAAAATACAGGAAACCACACTTTACTAATAACAAGGCACATACTAGCTATCCAATAAGTCCTTATCGCTTTATCAAGCTCTACAGAAGTCACATGAATCTATGGTTGCCTACGATCGGTTGCAACCGTTGTTTTTCTTTTGCTTTTCATACTTTCGAACAGGAAGTTTACCTTTATCATAGTTTGAGCAGCCTGAGCCTTGTCGATATTACATTTAACAGTCTAACGGATGGATGATATGTCGGAATTTTTACAGATCTCTCTAGTCACTTCATTCAACGAGGGGTGAAACTCACTGTTCATCCTAACACCAAAAGAACTTATTGTGTTTTATATTGCGTTATTTAGGCCCATTTAGATCCTATGATCCATTTGAATTCAGCGTCCCAATTTTTATCATCACCGTGTAGATTTTGAGCGGTTAGAGAATCAAGGATCGTCCCATCACGAAATTCGACCTGACTGTTAGATCGTGGGCTGGCTACGCATTCAACACGTGCATCTTTCCCCGCTCTAGGAAACAAGAACCTCGATTAGTTATGAATCTATCAGGTGTTCTAAATGTACTCGTATCAAAAATATCCTGTAATATTGTAATAGCATTCACCTCGTTTGTGTTCCTAACCGATTTGATAAATAAGTACTTGGTAAATTAGTCGACTATTGCTATGATGTGTATAACCTTTCTTCGACTTCACAAAGAGGCCAAGATGGTAATTGGGCACGCAAGGTATGAACCGGTATCTCTACTTTTTCTATCGGATTTAGAAGACCTTGGCTACTTCTCACACAATCAAACGACATCGTTACTTCTCTTACAAATCTGCCACCTTGCTTCCTTCGGAAGTACTAATCTAAGACATTCCTTATCAAGTTATCACCTTATCACACACAGCGAAATATTCTTTTTATTCTTCACCGCAAATGTCTCAAATATTCTAGCCCCTTTTGCAAAATCATTTTTCAAGATATTGCATACACAACGCAGTTCTAAGTCTCCTAATTTTAAGCCACTAATTCTCCTCACCAATGACCATAACTGACTTTAGACACTGCTCGAAGTTCTTTGTATCGCTCATACAGTAATGGAGTTTCTTGACGGAGCTTCAACGTGTCCCATCTTAGCGCCTGCTCTATACTCCAAGAACAGTCAAATTCCTGTAATAACAACGACCACCGAGCTATACGAGATATGAGATCACGCTTAACAAACTTAGACTGTAACGCACTACAATCAATGATAGGTAATTTGAAAGGATATTCTAAAAGGTACACTCTAAACTTCTTAAGAAAGTAAAACACGTCTAATGACTCCAGTTCGCAGGAGCCTACTTTTATCATTATAGGGAATCAAATTGCCTGAACGAATTTTTGTAAATCTTCATGAGCAGGTATCTGAATCTATCAACCTATCGACGTTCTGTACTCTTTCTGCCCGCTGCGACACACTAAAATCTTTTGACAGAACGCAAGCCACAATGCATGGGTGTAATCAATTATGATTACATAACTGATAAAAACCCATCTTTCATCTGGTAAACACCTCCGCATACCATACAGTTCCAATATACCACATACCATTGTGACCTCTGACATATTCACAGCTGACAGCGTGTTAGCTTCTCAATACAACAAACTGTTTCCAAATACACAAACCATTGTGGCCTCCGTCATATCCACAGCTGGTCTACCATACCGCATCGAGACAGTTCCAACATACCACATTGCCATTGTGACCTCCGACATATTCACAGCTGACACAGCATGTTGGCCTCTCAATACAGCAAACCGTTTCCTAACACAAACCATTGTGGCCTCCGTCATATCCACAGCTGGTTTACCATACCGCATCGAGACATCCTTAACTACAATGTGCGATTGTACAGAGACAGTTTGACCAATAAGTAGAGGTTTCTCCAGTAAGTCATCATCTACGATCCTACACAACATCACAGCAGCGGTCACACCATCCACTGACAAACAACTCGACAGGGCTACCTGATGACACGAGACAGTTGCCGAACCGTTACATTGATGCAGGATTATTATCGTGGCTGAGTAACAAAATCCGATTTACAAAAACCATGAAAATTTCCAGTTACCATCCATGTTGGAAATGTATTAGCTAAATGGTAAGTAGAATCGAAAAATGGTGAGAGGAAACTAAAAATGATTATTGAATTCCTATTCAACGATACCCTACTTGACATGGTTTGTTAACTTTCATTTCCACAATATTTATGGCGTCCAGCGGTCCAGTAGATGCCATATTGAATTTTCACTAACGTCATGTCTTTAGTGACGATCGCCGAACTAAGAGGAATCGATTGACGTGTGAATCATAAAAATCGGCCCAGGCGTTTAGTCTGTATAATGCTTCAAAGGAAATTACATACATAGGCTGATAAACACATTACCACTCCTTTGCGACGCGCAGTCGGATAATAAAAAGGTGTACGTGTGGTACGTGTGTGTGAAAGCTATAGGTAATACCTTAGAAGCTTTTCATCGAACTAGGTAGTGAGGTGACGTGACGTTCATAAGTTGCTGTGTTAGACCCTACGACCCTATGGCTCGGGTTTACACACATCTGCCTTGTGTCCTACCTTATCACACTGACTATACTTAGTCAATAGTTTCGAGTATATCATGGGTACGGCTACATAACCTTTCTGTGCGACGACCGAAGCACGCCGAATCACGACCGCCCTGCAGCATGCTTCGGCTGTGGTACTCGCCGCTGGTTTCCCCAATCGGAGTCTCCCGTCGTTGTCTACGCCGCCGGTTGCGACGTTCATCTTCCTCACGTTCTATCCGAAGGTCTCGCTTAATACGGCTTATCTTGTCCCGCTCCCACTCCAAGGCACGCTCTTTTTCTTTCTGCCTCGGCAACCGCTGCGGCTACTTCTTTGAGCGCTAGTGCGCCTGGAATGTCTACGACTGGAGCACGACGGTCTCATGCCTCATGGAGCCAGAATCTGCATTTCTTTATCCATTCTCGAACTCGAAATCAATTAAAACATGATTAATTTTTATTAGTCATCAACAATTGGTACCATTTATAGAAATGTCTTATTACAAAAATCGTAATATCTCGAAAACTAGGCACAGTCCTAACACAAAATTAACCAGATAAATGTACCCCTATATGAAACCCCATGCATTTATAATTTTTTTTTTTTTTTTTTTTTTTTTGTCCCCTTCTTCATGTGATAAGAAACGATGTGTCTCTGAATAAGTGAATTTCATTGATAAGAATATGGTACATCGAAGTCTTTGTTTTTTTTATTTTATTTATCCAATTTCATACTGAAACGTAAACATTAAAAAATCAAAACGAAACTTTAAATACGGTCTCTACGCACAGAATATCAAAATAAATTTTAAAAATATGACATTATACTTAATATATCATGGGACATTAATGGGACATTATACTTAATATATCATAACTGTATCATTATGAAACATTTTTTTTTTCATTGCGATACAACTTCAGCTGAATTTTTTCTACATAGTCTGTGAACGCGGTGCAATATGCATATGCAATCATTTTGGCGCTCAACGATTGTCATCTTATGCAAACTATATTAATCAATTCATGAGATTACTTAGTTATAGTAGTGTATGAAATATTAAATTTAACAATAATAATATCAATAATAATGTCAAATACCCACTAATACAACTCATGTCACGCATGCAATCAAATAATTATTTAATAAGTCAGCTTATCCATTTTACATCAGTGTAGGTAATGACTGTAGAAACAAATTCTAAATGCTCGCACACCCCGTTGGATCCATAAATAAATTCCATTGTCAAGGTCATAGCTTCAATTACCCATCACACGTTAGCTAGCATCTCAGATTAAAAAAATAGGTAGCTAGCTACCAAGTCCAGCACACATCTTATAACGTGTCCACCTTGCAGATGATGCCACGCGCTCTCTTTTATAGAAGGACACAAACAATATCGAAAGTAGGTACATTGTTCTGGTATCTGGTAAGTTTGTATACATTGTTCTGGTATAGGTACTAGAATTATTATAGGCGTGTACTTACAGTTTCCATCCCACTTCTGAAATGTAAGGTATCTCAGAAGGAAACAGCGTAGATCAGGTTAACAAAACTCATTTATTCGCTTGGTACAATTATCTCTTCAAAACGCATCAGTAGATAGATATCATCAAAACTTATTAGCAGGTATCATCAAAACTTATCTGGTTCAAAACTTATCAGCAGGTATCATCAAAACTTATCAGGTTCAAAACTTATTAGTCGATATCTTCAAAACTTATCCTGGTTCAAAACCAGCAGATATCATCAAAACTTATCTGGTTCAAGACTTATCAGTAGGTATCAAAACTTATACGGTTGTCAAAACTTATCGGTTATTAAACTTAGTGGTTATCAAAACTTTCATATTATTCATCAACAAACTTTCAAACTTATAATCATAAAATTATTAACCAACATCTGATTTTACAACCATTGACACTCTTTTTTTGACAGCCGTCATCCTTCCTTACTTCCTTCCTACGCGCCACCATCTGCAGACCCAGTGTGGCCAGCCTAATAAAATTATATTCCACGCACGTTGAAATTAAATGCAACCTTACAATAGTTATCTAATTGCTTGGTTAAAACCGTAACAACGCCTAATATAACTTTGAAAAACCGTGCCACTGTGGCCTCTACTATCAAATTCTTGAGTTTTTCTATTTTTTGTCAAAAGTTTGTATTCCTGCAGACTTATTATGTTATAACCATTTAAATCAATGCCTGCAAATAAATCATAAAAACAAATTGACACTTGAAGTTATAAGAATCCGGTAGCGTTATGTGAGGTGAGAGTTTTATTTTTGAATATTCCCATTTTTTTTACAAAAAAAAAAATAACCCCGAGGTACTGTCAGTAACAAACTTGTTTAGGCCCAATCAAAATTAATCAATTAAAATGTAATATCGAAAGCAACAAATATTTTGGTCAGCATAAAGTGTTTTTGGGTGGTATACGTACAAAATATGTTGTAATTAATATCTATGTTGATATTTCATTACGCCGCGCCGCTGGTAGGTTGTATGGTTGTTATACGAGTTTTGTGGACGTAAATGAAAAAATATTTTTTTTATTCTTCTCGTTCTATAGCAAAACGTTTCCATTCCTCATTTCTTTAGGAAGATTTGTTCACAATTTCGCCCACGACTACTTTACATTTGCACAGCCATAAATTTAGTCGACGCTTTTCCGCTTAATGAAACTCGATGTCGCAGCAAACTTTTTATTGTTTAGATAATTTCGTTTTCAGAGAATGCGAGACATCAGTAGCATTCTATACTCTGTGTAACTTAGGTTTGTAGCTAACTTCTTGTTATTTAAAATCAACTGGAAATCACTGAAACCTCACGTGGTCTTGTGTATGGAAACCAGGGTCGTCAAACTCTCATATTATTATTATAAGATTATCAATACCAATCACGTTACCTATAATCACCTAACCTATAACCAATCGTGCTGGAAATGGCCAAATTGTGGCACACATGCAAAAGCTGCTGTGAGGCGAAGATCTTACTTTAGAAATATGTAGATATTCTGTGATGTAACCTATTTATAATTATCGTCTATTTAACATTATCCATGATTTTCACAAACCACGTTTGTGAACTTAGAGATTGAAAAGGTATTTTTGCAAACAAAATTTTTAGCTAGTAATACCATTATGGGTTTTTATAAAAATACACTTTTGTTTTAGGGATATCCAAGAAAGTAGCGGTGTAGGAGAACCCGGGTGGGAGGAGATCCTCACATGGTTAGTGGAAGTTGGCGCTGAAGGTGAGGGTGATGGGGAAGGATCTGAAGGTGAATCGGGACGTGGAACCGCACGAATCAGTTGGTCAGCTAAGGTGTCATCTGCACCCACTACGACATCCACGACTGAAGAACCACCTCATGAACATAGAGTCAGCACTCGACTGGACATTGAAAAAGACGATATTCAAGCCGTGCTGCCGATTTCTAAGGTTGGTAAAGTTCTTACTAATATTCTATTTTTTCAAATTATCTACCTACCTATTAAAACAATTAACACGTGAAAAAAATACAATAATCTGTAGAGTGCATTCCATAGATATCTTTTTGATGCGTTAATAGCCATCGACGCTCATCGATCTTTCGTCTGTCAAAAATAGTAAAGAATATTTATGCTTGGTCTTGTTCTTTTTCTATTTCATAAATACTTATCGTTTTTATTTCGATTTAACCTTACATTGAATTTTTATTAGTAATACTCTTGGTGGTATTAATTTGAACCTTCGAACAGCCTCGTAACCTACTCTGTCCAACAGAACTACCTAATTTTGTATTATCTCACTTTATTATTGATTCCTATTCAATAAAACTGTAAAAATTAATGAAAATACATAAAATGTTGAAGAGGATTCTGTAATATTTTATCATAATTTATCATTGTGAGATAGGTACGTAGGTACCTAATTATTAATTATTAAGATATCTGGAAGATGGATTCCAATTTCCATATTAAATCCTGACGAAAATTTGCCTACAGTGCCTCAGTTTTATGTACCTACCTATTAAGTAAAATCACAATTTAATGTTCAAGTTCGTTTCCCGTGTTTATATTTTACAATTTATAGCTAAGTACCTATTTATAAACTTATGAGAAAGTATACTGAAAAGAAAAAGAAACAACAAAGCAAGTTAATAAAACTGTGGTAGAGATGAACACCGGAGATTGAGATTATTAAAACTTTTCCCGCTTGTAATAATCCTACCCGGACGATTCACTTTAATACGAAATAAGAACATAAATTAATACGTAATTTATGAAAACCTTACTGAGGATGTTCCCCAGCGAATGTGTACCAACATTGTTAATTAAAATTTTAATGTTGGGTAGCTACACCAGTAAATATGAACAGAGGTTACATCCAATAAACAAAATTACCCGAGGTGACGATTGGTGTATGTAGGTACACTCAACGACAAATACTGCTTGAAACTAAATTATTCGGAAACTTTTTTCCATTGGAATATAATATAATGTCAACTAAATTTTTATGTAAGTTTTTTTTTCTAATCCCTAAAGGATTAAAATAATATATTTCATGCTATTTTGAGAGATTTTTGGTTGCACTTTTAGACGTTTTCGCGTCATTACTTTATATATTATTTAACATTATTGGTGTAAGCTTCATAATGTAGTTTATACATAATGCGAAATGTGACACAACGAAAAAAAGTGTGAAAAAATATGCAACCGAAATCTGTATGTAAGTACCTACTGAAATTAAAATTCTTATTTTAAAAGTAAAGGTACATAAAATCCATCATGCGTAAAAGGAGTGCCTCGCTGCTCGCTCGCCTGCGCGGCAGCACTAACAGCGTCTTATCTGTATTTGCAGATAAATGGGAGTCACCAATGCTACGACACTGGATGAAGCTCCACACCAATTAAATTAAAATCATGTTTGCTAACATTAGTTTATAAGAACAATGTTACTAACAAAACATGGGCTTTGCCTGAAATAAAAGATTTTTATTATTATTATTTATTATAAAATCAATAAATTACAATTTTGGTAAGCCATTTTGTCGTTGACTTTACCTACCGATATAAGAAAAAGTACCTAACTAATCTCACGAACAAAACATTTTTCTTATTTTCTTTCTTAATAATACAAGTTACCTGTAATAAATGCGAATAATGATTACAATCACGAACTCCCACTCGATTATTCGGCTATTATTCAGACAGGTGCCCGAATCCAACAATTTATTGAGACATCGATTGTAGCGATAAATTAACCGAAAGGTATTTTCTTAGTAATTAATGGATTTGAGACAGCCCCTTTTATTACTATAACGATATCTTTATTTGAAATTCAAAGGTTTTATTACAATTTCCTCATCATGAAATAATTGTTCACCGACAATTGCTGAAATCAACCTACTTTAACGGTTTCTTGCTTTTCAACTCAATTAACTGACAATATAGAACGAGACAATATAACATGTTATATTGTCTGTACCTACCGATATAAGAAATATAAATTATTTACCCTGGTAAGTAATAGAATGATGCAAAATAAATTGCGCTAGAATGCCCAGAGTGTATTATTTTACTTATGTTTAACATTCGCGTACCTACACCTTCGAACATGGCAAATATAAGTAGGTAGGACTCAAAAAGATATAATTTACTTATGTTTGTTTCTTGTTATGCCTAGCAATTAGCATATTGACCTGTCAATATATTATTATAGAGGTAATATTTTTAAATTGTGGTAGGTTCTAATCTCTGTTACGAGAACGATGGTAACAAATCGCTGAGATTAACTTTTAATGGTACACTCTTAGTTAGAACGAAGTGTTGTAATGGGAGCTTTATCGCGAGCTAATGGGGGCTATGGTGGGTCGTAGCCGCCCACAGCGGCAGCTCACGCCTCATTTTATTCGCCTGTAGACATTTTTGAACAGCTCAGTACATAATATTATTTAAATTTATAACATGTTTGTGCATATCTGTACTTGAATAAAATATTTCATGACTCTTGTATAGCCGAAAAATTATTCTTTATAAATCTGGGTTAATGAAACCTATGTTATGTGAGGGATTACGAATATTACGATCAATGAAATTAGGTATGTCATTATATCATACAAATAAAGCGGATTATGTTACCATCACGGCACCCCTATAATTTGACATGGTCATAGGTAGGAACGTATTTATTTTTCACTCGCATGTCGCATTGCACCGTACATGTCATGTAGCACTTAATACCTAGATACTTACAGAGAGGGAAGTCAATTAGCCACGCTTTGAGCGACCATAATTCTCTACCATATACTCCACACAATTATTTACAATTGCCTCCACTTTCTGCTCGATACTGCGTTAATTCAATTTGCGGCATTCTAAATCAATAGATACCTACGGACAAAGGAAAGACAATTGCTTAGTTATACGATACTAGCAGCGTGTGTGGTCCCAAGTGCGGCTTTAACTGAAGTTACAGAATATTTATAAAGCAATTAGTTTATCTCAATATTAGCGTGGAGCTATTAACTCCGGCCCGGGGCGTTCGTCGCTCGGCGCTCAGCCCCAGACGCTCGCTAGAGTGGGCCTCTTCATATCTGCTTACTGACGGATGAACGCACGCTTCTTGTCTGCTGCCCATGTGGATGATTAAAGCAATTAAACTACGGTATGAGTGATGGAGTGTTTTATGTATGTATAGCATTGTGTTTGTAGATTAATAGACGATGGATCTTATCTGGCAAATAAACGCGCAGGAGATAAATGTCGTCTTTAAAAGCTTGTTAGATTAGACGTAATTGCTTAGGGATCATAGGGCGTCTAGGGAAGTAAAGAATAAGCTCTTTTACATTGCTTCTATCGTTAGAACTAATAAGGTCATTCCTTATTTACTGTGACAAGTGTGTTGATGTAGTAGTAGGTAAGGTGAAACATATAGAGAACTTATCCTTATAGAAATTACCCCAATAGGTAAATCTATCACATTATCTAAAGGTATGATTCCGTAGCCGACCGCATACGACAACTGCCGACGCACGCAGCACATGCACGTAATTCATTGCGGCTTCTCAATGGTCCCCTTTATCCGTATCGGAGTTTGACAAGTAATGGGTACAGGTAAATTAGCTTGGAGAAATTTTTGCGTTTGTAGTAGTGTATGGTCAGCAAATAAAAAAAAACAACACGTCTACGCATACGCACTACGTACTAATACGGACGTGAAAATGTGTATCCACTGCATTGTAATCTATGGAACTGTATGAGGCAGACAAGCCAGTTCCAAACATTACAAGCAGTGATGGAAATGAAAAGACCGCTGGATACAGTTTGATAGTTACTTTATTTTATTACCCAACAATATAAACTTGGTTACTGTTAAATATCTTTACAGAGCTTACAAAACAATGACTTACTGTGACTATGGCCGTCGAACAAGAGAGAGTGAAAAAGTAGTGTTGCCATAGGCAAGAAAACATATTAATACCAAAATTTCTAATGTTGCCCTCTAACACCGTCCCTCAACATAAGAAACTCACATGCGAATCAAGTAAATACAGTACAACAAAATGGGTCTTACACCCTTATGCATAAAGCCTGTTCATATAATAAGAACATGAATCTATACTCCTTTATAAGAACTATGTACGCCTTTAACAAAAACTTAATGTTCACTTAACTTCTTAAAAACAAAAGAACATCTTCTTCTTAAGACACAAAAAAACTTTAATTATAACAAACTTAAGTATGTTCTTAATTTAATAAATGCAGGACCTGGTAAAGGTTTAGTAAGCAAATCTGCTTCTTGTTCTGATGTTATTATATAATTTAATACAATGGTACCATCTATGATTTTCTCACGAATAAAATGATGTTTAATCTCTATATGTTTCATTCGTTTGTGTAACACAGGATTTTTAGCAACTTTGATGGAACTTTGATTGTCCTCATATATCAAGACATAATCAATATCAATTGAGAAGTCAGTTAACAATTGTTTAAGCCAGCAGGCTTCTGTAGTGGCCAAGCTAAGTGCCATATACTCCGCTTCTGTTGAAGACAAAGCCACAGAAGGCTGCTTTCTTGTACACCATGAAACGGGAGACCCAAAGATTTTGAAAACAAAACCTGCTGTTGACCTCCTGTCAACTAAATCACCCCCCCAATCAGAATCTACATATCCAACAATAATAGGATCATTACTATTACTTCTTTTAAATACTAAACTTAATTCTAATGTACCTTTAATATATCTAAGAATCCTTTTTAACATATTCCATAGTTCTGAACTAGCACATGTTTGAAAACGACTTAAAATGGAAACACTTGCACACAAATCAGGTCTAGTTCCTACAACTGCATACAATAAACAACCAATTAGTTGTCGGCATCTTGTCTCTAGTTCAGGAGTTTCAGACTTTTCCTTTTTAAGACTATCAGACTTAAACTTTGAATCCATGGGTGTAGCAATACTCTTACAATCTGACATATTATGTTTTAGTAAAATTTGTTTAACCCTTTACCGCATGTCGTGTCATAGTTGGAACATTAACATATATTCCTTTTAAAAGACTACTAATGCCATCTTTGGACTTGTTTTGGCTTTAATTCATTTGTTTAACTTATAACAATTTTGTAAAATGTGGGTAGACTGAAAATAAAATATTGTTACTGGTTAAAATCGGTCAGTGAAGTAGTCGAGTTGACAATTTACCGTGCGCTTGAGTTTGTGATAGTTGTACCCCATATTTTACGTGATTTATGTGAAATTTTGGCCATAACCATTATTATTTCTATAAAAACAATGGATCCACAGTATTTCTATGGAATAAAACGTAAGTATTATTCCATCAGCTCGTTTATATGACCAGTTTTTAATTTGTTCCATATTTGGAACTGTATGCAATAACAGATATAATTTACTGTACAAATTTGGAACAGTATGCATTCAAGTTCTAAAAACATTGTGATCAAATTTGTCACATCATGCACTAATAACTACATCATAATTATTAATTTATTTTATTGCAGGCAAAACAGTATGCACTTCTCGTAGTGCTGTCGTTATACCGGAAAGTAGCGAGGATGAAAATATGTCGGATGATGAAGAATATGGTGTTCCTAACCCTATTGAAACAGTTATTTTAGAGGATGACATTTGTAGCGACGATTCTTCTGATGTAGATATTGCAAACGATGGGAAGGATGATGACTTTTTAATTTACCAACCTTCTACTTCGAAGGCCCTCCCTCCAGAACGGAAAACGAAATTTCTTAAATCAATTGAACATAAACTTTTTCTGTCTTACTACCAAAACGTCATAAAAATATGTATCTAGTAATTATGATTAGTAAACTGAATTATATATACATACTTCCATTTTATTTATAACCTTTATTGCATAGTGTGACAAATATGGTAACGGTATATTTATTGTCCTGAATGCATGTTGTTCCAATTTCGGAACCAACTGTTTTTTATTAATATTTTAATGAATCCTCATTTATTTATTTTTTTCATATTTTTCCTAAGTGCCTAAATGACTAATATACAATATATATTTTTTTTATAAGTTTTAAAAAATCCATGCGGTAAAGGGTTAAGAAATGACTCCTGACTGATTTTTAAAATACCATTAGTAATATCTTGTTTAATAGATATTCCTAAGAAATAGTTTGCTAAACCCAAGTCTTTCATGCAAAAGTGTTTGTTTAACAAGGCTTTTGTATTATTTACACATACAATATCCGTCCCTGCCAATAATAAATCATCGACATACAGTAATAGGTAAGTAATCTGTTCATTATACCGCTTAATATAAAGCCCATAATCCGTTTTACACTGCTTATAACCTTCAGAAATCATGACAGAGTTAAATTTGTCATTCCAGTTCTTGGGTGAGCTCTTAAGACCATACAATGACTTTTTAAGTTTACATACCATGTTTTGATTAGAATAACCCTCTGGTAAGGACAAATATAACTCATCTTTGATATCACCATGAAGAAAGGCACTTTTGACATCCATTTGATGTACTAAGAGACCCTTCTGATTACATATTGCCAATAGAGTACGGACGGTTGGAAGTTTAGCTACTGGTGCAAATAAATCATCATCAGTAAAATCAGTTTGTTGAAAGCCCCTAGCTACTAGCCTCGCCTTGTAACTAGTAATGTTACCTTGATCATCAAGTTTTCTTTTATAAACCCATTTACTTTCAATGATTTTACAGTTATCTGGTTTGGGCACTAATTCCCATGTTTTATTTTGATTTAAACTATCTATCTCCTCTTCCATAGCTAATTTCCAATTAATTTTATCAGTACTTTGCATTGCCTCTTCATATGTTTGAGGATTATTTTCAATACAACTTAATAAACATGTATAATCTGTACTATAATCCCCAAGCCATGTAGGTTGCCTAATCTGACCTCTCGGTCTTAACTGAATTCCCTGAGACTGCACTTCAGAAGGAGAATCAAAATACTCCTCTTCTGATTCATTACCTAACTCATTAATTGGTTGGGTCGTGTTCACATCCTGACTTGAATTTGCCTCAACTGGGATCACATCTAGTATTGACTCATTCCCAACAATATCAACCTGAATGACCTCATCATCAGAATCAGACTGCACTGAACCTACATTTTGACTATCTAATGACATTTCCACACATTTTAATTTATCTTTATCTAGTATTTTATATTTGAAACTGTCATTTATGAAAACAATGTCCCTTATAATTTCTACTGTATTACTATCTTCATAGTATATTCGGTATCCCTTGGACAATTCCCCATAGCCTACAAAACATCCTTCCTTTCCCTTAGAATCTAATTTCTTTCTTTTCTGTTTAGGTATATGGCTAAAAACTATAGTACCAAATCTTTGTAAATGATTAATATCAAATGTCTTACCAGACCAACACTCATATGGTGTTTTATCTGTATTTTTATTTTTATTGTAAGTTCGATTTAAAATATACACAGCTGTGTTGACAGCTTCTGCCCATAATGGTTTACCTAAATTCGACTGAATTAGCATTGTTCTAGCTGCTTCCATTATTGTACGCATTTCTCTTTCTATTTTTCCATTTTGTTCCGGTGTATACACAACTGTAGTTTGATGTTGAATACCTTTATCGATCAAAAATGACTCTAATGTTTTATTTAAAAATTCTGTCCCATTATCTGTTCTTAGAACCTTTACTTTGTTACTAGTTTCTACTTCAGCATAATTAATGAAAGCTTTTATTTTACTTGGTACTTCAGACTTATGTTTTAAAAAATAAACCTTCCTATATTTAGAGAAATCATCTTTAATCACCAATATGTACCTTGAACCGCCAATAGATTGCACTTCCATCGGTCCGCATACATCTGCATGTAATATCTCACAACATTTACTTGTATTTGTTACACTTTGAGGAAAGGGCAAGCGATGACACTTTCCTTCAACACATGCTACACAAGTTTCATTAGAATCAATGAAATCAATTTTATTACTTTTTAATACAGACCTACAATAATCAAAATTCTGATGAGCCAGCTTCTGATGCCAGTCCATAATATTTAGAGTTTTGACTTGAGTAGTTAAATTTACATTGTATGAATTTTCAACAATGAATTGCATAATATACAATTTACCTATACATTTACCAACAGAACACACTATGTTATTTTTAATGAATTGACATTTGTTATCTGTAATTTGCAACATGTAACCATTCTTTACAGCTTTAGTTACAGAAAATAAATTTACCTGAAGGTCAGGAACATATAGCACATCATTTAGTGAAGACTTAACATATTTATTCCCATCATACGCCTTGAGCAATATTTGTCCGATACCGTGAACCTGTAGTTTTCTTCCATCTCCGACTATGACATATCTATTACTACTACCATTGATAGTACCTGAAAAGCTGAAAAAGAGAGACTTGTTATGGGTCATGTGGTCACTTGCACCACTGTCCACTATCCAGTCATCTTGTGAGTTATGTCCAATAAATGCACTTGAAATATAAGCATTCCCCTTTTCAGTTGGTCCATTAGTTTCCTTTGTGTTATTTACTTTATTTTCCTTTGATTTATTTCCTGTATATTCCTTTGTACTATTTCCCTTTTCTTTATTCTTTTTAAAATAACATTGTTCTAATGTGTGTCCTGCTTTCTTACAATATGAGCATGTACCATTAAATCTACAATTAATCTTTTTGTGGCCTATCTTTCCACATTTAAAACATTTTATCTTACTTGTATTAGTTACTAATGCGACGGGTTCCTCAGTCCCTTTCATGCGCTCCTCCTCGATCAGTAGCCTTGCTTGCAAGTTATTAAGGGTCTGAGATTCTAGAGCAACACTTTCCCAGGCTGATATGAAATATTTATACTGGGGTGGCAATGACAGTAGTATTTTAGTAATTAACATTTTTTCTGGAATACACTCACCTAGGTGTTTCAGTTGATTTGCCATTTGTTCTATTTTACTAAACATTTGTGCGACCCCTCCATCTTCATATTTATATTTCATGAACTTTTCTTGCAGCAAATGCACACTTGTTGTGCTTTTAAGTTCGAATATACTTGAGAGTTTGAGCCACATTTCAGCAGCCGAGCCACATGCGACTAAGTGTTGCATTACATTTTCGGATACTCGGGATACGATCTGGGTTTGAGCTTTAGCGTCTTTGTGCTCCCAGTCTTTTACTCCATCATCCCCTTTTTTTATAGCTCCATCGACGACCCCAAATACGCCTAAGCCACTTAATATTATTTTTGTCTGGAATTTCCACAGCAACCAATTTTCCACACCGGTCAGTCTCACCACTGTTACCCCGTGCGTGTTAACCCCGAAAGCAGCTTGATCCATTATAATAATAACAATGGCGTGCCCTTCGAGTTTTGCGATTCAAACTGTATCCGCGTAAATCGGTGTAATTTTGCGGTCTGGGCCCATAACCAATTGATGGAAATGAAAAGACCGCTGGATACAGTTTGATAGTTACTTTATTTTATTACCCAACAATATAAACTTGGTTACTGTTAAATATCTTTACAGAGCTTACAAAACAATGACTTACTGTGACCAATATATATATTAATCTATGACTGTGACTATGGCCGTCGAACAAGAGAGAGTGAAAAAGTAGTGTTGCCATAGGCAAGAAAACATATTAATACCAAAATTTCTAATGTTGCCCTCTAACAGTTAGATTAGACGTAATTGCTTAGGGATCATAGGGCGTCTAGGGAAGTAAAGAATAAGCTCTTTTACATTGCTTCTATCGTTAGAACTAATAAGGTCATTCCTTATTTACTGTGACAAGTGTGTTGATGTAGTAGTAGGTAAGGTGAAACATATAGAGAACTTATCCTTATAGAAATTACCCCAATAGGTAAATCTATCACATTATCTAAAGGTATGATTCCGTAGCCGACCGCATACGACAACTGCCGACGCACGCAGCACATGCACGTAATTCATTGCGGCTTCTCAATGGTCCCCTTTATCCGTATCGGAGTTTGACAAGTAATGGGTACAGGTAAATTAGCTTGGAGAAATTTTTGCGTTTGTAGTAGTGTATGGTCAGCAAATAAAAAAAAACAACACGTCTACGCATACGCACTACGTACTAATACGGACGTGAAAATGTGTATCCACTGCATTGTAATCTATGGAACTGTATGAGGCAGACAAGCCAGTTCCAAACATTACAAGCAGTGAATGCCGGTTTTCACTTCAGTGAAGTTAGGTGTTCTCCGGCCATAAATGTTTTATTCTAATAATTCATCAACCCCAGACATATCACAATCATCCCCATCCTCGCTTTCATCAGATGAATTATTTAAATTAATTATGATTCGTTCTGATATTGTGTCTAAAGCTGCGTCTCTACCCTGATATTTGTTTTCCTCCTCAATAGCATGCAAACTTTTCTCCATTCCTCTACAGTTATGGCGTTCATTTTTTCTTCAGCTAATGACATTATAACCTTCATATTCATTGCGACATTCTTTTTTGCGACATATGTTTTCACTATCCCCCATATATTTTCTATAGGATTAAACTCCGGATGGTATGGTGGTAAACGCAGCATAGTATGACCGTGCTGTCGTAATATTTCGTCTATCTTGTACTCTATAAATCTCGCCTTGTTTTGCAGAATCAGTTCATATAATTGAGGCTTGAGCAACGTGGATGAATGCTCAATGTTTCGAAATGTCAGCCAGTCAATCATTTGCTGTTTTCTAGAATTACTATTCGGTGCAGGATTTTGTATTGAGTTATGATATGGTGCGTTGTCAACAACAACAACACTATTTGGTTGTAAGTTGGGTATTAATTGAGTTTGAATCCACCTTGAATAGTTGTCATAGTTCATATTGTCGTGGTAATCTCCACTTTTTTGGTTGACTTTAAACATAAGCAATGCATTTGGTATAAAGCCATCCATACCACCGGCATGAACAATGATTAAGCGGTTGCCTTTCGACATATGTTGCTTCAAACCTGAAGTGCTTCCATCTGACCAAGATTTCGAGAGGGTATGTGATGTATGTATATAATTATGTTTCGTCGGTGTAAACAATATTGGTCGGCGTTGTTCACGATATTCAGCAATTTTCATCAAATAATTAATTCGCAAGTATCTAATTTCGTGTTTTTCCATAAGAAGTTTCCGGTTATCTTCTGTTTGCTTCCAATTAAAACCTAATGACATGACGTGTTTTCGTAACGTGCTGACACAACCTTTATAATCGATATCTTCTTTCAATTTTGCGTGCAAAGTTTCCAAAGTGGGAACTTCTTTATTGGTGATGTGGAAGTCATGAATTGTTCTTCTGATAACTTGCTGATCAAAGTCATCGATTACTATTGTAGGTTACGATTCGGTTTCTTTTTAGGAGATTTAAATGTTACTTCCTGATCTGAAGGACGATATTTGCTTTCTGATACTACCTTTCTGACGGATGCTATTGAAATTCCTGTTGATTTAGCAACTAATTGAGTGGGGGTCATAATACTGCTCGGGTTGTTATTACACTCATTTTCGAAATATTTGTACAAACAGTACAAAACTTCTTTAGTTTGAGAAATCAAAGGCTTGCCTCGACCATGTTTTAACACTGGAGCCATTTTGAATTAACAATATAAAGTTACAACACTTACACACACACACTTTAACAAATATTATAACAATAATAACAAAAAATAACAACAATCAACAAATACAAAATTTAACAATTAAACTACGTAATAATTATAATTTTTGAATGAAATGTGTGCTTTATGTTCTAACGGTACCAAGCTGCGGACAGCGTAAACTGGTTTATTCTGGTTTTGTGCGTGTTTCCACTATCAAGTGACGATTTATTTATTTGTTTTGTTTCGTAATTATTATGGTCAAAACTTTTTACCTATAGCTAAACTACTATCATCTAAAGAACGACACGATATTTTATTGTTTCACGGTAGTCGCCTTGTCGTTTGCTCAAGGACGTGAAATTGAATGATTTTTTTTTTTTTATAAAGTCAAAACCTTTTTCTTTCGACTTGGTAAATTATGAGCTACTCTGGCATAAGCTTGCCCATGATACTACTGTCCCGGCTAATATTATATCACTGTTGCGATATTGGTACAGTGGTCAAAAGAATAGGGTGAGATGGGCAGGCACATATTCTGAAGTGTATGGGCTGGATTGTGGGGTAAGACAGGGCGGGTTGAGTTCCCCTCGTTTGTTCAACCTGTATGTAAATAAATTGATAGAGGAGCTTAGCAGCACCAGAACAGGATGTCACGTAGATGGTGTTTGTGTAAACAATATTAGCTACGCTGACGATATGGTGTTGCTGAGCCCTTCTGTTGGTGAGATGAGGAAACTCCTCAAAATCTGTGAGGGTTATGCGGTGGCACATGGGCTCAGGTACAATACCAATAAGAGTGAATGGCTAGTTTTTAAATCTGGTGCCAATACATTAGAACATCTTCCAGAACTCTCACTCACCGGATTTCCTATGGGTCGGGTTCAGAGGTTTAAATACTTGGGCCATTGGGTCACCGATGACCTAAAAGATAATGTATTGTGGATATTGAGAGGGAGCGCAGGTCGTTGGCTGTCCGTTGCAATATGCTGGCTCGCAGGTTTGCGCGCTGTAATGATTCTGTCAAGATTACGCTGTTTAAAGCTTTTTGCCAGTCTTTTTACACGTGCAGCCTGTGGACTAGTTTTACGCAGAGGGCATACAGCGACTTGCGTGTCCAATATAATAATGCATTCAGGGTGCTTTTGGGGTTGCCGTGGCGTTGTAGCGCGTCGGGCATGTTCGCGGACGCGCAGGTTGACGGGTTCGCTGCTATAATTAGAAAACGTTGCGCTTCCATGCTGACGCGTTTGCGCTCCTCCTCCAACAGCATCCTGAATGTATTTTCTGAGAGATGGGACTCCCCCCTGATCTACAGGTGGATTTCCATCCATACCAAAATTTAATTTGAATCGGATTATATTTTCATTGTTGATTTTAATTTTAATTTTTAGTTTGATTTTGATAATTTAATTTTTGATTTTATTTATAAATTTTATTTTGATTTAGATTTCAATTTTAATTTTAATTATATTTGATCTCAATTTTGATTTTAATTTTTTGTTGACATCGATTTTAATTTTATTTTGGAGCTTGATTTTAATTTGAATTTTTGATTTTAATTTTAATTTTTATTTATTACCTACTAACACTAGTATAAGACATTGTTACTAACATAATATTATCTATGGATCCAAAATAGTATCCGAAATAAATTATTATTATTATTATTATATTTAAAATAAAAACTTGTTTTTATTGAAAACAAAAATCAGAGTGTTGCTAGGGATAAGTATAAAATTAAATAGTAATGTTAGGATATCGAAACATTTTTGTATAGGCCAGAACGATATAGTGGAAACGCGCTCTAAGATCTGAGTAATATACACACCACTACATATGCAAAAATTTCTCGAGACTAATTTCACTGTACGCTATATGCGTCGGCAGTTGTCGTATGCGGTCGGCTACGGAATCATATCTTTAGGTGCCTTTTATATTGTCGGAAGTTTACACGAATGTTATACATTGAAATGAAACACTTTTTATTGATTCTATCCCTCTCCTCGTGGTTATGGCTGCTGAAAAGCAACCAAAGCGTCAGAATCCTTCAAAATAGCTTTCTTTGAACCTTCTTACTTATTTTTATCCAATAGACATGTGAACTAATAAAATTGTACCTATTTAAAAAATGTAATGAATGAGCGAATTACAAATTATATTCGTATTCTTCCTACCTTCTACTGTCTAATCTAATATCTCTTTCACGTCTTCCTTCACTCGATGACAACTTCTGTCATTGTTTCACTTTCATTTTTTGACACGCATTCTTCAGTGGCAACTCTACTGATTGTATGATCATACCAATGCACATAAATACTTTGTACATTTTGCACACATCAACGATACAAACTTTAAAACATATAGGTGAATACGTAACGTTAAAATATTTCGTAGTTCTAAATACATAGAACCAACATTTTACCCTATTGTTATAATACATATCATATATCCTGAACTCACCTTATTGTATTCCACATCCAGAACTGGGAAGTATTGAATACTGCCGTGCTGACTGGACGCCAGGTGTCCCAGGCAATGAAGGTGCTAATCGTATCTCAAGCTGGGCAAGTCGCTGATGTTACGCTGCAGAGCTCCTGCCATTCAGAGGACGAAAGTGTGCTAAAGGTACAGAACTATTCCAAAAGATTATGAAATATGAATATGAAAGAACTTAGAGCGAATCCGTTTATGATAGCAAAATAGCCATTGGGAAGAATGAAGTCGTTAATAATTTCCTTGCTTACTCAAGAGTTTAAGTTAAATTCAACTAAGACTAACAAAATAACCAAGAAAATTAATAACGATTTCCTTGGGCTCAGACCAACATCATCAAACATGATTTTCAAGCTGATATTAAAAATTTCATTTCTGAGTATAGTAACATACCTACTTAGATAAAATTAGGTTATTTTTCCGCAATCAGGTATCTTCTTCGTGTAGCTCTGTATACGTCGACGGATCGGAGATTCGGGGTTCATCAAATGCCTCTGTCATCGTGAAATACGGAACATACACTGGACTGGCGCGGTTCACCGTCTGGATGCCCGAATACCCCCTAGAGATCGACGTAGATGACAACCGTCTGTCACAGATCAAAGGTAAATCATTATCGCGACCGATGCCTCCCAAGTCCCAATAGATTCGTTAATCAAACCGTGTCGAACTCAACCTACATCATAAATAGGTACGAATACTTATTGAAAGGTCATTGCTCGATCTCAATAGGTACTAAATCAAATAAGTATGTTAACATACATAATACATTACATCAGCCATGAGGCATGGCGTATTTCGAACACAAAATAGTTGATTGAGTGCTATGGCAATGGTTTGTTAAAATATCTTAGTTCATTAATGAAGCGACCGGCGGGATTGACTGCAACATTGATGCCCAGTATTGAGTATAGGACACTGGACTAAGCTTGAAACAACGACGGTACAAATACCGGTTTGTATATATTATAAGTACGTGGCTGTACCTACCTGTGTCTGCACTGTAGGGACATAATGCACAAAATGACAATATTTCAGTTGAATATGTTAGCGCCAGTCACGGCCACACTGTAACTTAGCTGCGCTTATTTACATAACGTGGACGCTACTGTTTGTTATCAGTGCATTCCGAGAATTTTATAGTAACTTACACAATGCACTATTTTACTATTAATAACCCTTGATAAACTTTTATAAATAGCCAAAACTCATTTTAACTGCCTTATTAAACTTTCAATTTTTTTTCTGTAATTTTCTACAGACCTCATAATTGTCTTTGGATATTTAATATTTTAAAGATGTAATTTAAAAAAAATCTAGAAAAAGTTTTAAATACTAAATTATTAATGGCACATCTACCTACATTTGAATCCAAATTTAAGTTTAAAAATAATAAGTAAAAGGCGGGCAAGTTGATTGAAATTTATTGCTATTCGGCCATTTATTCTAACCAGTTTAACTAACCAAAGGTTTGCATTTTTACGTTTTTCTTGATTTAACTACGAGTAAATCATAGGATTCTTCAAAACAATATTTTGTTTTAATCTTTTATCTTGGTGCCATGCAACGACAACCTAAAAGCTAAGAAGAAAAGGTTCTTTCTGTGAGCATACTAAAAGATTAGTGTGCTAAATTAATACCCTATTTATAGATCTGTATATGCGATGTCCGTGATTAAATTAAGCAATTTCCCACAGGCTGGAAAGTCCCAGATGACGCAAACACTAAGGACCGAGTTAAGCGTTCGCTATCGGCAAGGGGTTGGGGCGGCGCCAGACCCGACGCCACCAACTCACTCAATGAACAACGATCGTGCCGACTTAGATATCAGCAGAGTAATGTTGAGGTTGGTGTGCTTACTATTTTTGCAACTTCAATTTGATTAGAACACTAGGTATAGATATAGTATTATTATTTGAATTGTTTAATAGTAAAGCCCACACGATACTTGTTCGATATCCTTCGTGGATCTACTAAACCCGCGCGGCGCGGTGGATCCAGATCTGAACTTGTGAACTTTAGTAGGACCTACATACCTACACCCTATAACTTATAAACGCAATTTAAGGCACCTCGATTAATGGATGTTAAAAAATATTAGAGGATTTTAAAGACTTCGTTCAGTTTAATAAAGATACTTTATAAAATAGTGAGTGACCCTGACTAAAAATAAAACCATTGGGCGCTTTATGAATTTGGTGTGTACAAATACCAGTGATAATCCGTTTAAGTTAAGTAGGTATATCAAATTACCTATAAGTACATATATTCACGCCTGTATTTTTTTACCTGAAGGATAAAATTAAAATTAAATTAAACGCTTAAGATACAGAAAAGAGAATCGACGAACCCGCGATCTTTCCCTACAGGGGGAATGCTCTGCTCTTTTCTATAGGTATCTTAATCGATTTGAATAGTTAACATAAAGAATGCTTTAAAATTTCATTCAAATGAATTAAACGCGTTTATATTCACCGCTAAACCTAACTAAATGACAGCCTCCGTGGCGTAGCGGTAGTGAACGCGGCCGCTACGCAGGAGGCGTGGGTTCGATCCCCGCTCAGTACAAATATTTGTGTTCATGAAATATGGGTATTTGCATTGGTCTGGTCGTGCCTCGGAGAGCACGTTAAGCCGTCGGTCCCGGTTGCCATAAGAACATCTATGGCAGTCGTTACGGGTAGTTGGAGCCCTCAAAAATCCAAAAACAGTCTAGCTGCAAAGCTTCGATATCGCCTAATGTTACCATTGGGATGTGGAGGTCAGATGGCAATCGCTTCACAGAAAATATCGAGGTCTAGCCAAATCCGTAGTTAAGACTGGCAAAAGCGGACCCCAGACTCCGAGCTGAAAGCTTCGGATGCGACTGGGAATTAACGCTAAGAGGAAGATATTCACCGCTAAACCCCGATTCATATACATAACCACTTAATCTTTTAAGGAGCACCAGATTTCATCTTTTTTTATAATCTTAATAACTTGCTTTCCCGTAGATCTACGCGCGTTTCCTTGCCAAGGATCACGACTCAGGTCGCGTCTCCTACTTCGTGTCCCGCCGCACGTGGTTAAAGGTGACGGAACTGGTTTTAACAAGAGTGTCTGATCCACGTATCGCGACTTTACGAGGACGGGTGTTACAAGGAAGAAGTACTGGACGGATTGAGGTGCAAGTCTTGTCGCCAATTACTGGTAAGTTTTCATATTTTTATTAGGTCGTTCATCCCATCTTAGCGTTGTTGCCGGTTGCATATAAGGCTTTCAACTCAAAACTCGGGGTTCACTTATTCCTTATAGGTACTCCTTTTGGTCTGGGTTAGGTATACGGTTTTCATGAGAATGACTGCCGTCAGATCTCCCAACCCTGAGAAGAAACCGTGCAGCAGAGACTCGTCCATTCTCGTGAATCAGCAGGTGCACCGACTTGCACGTAGGGTTGGCTTGACCCCGGAGGTCTTGGTGGGACATTGGGAGTAAAAACTACCTAATAACTAATTAGTTAAGAATTCTTGTACCAATTTACAATTAAAGGTGTTTTTTTTACTAGCTATTATCCGTGGATCCACCCCGTCTAATACTGAACCCGTACCCCTGCCCTACAAGTGTCCATTTCCGGAATAAAAATTAATATATTTTAATAAGCTTGACCATAATATATTTTATGATTTGAGACAATATTTTCTCCACTCCTCTTAGCGTTAATTCCCAGTCGCATCCGAAGCTTTCAGCTCGGAGTCTGGGGTCCGCTTTTACCAGTCTTAACCACGGATTTGACTAGACCTCGATATTTTCCGTGAAGCGATTGTCATCTGACCTCCACAACCCAATGTTAACATTAGGCGATATCGAAGTTTAGCAGTTAGACCGTTGTTTTTGGATTTTTGAGGGCTCCAATTACCCGTAACGACTGCCATAGATGTTCTCATGGCAACCGGGACCGACGGCTTAACGTGCTCTCCGAGGCACGACCAGACCAATGCAAATACTCATATTTCATTCACACGCATATTTGCACTGAGCGGGGATCGAACCCGCGCCTCCTGCGTAGCGGCCGCGTTCACTACCGCTACGCCACGGAGGCTGTCATCTCGGCTGCTTTCTCCACTCCCTTCTTTATGTTGCCTTAACCCTGATTGTGTTACAAACATCCATCCATCCATTCATCCATTAAAAATCTCGCGTATAAACGCGAATACCTTAGTACTAGACGTACCTATTACTATAAAGTAATAGGTACGTCTAGTACTAAGGTAACATGGTAGCTATGACTCTACCTATCTATCGAAAATTGTATGAAGTTTTTTAACTTAACCAACACCCACGTATTATAATAAGTACCTACTTATTTGGGTAAGGGTCTTCAACATAAGCTGAGATGTCGTTTTTTCTCAGGTCGAGTGATCGGTCTCCGTGAAGTACGCGTGGGCAACGACAAAGTATCTATTTCAAGACTGTTAGTCCGAGTCATATCCGGGCTTCAGTTGAACATATCACCTGACACTGCCATCGAAAACGGATATGTATCAGAGACTACTGTGACTAGACGGCTGACGGCACAATATCAGGTAAGTGATCTCTATATTTATCCAGGAGCACTTGTGTAGGTACATATACTTAACAGTTAACTTCGTCATCATGTTTTTTAAATAAAATTCGAAGATAATCTCTTGTAGGTAACTACCACATCCACAAGATAAAGCCCTCATCTCCTGTAATGCTTAAATCCAATATCTAAACCTAAATATTAAATCCATAATTTGGTACATAATTTAGAAGTTGATAGGTCCCTAGTGCCTATAGGAGGAATAACTATTTTCCTTATTAGAACTCTTTTTTTAAATCAAAGCCAATTTATAGCCAGATTTTCAAGGCAATAAGTGAAACCTATGCGAAAAGAATTTAGTAGGTACCTGCCTGATTTGCTTGATAAACGTTGCAAATGCCACGGATATCATTTGTAGACTCAAAAGAACCATATGGTATTGTCATATGGGATACATTTGTCGGTGCTTAGCTATAACCAATCAATAAAATCACCAGGAAGCCGTTCTATTACCCACTACAATCCTGACTCTATCTCTTAGATCTCAATTCTAACGTCTACAATAATTTCACGACCTAAAATGTACGAAATGACTCTTTAAAATTTCAGGAGGGACTATTGGATATAGACCTGGAGTTCTCGGACGGCAGTCACACAGCACTTCGGGATGTCGCCGTATCAGACTATTTCCTCGTCGTGGAAAGCTTGGATCCAGAAGTAGTAGCTTTCGCACCGATGTACGCTAGCAGACATCCACGGGTCATCGCTGTTGGTGAAGGTATGTGGAGTTACACTTAGGTAGGTACACTGAGTTATTTCTGATCAGTTTCTCAAAATTCTATCAAATTCTAAATCATCATCTTAAAGTTATTTCCTGTGGCATCTGAGGTTATCATCTCGGATCGACTTATTCGCTCTTCTCATTTTGATTAGGAGGACCTCCCAACACGAAACGAAACGCCACGTCCGTGAATCAGTGGAGATACCTGCTCGCTGGTGAGGTTAGCTTGGTCCCAAAGGGTGGAGTGGAATCGCCAGTTGTCTAGGGGGGCTCAGCAGAAATATGAAAGGCCCGCTTCAAAGGCTTAAGTCCCTGAGACGAAAGACTTCTTTTTAACAAAAAATACTGTTTTGATTGATTAGTGTAATAATATTCACAATAACTGTACAGCGTGGCGATCTTTGATAATAATAATTAAAGTATTCATCAAACAGTACTGAAGTGAACTTAACGTGAAAAATATCGACGTTTTAAATTAAAATTTGTACGTACCTACCGTTTTATATAAAACTTGGAATAGTAATCGATATCCGATATTAATTTTCAGGTAGCGGCGAACTTCTCCGGGTTACTCTCCTAACTCCAGAACAATGTCGAACTGGTCCGCTTCGACGAGTTGCTTTACCAGGCAAAGGCGATGCAAAAACTCCGGCCAATATCAAGAACATTCCGGGAGCCATAGCAACAGCGGCCGCCAGTGTTGACGTCGATTTCAGTGGAGGAGACGCCCCTCAAAGGCCAGATACACCGCAGAATGATGACATCATGGCAAGGGGTGGACTGAGAAGCGGCATGGCAGAACTTGGCGATATTCTCAAAGGTATGTTTTTTTTTTTTTTTTTTTTATATAGGACACGTCAATTTGACTTCGCCTCGCCTGATGGTAAGCTGAAGGCAAAGTCTCTGAAAAGAGGGCCACCATTACAACACATACCATGTTACAATGGTGGCACTCAGCTTGACGGCCTCATCAGATGCTTTTTCACGCCCCGCTTAAAGGACCCGGGACTATAGGAGGAAGGAAACACGTGAGCTGGCAAGGAATTCCAAGTCTTAATAGTGCGGCAGAAGAAGGAGTCGCCGAATCGCTTGGTTCTTGATGGAATATTCTGCACCGTATGCGGGTGGCATCTAAGTCCTGCACGTGTTGTCCTATATAGGAAAGGAGAGGGTGGGATTACTTGGAAGAGCTCATCAGAACATTCACCATGGTAGAGACGGTAGAAAACCGCCAAAGATGCCACATCTCTACGCAACTGCAAAGGCTCGAGGGTGTTAGTGACCTCAGGATTCCCAATAATGCGGACCGCACGTCGCTGCAACCTGTCGAGAGCATCTAGTAAGTACTTTGCGGAGCCATCCCAGAGATGCGAGCAGTATTCCACGCAAGAGCGAATTTGTGTCTTGTAGAGAAGACACCGCTGCTCCGGCGTGAAAAAACGTCTCACTTTGTTCAGGACTCCGAGTTTACGCGAGGCTGTTTTGATGATGCTCTCAATGTAGTTTTAAAATCTATGTATGTATGTTACTCCATTTGCCGACTTTTTAAACCAAGAAAACATTTTTTTTCTAATCTTCTAACCTGCCGACAAAATTGCGCCAAGGTCTACTCATTGAGGCAATTTTATAGGTATGTAGGTATCTGAAAAGTATTATAGAGGTACTTTTTTTCGTATGGAAATCTCCATGGATACCATCAGATCACCACTAGTCATCAGGGGTGGTTATATCGGACTCGGACCGACTAAAACCGCACGTCGTATCGGATCTCAATTAAGGGTGTAAGGTTACCCAATAAGGCATTGTTCTCGCTCCCAGTTGACCTTGGGCCATCAATGATTTCAAGATGGTCCCCTTGGGTGTAGTAATCACGGTGTTCCCATCAAAATAAACGAGAAACTTCTCCTTTCCAGGGTACCCGTCGTTCAAGGATGAGAACAACCACGAGCCAACAATAGCGCAGGCGCAGCAGTACAACTCCATCTACCGCAGTAACCCTTCACCACACCAACAACATCAGAACGCGCAGAATTCTGTCGTCATCGGTTAGACTCTTTACATTATTGTTTTATAAACATACCTACATATAATCACGGATTTTTAGGTGATTCACCACCCACATTTCATCAATCATTGTATTAGGTCCCACGTTATAGCGCCTATTGCAGTATCCCGGGCACATGTATCAGAGGCTGAATCTGGGCTGTATATCTTTTTTATATCAATGTAGATAGCAGTTTTTTTTATTGATTCTGATGGAGTATTGTAATCCTGAAAAGTTTCTTGAGTAAATATAAATTTAATATAGTAATTAATTTAATATCAAATTTTAAATTATCCGTTTTTACTTTATAGGAATTTATGTGGTGCTCGGCGCATTCTGCTTTGCAATTGTGGTAAGAAAATCATAGATTATTTATTTATTAATCTAAGTTCAATATTGGACCCCACTATCGTATTACTTACCTAGGTATATTATGTATCCTGATATCATACCTACTTTAATACTCAGTAATAGCTTAGAACTCAACTCATAATAGATAGAATAGAAGCAAAGCTCAAAAGAAAACTTCACACTGCATCAAATGTATATCATTTGGTACAGTATGAAAATTGAAGTTGAAATCTCACGTATGAAGGTCAATAGATCCTACAAGCAAACATCCAAACATCTTCACAAACTTTCACATATATGATATTAGCTTGATATTACTAGATCTTACGTCACAATTTTCTACAGGTGTTCGTTGTATCCTGCGTCGTATACGCTTCCCGGGTGAAGCCGACCGGCTTAGACCGCAACAACAGCAGCGGTCGCACGATGACCGCAGTAGCTGACGGAGGACGACTGCAAGTGGCCGGCCTCGTGGGCACTACCCTCGGACTGGCCAGAGAGAAACCTTCCAGAGAGTCGACCACCAACGCTCATGATTGGGTGTGGCTTGGTAAGATTGCTTTTATTGGTACCGCTTTCGTCTTCTCGTATCATCGAGACATCCATTTATAGGCACGAAACGCTTCAGTAGTTCGTAGGTACGTAATGGAATTGCCTATGTGAGTCTGTGTTCCCAGAAAGCTATAACCTGGGTGCCTTCAAGCCTAGAGTGAATAAGTTGCTTAAAAGCAACTTATGCAAGCGTGTTCAGTCATTGACCACTTCATCACTTACTAACAGGTGATACAGAGGTCAAATGCGAACCTATTGAGTAGAAAAAAATACATGGCCTCGATTCTACTTAAAGCAAAACCACTGTAACCACCACAAGAACACTGCAAAAAAAACCATATAATTTTAGACTTTAAAGTTATGCCGTTAAAGTCTAAAATTAAATGGATTTTTGTAAAGTTCCTTCACTTTACAAAAATCCATTGTACAGAAACTCTTTTCATTAGTTTTGGACTTTAAAGCTATTACTATAAAGTCTAAAATTTATTGCAATTTTGCTGTGTTGTGGTACGACTGTAGTTTTCTTTAGCAGAATCGATGGCTAGATAACTCTTTTCGAGCGCTAAACCCGGTTGCATTCAATGCTGGCACTTTGAAGCTTGGGGTCTGCTCTCCTACTCCTATTCTGCACACTTAACTGCCTGTGTCGTCATCACTCATCCACATTCACAATAAATTTACCCGCGATTAAACCTAACAATTAAATAAAAAATGAAGATTTTCCAGGTCGCGCGACTATCGAACGCAACGGGAACCGTCACCCGGCCAACCGAAACTCGACACAGCAGACGGACAACGGGAACCAAGAGATGAGAATCACCGCAAATCCCCTCAACTACAACTATGCAGACCCTGACGACGCGATAAAAGATAATGGGAATGTCATGGTGACGAGTTTCGACAACCCTAACTCGATTGAACTACCCTCGCAAAACGACAAGCGAGAGAAAGTGATTGACTCCACGACTTACTGCAAGAAACCAGCTCGACATACGAGACATCACTCCGGAGACGGCCACTGGCAGTAAGTAATTTTTTGCTAGTTGACTCAACTGCTGGCTCAGTGGTCAGAGAAGGAAAGATCGCGGGTTCGAGTCCCGCTTGAGCTGATTCGCTTTTTCCTATCTTAATCGATTTGAATAGTATGCTTACTTAAAACTTAAAATTTCATTCAATAGTTAACTTTACCTAGTTGTATTTGTGGTGTTGTGCTCTCCGACGCACGACCAGACCAAATACCCATTATTCATGCATATAAATATTTGCACTGAGCGGGGATCGAACTCGTGGCTAACCACAGAGGTTGTCAAGAAGTTTTACTCATATTACCAATGAAATGCATAAAGTAAAATTTGAGAACCCAACTTAGTTACGCGGTGAAATTCAGTCTAAAGAAGTTTCAGTTCGTGGTCCTTATGTACAGACTACAAAGGAGATACGGTTGCACCTTTACATACAACATTATATGAAAAATTGCAACCGTAACTCTTTTGTTGACTGTACATACAATAATTATAGATGCAGAGTAGTTTTCACTGTGCATTATTGTAATAATTATGGTATAATTTACTCCTCTTGGTCTACAGGACGGAAGGCATCAATCCTGACGACTACCGGCCTCCTGTGCCGCCCCACAGGAATTCGTCAACACCACAACCCCAGTTGCCAGTGCCACCCCGGAACCAGAAAGTAAGTTAATATAGCTATTTTAATAAATCTGTCATTTATTCTTTTGATATATTAGCATTACAAGGTACAGACATAACATATTGAAGTCTGTAAATCCCCGAAGAGGTAGGCAGAGGTCTATTCATACCCTCTTTTCCCTAACTATGACTTTCGATCCCACGTAATAGATGGCGAGCTTATTGCCGTCAAGCGATCATTATTTCTTGACTCCTGCTGTTACTGAGTTTTCTAACAGAAGACCTCAATAGACGAAAAATTGAATACTGCACACCAGCCACTTCTGTTTGTACGAGAATTGTAACTAGAGACAGCTATGTACTCATAATGTTATGTCATTATTTCCAGATTTTGCCCGAGACCGTCATGCCACCAACTCGCCGAAATCACTCTCGCCATCAACCGAAGAAACACGACCGCGATTATGAATCCAGACGATCTCCAGAGATTGGCCGCCGCACAGACAGGTAAATTAAAGTACACACACATACACACACTCACCATACACGACTATAGTGAATGCTAAATTGAATTAATTGCTCAAACACACGTTCAAAGATGAGCTCAAAAACGTTCAACGTTCCATCTGTACCTACCCTGTGAATCCTGTGATATACTTGGTTTAACCCTGAAAGTTGATATTGGAATCGAATTAGGCAAGCCTCATCTTGCCCGAAAAAGCAGCACCAGAATCAAATTTGGTGACTAAGCGACAACAGCGCCACCTACCGGTTTCAATTGTATTTTGAAACCATCCAGAGAAACCCATTGAAATATACACAAAAAAAAAAACATCCAAAGCGGTCCACCCGTCAAGAGGAATTAGGTTACAAATTAACATAAAATCTTCTTCACCTTTCAGAATTATTGATTTGAACAAACTGGACGCCCCCTACCTATTGAACCGAGATATGAAAGATTACAAACGCGAACCAAACCCAGCCTCCTATAGAAATGACCTCGAAGACAATCCAGTTGAAAAGTTGACAGACAAGGACGATTGCGCTCGACTGTTCGAGTTTGACAACGACGCGCCGCTCGTGATGGAGAACAAGGACTACAGAGAGATCGTCGGCCTCAACAGAGGCACTGACGACTCACGACGGACATTCGCCAAACCAGAAAGCCCAGACTATATGCATGACTCTGGAATCGGTTAGTGCTCTTACACATAATATATCTTTTCATCTATTACTTCGTGCAAGCACAGTAGATAATATATAACGAACACTTTCATAGTTCGACAGAGCCATCCAGACAGAGTAATCGTGCGGAGCAAGTGGAATGGTTGGGGGGGGGGGGGGTCCTACCGAGTAGCCATACATTTACTCGGTACTAAAAATTCAGGGCTGTCTCATTTGAATTGAAATCGTTTTTTTTTATTTTTAATAAATAATTGACTCGTTTTGTTTGTTAAATTGCTTGTCGTTCTCGAGGTTTCCGAGTTGATTACCTACGGATATTATTCACGATGGCAGACTATAAAATCGACATAGGGTATCGTTTCCGAGTAATTCGGGATAGGAATATATTGTCTAGTAGAATCGCTGGCGCGTTACTCTGAGTGTCTGAGCTCTCATAAAAATAATTGAATTTCTTGTATGCATATTTAGTAACCAAAAATATAACCTTTTACTTCCAGGCCTACCAGAAGTACAAATGAGGCACAAGAATAGATCCAAAGAGTCAAAGGGAGATTTCGTAGAGGCTGCTAACAAGACTAAAGGTAAAGAAATTCTTACCTGTACTTTTTATGGCATCATTTGCCCGCTTAAGGGATAAAATGCTGTTTATTCAAATCGATTAAGATAGAAAAAAGTGAAACGACTCAGGCAGGACTCTAATCCGCGACCAGTTCCTTATAACAGGGGGAATCTCTTTTTCATATGTTAATCGATTTGAATAGTCGATTACGATTGCTCTACAATTTCATTCAAATACTGTTTATGTTACCAATAGCACGAAATTCGGTCCCAAACTTCGAACGTATCGAACAGCAATGTAATGTAATGTACCGATATGTGCAGGAAGCAGTTCGCCGGAGGTGAAGCGCGCCACGATAGTCGGCAACCCGATGTTCTCTCGCGAGGAGGTCGCCGGCGCCGGCCTGGTGCCGAGTGCCGAGGCGCTGGGGCTGGACGAGCTGCACATGGACTACGACCAGATCATGCACTATTTCCACAACCTCAAGGTATAATCGCACGCGCCCCCCCACGCTTCTAGAGTAGTTGCTGTCGCTTGCATCGATACTACCGCGCCGTGCCGCCACCGACCGCAGCGGTTCTATCATGTTTGTATCGTGTCTCGATGTTCCATGTACTTTCTTATGAACGATAGAGCCTCAATTTTGATGCATTTAATGAAATTAGGATAATATTTTATATGAGTACTTACATTTTATATAACTATACATACGAATGCCGTGCAGTATTATAACACTATTATACTTGTTAAGGTTCATCTTAAGTATCTATCCATTATTTCACACCCTGCAGCAAATTCGAATTTTTTTGGGTGAACGCCTAAACACAACATTCCACTTCTCACCTCTCTCGAACCATTATTTATTTTCTCATCAATGTAGTATGCTAGAAAGCAGCTGTTTATTACCTACCACTAGCATAGAACGTAGAGTCTTAACTTCACGATAAATATTTTAGACAAATCTTTAGACTTTGCTGCAGAATCCGACTTATATATTTTAAAATTTTTCGCAGGAATCAAACGCCTGAGTAGAGCAGATCATTGCAAAGATCCGGCAGATATTGTCTTCGTTTAAATATCAGCATATCAACAAAGCTCCTCCGATCGACGTATACAATGCACCCACTGATACGTCCGGGGCTGCCGGGCTGGAGGATAGTACCATTGACACTCACAACAACAACGCGTTCGCGACCGACGAGCACATTTACGAGAACGTTAACAACGGGAACGTAGTCGCGCCCACACAAATGCTTTGCGACTCCATCGCTCACAAAAATAGCTTCATGAAAGTACAGCTCAAGTTCTTGTTAGAGCACTTGAGCGAGGCGTATGAGTAAAGTTGTTGAAGTCAATGTATTATCCTCGATACAATATGTGTCTAAATATGGATCCTTGCAGTGATCGAAATCGAAAATATACAAATTGTAACTGTTTTATACATAATATTTATGGTTAAACGTATTTACTCTAGTCATCTACAAAGCTGCACATATTTAAAGTACCTAATAATGATAATTGTGTGCATGTAGTTAATACTCATATATTTATGTCAATGAATATAATAAATTATATATATTACTCATGCGAGTTTCGTCTGTATATTGATATTATTGTCTCCTTGTGGTAATCAACGGGCTAATTTTTGTGTACACTTAAGCGCCGTGTATCTTGCCTACGACTCGCGCTCCTAGGACACCCGTCACTATGTAATATTCCCATACCAAAAAAAATGTTGCTTTTGTCCTAGATCTGTATATATTTTTCCACTAGAAGGTAAAAACGCTACCTCACTTTTGTCTTAACTTAGAGCTTAGCTAATGTACGCGAGTTGATAAGTGAATTTGCATTTATTTTATAAATACCTGGTTGCAAAATCACTTTCATTTCCCCGCCTACTGTATTGTATAATGAACACAATAGTTATTGTATTAAGACTGCAAATCGCCAGTTTCTAGGGAATATAGTATATAAGCATAGTACATAAGAAATACAGAACTAGTCAAATATCTTATTCTTATAATTAATCTGGGCTAATTTATTTGCTCAATTCTACACTGTTCCACACGTACAGAAATGGCTTTATCGTCTACTTATGTTGGAAAACACTTCAGAATGTAACGATTTGTGTATGTAAAACAAGTGTTGAGATTAATTTTGTTTCGTTGACTGATGTATTTATTTATTAACTTAGATATTTTAAACGTTAAAGATTGTAAGCTTGATAATAGAGTCAACAATTTGTAATAAGATGTTGTTTGGTGTATCAACAATAGGTATACACGTCACAAGTTTGTACAATTACATATATGGTTTTAGAGTTGTGATAAAATGACTGCTAGGGATTGATTTTATATGCAGTCTATTTTATAATTAAAAAGGCCATATCATATACCTAATCTAACGCTTGTATGATATTGTAAACACATTATTAATTTATTGAAAATGTAAATTGCATTTACTTGTAAGTTAGTACGTTAGGCTTTGTAAATATTGTTATGAGTATGACGTTATATAATTTATAGGTACTTATGCGGAGATGACAAAGCAGAAATAGATATTATATGTGGTAGAGTCGCTTAACATAATGGACGGAGTATAGTTGCACACAATATCATGAGATGTTTCATGTCTGTTACGATTGTACACTAAATAGTAAATGTTTTATCTTGTATTGTGTATTAATGTGACCTTAAATGTAATAAATAGGAGCCAGATTACTGAAATGTAATATTTTTTTTATAGCAACGATTTAAGCCTAGTGTTATGGTTCTGTACACGCTTTATACTATCAAATTTGTTAGGACCCTTAGATTAGGGTTGCCACTTTTATTTGAAGTAAAAAAGCAATATAAAACACACCTTTATACACGAATAACACCAATCAAGTTGCGTTGTAAAAGAAAAATTATGAGAAAATCTATATCGTAAAAATTCACCTAAAACCGATCAATAGTATAATTTGAATAGATCATGATTTGAATGAAATTTTAAGCATTTGGTATGCTTACTATTTAAATCGTTTTCGTTCCAATCAAAAGGAAAGATCGCGGGTTCGAGTCCCGCCTAAGCCGTATTCGCTTTTTCTATCTTAAAACCAAAAAGACCGTGATTTATTTCGATATGACGCGTTTAATTTAAATATTTATATAGATATTTAATTTTAATACAGTAATAGATTACAACATAAAGGTGGCAACCCTACCTAAGAAACTCTCTAAAATAATAATAGCGTGTTGTTTGGCTTTTGTCGTTAGGTTAGGGACGAGTCATAAGAAACTAAGTACTCTACACTGTAGTATTTGTTACTATAAAACATTTGTTTTTGTTGAGTTTTTGCCATAATTGTAAGAAAGGAGTTTATTAAATAATTATTGCTACAAGGTTAAATACATGTATGCAAACTGAGGCTTGTCACGAAAATCCTTTCATGAAATGTCAAATTTAATAATCCATTATTAATTTTACCGAGTTTTATTTTATGACCAAGAATGATGAATGCAAGATGAGATCGTGTGCTGAAAAATGGTAATAGAGAGCATCGTAACTCATTACGATCCTTTCTAAATATGAGCACATTAAATCGTAATAGATTTGAATTGATGTGAATAGATACCCATCAGCGTGCTTATTGTGAGTATTTTAATCTACCTATTAGGATCAATTCAAATCAAGCAGAAAAATTCTCGAGCAGTTTTTAAGTGGTATCAATTAAATTTTTCAATTGAATGAAATTTTAAAGCAATTAGCATGCCAACTATTCAAAACGATTAAGAATGGAAAAAGTCCCTTACAAGAGGAATGCTCTGAACTACCGGTGCGAGTCCCGCCTGTGCAATTCACTTTTTCCAATCTTAATCGATTTAATCAACCTCACTCCATTAAGATAATCCCTACTAATATTATAAATGTGAAAGTAACTCTGTCTGTCTGTCTCGCTTTCACGCCCAAACCACTGAACCGATTTTGATGAAATTTGGTATAGGGGTAGATTAGACCTCGAGAAAGGACATAGGCTATGTTTGGTCGCGACAACCGACATCCACGCGGGCGGAGCCGCGGACAAAAGCTAGTCTCTATATATAAAAATGAACGGCTGGACCGATTTCGCTAATTCTTTTTTTACGGAGAGAAAAATTGAAAAAAAAAGAATTGACTGTTAGGCGGTTCGAAGTTCGCGGGGTCAGCTAGTGCTTAATATTATAAGCTTTCGTCTATTTTAAGCTATTACGTACAACAATGAATGAGATTAAACGACACATCATATTTCCAGTCTCATCTAAATGCATTTTTCCACCTGATCTCAACTGAACCTTGCATATCGCGAGATAATGACCGGCAAAGGCGGAAAAGAACTTGACGCGCCAAATTACCAATCATTGTTTTTAATAAACCAATCACGGGGTAAAGGGGCTGGCGTCAATGGTTGGTTTTTCCAATGAAAAGACCGGTACGGTAGTCCGTTTAGTGAACGTCCGCAAACAGTAGGTATACGTCCATGCCGCAAACTTTCCGATTTCAGTATGATAACTGCGATTTATACGATATTGGAGCGGCGCCATCTGATGGTGACTTTGTGCAACAGTGTTTTTTTACATTAACTTTTAATCGATTACGCAATGGATTAAAACATTTCATTAAGTAAGTACCTACTTATTGTGTGAAACTACTGCGGCCGAAGTTTAAATCTAGGAAGCGACTACCATCTGAACTCCACAACCCACAACCCACTGGCGATATCGAAGTTCTGTGTCGTCAGACCATGAAAGAACGCCTTATGGCCTAGTACATATATATGATAGGTACGGTATTTATGGTCTTCAATCTGCAAAGACCGAGCACTTGGTATTGCTGAACCCTATAGATTCCATATCAGTCTGCATAGGTGGTAACTTGGTCGAGGGCACTTGACAGTAAGTATTTCACACGACTGGTGATATCGACTGCGACGTCACGGTCGAGGGCACTGACAGTAAGAATTTCACACGACTGGTGACATCGACTGCGACGGCCATGACGTCGCAGTCGATAGCGAGTAGTCGGTGGCGGGTGTCATTTGTGACCCTAGAGTGCTGGTGAGGTGGAAGGAGCAGGTTTTTTTGATATTTTTAAGCAGATTTTTAATTTAGTTGATAATTTATTTGATGATTTATTTATATAATTATTTTGGGGGTCTCCATACTTAGAACTGAAACTCAATTTTTTTTTTTCATCAAACCCATACGTGTGGGGTTATCTATAGATAGGTCTTTAAAAATGATATTGAGGTTTCTAACATACTTTTTTTCTAAACTGAATAGTTTGCGCGAGAGACACTTCCAAAGTGGAAAAATGTGTTCCCCCCCCCCCTCTCTAACTTCTAAAATAAGAGAACGATAAATCTAAAAAAATATATGATGTAAATTGCCATGCAAACTACCACTAAAATTGGTTCGAACGAGATCCAGTCAGTAGCTTTTTTTAATACGTCATAAACGGCAATTTTCACCTTTGCTACTACGGAACCCTTCATGGGCGAGTCCGACTCGCACTTGGCCGATTTTATTTAATATACCTCTGTGAATCGTGGCTATAGCGACACAAGTAGAACTTACATGCTCACGGAAATGGTATACTACAGTGGATATGTGGAGTAGCAACGTAAATATTCTTACTGTAAATCTAATTTTACAGCTGTATAAGTTAATATTAATAAATTTCAATGAAAATACAAAATTTAAAATACCTATCGTTTATTTTCACTACTTAAGCACTACAATAATTTAAAGGTATTTTCCATACCAACGATGATCAAACGGTGATAGCATTTTGTGACAACCTCCCATATTGTTTTGTATAATATATTTCATTGTGTAATGGTTCTGGTTAGTTTCTTCTAAAAATTTCTCCTTTTTGACTTTTTCTTGCAATATCTCATGTGAAACGGGCTCGGCTTTGAATGGTAACCTTTCAGCAACAATTCTCAACATTAGCTTAGCCTGTAAAAAACAAATAAAAACTTGTGTTAGAAAAAGTACCGGGCACCACAACTGCAGAGGAACAAAATTGTGATTACTTTAATATATTTTGTACTAGCTGTTGCCTGTGACTCCGTTGGTGTAGAATTCAGATCCTGTAGCTACACAAAGTTTACGTTTACAGTCCAGAAGAATCCAACTAGGGTGGGCAGCATTTGGCAAATTGCGCCGGGTCTTCTCCTCCCCCCTGCCGCAATGCCTCAAAACAAAGGTTTTCGACCAGTGCGTCCTGCCTGTTATGACCTACGGTGCCGAAACGTGGCCACTGACGGTGGGGTTAGTCCGTGACCTAAAAGTCGCGCAGCGGGCTATGGAGCGAGCTATGCTTGGAGTTTCTTTGAAGGATAGAATTCGTAACGAGGTTATCCGACAAAGAACCAAAGTTACCGACATAGCTCGCAGAATAAGCAAGCTGAAGTGGCAGTGGGCTGGCCACATCTGCCGAAGGACTGATGGCCGTTGGAGCAAACGAGTCCTAGAGTGGAGACCGCGCGTAGGAAAACGGAGGGTAGGACACCCCCTAGCCAGATGGAACGACGACCTGCGAAAGGTGGCTGGGACGGACTGGATGCGGCAGGCGGAGGATCGGCAAACGTGGCGCACATTGGGGGAGGCCTATGTCCAGCAGTGGACTGCAATTAGATAGGCTAATTGATTGAAATTGATACGTTTACAATATTAGTATAAGATAATACGGCTAACCTGGATAATACACATATATACCTATTTTTGTTGTCACTAATCTTTGAGCGTACAATCATATTACATAATATTATTATGTTAAAATATTGGGCAAAGTAAAAATATATTGAGAAGGGAAACATACCTCCTCATAATCGCACTTGCCTCCAACTTCTAAAATGACTCTGCCAGCTTTAATGGGAGTAACGTAATGGTCAATAGCTCCTTTACCACCTCCCATACGTTGGCCTTGACCTTTTTTTGTAATAGGTTGCCAAGGAGGGTCAATTCTCCAAATTGCAAACATTCTTTTTTGGTCCAAATGTCGAGCAATAACAAGACGTGCCATTTCAAAATGCTGATGAGCCATTCTACCTCCTCCTGTAGCCTGGAAATATAAATTAAACTCATAAGACTTATGCATAAGCCACATTCATTGTGAACACCCTCTGCTACATCTAGGGGCCACAGGACCTCAAGACATTGCCATTTACCATGTCCATTGTGTAACTTTTGTGCAAATGATATTACTCTATCAATTATGTGACAGTAAATATTATTAATTTTAATGTAATCTATGCTTAGCCTATTACACTTTGGGAGTGCAAAATTACCTTGCAGTTTCATCTGCATAAATATGTACTAGTCCCATGGGAACATTGGGAGAAACAGTAGCCTACAATACTCAGGGATAATGTAGTATCCTAATGGTAAAAGAATTTCAGAAAACACAAACCAACAAATCTTTTCACTTTATAATACAGTGCAGATTAGGATTAGGCTAATGAGAGGCAGATGAACTGATCACAAGTTAAGTTTGTATAGTATTTACTACTTCTTAATATCAGCAAAATCTATTGAAAACTTTGTCACTCCAATACCAGTACCTAAATTAAACTGTTTGTTGAAAATGAGATGTATTGGATTGGTTGGTTGATACTTACAACAACACCATATTGTTTCAATTGCAAAGTGGTGTGTAAAGGTTCTGGGCCTCTCATGTATCGTAGACGTTTCTGCATCTTGGGTGGTTTCAAGTTTGAGGGATACAAGGGTACTTTGTCATAGACACGAAGCCTAGTACGCTCAGGAATTTCAATATCTGAAATAGTAAGCAATGATCAAGTCCTTTTATGCATTACTAACTGATCTAATTCTTCTCCATCGTAGCGATACCCAGTCTGAGTGTGAGGTCCATTTTATCAGTATAACTGTGGATTTGGCTGAACTTCTATATTTTCCGTGAAGCAATGGCCATCTGACCTCCAGAACCCAATCGCGATATTGGGCGATATCGAAGCATTGCAGCTAGACCAGTTATTGGCTTCTTTTATCACATAGTAAAGATTTCAAGAAATCATCACTCAGCACTCAGACCTCTGTTAAGTATGGAATTAACTTACGATCATAGTTTTTCGGTGGAGGAAAATATTTGATGCCCGCAGCTACTATAACTTGCGTACTTTCTGGACGCAGAAGACCTAAAACATCAACATGTAACAATTATGATAATTTAAAATGGCAAAGTAATATAGAATTATTATTTTATTTCTCACTTACTTAAACCGATCCGAACAGATTTTAACATTTTTCAACGTTTTACGGTTGAAAATAAGTTAGTATATTTTCGAAAAGATCGCTTTATTATTTACTTCAATGTATTCAGAAAGTATTACATCACTATATATTACAGAAAACCCCTTATTTTTTCAATAAAATGCTATTAGAAAAATGTTAGAGGTTATGTATTCTTATTTTTTTTTAATTTCGTTTTCCTTTGGTTTCCTTGACAGTTTTGACAGTTCAACATTGATTTTTTTTGTATGTTCTTTTCGGAGCAGGCTAAGGTGCTATGACCATGCTGCCTTGTCATCAGATTGTTATTATTAAGGTTTAGTGTACCAATAATAGACACTGTACCAATGATAGACACTTTCGAACAAAACCCAGTATTTTAAGAAAAGTAACCATTTGTTTTATAAGACTATTGACTTAAAAGACGCCTAATGGTGTCTATAAGACATATTCAAAAATTCGCAACACTGTTCTAAGTAAATTTAGAAAGACGACAGTTGACAGCAAATAATGTAACTATGTGAACATGGTCGTGTTATTTCTTAAGATTTTTGCCAGGGGTACAGATTGACTGAGTCGACACTATTAAACCACTTGACTCTCTATTCGAATATCTACTCACCTTTCTCCCCCTTCCACCCTCCCCTCCCCCATTCCCTTACCCTGTCCTACACACATTCCTACACCTCTCCACCCATCTCCTTCCACCCCCACCCCTTACCCCACAATTTCGCCCTTCCCCACGCTTCTCCTTACCCTACATTCCCCACACCTACTTTCCTTACTCCTTCCCATGACCTTCTTCCTCTGCTCTTATACCATACCGAAACACACCCTAAGCTTCCCCCTTCCTCTCTCACCAATTCCCTCACTCCTTCCCACGCATTCCCACGCTCCTACCCCAAACTTTCCCAACACCTTCCCCCACTCTTTCCATTTCCTCCACCCCTTCTCCCACTCCTACCTCTTCCTTGTCCTTCTTCTTTACCTCACTCGCCAAAGAAAGAAATAGCCAGAAGAATCCAACTGGGGTGGGCAGCATTGGGCAAATTACGTTGGGTCTTCGCCTCTCCCACCTCACTCCTTCGTGGTCTTTCCTAATCATTTCATCAGGAAGGACATCTTCAATCAAAATTTTATCCAGTAACCTCCTCCTCCCCCCCTTATACCCCACTTGGATCGGTCCGATACCATGTCGAAGTGCTTCACTAGTTAGGAATCCCCCGACTTAACAACAATTGAATCACAACAACACGATTTATGTTTTTACTCTTTGGGGGTATTATTGTGTAAGGTTCTTTCAATTTTTCACTCTATAAATATTGATCTACTAGTCAAGCCCTTTCATTTGATACCCACATTAAGGTAGTTATGAGAAGAAATAATGTAATCCGCAATTTTCTGGCGGCGACCATCTTAGACCAATTTTTTATCAAACATACTTAACATACCTAAGGTCCCTCCTGACTAATTCACCTTTCAAACTAAAAAAAAAACTTTCAAATGCGGTTCATCCGTTCAGGAGCTACGACGCCACAGACTCACACGCACACACACAGACACACTTGTAACACCCCAACATTGTTACGTCGCGTCGTCCGGAGTTAAAAAAATATGTAACGGTCATTCTCTGATGCATATATTCAATTTTGTAGAGAGAAATTAAAGTGTCTATTATTGGCACAAATAGGTGTCTATTATTGGGACGATGATGTCTATTATTGGTGTTTTCGACCAAGTGCATAATAATTTTATTTTAAGCAAAAGTATGATAGATTTTAAAGATTTTATGTGCAAAAGTTAATATCTAAATGTTGCTGTAACAGTTAAAAAAGGATGTAACGATCATGCTGTAATTAACATGTTTAATTTTTTAGATTGAAATTTAATTTGTCCTTAAAGTGTCTATTATTGGTACACTTACCTTACTATACTCTTTGGTTGTCTTGTTGTAGTCTTGTCTGTTGAATCTATGGTCTGTTGTATGTCTATGTCAATCAATATGTGGTCTGTGGTTTGTTTTGTTTTGTTTGGTATTTGTTGAATGCACAGGGGGGCCCCGTTCAACATATAGAAATTCTAGTTATACAAATATGAGGCAAACATGAATTGAACCTTGAATATATCACTTTGTCTCTTTTTTTCCAATATACAGTTGTGTCTGCTAAAAAGAGACAAAAAATTTAAGTTATTGCTCACTTGGGAAAATGAGTATGAGAATTTGACAGCGTGCCAACGGTGCCAACATTTATGAATGATTTGCGCCAACATTATGAATGATTTGCGACAGCCATTGTTGAATTTTTCTAGAACATACTACTACAAGCATAATAGTGATGTACTCTAATAAAAGATTTGACAACGAAACTATTCTTGCTTTACAAAAATGTACTCTTTTGAAGAAATACGAATAGACAAAATTGTAATGTCTTCTGTTTTTCCGTATTAGAACTGGGCAATTGTGGCATTGTTAGAAACGTCTTGATCATCCGCTGGTTATAGGCAATATGACGTATGAATGACTATCAGAAACTCTGACTATAATAGAATAAAACTTGAGATATATAGAACGTGTTTGGTATGAAATTAAAGGGCTCTATTAGCACATTAAAAACATGTATACATTATTGGGTGTTGCTTGCACCAAAACAATACAAATAAAAATCAAGTCTAAAACTAAAATCCGACTACTGCAAATCACGCCCTAAGAAGTATTAAGCAAGAAAATATCAAGAATAACCGTGGTCGCATACCATTTACTCTAACAAAACAATACGTTCTAGGGATTCGTGATTCTGCAGTAGTCGGGTTTTAGTTTTATAGTTGCGCCACGTATCTTGAACCTAAATCATATGACATACGAGGCTCTGGCTGGCGCCCGCGGAATGCTTTGTAATATTCTATGCTGGGTGAATTTGAGTTCGTCTACCGCAGTAGCATCCCGTGCTATCCTCAATAGACACCCAAGAAATGTGTACTGCGCGTATAGGGCACGTTTAGAGCACATTTTAGGTCCAAGATACGTGGCGTGGGTTATAGTATAAATAGATATCGACAAATATTACGATAGTAGAAGGTGCATCCCTAGCATAGTAACCGTCGTCAAACGTTCATTCATAAAAATGGAACATAGGTATACACGTCAATTCTGTAGGTATACCCTGTCTATAGTATCTATGTCTATGGTTGAATGCTATGTTGAATGGTTGTAAAAGTAATTTTATTAAGAGTGTAAAATTTGTATTATAAATTTATGTGTAAAATGGATTATCAAATGTTGAATAACAAAGTAATACATATACATACACATACATCCTGAATCGAATAGTCGTTGTGGCAAGGAATATATAGAAGAAATAGGTCTCATCCCTCAATTCAACGGAACCAAAATGGAATTTAAAACAATGCTTCGTTTACAGAAATGCCTGTATTTAAATTTGTATTTATTTACGGTTTGGTTGTTTGTTTCTTCATGTATATTAGGGTAATTAACTACATATTACCGAATTACGTTCTATATTATCTCAACAGAACAGACCATTCAGACTCAGTTACCTATCTACTTCTGTTTCAGTTGAACAGTTTTGGTCATCTTACGAAGTATTTATCACTTACTGTTTACACTTTACTGATTGTAATTGAATGTCCGAGAATATACCTTGGTCACTAGTGTTGCCGAACTATCGATAGTTTGACTATCGATAGTAGACCTCGAAAATCATCTACAATATCGATAGGCCTATCGATAGTATCGATATTGTCAATACTATCGATACTATCGATAGTACATTGGGTATTGAAAAACGATACTATCGATACTATCGATAGTATTACTGTGTGTCGATAGTATTATACTAACGGTGCTATCGATACAATCGATAGTATCGAAAATATCGATAGTATCGATACCATCGATTGTCAATGCGTGAGGCGTGGCGTCATCCGTGGAGAGGGGTAAGCTGGAGTCGGACCAGCGACACCCCATGAACGGCCAACCTCGGGTACCACAAAGGCTGAAGAACCGCAGAAGCTTCTGGGCATGCGTTTCTCCCATTGACGGCGACCCCTCCCAAGCCAGAGTAGACCACTGGAGAGCACAGAGCTCGCTGCCGACCCCCTTCGTCCCGCTATCGGAGAATCTGCCATCTGGACATAATCTGCCCTGGATCAGATGGAAGTCTCTGAACAGACTCCGGACACGGGTCGGCCGAAGCAAAGAATGCCGGGCTAGGTGGGGGTTCTCAGGTGGGGCAGACCTGAGATGTGAATGCGGAGTTACACCACAGACAATGGCCCACCTGCTGACGTGTGCTACAAGCCCACACACATGTACACCGGAGGACCTCATGTGCGCCTCCGAGAACGCTATCCAGGTAGCAGCACACTGGGAGAACACCATTTGAGAGAATAGGCGCCATCACCACGATAGAAGAAGAAGAAGAAGTCAATGCAATGTTCAGTTGTTCAGCATCAATAGTATTGATACTATCGATACTATCGATAGTACATTGGGTATTGAAAAACGATATTATCGATACTATCGATAGTATTACTGTGTGTCGATAGTATTTATATTAACGGTGCTATCGACACAATCGATAGTATCGACAATATCGATACTATTGATACTACTATCGATAGTCTAACAATAGTCGACTATCGATAGACTATCGATAGACTATCAATAGTCGACTATCGAGCGGCAACACTATTGGTCACTATGGAAACCTCTCATGCAGGGTCAGTATACATGTCGAAAAATATTTGCTAGCTATGATAATAATATAATGCATTTCGAATTTGATTGTACTATAGTTATAACCCGCGCCACGTATCTTGGACCTAAAATGTGCTCAAAATGTGCCCTATACGCGCAGTACACATTTCTTGGGTGTCTTTTGAGGATAGCACGGGATGCTACTGCGGTAGACAAACTTAAATTCACCAAGTATAGACTATTACAAAGCAATCCGCGGGCGCCAAAGCCTCGTAAGTCTTACGATTTAGGTCCAAGATACGTGGCGCGGGTTATATCCTAAACAGTCATGAGGGATAAGATACTAATATGTAATTTCAATTCTTTACAGGTACCTGAATTAGCAGGATTTCTAATGTTAACTGTTCTTATGCAACTACCACTAGTCAGTTTCTTTTTATTTAATCCATTTCTACTTAGTACTCCTATGGAGATAACTTTACATGCCATGTTGTGGCTCCTCACTATTACTGAAGTTGTTTTCAGTTTCATTGCTCTTCAGAAAGCTTCCAATTTTGCTAAAAGCATCTATTTGTCACAACCAAAAGATAGATGACAGTAAGAAGGAAGATATAGGGCTGGATATTTGACTCTGAAATACTATGTAACTTCTTACCTAGAATATGTAGGTAGTATGCATTAGGGAAATAAGTATTAAGATGCTGATTACATGAAAAGTATTTTATTTGATGTTGTTTCACAACATTAAATGCTCACAATTCATTAAACTAGAATATAATAGTAAAAGTGAATGAAAGCAAAGCTTTGGTATTTAAAAAAGTATATAAGGTAGAAGTTAATAGTATTGACTAAACATGTTAACATAATTTTAACCTAAATAAATCACAATACTCAAATAGTAAAATATAGAATGATATTAATTTCATGATGAAGTTTTTTTTGATCATTATTGTTATCTATCACATAATATGCTAATCTATCACATAATAATATATTATTATAAATCATACAACATACTTCGAGCACCTCTATTCCATAACCTATGTGGTACTTTACTGGTCAACAGAACTAATACCTAGATAATTTAATTGTATCAAATATAACCTCTTGGTAAAATTTATGCATTCGAGTCTTAAGATTGTTATATGGGCGTTTCTCTGTAAACTGGGCAACTCCTTCAATGAAACTGTCTCAGCTACTTTTTTGATCATAATATAATAATTTTGCTTTAGGGAACAAGTATTTGTCTATATATTAATATACAGAAGATGAACCACAAATATCCCCATTACTTTAGAAAATATTAGGTATTTTCTGAAAAAAATATACAGGGGACTGTTGCCAAAGTCAGGGGACTGTGAACTTAAATAAAAAATACAATTTTAGTAGTGAAATTAAACGTTTTTATTATTATTATACACTTTGGAGCTTTGAACTTTGTATTTGGTGTATCTTTAGGCTTTGGATTTACACTCTTTTTTAATAGCGATAAACTTTTTTTGTATGTTAGCCTTTTCTTTTGCAGTTCTCTAATTTCTTCATCTTTTTTCTTTTTAATTTTATATCTAATCATCTTTTCTTTATTTTTATTAATTCTTTCAGCAACTTTAGGTGTTACCATTTGACATGAATCAGATACATCAGAATCTGGAGTATTTTCTTTAATAATTGCTAATACTTTTTTCTTCTTGCGGTACTTGGTGCAATGCTCTTTCCACTTCTTCTTAGCATCTCGGTGTTCTCGTTGAGTCATATTCTCCACAAACTTTCTAGTTCCCCTTTCTTTTTTCTTTTTTTATACCACTTAGGTGGCAGACAAGCACACGGCCTACATGATGGAAAGTGGATACCGTGGCCTATGGACGTATGCAACACTAGGGGCGTCACACTCGAGCTGCCGACCCTGAAGAAAACTTCTAATGCCCTTCTTGAAGAACCCCATATTGTAGTCGCTTGGGAAAACCATCGCGGGGAGTTCATTCCACAGCTTGAGTGTGCGAGGGATGAAGTTCCTTTCATACCGCACCGTGCGCACTATTTCTGGTCGCAATGTGTGAGGATGAATTCCCCGCCTATGGCGTGAAGTGCGATGATAGAATGTAGCTGTGGGCATCATGTCAAACAATTCATCTGAGCACAAACCATTGTATAGGCGGTAGAACACACACAGTGAGGCAAAGTCTCTCCTGAGACTGAGAGGTTCCACATTGCCTGTGAGTATGGGATTGCCGACGAGCCTCAACGCCCGTCTTTGCACCGAGTCGAAAGGGTCAAGCTGGCACGTAGGCAAAAAGGTGACAGCAGTACTCCATGTGGGGCCGAACCTGTGCCTTATAAAGGAGGAGTCGTTGCCCCGCAGTGAAGTACTGCTTCGCCCTGTTGAGCACCCCAAGTTTCTTTGATGCCAGCTTCACCTTGTCTTCCAGATGACTTCGGTATTGGACGTCGCTTACTTAAGACGTTCTTTTCTCTAAGTTCTTCCCTTTTCTGAGGATCATTTTTAATCTCCGCATATCGCTTTCGCTCTGCTTGCCTTTGTTTTGTAGGATCTCTTCTTTAGTGGCTTTTCTTTTCTTTGGCGCCATTGTCTAATCTAAAACAATAAAAAATATAATTTAGGGGCTGTTCACGTATGACGTAAGCAGATTTTTTTAATTATTAACCCACTCCTCTCCCTCGACAGCAAAGTAAGCATTGTAAGCAAACCTCTTACCCCTTCCCCCGTGCTTACGTAATTCATGAGCAGCAGTTATAAGTCTAGAAATAAGCAATGAGTTTGGAATATTCTTTTAAATAAATTTTATTGACACTGTATTCAACATACATAGATTAACTTACAAATATCAAACATTTTGTCAAAAATATGCAAAGCAAAGACCTCCCCTCCCGTCAGTCCCGCCCTTATAGTGCTTACTTAATACTTGAATGGCCCGTTAGACAGTCCCCTGGATGCAGAAACAGTCCCCTGTCTTGTAAAGTGACAGGGGACTGTTGCCAGGGGACTGTTAAATTTGATCTTATTGAGACGTAGAACAAAATGTAATTAAACTATGGCATTTTGCTGCACACAGGAAATATGCATTTATTGTAACAATTTAAATATTTGAAGGAATCATTAAAAAACATAAATAGAAGTAAAAAAAATCCTTACCAGGGGACTGTTGGCTGTCAGGTTACAACGCGGCCTCCACGGAAAGACGCTTGCACACTGCTAAATAATATGGCGTCCGGGTCGTTATGGCAGCAACTGCGCAAACTTCAGACTTGTCGCGTTTCATTATACACAGAATAGGCGTTGTTTAACCTTTAGACTACGTGGCACATAATTTAAAATATAGACAGGGGAACTGTTCACAAAATGCGAAGACAAAGTTTCATTGCCTTTTTTTAAATTGTAAAATAACATTTATGAAAAATAAATAAGTCTCAGTAACAATCAAACAATATTGATTTAATAATGCAATAATTTAATTAATTCCAATAGATACTGTTTCGAATAATTTAGTCTGAAGTAACTACACTGCTTTGGTGACATGCCAGGGGACTGGTTTTGAGGCACTATAAAAACGTTTTTAATATAATAAAATTTATTTTAATTGATTTTTAATGTTGAGCAGCGGTAGATTAAGGTATTATTTTTCGGAATTATTTACGAAATATTCACGATCTTTTATTTTTTAGTCAAAATTAGCCCGAGACAATGAGTTGCCCAGTTTACAGAGAAACGCCCATGGGCGTTTCTCTGTAAACTGGGCAACTCCTTCAATGAAACTGTCTCAGCTACTTTTTTGATCATAATATAATAATTTTGCTTTAGGGAACAAGTATTTGTCTATATATTAATATACAGAAGATGAACCACAAATATCCCCATTACTTTAGAAAATATTAGGTATTTTCTGAAAAAAATATACAGGGGACTGTTGCCAAAGTCAGGGGACTGTGAACTTAAATAAAAAATACAATTTTAGTAGTGAAATTAAACGTTTTTATTATTATTATACACTTTGGAGCTTTGAACTTTGTATTTGGTGTATCTTTAGGCTTTGGATTTACACTCTTTTTTAATAGCGATAAACTTTTTTTGTATGTTAGCCTTTTCTTTTGCAGTTCTCTAATTTCTTCATCTTTTTTCTTTTTAATTTTATATCTAATCATCTTTTCTTTATTTTTATTAATTCTTTCAGCAACTTTAGGTGTTACCATTTGACATGAATCAGATACATCAGAATCTGGAGTATTTTCTTTAATAATTGCTAATACTTTTTTCTTCTTGCGGTACTTGGTGCAATGCTCTTTCCACTTCTTCTTAGCATCTCGGTGTTCTCGTTGAGTCATATTCTCCACAAACTTTCTAGTTCCCCTTTCTTTTTTCTTTTTTTATACCACTTAGGTGGCAGACAAGCACACGGCCTACATGATGGAAAGTGGATACCGTGGCCTATGGACGTATGCAACACTAGGGGCGTCACACTCGAGCTGCCGACCCTGAAGAAAACTTCTAATGCCCTTCTTGAAGAACCCCATATTGTAGTCGCTTGGGAAAACCATCGCGGGGAGTTCATTCCACAGCTTGAGTGTGCGAGGGATGAAGTTCCTTTCATACCGCACCGTGCGCACTATTTCTGGTCGCAATGTGTGAGGATGAATTCCCCGCCTATGGCGTGAAGTGCGATGATAGAATGTAGCTGTGGGCATCATGTCAAACAATTCATCTGAGCACAAACCATTGTATAGGCGGTAGAACACACACAGTGAGGCAAAGTCTCTCCTGAGACTGAGAGGTTCCACATTGCCTGTGAGTATGGGATTGCCGACGAGCCTCAACGCCCGTCTTTGCACCGAGTCGAAAGGGTCAAGCTGGCACGTAGGCAAAAAGGTGACAGCAGTACTCCATGTGGGGCCGAACCTGTGCCTTATAAAGGAGGAGTCGTTGCCCCGCAGTGAAGTACTGCTTCGCCCTGTTGAGCACCCCAAGTTTCTTTGATGCCAGCTTCACCTTGTCTTCCAGATGACTTCGGTATTGGACGTCGCTTACTTAAGACGTTCTTTTCTCTAAGTTCTTCCCTTTTCTGAGGATCATTTTTAATCTCCGCATATCGCTTTCGCTCTGCTTGCCTTTGTTTTGTAGGATCTCTTCTTTAGTGGCTTTTCTTTTCTTTGGCGCCATTGTCTAATCTAAAACAATAAAAAATATAATTTAGGGGCTGTTCACGTATGACGTAAGCAGATTTTTTTAATTATTAACCCACTCCTCTCCCTCGACAGCAAAGTAAGCATTGTAAGCAAACCTCTTACCCCTTCCCCCGTGCTTACGTAATTCATGAGCAGCAGTTATAAGTCTAGAAATAAGCAATGAGTTTGGAATATTCTTTTAAATAAATTTTATTGACACTGTATTCAACATACATAGATTAACTTACAAATATCAAACATTTTGTCAAAAATATGCAAAGCAAAGACCTCCCCTCCCGTCAGTCCCGCCCTTATAGTGCTTACTTAATACTTGAATGGCCCGTTAGACAGTCCCCTGGATGCAGAAACAGTCCCCTGTCTTGTAAAGTGACAGGGGACTGTTGCCAGGGGACTGTTAAATTTGATCTTATTGAGACGTAGAACAAAATGTAATTAAACTATGGCATTTTGCTGCACACAGGAAATATGCATTTATTGTAACAATTTAAATATTTGAAGGAATCATTAAAAAACATAAATAGAAGTAAAAAAAATCCTTACCAGGGGACTGTTGGCTGTCAGGTTACAACGCGGCCTCCACGGAAAGACGCTTGCACACTGCTAAATAATATGGCGTCCGGGTCGTTATGGCAGCAACTGCGCAAACTTCAGACTTGTCGCGTTTCATTATACACAGAATAGGCGTTGTTTAACCTTTAGACTACGTGGCACATAATTTAAAATATAGACAGGGGAACTGTTCACAAAATGCGAAGACAAAGTTTCATTGCCTTTTTTTAAATTGTAAAATAACATTTATGAAAAATAAATAAGTCTCAGTAACAATCAAACAATATTGATTTAATAATGCAATAATTTAATTAATTCCAATAGATACTGTTTCGAATAATTTAGTCTGAAGTAACTACACTGCTTTGGTGACATGCCAGGGGACTGGTTTTGAGGCACTATAAAAACGTTTTTAATATAATAAAATTTATTTTAATTGATTTTTAATGTTGAGCAGCGGTAGATTAAGGTATTATTTTTCGGAATTATTTACGAAATATTCACGATCTTTTATTTTTTAGTCAAAATTAGCCCGAGACAATGAGTTGCCCAGTTTACAGAGAAACGCCCATATTCTGCCCTCAATTATTTCACAAGGCACTGGACGTTCAATAGTATTTTTTCTAACAAACACAATATATAAACATAACATGACTGGGCTACATAACTGCAATGTATAGGTGCAATTTCAAGTAAAATATAAAATAAATAATCCTTACTTCCTTATTATTTACGAAATAGCCTCTGGGACATACTCTCTAACACTGCACTATGTTAAATTCTTAGGCATTATTGTAGTAATACAATATTTGGTACATAATACTATATACAATACAACAGACATTCATTCATAATGAATTAATTTGTTACATTTAAATCTAAAAAAATATAATGAAGCAATAACTATGTACTAATGTCTTACATTCATTATAGTGAGTCATAAAGGATATTTGTATCCTTGAAGAAATCATCAATTTTACATCTAATTAAATGTAATTTTATACTGTAAGTTTCTGCTGTTGCTATATAATCAGCGACAGTATCAACTTCAAGGGTTTTCATCATTTGTGGTAGGTCTGGAGACATTTTACATATGAACTGAAATAAAAAATATTGTTTAGTATACTATCTCACAAATAGTCTAGTTGGTGAAGTGGTACAGTGCTGAAGGTATACCTTGGGACATGGATCATGGACCTTAATTGTGAGACAAATGAGGCCCTGGCACCCATGGATTGTTTTGTTATTTGAGCTTGTCCAAAGATATGTGTACTCTGCATAAAGAGCACAATTTGAGCACATTTTAGGTCCAAGATATATGTCCTGAACAATAGAAATATATACATCTAACAAAAGCAGAAGCTCACCAATTTTTCGTGAAGTTTAAGCAGGAAAAATCAGATAGCATCATTCTTTTAGCTTGTATAACCCGCGCCACGTATCTTGGACCTAAAATGTCTTCAAAATGTGCCCTATACGCGCAATACACATTTCTTGGGTGTCTTTTGAGGATAGTACGGTATGCTACTGCGGTAGACGAACGCAAATTCACCAAGCATAGACTATAACAAAGCAATCCGCGGGCGCCAGAGCCTCGTATGTCTTACGATTTAGGTCCAAGATACGTGGCGCGTGTTATATAAACTAAAGCAGTTTACTTGTATTCTAATCATACTATACATACATTAAATATCTGCTGAGTGATCCAGTTGTGGTACCTTTTTACAGATCTCTCATATGCATATATAAAGATTTTCTTCATATTCACATCACTGATTTCCACATGCAGTTTCAATTCATTAAGAACTTCTACGAACATTAGTTCAAAAAACCATAAAGCCCTGCAAGAGAAACATGTAAGTAAAACATTAAGTTTTTATAGTAAAACACAAGCAGTTGGGTCCCGTCTTGCCTGGGAATAAATTTGTAAAAAAAAAATAGTGTATCAAGGTGAAAATAGATACTGAGTTCTTGTTTTTGTAGTGTACATAAACCAACTTAACATTTATTCATTTAGGTACCTAGATAATAAGTAGACCTACCTGTTAAGCCATAGAACTCCTTCGGCAGCAATATGTTTGCCTTTATCATTTTCATCTAGCATTAATTCTAGTAAGCAAGAGTTGTCATCATATTTGTAATACTTCTTAATTTTCTAAAATAAATAAAAACAATGTATTGACATTGAAAATTGCTAGGTACATTGCTAAGCACTATTGCCATATTAGTTTTTACTACATGTATTGTGTTGTCTATGTAGCTAGCTAGTGCTAGTACTCACGTCGATATTTCCTTGCATGTCGACTTTTACAGGCGTAAATATAGTGCCAAAGCGTTCTGGAAAAACGGAAAACCATGGCATGAATAAAATTGATCACTGATATTGCTTTACATACTTTACAAATTCGAATATTAGAAACATAAAATTAACTAGGTTACGTACCAACTATAGCTATTAAATCCGTAGAAGCTGCCAAGAATTCGATAATATTTATACGCCCATTGATAACAGTAGGAAAATGTTTGACTGTTTGAAAAAAACGTTCTTTAGTGGAAACCCTTGCCATTTCAGCGCACATCATAAGCACGTTCACTTAATACTTTAAACAGAATGGCTTATTTCATAAATATCACATAAATTCACCAAACGTCTTTAATGTTTTTTTGACAGGACTGCAACAAAAATATTTGATTTCGAAGAAAAATTTCCTTCATGCGCCTTGTAATGAAATGTCAATTTTCCAGTTGCCCACTGATAATCAGGGTTACCGGTTTATTAAATATGCACACATCAAAAAACACTAATATTGCATTTTCACTGTTTCTTATTGTACATTCTTCTATCTTATTTTATTCCTAGATTAGAGATACCACTATATAGTAACTTATCCATTCTTATAATACTCATGCTTGTTATTGTTTCACACGTTTTCTTCACTTTATTGTCAACTTCCCTAATACTGTTGCCATCCGTTAATAAGAAAATGTCTGTTTTAGCACGTTTCCTAAATCGTCTTCCACAACTATTGTTAGAACTTTAGTTTTCGGTGAAAAGGTAAATGGTAGTAAGAATCTTTTTTCTGGCACAAGGTTTGTGAATTCATATGAATCTAAAACCATTCCATTTGACTCATCTCTGACTTCAACTATTCTGAGACCTGCAGTTGAAATAATCATCATTTTGTTTTTATCAAATTTCAAATACCTCGTTATAGCTTGCCTCTCTCTACCGAATTCATTATTGAACCATCGGTGGTAGGATAACAACACTGCGCAATTTCTCGTCCAATATATTGAGTCATTTCCATTATTAGTGCGATTTATGTTTTTCTTTGAGTCTGTAAGTCTATTAGTTATATTCGAATAAACACTGGATGGTCTTGTGATAGGAGTAACGTTCGGGCTTCTTCTAATGATATCGGATTTCGACATTGATGCGAAATTACCCAGTGTAGTTTTACTTCTTGGTCCCAAGACCCTTAAAGGTTCGGCCACATTCATTGTAACACTTATATTACGTTGTAAAGAGACTGTGGAATGTTGCACTGGCTTCCCATTGATATTATTCATGTTATCTTTAATTAAAGCTGATCGTTTCTCACCAACAACAAATACTCTGTCGATATTGTCGAAACCTCTTCCCATTATGCCATCTTTGGTGTGTCCAAGATCGAACGTGTGACCGAGTTCATGAAACACTGATCCTAATGTGGTTGCAAAACATCCTCCGAGGGTTCCACGATATCCACTGTCATCCATAAATCGCCTAGTGTTCACTGGTGTGGAATCTAAGAATTTTGGTGTAATATTTTCAACAGTTGTTGGCCATGTATACATGCAGGCTGTGCCAAATAGGGCTAAGCCTCCCCCACCCAAAGCCGCATATGCCTCAGTGATGGACGTGATTTCTTCGTGGGTCATGGGTTTATCGATATCTGTACCCTTGAAGCGAGTACATGAAATAAACCCAAGAAACTTTCTTTCGTTACTGCCCAAATCAGAGAGCATCAATTCTCTTCCAAAATGAGACCATAGTTCTGTTTGTTTCATTTTCCGTGCCTTATTTACATTGAGATTACTTTTAAATACTATGCATTCTGGTTTTTTAGGATCTACTTCATGTTCAAGTTGAAATGTTTTTCTTCCAACACCACTTTCAAAAAGTTTTTCAGCTGTTATACTTTGAATCAATTTAGCGCCGAGTGCTATTCGCGAACAAGCACTATCAACGGAATTGTCAATATCTGGTGGACTTTGGAAACAACCATCATGTCCTTGACATATAATGTACACGGGGGTTACTCGCAGATTTGTTTTTCTTGGAGTATAATCAAGTAACAGTATCCTATGTTGCTGTTCTGTATAATCCAGTTCTATAACGTTTACTCCTCTTTGCAGTTCTATTAACACTTTGAATTCTCCGTTGTAAACAGTCCATTGCGATTTGTTTTGTAGATTGTCACTTTTTAATGTGCATAGTAGTTTTTCTTGGTTATTAGAATTTCCTCTGGTGATTATTCCTTTGATTAACACAAGTGCATAGTTCACGATATCTCCATTTTGAAAATTTGTTATGAAAATTGATGAGTTATGATCAGTTTCATAATCTTCATTTACTCGATTGTCCATTACCTGAAAAGTAATTATATCATGTTATATCAGCTCATTACCTACTTAAAACTTGACCTTGATCAAGCCTCTACACGCAGTTCCCTCGATTTCTTTTAGTACCTAGATTTGACTGACTGCACGTAATTAGGTTAATGCCATTCTGTTGTAAAGATAAGTTAAATCTGATCTTAAAACTGTAGTTTTGCGGATCGACTGCTGGTGTTTATTATATGGAGCGTGTCGTTTTATTTTTATCTCTATCTAAGCGTTAAAGGTCGTGGTAAATGAATAGATTCGCACTGTGTAGCAATGACTCACCATGATGCGGTTAGCGTGGAGCGCGCAGAGCCGGCGCGGTGGGAGGACTGCGGGTGCGGGCGGCGCGGCGCTCTACTCGGCTCGGCGTCCATTCGATGTGATTCGATGCCAGCGTAGTGCCGTTCGTCCTGACTTCTCGCTTACTTGGACGAACATTTGTTCGGCTGGTGTGCGCATGCTCGCCGATGCAGACCGACGCGCCTCGGTAACGATTGCGTTCACCAGACAGGTACGCGACTGGCTGTCTCCGTTGGCAAGAAGGAAATTTGAACAATGCAGTAAACACGGATGGGAATGCGCCAATATCATCTATAATACTTGTTGTTTGTTTTGCTGTGTGTTTGTTTACATTAAAACACATTGCATAGACGGTAGAGCTACTCTAGTACCTAGGTACTACGACCAGTACCGCGCCGCCGCCGTGTCTGATATATTTTAACTAGGTCCTATCAATGTTGAATCTTCTTGCAGCTGCAAGTGTTTTACATACCTACACCTAAATACCTAAGTACTTAGTTCTTTTACAAACAATGACTGACAATGGCTATGTAAATAGACTAGTCTATACCCTCGGCTTTTGCCGGCTATTGCTCTTCCGTTCCGTCTTCCGGTGCGCCTAGAGCTCATGTTTTTCGCAACATTTTCACTAAAAACACGCAAGGCTTGTGGCACCCTAAAGAATATATTATTTTTCTAAAGTGCCGAATAAAAAAAAAGCTGTTGTGAAAAACCATAGAGATGTAACTCTCTATTGTGTTGCGTGTTTTAATAGTGAAAAATTTTCACTGAAAATATTGCGAAAAACATGAGCTCTGGACTGGACGCACAACATCAACAAAGTCTAGGAATATTTTGCATTTTATAGTGTATTAGGTATAGCGATGTAATTTAAGAAAAATCAAACCTTGGATATTTTTAGCTATCTGTGAATATCCTTATACAGTTTCGAATTGTATACCTACCTACATTGCAAGTCTAGATTAGTATAAAATAGAAAAAAAGTCGAATTTCCTATTCACGTTTCCTACAAAAATATAACTATTTATAAGTAGGTACGTAGGCCTATCTTATCAAACAACTACTAAGTAGATAGGTAAGTACGTAGGTAATTTTAACGTGTTACAAAAAGGCAATAATGTTTTTTTTTATATGCCTACTCATAATGAACGTAGACAACAAGAAAGAACACTTTGAAATGAGAAAAGCGATAGTACAATGTATGTATTGGCTAGCCAGGTGCTGCACCAGACAACAAAGCGCCTGACGAAATCAAGTAGCAATGTATCTCGGTTTAGTGTCTGGTTCACATTATTTAGTCAGACGCTGTCGCCTGAAAATTTCAAAGTTATGATTGTTACTCGCGTAAATGAGCTTGTCGAGTACGCTTTAGTGTTACGTTTATGAGGACTGAATGTAGTTTTGGCTAACTTTTACAGTCTGATGGATGACTACGATTATTTATAAGTAGCTGCGTGCTCTGGCGTCTGGCTTCTTCCCTGTCAATTCAGTCAAGTCAACGAATACGAAATAAACATAGTCAGGACCACTATGACGAATACAAATAAAAAGGATTTTCTGGTCAGGACAAGGCATGATACAGTTGCGGTATTTTGTAAGGTCCTATCAGGATAGATCCTTCCGCTCCACCCGCCCTATTGCATACCTACTTATATACTAATATGTTAGAGGTTGTTTGTTGACACAAATTACATGCTTTCTACCATCAGGTACCTACCTAACCTATTCTGTTTCAGAATTCAGAGAACCCACTTAATTTCTGTTTGTTGAAGTAGAGTGTTGTACCTACTTTGCAACTCATTTTCCCCAGGGGTAGAAGCGCTAACAATATTACTTGAAATGAAACGACGACTGTTTATGATTCCCCCAGGCGTGCTTGAGAGAGAGATTCATACAATTTTAATGTACGTAATCCGACGGAGATGCATTATGAAACGACTGTGTTTGGTGTGTTTTAAGTACTTATCTGTATGTACGTGTGCCAACAATTTCTTACACATTTTGGTATATACAGACATTGTAATTTTGACTTCAAAAGAACCATGAGCTTTCGTTTGCCAACCTCTCATTAAATATAAATTAGGTACCAAGTTCATAAATAGGTGATTCACTCAGTGATTCAAATTGTAATATGATTTTTTTCAGCGTTTTGCCTGAAACCAATATTACAATAGGTACCTACTAGCTGAACAATGGCTATGGAATAAGTACTGCTGCAGCTATACCTACCATCACGTAGTGTATAGGCTTCTGTATTCTGGGTGATGTTTTAGAACTCTGACACTATAACACGCCATGAGAAGCCTTCTGATTCAGCTCCCGTGACCCTAGGGCACTTATGAAAGCTTATTATGCTATTCCAGACTATACCTAGTCTAACTCTGTACTGAATTTCATTTTGTTCAACCGTTGCAGCGTCATTGAGTATCAAACACCCATCCAACCTTCCTTCCGTCCATCCAAATTATCACATTTATAATAGTTGTTAGATTAGATTAGCTATGCTTCACACGATTTCTCTCGTGTTATGGTTACGACATAACGAATGTACCTATCGTGCTTTGTTATAATTCCAAGTTATGGTGGTGGTAAGCAGCTATCGATCGCGGCCCATGGACGACTTGCAAGTTGCAACACCAAAGGTGTCACTCAACCTGTAAAAGGGAAGGGAGATGAAAGTTGAGCCGACCCACTTATTGGATAATTGTTTTTTCAGCACGTACGTAGCGGCCCTACTGATTTTAAGTAGTTACCGTGCCCTGCAGACACTTGTCATGGTCAGAGTACGTACCACTCCGTGGTACATACCATTTAAGCGATACCGACTTGTACGGGCCATGTACATTATAAAATTGCTAACTCAAGCAACTTTTGCAGAAGCGGCGCGGTCGCACCGATTGCCATCTAATTAAACAGTTCAACCTAAGATCTTACGGGAATCGGGCGCGACCAAACCGTAGCTACGCGGCATAACGTGTATTGTAATTACCTAATATCAGTTGTGACCTTTGAATACATCTTGCAATTAAAAACTTATCTTTTATTTGTCGGCAATCGAGCTCCCTACAAATTTGGTCCTTCGAGCCGGATTTGAACCAGCGACCTATGGATTAATGACAATAATCTATAGGCAAGTTAATAGGCCCCTGTTTTCTGATTTAGCAATGTGAACTCGTGCGTTCGTAATACTTAGTTGTTAACATTAGCTTATTATTTGAGATGGTACTGAAGTGTAGCATTCAGGATGTCAGTTTCTTCTTCTTCGATGGTCGCTATGGTTCCTGATGATTGAAAAAAAGAAAGGTAAAAATATTCGGAAGCCCTCGAGATACACAGGTTTTCCACTTGGCGTTGGGAGAGCAGCGGTAGTCGCTCCCATAAAACCGTACCTATAGGTACTAGGTAGGTACCTAAGCCAAATCGAAAGGAGGAGGAGTAGGAGTAAGCGGACCACTGGCTACGAGGTAAAAGCCTTGGATGCATCCGAGAATAATGCCAGGATAATGATGATGATGAACCTGTTGGGATACAAGAAGTTCTCGAGGCAAAAGTTGCAATACTGCCCCCCTAGTTAAGTGGCAATTCGTCAGCCAGCGTAGATATTGTAGAATGGAATGACAAATATATAGGATTTGACGTATATGACAGTCGTTAACGTTATGTCATAAACGTCAAATACCATACATTCGTCATTCTATTCTACAATACAGGGTAGGAGAGGGAGACTAATAAGTAGTTTCTCCATTTCAAATTGTTTACACTGGGTTTGCTTTGCTTTTTTACTCCCAAGACAGTGGGTATTATTGTTGTTGATTTGGCATACTCTTTTTAATTATTTGATAGAATCTACCCACCATTCTCTCGTTTTACTTATTGAAGTCAATTATTCACTTTAACTGAAGACCTAGAAGTGTTCGGTTACCCCCTGCGGATTTGCTGCCCGCATTCTGTCACTCAAACAATTTGGTGCATTGATGTTATGATTTTCTAAAAGTATTTTATGTCTTTGTTTATTAATTTCTGGTATAAATTAACCAACCTAGGTATTAGAGGCAGGATCTCCATCTACACAGGTGAAGGTAGGTTTCTGGCGTTTATATCAGAAAAGAAATCAACATTTCTCAATAGGTAGTAGGTAAGAATTAAAATTAACGGTTGGCAGGTAGTAATTAAAAGGAGATTTTGTAAGTAAGTAGGTATCTATCTCTTTTTTCCCAAGCATGAGATCAATAAATTCGCCAACGACACAATGGTTTTAGTGGTCATTTCGACAAATGCCCACATGTCGAGTACCTACTGTAGGTTGGGTCTCACATGAAATCATCATAATAATATGTATATTATGTGATATCATCATCTTCATGGAGACCAGGGATATCTGTGATGGAGACGCTCTTTCCTGATTGTAGGTATCCGTGGTCAAGATGACGTAGTATAAGAATATGACCTTAGAGCTCAGGGTCCGCCTTCCGGCTCTTCCTCCTCTACTTCGCACGATCTTGTACACAGTCAGTACACAGAATGATATAAGACATGCGGAAATCTTTATTTATTTTTATTATTACTTAACCTGACAGTGCGATGCTAAATTTTAATGAACATTTACAAAACTTATATCTACTTAAAAGCTCACGCGAAACGCTACGGTTTGTATAGCCGATATGTTCCTACCTAAGTACATAATATCAATGCCCAATGACATGGAACATACAACTATGTGAAGGTTATGAACGGAATATTAAGTATTATAAAATGTCTGTACCTACTTAGATTTTTTAAATATATGAACTCCAATAATAACAAGGTAATCGATACGCACGATCACGAATTCGTTTACCGATTTAACCTTGCTTCGTTCAACTTATAGGCTACTGCGTTCGTAATTCCTTCACCACCTTCATACTTCATCTACGCCTACCTTCATCGCGAAGAAGTCCCATGCCAAAATCGACAATCGCGCACGTTCTTCCAAACCCACATGCCCGTTATCAGCTAGAACAATAGATATCCTACGATAATGTAGGTACTCGGGAAAGCCGAAAAGCACTTGCCCTGAATTGGTTCCAGAATGAAATCTTTTCGGCTTTGCTACGAACCGGCTTGTGGTGCGTAAAAACTTATTAGACTGGTAAAAAATCCATCGATAAGCACCCTCACGACAGTAAGCCGATCACTAAAGTTGCGTTCCACCTGTAAGATATTGTTTTGACTCTCCTAGGAGAGCACCACTGCTACCCCATTCTCTACACTAGGTGCACCTGTGTAGGTTAGCTTTTAGTTTAGTTGTTAGTCAATGACAATATATTCTTCTGTAGGAGCCTTCTACTAGGAGGAGGCAGACAGAAACAGGAGGAGGCCTGGAGAGTGCATCGGCTAGTTTCCTCGCGCGACTGTAGAGTGTGCCAATTTTTCAGGTTGCGAAGCGGAGTTTTCAGGTTTACTATGTTAGGTATGTACTTTGTTATATTTGGTCGAAATTGGTAAAATTGAAAATGTATAAAACTATTGTTACATTCATGCTCCTAGCGAGTATTCCGGCTACATTTGAAGATTCTATCTCGGAGTCCTGGGTTTGACATATTTGGTAAGTAGTTAAACCATCTCGAAAAGTAATTCCGCGTAAAACACCGGCGCGCGGCTAGTTAGTATAACATAAAGAAGTTCACAATCTACAATGAAACTGTTTACTAAACGACTATACCTAACTGTTACCGGTGTGTAATAAAAAGTTTATTCACAGAAAAAAATTGATTATCAAAACACGTAGCGGTTGCTATGTGCGTAGGCGCACCGTAGCACACAAAAATTGATGACGTAGTTACCGCTTGCTGATGACCTGGGTGCAGGAAACTGATAGGGCTGTCCATGGCATGGGAGTCGGTCGTTGTCCCAGTGAACGTAGCACTTTCGCTTTTATCGGCGAATGAACCCAGTCCATTACTACTTTACTCGCGCGGTTACACCATCACTCGCCGTTTGATTTTGGCTGCGTTTGTGGGTCCGGCATGCATACTAATAGACTTTTATTTAGGGTTGTAGTGTTTAGATTTCTCCATGCGACTACCAGCGTACCGTTCATTGTTTTTAAATTGTATTATTTATAAACTTGGTGCATAGGCGACATATAAATCGTATTGCGTGTTCCTACACACGACTGTCTTGGTTAGCAACACGTCGTTAGAAGCGATTCATGTAAATTCGTATTTTAGGCTTGATAATATTTCGGAAAAATGATAATAAATGAAGAAATTACCTGATTAGCATGAGGTACTGGTGACTGATGGTCGTATGGGTAGGTATATGAAGAAAACTGTCACTACGACCATCAAATAAAAACCGGTCAAATGCAAGTCGGACTTGCGTACTGAGGGTTGTACCTAACTGAATTGAGGGATTTATCTAGAAATAGTTTACATACAATAGTTTACCTACAACTCAAATTACACACCTACAGACACACGATGGTGCACTCGAGGCCAAATATGGACAAGTACCTACGTACCTACCTATCGTGAATGTATAACGAGTATAGTAGATCCTAAATACTTACTTATCTACCATGTTCGTTATAAATTCATCCAAAATCTTTGAACTATTGTTACGATTTTGGACTCGGCCGATTGTGTATTTCAGTTGGCTTAGTTTTGGGTTAGGGCATTCTATTCTTACTCTACTATACCTACCTACCTACTCTGAGATCAAAGATTAAATAGGATGGTTAGTAGGTACGACAAAAAGGTGTAATATTTTACTTATACGGTTTAAAAATTGTAATGTTTTGAGGTCAGTCTATAAAATGGCCAATAAGATAAGCACGATACCTATTAAAATGCCTAATTTAAAATCGATATTTTTTTTCACGTTTCATTATATTATATTCCTCCATGAACTTATTATAAAGTAAGTAACTAGGTAGGTTGTTTACTTAATTAACTTCTAGAAAAACTTCATAAGCAAGGGAATTTTCTTTTTATTTTTATTTCAGAAAATGGGACTGGGAAAGCGCTATTGAACATAAAAATATGATTAAGTGTCATTATTTATACATAATTGGACTAATTCTTGCGTTGCGCTTTTTTAATTAATAATTAAAAAAGCGCAACGCAACGCGTTTGCTAGGATCGTAGCAAATACATAGAATGATGTTTTGCCTACCTCAATGTGAAAGAAGCGTTATGTAGGTATGTACGTACACGTACACTACTGTTTCAGCTAATGCTGTACAAAATGTGTCATGCTTTCTTTTCATAATAAGTACCTACCTACATTTCCCGCCTGGCCCTGTTGTGGGTTGCCCAGAAGCTCTCCATGTGTCGCTGTGACTTGTGACTAGCAGGACCACAGGCACAGTGTATAGCGTACAAGATGGACGGGAGGTTTTTCCAGGCCTGGGGGTGATTGGTAGTGTTATACCGCCTGTCACCCCTGCTGAAGCAAGCCGTTGCTGCAGGGGGTTGAAATCTCTAAACCTGAGATGGCCCTGAGTCGAGAGAATTGCCTTACTAGGTCCCCTTACCCCGGTAATTGAGACCCGAGTAATCGTCTCCGATATACCTGACCATCCTCGCTGGTCGGTGTCCGGTATCGGGGGTATCGGTGAACATTTCTTTATAAAAAAAGAAGGTAGGCTACCTACTGAAGTATTTAGAACTTTTACAAAAAAAAAAATATTTTAAGTCATGGTAGTTTGAGATACCTATGCCTATTTTATGAAAAACATCGCATGCATAGTTTTTACTGTGTTAGTATTACGAAATCAACGTTACACGGGTCACGGTAAGCCTTGCCGCTAATGATTAATTTGTATGAACATACTCGTATCTTAAAAGCTTAAACGGGTCAATTCAGATCAAGACGATATACGCTACATCGCATCGGTAAGTTTGAGAGAGAGTATAGAGATACCTAAGTAACGTAACGAGTGCTATTTAGACGGATTCAGCGGGATTGACAAGTAATCCGAACTTTTTGCCTAAGGGCTTAATGATTATAAAGTCATTATTGATGGCGGTATTGGCCAAACTTACCTCATCAGCCCTAAAATGACGATAAAGCTGCAATCGTCGGCTTCGACATGGTGTTATAGTTGGGCGATATAACTTTGTTGATAACAATATTGCAGGATCAAGAGTTTCGTTCGTTCGGTGATCGGTGTGTGTAGGGTAGGTACTACATAGCTCGCAGATGAGGTTAGTTTGGAGCACGAATGATGTCTGTAGTTACAAGAAATTGAAATAAGTAAACAATACTCTCGGTGCAGCAAAACTATGGAGGTGTAACAAAGACTTCTCTCATTCACTCTTTTGACAGTCAAGCCTAACGGAATTACTAAATCCTTTTAAGTTAATGCTAAGACGTTGCGTATATTGATTTCAGTAGTGCTGATGTGAATTGACCCTAACTAAAACAGCATAGGTAGGTAGGTAGTTTTACTAGCTGAAACTTAAACAAGATTTTACCTTGAGAGAGTTTATTGACATCGTAAAGCAGAAGGTGTGGTCTCTGTTATATGGGACCATGACCGATGAGAAATAAGTGAAATGTAGGTAGGTACATTACGCGACCTCCAAAAGATTAACTGCCTATTCAACTGACTAGGTACCTACCTACTCATTTGGAGCGCTATTTAATTCGCTGTAACTGAACCATCAATCCGTATCCGTGCACTTACAAAAGAATAATGTTGTATTTATTTTCAAAGAAGGATTTACCAAGCCAATATTCAATGATATCTTTTATGTGTTAAATCACTCATTGGTGGGTGGTGGCTCAGACTAAAAGAATAGTACTATTCTTTTAGTCTGAGGGTGGGTACTCTTCATTATCGCGCTTTAACTTTTTAGCGACGCTTCGCATACCTACCTAAAGTTTACCCAAACAAAAAAATTCTAAATTTTTTTTATCACTAGAATAAACCCTGTGGACGGCCCAGAGACCCTAGAATAAAGCATTAGGTAAAGGTGGTCGTAGAAATGGACTTATATCACAAATCACGTCTGAGTTTAGTCTGTTCTTACTCCCACACTACATTTCGGGGAACCCACTGCCCGTTCTCCACTATGTCACTATGTCATCTGCTAATCAGAGTTGCCGTGGAGAGCTTCTGAGCAACCCTCAACAGCGTCTCTCTCCCCTACGTTGGGACAGAGGCGATGCCATTTCCGTTGTCTAGGGTGCACCGGGTGGAGGTTCCCGACTAAACACCCTTCTTGGAATGTCCATAGACCTATGGACCTATTTACGTGCGAAATGAACGTAGAGGTACGCTTTGCTTAACCATTGATAGGTACGTACTTATTTATTTACGTACCAAAATAATACCCAAAACATAGTTAAGGTAACTATTGGGGAATGGATAGGTACCTAATAGACTTAGCCAAGACTTTCCACTCACTAACAAATACCACTTTGAAACAGATTAATTTTACGAAAAATCTTACCAGTAGATTTTTTTACCTGACATTTTTGACAAAAACCCACGAAAAAAAAATTGCTAAAATTTTCTCTCAGGAGTTTTCTTTGTTTTGTCGACTAGCGACCTGTAGCTTTTTTAGGTAGACTGTGTGCATTTGTGAGAAATACCCGCAAACCAATATCCTTATGATGTTCTTATAGACTTCTGAAATCTGTCTAACTGCTCTTCATTATAGATAGTTATTTAAACAATGTAAGCTATACACTGTTTAATAATTAGCACCCCTAGGTACAATGTTTATTTTTTATTGAGAGGAGGCCTATATCCTAGTATGGGTATACCTAATGTATGTGAATGCACTGGATACCGGCGTTGGTCCTAATAGCAGCGTTATCTACCAGTAGAGTAATTATTGACGTGTTTAGTTCACTGGTGTGGGAAATACCTAAAACTCTTTCAAAAATAAGGTCTGGTATTAAGTACATCTTCTGTATTAATTTTATGAGTAGGTAAGTGTGTAGAGTAGGAGTGTTGTGTATTGACTAATATCGATACCTAATAGAATTAAAAAATTTCTTAAGTCAACATTTCGCAGCTACAGTTCAAATTAATAGCGAAATTGTGAAATGTTGGAATGAGGAACATGTTTCCAGTAGGTACCTAGTTATATTATATACTAAGCTGATGAAGTCATTTTAATAAAAGGAGCCGTTTTATATTCAGCTCATGTTAAATGTAAAACGATTGGTCGTTAACTTTTATCCCTGTAAGTATATATTTATTTCCCTATCAGCTTCATGGTTATACCTATTAGGTACCTATTATTGCCATCACACGTGATCATCACAGTGATAGGCCCGGTTGCATCCAAAGCTTACAAATTCGAACCCCGGGCTCCGCTCTCCTAGTGTTCATTCTGATTTCATCTATCTTTCACCCATTGTGGATATCAGTTTTGGGTTTTAATTCTCAAAATTATCAAGTCAGCAAACGAAACTATGAACTCCTATTACATTAAGAATACTAACACGATATATTATAATCTTTAAAGGGAAGGAGGAAGAAAGAAAATAGAACCATATCTTCTGGCGCTCTCGTAATTCGTCTTGAGTTTTGTAGTTAAGCGGGAACTGATCCACAATACCTAACAGGAATTGCATAGCCATACATAGAATAGTGATAGGTATAGATTGATAATAGAACTTCCAATGAAAATGAGTCCTCCTCCATTTGCCAACTCACTTGGGGTCGGCTTTCAGTGTATGCCATCTGAGCTCAGCAACTGGCAGTATCGGAATTCTGTAGTTAGACCAGGTTGTCGGATTTTTCAGGGTTCCAACTACCTGCTTATAACAAATGCCACATTATGTTCGGATGGCAACCGGGATCGACGGCTTATAGTGCAAGAATCCGAGGTACGCTAAGCCGTTTCGCTAAGCTACAATGAACGAGGATGTGTAATAATGTACTGTTAAGAGTACCAAAGACAATTTCATTACAAATAACATATTCGTGTTCACTACACCAAACGAATTCAGAGACAGCGTACCTATCGGTCACGATTTTCACATTATGACGTTTGCTATAGCTGAAGGGCACATGAAGCAACAGACTTTTGCTCCCCTTGTCACATCAGCATAGCGAGGTTGCAAGATTTATAATTTTTATGCTAGAAGTCAAAGAAATTGGTAATCAAAGAAAAATATCGAAGTCAAGCTAAATCCGTACTTAGATTGGTAAAGCGGACCCCAGACTCAGAGGTGAAAGTTTCGGATGCGTCTGGGATTAACGATAAGATGAAGGAGAAATTATATAAAAATCTGCCGCGTGATCAAAATTACTCATTTCATTGGTCAGAAACAGGAGATATGAGTCTACAGTAGCGTGCTACGAGAGCTGCGGCTCCGCTATAACATTCCCGTATCTTTCCTGTCTTGTCTATGAGTCTAGTCGGAATTCGAATAAATTATATTGTAAAGATTTAGATTTTTCTTTATTGGTGTACAGGGACCGATATTTTTGTGGCCCAAGGCAGCCTCATATGCAAGTCGGTTCATCTTATATTAACGATAATGAACACGAAAAAATTATTGATTAGTTGAATAGAACCGGGGAGAGATTGAGCATGCCTGTGCTACATGCCTTGCTACGAATTCGAGCGCGAATGGCAAGAGGAAATCAAATCTATTTTCTTCTTCTTCTATAGTCTGAGTTATATAAGAAAAGGTTAAGTGGGTTTTAGTTCAAAACCCCCAAAAAGTTCTGCATCGATTGAGTTCAAAGAAAAGATATGAGTATAATACGTTTCAGAGAAAACTTCTTTATGAGCGACGGACATTTTGTCGTAGAACATTTTTTGCAAAACATTGACTTTTAGAATATGGATAGATTGCTTACATTCGTGACCACTTGATTGTCATCTGACCCCCCAGCCCTAAAGCCTTCGCAAGAGCCTCGTCCAAAAGCAGCAGGTGTATCGGCTTACAGCCTAGGTAGAGATTTGCTTTTGCCCCGAAAATCTTGAAGGCGTCTTATGAACCTTTATCATTTAGTACCTACGTACTTGTACGTACGTAAAAATATTAATAGTTTTTATAACTGCTACTTATGTACTTATCGAGTTTCATGTGTTATGTGCAAATAAAAACCTTCACGAAAACTAAATACTTATAAAATTATCAAATTTCTTCACGCATAGGTTCCTAGTGTATACCTACCTACTGCTGTACCTATTACATTCGCCTTCCTCGCAAGTATTCGGCCATTTAAGTACTAAAAATATTTTATAGCAACATGAAAACAGCGTATAACAATAAATCATGTTATGAGTAGGTGCCTATGTATTCAGTAAACAGTCAACGTAGATTTCATTGCGTTTGTTGTTCGTGTCATATTTCGGCTTACTTTAGGGCCGGTTACGTGCCCTACGGCTCTGTACGTGTTCTAATATGTCGAAACGTCGTTCTCTGTTAATAATAATGAAGATTTGAGTAGTTTCATCACAGTGCGCTCGTTGAATAATAACGTCCGGTTGAATGAACCATTGCAATGTGTCCTTGTTTTTCCATGGCACGTGCAACAGAGCTCTTGTAAACTATTCTTTACATCGAATATCTTGTATCATTATCATAAGAGCTAATTTATTTTAATCAACTCACACTGACAAATGAACAACTGCGCAGAAGTAATATACCTACCACTCGTATCGTAATCGTATCGTGTTTGAACAAATTAGGTGCAATTAATTCAGTGCAGCTAGTCAGTATTACGTGAGGTGCAGTTAATTATAATTATAAATGGCAATGGCATCTGTAATTAATTTTAAATATAAGTACTTCAAGTTTAATACTTAAGCTTTGTAGGAATGCAAACCGTACTTAATTATGAAAAGAGTACTACGTATCTAATTAATTTTGAATGATGAATATGGATTGTTTTGCTAAATTCGATAGATTCTTTTTAATTTTTTATTGCACATTCAGAGATCTTAAAAAAGAAATGTGTGTAAAGGCGAGTTTAACTCAATATGAATTTTTTCCCAACAAACTTTTGAAACTAACCTTTGGTAATTAAGGGGACTGTGAAGTGTTTTCTTCAACCAACATGGTTATTTGTGGAGTTCTGAGTTGGCATACAAGGCATTAGACGTTAGACGCCAGACGGGGAGTCAGCTCTGTCCGTATAACAAAATCACCACAATACAATAAAGTTGATGCTTTTAAAAATAGGTACCCAGTAGTTCATATTTTGTAACTATAATAAATGGGGGGCCGTGTCGTTAGTAGGTACCTATTCGCAATATGTAGTTGGAATCGACGGCAGTATAAACTTTCCGTAGCATGGGGACAGGGGTGCTACGACGCTATAAGTAAATCAAATCTCTCAAATCAATCTCAGGATTTTACTGACGGTTTATATTTTTTTCTGCTATTTTGATTCATTGTACCTATAGAAACTGTAATTATATATTTCTCATTAACTAACTGCCTATAGTTGTTTAGAAGTCAAGAAATTTAACTTAATTTTTTATATTATCTTAATAATAATATGTGACTTCCAATATACATACTTATAAGTTCTTAGTACATACCTAATTGAACGTATATGTTGAATCTTCAGGTACTATCCAACTATGGTCGTATCTAGCATCTAAACTTCTGAATATTTGATTTCATTATCATAATTTTATTAAATCTGTCGCCTGTCTTGCAATCGGCATCTATAGTTTTAGTCGCAATGCCACTAAGAAAAGGGCCTGACAATAAAAACTTAGTTACGATTCTTTTACAATTGCCTTAATTTATCTGTAAAGATATAGGTACCTGATATACGAGCATTATGACAGGGACCACACGCATACATGCTAGATAAGGATGCAACTGCAGATATGTACAGTAGTACTTACAAGAGTTCTTATTGTTTATTTTATTGCTTTGTTTATTTGTATCTCATTATAATACACCTACACTATTTGATGAGAAAATCTTGGAGATATGTAACTATATAATTAAAGCGTAGTTAAATTACATAGCGGTTTAAATGCTAACTTTAAAGGATTTTTAACAATAGGAAGGTACGAGTATTACCGAAGATAAAAATAAAAGTATACCTACCTAACAGTACTTTTAAACTTTTTAGAATAAAAATTATGGATAATAAAGCCGTGTTGGTGCCCGATGGAGTAGGGCCATCCCATCTCTTCCTGTGGGTGTCGTAGAAGGCGACTAAGGGATAGGGCTGTTTTCCATCCGACAGTCAACATACAGCCCCTAACTACGTGCCCGCAATACGGCAATACGCTCACCCCCTATAACGTGGGACAAAAATCATAGTTGGCGAAATGTGGGGGTTAATACACCTCTGCCTACCTCTTCGGGAATTTACAGGCGTGAGTATATGCATTATCTATGTATGTAAACTTTGTAGGACAAAGTAAGCATTAACTTGCATGAAGATAGAAGTGCTTACGACCCCTAAGACTCCTAAAGTACTTATTAAAAATCATTAACGCTATCATGACGTGTATCAACAGTGTGAAAGACAGTTGATATTCATATTTTCATTATTATTCCTTTGTAGTTCTGAAGGCCCTAAGCAAAAGCTCAATTATAGGTACTTAAGTAAGTAATAATACTACAGCAAGTTCACCTTCAACTTGCGGTTAAGGTATTTTAGACTGCTATAATTATAATATACTTATTCTCTGCACTCAAACAATCATAATAGTAAATTATTATTTTTCTATTAAGTTGCGTTGTCAAATTGCCGCAGCCTCAGGCCGTGTACTCGTTGTCATGCGTTTAGTGGACTAGTGGAACGTTATTCAGTTATATTTTTAATACGGTTACTTTTTCTGATGACCCTGATCATACCGAGATTAAAGCAACGCCCTTCATTTCACTCGAACAATGGTACCGAATCTCCAACCGTACCTACTGAAGTGAGACTTTACAGTGCGGTTTTCCATCTGTGTCTTCACGCACAAACCATTTACTGGTCTGTAAGAACAAACCTATTTGTCTAATGCAACGACTTCGCCACTGTCGTTAGATATACACGCTTTTTCAACAGAACCAATCTCTAAAAAGAGCAAACACAGGTGTGATTGTGAAACTATACCTCACCTACCTTTCACCCACAATGCGCCACTGTGTCAATGTAGGTCATAAATGACTTCAGTGACCTAATTGCATCGCCCATTCAAAAACCGTGCAAGAAACACGGAATATGAAACGTACGCAGTTAATGTGTCACTTTTGTCAGAAGTAAGCATTTTCGAGTACGGTCAATGACCCTAGCATTGCGTAGGCTAGCTACTTTCTCTCAGTGTAGGGGCGAAGAGGTGTGGGGCAGGTGTGGTGAGACGGGGGTCCTGCCAAATTAAGTGCGTGAAAGGCTGCACGGCCGTTCCGGTAACGCCGCTCTGGTACCGCGGCTTACGCACCCTTCATACCAGTACCACACTATCTGCCACAACAATGTAGATACGATCAATCATTCCATTGAGCCGTTTACGGTTACTTCGTGTCGTATTAACACGGACGATGGCAACATTGTGTTTACTATCGTTTCACGTTGGCGCCGGTTTGAAAAATTGTAAGTATCTTCGTAGAATGGCCAAACGGGGTCGTTGAACTGTAGTCAAACTGCAATCGTGAACCAGCAGAGTCTTGGTTAATCGAACCCTGATGTTGTCGTTCACGTGGTCTGTTAAAGAGTTGTATAAGTATTGCGACGCTTTCTACGCCTTCTTGTAATCAGAGTGAGCAAAGAAGTGAACGGAGAAATTGTCAACGTTTAACGGTTCAGTTAAAAAATAAACAAATGGGAATGTTGGACGCAAATACTCACAAATCTTTTTCTCTTTTATGTTTTATATACGTTTGATACTTTTTCTGTTGTACAAACTGGATTTACTGTTTAATAATGAATTGGAACTGTGGGAAAATTATTTGATAGAATCTTTGATTAAAGTAGGTAGGTATACAATGAGGAAATAGGTTTTTGTGACAGGAACTGGAGAGATTAAATACAAATTATATGTGATTATTAAGAATAAAAAAGAAACTATACATATTATGTTATCTTATTTTTGGAACATTAACCCTAATCTCAGTCCTAAAGTTTAAATCTTCATTAATTTTTGAAAGTAAAATATATTTTAAAATAATGCTAGTACCTAACCGAAATTACTAGTACTAACCGTCCAGCTCAGCTTAATTGGCTTAATAGCACGTGATAAGAGTGGGTTCACGTCGGTAGTGTAATGGCCAGGATTCGAATCCGGGACATTTTGTCGGCTCACAATTGATTTACTGCTATGTAGTTTTAACATCATGAATGAAATCCTGATTCTATGAAAGTCTATATATTTCTTATGAAAAATACACAGAAGTGTTAGGTAGATGTCAGTGTATCACTCACATTTTCAACAATTTCTTTATTTGGTTCCACGTAGAAGGAGCCTATCGTTTATGGGGTATTTATTACGACTTTTTTAAACTAAATTATAACAGAAACAAACCATTAATTTTAAATTAAGCTGCCACCATAGTAAGTTGACAATTAATTGCTATGTGACGCTGTTGAAAAAATTTCAGTTCGCGACAGGCAATGCTGTGCCGGAATGGTATTCCATTACTGGTCACGGGATATTGGCATAGACCTATTTACTGGCTTGTTTACTGTATGATATAGTAATAAAGATTAAAGGCAAGATTAAAACTAAATTATTATAAGTATATTATTTAGGTATAGTTTTACTAATTTCTTTTGGGCTAGTAAGTTCTCGAGTTTGTGAGTTACCAATGATTAGATAAAGAACCTCACTTGAAGTAGGAACTGTTGCTAAGCTCTAAGACCCTTAGTGGCTGTTATGAAGTAGGTACAAATAAGTATTTAGGTAGGTATATTTAAACTGCGTCACATTTAAATTATGTGCATATTTTTTGTTGAAATATGAATTCGCAAAGGCGTTCTGATAATAAAGAAATATTTTGTCATATGGCATTATAGTTAAAGGCCACAAAATTACAAATATTCATAGTTGTTTCAGTGCATCCATCGAATTTCTTTTCCTATGTTAATTTTTTATATTGATTTCAACTTTTTCCTTCTAAATTATAAAACTAACATAGTCGTGAGTAAAAATTGTTACTAAGTACCTTAACTTTAAATTTTTACACATTTTATAAAATATATTTAGAAAATATATAATACAGTGTTATGGTATCGGTTATGGGACTAAGCTATCAATGGTTAGCTCCAGCCAGAGAAAGGAATCTTCTCATAATTACTGTATCAAGGAGTACTGCCTTCCTTATTAGATCCTTCGTCCAGCTACCATATACCTAATATGGTATATGGTACCATATATATAATGTTTTTTGTAACATTTTTACTACTGAGCTGATATAAAAGTATTACCACATGTGCCCAAAGACCATTTTCATTCATCATTCCCTCTTGATTTTTATATTTTGCTATCTCACAATTCACTTTGCCTACTAACTACTTTTATTACTTCAAAGGAAAGTCCTCATTCTTTTAAATAAATGTTCAATGTTACCCATCAAACCCTAACAAAGTTCTGACACAAATGTGTCCATTATTGCAATGATTTAGCAGATTCTAGTATTCTTTTATAGTTTTGTCGATATCCTTTGACCAGTAACGAGAATTACTGAAATTCAGAAGGAAAACTTGTCTTTCGCACACAAGTCGCTGTAAATTTTATAGCTTTGTCTAACCCCATCTTCTCATATAATTGCTTTGCTACAAGAAATAATGAAAGTGAAATATATTTATTTATAGCTTATTTCGAATGATTAATGATAACTTGAGTGGTTTGGTCGCACTGTGTGTGGTTCGGCCGTACGCTAATGCAATGGCGATCACGTTGCGGTCGCGCGTAGCTGAGCCGCAAGTTACGAAAAGCACACGTCGCCGCCCGCCACAGGAATACCAATCGGGTTAAATTGGGCGGCTTACAAAGGTCGAAGGCAAAATTATTTATAAAAAATTGCGAAACAACTACATAAAAAAGAGTTGGCACATTGAACGTGCTTACGACGCCACGTTCTCTCTTTTGAAGGTTACTTTGCGAAGCTGTGCGTGTACCGTTAAAACAAAACTGTCATCGTTTAGGTACTTACGGGAACTAGTTCACCAATTGATAAAAATAGTTGTCTTGTTGTTATCGCTGTCTCTGCAGAAACAATAAGAGAGACAATGTTATTTCCTTGTTTTCAGACATAAAAACATTAGTGAAGTATTTTTAATTTTATCCTATTTAAACGCTTTTTTCGGGAACACCGAAGGTGTGCTAGTACGATTGAATGTCTTCATCATAATTATTCAGAAGCTCTAGTCATAATGCTTTCGTCGTTCCATGACAGCTAGAGAAAGAATATTTCTTTATTTTACTTTGTGTAAACTTTATTCGTGTCGTATCATAAAACTGTATTTACTATTGCTTTTATGTCCATACATAATATAATTGATTGTATTATGTATATGGCAATTTATTTGAGGCTATTTTTGTATGAGATTTTAACAGATTTTACAAAATGCTAAATGATAAAGTTTGCGTTTTTTTTCCACGTAGAGCATTCGTAGCGGCGTAGTTAGAGGCGTGGAGCGCAAGCCGCAACGCGCGCACGCAGGTTTGGTCCGCAGCATGCGGTTGCCCGGGGTCGGGTGTCGTATTTCTAGAGCATTGAACCTCTGCAACCTTGTGCGTTGAGCCCGACCGCTCTCCGCACGCTGACGCAACCGCTCCAGCCCCTTCTCTACTTCGACCGCAACCATATCGCATAATTACTCCTTTAGGGCACACCTGTGCTTAACAACGGATACAATGGACGATTTGATGTTAGCGCTAATCGATTCATGAAAGGTTGAACTTAATTGGAGGTTGTTTAGTGTTACGCAATGTATACAAACCAATTCAGTTACCTTTCAAATAAATGTGTACTTGAATTGCTCATTGTACTCATAATTCAGTCAATTATTCTCTTAATAATAGCCATGTGTAATAGATCGCTTGTTCTCTGGAAGCGCTACTAATGAAGTTAGCACGTCGCAGAGCACTCGGCGTGGAGAACAATGCTGTGGGTCGGTCAAGAGGTGCGAGTGCAGAGCCGCTAACGAACCGTCGCCGTCCACAAATAGTCCGCGATAAGTGCGAAACGGTCGCGGGGCTACAATTGGCGCCTGCCCCGAGAACGTTGCGAGGTGACGATTACGTAAACCGCTGACATAACCGAGTCGACGACCGCAGCTTGCGCAACCACTGCCGAACCCGCAACCCCACGCACCGCACTCCCCCCTCACCACTACCAGTCTCCCACCATCAGCCAAAATTACCTAATTGTACCCAAAATGCATCAAAAGGACACTGGTCCAACGGCCGGGTTACGACATAGCAATCATTAGTGCAACAACCTCATGCTTAGGTAGGTGACGGACATAGCTTACGTTCGGTAGGTATACGACCGCTTAACTATTTAATAACGCGATCTGATATACTTGCAGCCATTTTTGGTTCTGTTGAGTTAAATTTGTGTTTGAAAACAGTTATACAAACCTAAGTTAATATGGTACTTACTAATGCTTTTTGAAAACTAACTACAAATCAATGTGCTTTACGAAAAAAGAACGTCGAATTTGTCGAATAGGATGTCCAACTAGAGTGGAATTGGCATAGGTTATTGAAATAACTTAAAGGTTAAAGACCTCATTGCATGTGTTGCAATTTAAAATCTGTACATAGACAATATTCATGCATACGTCATCCGGTATCCTATCAAGTAGCTGTTTAGCCTATGAATTAGTATTTGGAGAGACGTTTAGTGCCCAAAACAAGTATTGCGTATTCTCTGCAGGTGTAAGGAACCGAGCGGACCGTCAACAAAATTGTGGGCATGTACGTGACGTATATGGTACAGTTATCCTTAGTGAACGAAAGTGAAAACTAAATGCGGGCTCAGTCAACGACCCCGCGGCGGGTCGTCGACCGAGCCGAACTGCAAAGGCCGTTTGTGAGTGCTGAGGCCGCGCGCGCGACATTTAGCCGTGCACTGGACGCGCCCGCGCAGGTATTGCACACCGTAACTATAATGAGATCATAATAATTTGATAATCAAGAAAGTATTTTAAAAAGTAAAAGTTATAGTCGTGATGAAATTGCGAACTGATGCTTAGAATTATATTGCTTAGCAACACCGAACATGATTTGTAATTCAGAGTTCCGTTACGGGCATAAAAAGTTGAAATAATATTAATGACCGCAAAGCGTTTTTTTGTTTCATTCTTCATTGTTTACAAACATCACACGGCAAGACTTGATGAAAACATTAGACAAGCGCTGTTGCTAGGCACGGACATTCTCGTCAAATTTTACTGTACTGTGTACTAGGCAAGTACCTCGGCTTACCGTTACAATATTTATTTGTCAATATGAGCAGTAATTATATTAAAAGCGATATTGTAGTTCTTTATCCCCTTCCCTGCTGACTACCATCCGATCCCAAACACGAGATAGATAGATAAATCAATCAGCAGTTGTACCAACTTGCAAGTACCACATTAGGTACATTCCATCCAACAAAGATCGAAATAAAGCTAACTACCTTAATGTGATATCAATAAAATGATATACGTTGCGATTGCAGTGGGTAAACAAAATGCTCGAATCATATTTAAGTAGATAACATCCATTCAATATTTCGTAAATACGTCGTTAAATATTTATTTACGATAGCTATACCAGTCACAACCACGATAAAAAACTATGCTAAGTAAAATTTTATTAAATACACAGATTTGTAAGTTATCATAGTTTCGACAAACAAAATAGATACTATTTATATACGAGTAAATAGATCAAATTGGCCAAACCATAATAACAAGTACGCTTATAACACTGTAACTTCTCTTACCAAAACAATGGCTTCATAGAAGTTACACATTAACAACTAAGAAAAATCGTTTATACAGGTAAAACCGCAGAGCACTGTTAGTATTATTTAAACCTTCATCGGTAGGCTAATGACATATTCAAATAGCTATTCGCATACCGATTAAAATGAATATTCACGTTTGGATTGCGAAGTGAACCTCAACGTTTTACAATCGAGCTACGGTTATTATGTCATAGGGAAATAACTTTCGACTTTGTACCAGGCACATGACGGGGATTTACATTTTGGAAACACAATATCATGAGTATAGAATTACTTCATGTCAACCGGTCGATAGCGAAGCGATACTTCGAAATGCTAGACGTTTTCAGTGCGGCTACGAACTACGCGTCTACGGTCTACGAAACTTGTCGAGAGATCGTTTTGTTGATGTTTTAATGGTAATAATTTTAAGTACTTATTTCGGTTGTTTCAGTGATAAAGTGAATGCAGCTACTATATATCGTGGGTTAAGAACTAGAGAAGCGTAAGGGCAAAATCACAACTTTACAGGAGGGCCGAAAAACAACTCAAATTTACCTACCGTTATCTTATAGCTCTTGTCACGCAAAATCTAGAGTAGTTATCTGTGTGATTTTTACTTATAATAATGCTTTATTTATCGGTTAAAGAATGGTGTAAAGTTTTAGGCAATCGAAAAATGTTTATAATTTAATAATGTTTATTAATCAAAAAATAGTTGACTTACGTCATTATGGCTGAAAAAATGTATGGAATGCAACGGGACTTCCGTTATAATGACCTTAAAATTAGTAACAAAAATCTTCACAGATTAATAATCTGTTGAGGCGGCTACTTTTTTTTCTTTTTTATACCACTTAGTTGGCAGACAAGCACACGGCCCACCTGATGGAAAGTGGTTACCGTGGTCTATGGACGTATGCAACACCAGGGGCGTCACACTCGTGCTGCCGACCCTGAAGAAACTTTCTAATGCCCTTCTTGAAGAACCTCATGTTGTGGTCGCTTGGGAAAACCATCGCGGAGAGTTCATTCCACAGCTTGAGTGTGCGAGGAATAAATTTCCTTTCTTACCGCACAGTGCGCACCGTTTCCGGTCGCAATGTGTGAGGAAGAACTCCTCGCAAATGGCGAGAGGTGCGATGATAGAATGTAGCTGTGGGGATCATGTAAAACAATTTATTTGAGCATAAACCATTGTATAGGCGGTGGAACACACACAGTGAGGCAAAGTCTCTCCTGAGACTGAGAGGTTCCACATCGCCTGTGAGTATGGGATTGCCGACGAGCCTCAATGCCCGTCTTTGCACCGAGTCGAAAGGGTCAAGCTGGCACGCAGGTGCTCCAGCAAAAAGGTGACAGCATTACTCCATGTGGCGCCGAACCTGTGCCTTATAAAGGAGGAGTCGTTGCCCCGCAGTGAAGTACTGCTTCGCCCTGTTGGGCACTTTGATGCCAGCTTGACCTTGTCTTCCAGATGACTTCGGTATTGGACGTCGCTGGAGATGTCGACACCAAGAATCCCGATACTTGATGGTGAACGGTGTGCCCAGGAATTGCGGCGCTAACAACAAATGGAGCCTTTTTAACAATGTACTGAATTAAATTCGTGTTCGACCTGCAAATGGTTATGAAAATCATGATATGTCAAAGGAATAACTCCAGATAACTAATAACTTCATTATAATGCAGACGATAGCACCTTACACGGGAGTTATCACGGACATCCTGTGGCCAAGCAGTCTGATATCGCGGAAAAGAGGCAGCTTCTTGTCAGTGAACTTGACCGGACCCTGAACCTCGTTTCTCAATGGGGCTCTGAAAACCTAGTTGAGTTCAATGCCAAAAAGACGCAGGCATGCGCGTTTACAGCAAAGGTATCTTCTTTCCTTCCCCTTCCAACTCTTCAGAGCACGCCACTGCCACTACAGGACAATCTCAATATCCTAGGATGTTCGCTGCAAACTGAACAAAAAAAACTACATCGAAAGTATCATCAAAACAGAATCGCGTAAACTCGGAGTCCTGAACAACGTGAGACGTTTTTTCACGCCGGAGCAGCGGTGTCTTCTCTACAAGACACAAATTCGCTCTTGCGTGGAATACTGCTCGCATCTCTGGGATGGCTCCGCAAAGTACTTACTAGATGCTCTCGACAGGTTGCAGCGACGTGCGGTCCGCATTATTGGGAATCCTGAGATCACTTACACCCTTGAGCCTTTGCAGTTGCATAGAGAAGTGGCATATTTGGCGGTATTTTAGCGTCTCTACCATGGTGAATGTTCTGATGAGCTCTTCCAAGACTAATCCCACCCTCTCCTTTCCTATATAGGACAACACGTGCAGGACTCAGATGCCACCCGCATACGGTGCAGAATATTCCATCATGAACCAAGCGATTCGGCGACTCCTTCTTCTGCCGCACTATTAAGACTTGGAATTCCTTACCAGCTCACGTGTTTCCCTCCTCCTATAGTCCCGGGTCCTTTAAGCTGGGCGTGAAAAAGCATGTGATGAGGCCGTCAAGCTGAGTGCCACCATTGTAACATGGTACATGTCTGTAATGGTGACCCTCTTTTAAGAGACTTTGCCTTCAGCTTACCATCAGGCGAGGCGAAGTCAAATTGACGTGTCCTATATAAAAAAAAAAACTTTTTGGTGTCAAATCAACGTATGTTAGTATTAGACGCGAAAGTGAATCAGACCAACAGAGATTTATTATGTGCTAAAAGATTGTAATATAGCCTTTAAACTATTATTAACTTAAAAACTGGCTGCATTACTTTCATTAATTAGTACCAAAGTAGCGTATCTCACCCTTGCGTTTTTTTGGCAGGGAGAAAAATCACGGAAGTATACTAAACAAGGTCGCATAAGCAGTAAAGGTACTTTACGTTAATTTGGCGCGAAACAAACTTAGGCCACATAATCTCATTTTCTGCGTTTTAAAAACATATAACAAGATACGTTATTTGGGCAATTACATTTAAGGCATCATTGGTGTCCTATTCGCGCTGTATATCGAGTTCCGATCGTAGTGCTCGCAACTTTTTTGACAAAATAATGTCAAGATTATTGTAAGTAGGAACACGTCATTTCGGCAGTAAACAGAAAATATATTTTTTGATATGTTATATTTGTACTAAGCAATCTACGCACTTCATCGCTACAGTTTTTTGGCACATAAAAATATGGAGATTAATAAAGCGAATGGTGAAAAAAAAAATTTTTTGAATTTTTGACCTTACGCTACTCTAGTTCTTAACCCGCGATATGAGGTTTTGGGTTCGATTGGCGGGTCGTATAAATTGGGTATTTCTATTAGGAAATTCTTAGCAACTGTACGTTTAGCACCTGGGCGTACGGACGTACCTATAGGTATGGCAAAAAACACATTCTAGGACATATATTACCAACTAGTTATGTTTGCTTTGGACTCTAGCTCTGTTTATGTCTCAGAATATTATTATTAAAATGAATAAAATATATGTATATTAACTTCTAAGATATTACAGCTACAATCGTGGGTCTTCCTTTTAGATTTGCCACTCTCAGGCCAAAACGAATTCGTTTTATTTACAACAACTTTTTATGACGTCTACAATTAGAACAATAGGTATAAGAGAGATATAAGCGTGTGTCAGATAACTCCGATGTCAAGATCCACTTAAGATATTGAGGCTGTGTCTAAAGACAGCGCCCGAATACAACAAAGAAACAACGTTGACACTGAAATAAAAATTCAAAGTGATTGGATATGGAGGCAGCAGAACTGTATGGACACCCATATTTAGCCAAGTATGTTTTCGAACCCACGTGATTTTTTTATACCACGTAGGTGGCAGACAAACATATGGTCAACCTGACGGGAAGTGGTTACCGCAGTCTATGGGCGTGTGCAACAGCAAAGGCGTCACACTCGCATTGACGGCCCTCAGGCTCTGTAGGGAGCAAATCCTAATTACCATCCTGAATTTTACTGGGCTCTACGGTTGCTGTTGAATGTAGACTAGATCGCAGGTTTGTCTAGATAGCGGTGTGTGATATTCTAAAACAGACTTAGAATATTGTTATTAAAAAACTGTAAACTGAACGTAAAAGCTTTTTCAAGTGTAGCCGGTATGACTATAAACAACAAATTCTTATCTGACAGCTGAGAGTGGTAGATTTCTCTGAACATAATATTACGTATACGACTACCATTCCTACTTCCATCATAAAGGTAGGTACCTGTGTAAAAACTTTGCAGTAGATAAATATCGCGTGTTCAGTCTCAATATTTAATTTCTAAAATGACAAAACTTAAATTACTTTCTCTGTTCGTAAAATGATTCTAAGTTATATAGAACTAGAACTACAATAATTATCAAATCGTCTTGTTATCTGACGGACCGTCTCTTATTTGTTACCTTAGCAGTAAAAAACACGAAGTAAGTATTCCTATAGCCGCTAAAGTTCAGCTAAAACGCAGAAGCGCATACAATCTCGAAATACTACTTTCGACGATGAACATCACGGCATTGGATGCAAAACTTTTATATTCATAAAATAATAATGCACATTCCAAAGATATCAATTTACAGTTTTGTAAATAGGTAAGTGTTATCAGTGAACGGTTTTTATTGCTCCTTATTGTCTTTGTACGAGATCCACTCTGTACAAATAAGTGTTATTCTGTCCCCATCAAGTATAATTAACACTTGAGCCGAGGCGAAAGTAGTCGCTTTTGGGTATTGTTGTAGAGCGGGCGCTCGGCGCTATGTGGGCAAGTCGTCGTCACAACTAGGCCGCGTTTCCACCGAACGGGTCTTGACTTTTTGTTCGTGATGATGCGGAACAGAAGAGAGAAATTCGGTGAGATAAAGCAGCACTCGCTAAGGAGGACACGGTCACGAGGAGTCATCGGCTCCAAACTCGATGAATGTAGAGCAAGCGATGTTTCTCCTTGGGCCACGGCGCAACCTGTCCGCTGAATGCCATAAACGCCCCGGGCCAAAATAATGATGCTTGTTACTATGAACATTTGCGTGTTACTATTCCCACAACAGCCTATATTTCAACATCTTACGTTCGTTTTTAAGATTCTTAAGTAATTTAGACCTCATTATTATTTTGTTCTACGATTTCGTCTTTAGAATGTCTAGAATATTTTACAGAATGCAAAGAATACAGGTTTCTGCAAACGACAATTAAGATGTTTGATATGTTATTCATGGAAGTATTTCTAAACAGAAATCCCGTTGAATATACTACTTCCTATAAAAGTAAAGATTGAGATACGCGTAAATGGTATCAATTAAAGTAGGTATAACGAGCAACTTTCTTTTGTTATGGCTTTATAGATGCATGACAAAGCCATTGTTTGCTTAAAAAGGTAAAAATTCCAATAATATTTTGGAAAGCACAACGAGTCCTTATGTAAGAGTTCAACGTGACACTTCGAGCGAGCGGAGTGCGCGCGTCCGTTCAGCGCGCCACTTTCCTTCGCGCACAATATTTGGATAGTTGGAAAACTATACCTATTGGATCTCGTCTCCAATACACCAGTTAATTTAGCAAGTTTGCAGCCTATCACAGTTATGGACCGATAACGGAGAGGTCATAAACATTTATTTTAGTAATTCTGTTGGGATGTTATTTTTTATACATTTATTGATAATAATTAAAATGAGTTATTCCGGTTGGATCCCCTGATAAATGTCAATCAAGTAGCCAATCTGATGGCAATGGCAATGTTAATTTAATTACTTTTTTTCCTGAAAAGTTAATAATGACGTGGATCAGAGATAATTTTGAGATATTCTACACAGCGCTATCTAGGTCCAAAGCGTAGCTAACTAAATAACTAAAAAAACATACATTAAAATATAAATAATATCTACATAATTATTTGTATTTTAATGGATGTTTTATATGTACTAGTATATTAATATTAATTAGGTATAAGAGTATTAACCCCTCTAATTAAGCGTTTAACGCTAGACGTGAATTCACGAGGTGGGAATCAAACCAACACTTTTCTACTGAAGTTGTCCTCGAGTATCCTGCTCCTAATTCCCAAGATGTTTTACATGCCCTTCTTTCCAGCATGTACCCAACACTATTCTTCTGTATGGCGGCACTTCCTAAATAACCCAACACCATATTCATATAAGAAGTCCCGTTATATCCTACCTCCTTCTAAGGTGTGCTAAATAAGTACAAGTTTATTTTCATTGTAAGTTTTTTTATGTTGATGTTCTTGAAGTTTTGATAATCTTTACACTTTATTGTCTTTGTGCTGTATTTTTGTAAATTGTTCTTTGAGAATTTTTTAACAATTTAAATCTCATGAACTCAAAAATGTATGTCATCATGTCTCCATTGTTATAAGTGGTACGTAGATTATAAATTTGTAGAAGGGCTTTTTATACAGCTAAAGTAGTATACATGTAGTTACTTAAGAGTTATGACTTGACTTGACGTGGCCTGACCAGCTGGCATGTGAGGTTAGTCCCCTAGTTTCTTCGAAGTTCAATTCGAAGAAATTAGCAGGGTTTCATAAGATATCGTATCTTCTGAAGGTTTGTAACCCTGAAGACCTCACTCACGCAGTGTTATCGAAAGACAAACAGACATATAGGTCCTCCAGTAAATACTTAGAATAATCACACGAAATTGTACTGTTACTACCTATTTTAGCTAACTCAGCTTCTAGACAGAATAGACCTATTCGGTCTACAATTTAAACTTCTAATATACTATCGAGTGGTTCATCATCTTCCTAGTGATTCAGATAGTTTAGTTACCTCCAAACTCAAAAAGCTCTGTGCCGATTGAGCTAAAATTTTGTCACAACCCACGTCAAGAAAATTTTCTTAGCTATGTTTTTCGCGTCGGTTTTCGGTTATAGAATTTTGCATGGTGCATTATGTGATCCCGGTGCAAACGAATAGTTTTACTTATACAGAATATTTTTTACAGTATATTCGTATATTGTACAGTATTACTACTTGGCATTCTAGCCTGGTAGATGCACTAATCAAGTAGAACCCATTGAATTAAATAATTTTTAATTTACATTTTAAGAAAGTATTCTCATCTACATCATAAGGGCGGAAATAAAACATGTTAAATGTAGCTGATTAAGGTCTTTATGGTATAAACTACAGTTGCGGAAGTGTTTTCTTACTTTCTAAGAAAATATTTCCATAATTGTAATTCATTCGTGTATTATTTTATGGGTCCCTTCCATGCATGGTATATTACTTTTGATTGGTTTTGTGGCTTAAGATTGCACTTATAAACATGTACAATGGTACACAATTGTGTGGCCCTGTGTTCGATTCTGGATTCAATCAGAATAAGCATCATCGTATGTTTCTATCAGTGTAATTATATCAATGTGCATTATCATTTTTGAAAACGGTTAGTTAATAGATACAACTTTAAGTAGCTATCATAAATCATAACACATTAGTTTAATATTATTGGTATCTACTAATTAAGTATTTCGTGTTATTTTAGTGTTAATAAATTATCAAAAATATAATTAAAAGTCATAATTTTATTAATGCTTCTCAAAATGCCTTGCGGGTACAATGTCGAGGAAGCTCGCTATTGATCATAGTTTTTAGCCGACTGATTAAATTGCTAGGCTTAATTTAATTGGCCGTCCAACACCTAAATCTCAATAATTTAAAATAAACATACTAATTTACAATCACAGATCAAGTAGGTATAATTTACAACACACGCGAAGTGATTACCGCAGATGTTTATGCTACCAGATAGGCGACGACGCTTGATGTATAATTTATAGCGGATGAGCAGAGGATGTTTGCATTTACGCTGATGTCGGCGTGTCGAGTGTCGTTCGAAGAAGACTCTCGTGCTGACGGCTGACAGCAGCCGCACCAATGCGGGGTCATTGACCTCCTACAACGCTATACATTTGGCGAACAATGATTTGGAGTGGCGAGGTGAATGGCCGCGCTCGGAGGGGCTGAGCGTGGGCAGTTATTGACCCATATTGGAGGTGAAATGTAGATCAGTGGGCGAGAGCGGCGAAATTCGCCGCGGAGTCTGTGAGCGGCGTACGAGCCGCTGTCGCTTGCATCGGAATCGTGCCCGCGCCTGCGTGAGAGCACAATACGAAGGTACTATCTATGCTTCGAATGTAACCTTTTATTTTGAATAACAGTACCTTTTGTAATGTTTACCTACGTCAATAGTATACTCATAGCATGACACAGATAATATACCTATGTATTACAAAATACGTTGGAGAGAGTTTAATTTTTAAAAAAGAAATAAAGAGATACAAGATACATTTTTAATATCGATGTTGGATTTGTAAGAGTTATGTAGCAGTAAGTTAGGTTAGGTTAGGTATTGTCCGTAGTCGTAAAGGGGCGGTAGCAGATAGAGGAATAGGTACCTATTCAAAATGCAATCGAAGTTAAAAAGGATCATTCTGTCATTTCACAACATTTTATATCATTTCATTTTTTAACCTTTTTGGAATAATTTTATTTTTCACATGAACATTCGAAAGTTTCCAGGGGGCTACCATGCAATGTACCTACATCCAAAACTTCAGGCACACACGTAATATGAACGAAAGCCGTAGCATTTAGGAAAGTTTCTTTTGAATCGAACGAAGTGTCACGTGCCGTTTTCAGAATTAATTTCGGGGCGTTTCTTAGTACTAACTGCCCGTAACTTCGGTGGTTCGTTAGTCGAGGCAATTCATCATCTACTCATGTGGTTTCAGGGAAGTGTTCAAGCTATACAGTTAACTGGTATTTGTATGAAATAATCATAATTGAGGTCCAGTTTTATTAACAAGCTGTGTCATGATTGGATGGGAAAGAAAAATCACTAACAAAAATAAATTGGTAAACCTGTCCAACTTAACCTAGCCAATATTGGCTCTGGGATTGTCAATAAGATGGGGACTGCGTAATCAACCGATTTATGGTGTTCCGACGTTAAGTCTGTATGTCTATATGAACATATAGCTATACGTATTTACGTTATTTACGTATTATTAAAATACATCATTTTATATCTATGAAAAATATTAATTGATGTGATGTCAATATACTGAAAGACTGAAACGTCATACTGAACTTCTTGTAGCAATATAATTTTAAAATTATTTTATTGTATAATCCGTGATCGTGTTTGTACATTATCATGTGTACTAATGACTGTGTAACCTCGAATAGTTTATAAGTAGCTTCCCACAAAAGATATAAATTATGCCTTTTTGATCGCATTTTTTAACGATTGAGCTATGTACAGTCAGCTTCAGAGTAAACAGACCCCCTTTCACTACGATATCACTATCAAGGGGGGTCCCTTTTCTCTGAAGCTTACTGTACATATATTGTTTCCGGGCATTTTGCTTTACTTATGCTTGTGCCTTGCTTTCTGGATAGTGCTTTACTTAGACCTTGCTTTTTGCTTTCATGATTCTAGCTTAACAGAACAGGAAGTACTTATTTACCCTATAGGGTTAAAATTATAGAAAAAAGTAGGTATATAAATATGTATTTGCGTTGAGGAATGTGCTGTTTTAAAACTGCAATAGACTTGATCATTTGATTAAATTATTTGATTTTAATTTAAGATTAATATCTACCTCCACGCGTTCCTGAGAAAAAAGTCTTGACATGCCTACACACAGCCAATTAAGTGATCATATGAAGGTTCCATTCCTTTAGGTACATAGTCCTAAAAATGAAATTTACAGAAAAACTTCAAAACGTACGTAGTAAGCCTTCCCGAAGAGCGAAACCTATGCTCGGGCCCTCTCCGTGAGTAGCGGCGCTGCCGCGAAACCAATTACTACACCACGATGGCAAATCAAAATCAATTCTGCCACTCTGACGGTCCTCCCCCAAAGTCAGCTCTGCGCATCATCTCCATTAACATCGAAGGTTTCTCACGGGACAAGGCAGAGATACTCTCGAATCTCTGCCAAAGTACACGCTGTGATATCCTGTGTGTGCAGGAAACTCACCGAGATGAATGCCAGAGCAGACCATACATTCCTGGATTGTCGCTTGTCGCCGAGATCTGCCACCCAAAGCACGGTAACGCAGTGTTTGTTGCTCCCGGCGTAAGCATAAAATCGGCTCAGTGCACATCTGTTGAGGATGTAGAAATCGTCACGGTGGACACTGGCTCCTGTACGGTGAGCTCAGTGTATAAGCCCCCGGGCTCGGCTTTCCAGTTTAATGCTCCTGGAAACGCAAACAACCAGCGAAGCAGAGTGATCATTGGCGACTTCAACAGCCGTAGCGTAAACTGGGGTTACAGTAGCACGAGCGCAGATGGTCACGCGGTGGAGGAATGGGCGGAGGCAAACGACCTGTCGTTGATCCATAGCCCAAAGGACCCGCCATCTTTTAACAGTGGACGCTGGCGACGGGGTTACAATCCGGACCTGGTCTTTGTCAGTGCCAACATTAGTAGGCTGTGCAAGAAAACTATGTGCCAGCCTATCCCTCGGACACAACACAGACCTATGATGTGTAGCCTCGAGCCGATTGTGCACCCTGTTGCTGTTCCCTTCAAACGCCGTTTTAATTACGGGAAAGCAGACTGGAAGAGATTCGCGGGGGAGATCGATGATGCTCTCTCATATATTTCTCCGGAGCCGCAAAACTACGACCAGTTTGTTGATACTGTCGCCCGTATATCCCGTAGGTGCATTCCCAGAGGCTGCCGCACACTCTACGTCTCTCCACAGACTCTGTCCAACTGCTGAGTGAGTATGAGAAACTGTACGACAGTGACCCGTTCTCTGCTGACACCATAGAGGCTGGTGAAAGACTACTCTCGGAGGTGAGCGAGAGTCGTCGCGGCAGATGGATGGACACCGTTAATGGGATAAACCTGACACATACCAGCAGGAAAGCCTGGAATACCATACGGAAGCTTACAAATGATACTCCACGGGCGGAGCCACCGTGCCGAATAACAGCAAACCAAGTGGCCCATCAACTTCTGGCCAACGGCAAACCCACACTCCGATGTGAAAGAATCCCAAGGGGTGTCCTGTCGGGGGTTGCTTGTGACTCCTCAACTTGCGAGCCTTTTGCCCTGCCTGACATCATCTCCGGAATCAAAAACCTTAAACAGGGAAAAGCCTCCGGAGTTGATGATGTCTCAGTGGAGCAAATACAACACCTCGGCCCTGCTGCTGTATCATGGCTCCTAGCTCTCTTCAATGACTGCATTGCTTCTGTTAGGATCCCACGTCTCTGGAGGAAAGCTAAAGTAATCGCTATTCCGAAACCGGGGAAACCCACTGACGACCCCAAAAGCTTCAGGCCGATCTCGCTTCTGTGCCAAACCCTGAAACTCTTCGAGAGGATGCTTCTTGATCGTCTAGCTAACGTCATAGACCCCTCACTGATCCCAGAGCAGGCTGGCTTTCGCCCAGGAAAGTCTTGCAGTAGCCAGATCCTTAACCTCACGCAACATATCGAGGATGGCTTCGAGGCGCGCAAAGTGACTGGCGCAGTTTTCGTTGACCTATCTGCAGCCTATGACACTGTTAACATCAAACGCCTGCTTTGGAAGATGGAGAAAATTACTGGGGATCGTAAACTTGCGGCAATTTTAGGCGAACTCCTCCGGAATCGGCGCTATCAGGTGCACTTGCGCTCCGAAAAAAGTCGTTGGAGAGTGCTGAAGAACGGCCTACCTCAGGGTAGTGTTCTGGCACCCTTGCTCTTCAACGTGTACACCAACGACCAACCCAAGAGCCTATACACGACACGTTTCCTTTACGCTGACGACTTAGCTCTTACGTCACAGGGGTCATTCGAGGAGGTGGAGACAAACCTGAATGATGCACTCGAGGAACTGAGTCGCTACTATGACAGTAATGGTCTGAAGCCCAACCCCTCGAAATCGCAGTCGTGCGCGTTCCACCTAAGCAATGGGTTGGCAAAGTGAGAGCTGAGGATACAGTGGCGCGGTGTTGGGATAGAGCACTGTTCACACCCTAAGTATCTTGGAGTTACCCTGGACAGGTCCCTCACCTTTAGAAGGAATTGCGAGATGCTAAAACAGAAGGTCTCGGCCCGCAACAACCTTCTAAAAAGGCTGACAAGCACAACATGGGGGGCCGCACCGCAAGTACTGCGAACAACAGGGCTAGCTCTGTGTTATTCTGCGGGTGAATATGCCTGTCCCGTATGGGGTCGTTCCGCACATGCTGGGCTGGTGGATGTAGCACTAAATGAGACCTGCCGGATAAAAACTGGTTGTCTCAAGCCGACTCCGGTACGGATGCTATATCCACTAGCTGGCATAGCACCTCCCAGCGTACGCAGAGACGTGGCGTCATCAATGGAGAGAGGCAAGCTGGAGCTGGATCAGCGACATCCCATGCACGGCCATTGTGACGTGCCTAGAAGATTAAAAAGCCGAAAGAGTTTCTGGGCATGCGTTGCTCCCGCTGATGGCGATCCCTCCAGGGCCAGAGTAAGAGTTTGGAAGTCGCGGAGCCCGCCACCAACCCCTTTCGTCCCGCTGTCGGAGAGTCTTCCCCCCGGACATGACCTCCCCTGGATCAGATGGAAGTCCCTAAATAGACTTCGAACACAAGTCGGCCGAAGCAGGGAGAATCGGTCTAGGTGGGGTTACTCAGATGACGTGGATCTGGGGTGTGAGTGTGGAGTAGCTCCACAGACTATGGCCCACCTGCTGACGTGTGCTGCATGTCCATCTACCTGTACTCCGGAGGAACTAATGAGTGCCTCCGAGAATGCGATTCAGGTGGCAGCATACTGGGAAAACAGAATTTGAGAGTAGAAGCACTATCGATTCGACTGAATGAATGAAGTGCCTCCGTGAACGTAATCCAGGTAACAGCATGCTGGGAAAATAGAGTTTGAGAGTAGAAGCGCCATCGATTGAACAGAAGAAGAAGAACAACAAAATAAAAATACCCATCGAATTGAGAACCTCCTCCTATTTTGAAGTCGGTTAAGAAAATTAGCAATTAGGGTGTAATGATGTCCATGGATGGATGTCATCGCACGTTTCACAATATAATTGGTGTGTTTATGTCGTCGAAGTGTCGTTTTGGTAATGACAACGAATTTTAAGGGCATAATAATGATGTCTGTCCTACGGCGACAGAGTAAATATCTATTTTGTACTTTGTCGTGGACTTGTACTGTTCAATAATTAAGCTTGGTTAGTCGTATGATATTAAAATATTTAGTTAATAGTTTTCCTTGAGTTATTATCAACGTTTAATTATTTGCATCCTGTTTTATCTACAGGATAATAAGCATTAATAATTTAATACGATTTTACCTTAGTTCATTGAGTGGATGCCATCAGGATTTTTGGGATCCAAGCGTACCTTGCCTGCGAGTCAGTATACCATCTGCTTGCAGATATCTTCTCGGAAATAGGGGTGACATCATAATAGGGCAACAAAACAAAACAAAATAAATTAGGGAAAGCATGGATAAGATTGCAGACCCTGGGATCTGAAAGCCCTACCAGGCTTTGGATGTAACCGGGATTGGTGCTCGGATGAAGAAGATTTACTTTAATTCATAAGTTTAAAATGCGATACTTCAAAATGTTCAATAGTAGAGACAATGCTTCAATAAATATATCAGAAAATGTTCCATGATCCACGATCAATGGACAAACCGGTACCTACCACACAATGTAGAGCTCACGTGAACATGGAATTTACGTGTAATTTTACGACGCTATGTAGAGATACGTCACGGTGTTAATAGTAGATATCTAATAAAATGGAGAGGTGTGAAAACTTATTTAAACTCCAAACAATACATGGTAAATATCCCGATAGTTCTAATAATAGTGAGAAAACTTGTTTTGACAAGTTGAAGTTTTTTGGTCAATGGACTATGGTTATATTCGGAATGCTGAAGTGGAATTAATAAGCAGGCCATAGTGTAACGGTTAAGGCCTCGGCCTAGCAATCGAGGCGTTTTGGGTTCAATACTACACTTTCAACGGAATTCCATCTATAAGTGCTTTTTTATTCGAACGCAAATCCCGATTGTAGCGAAAACTTGCAGTTTGGAGCCCGGAAGCTGTCCTGCTTCTCCTTTTAACTATTGGTTTAATATTAACTTATTAAGGGAGTTATTAGCCTCTTATTTCGAGAGGAAAGCCTACGCTAGAGCCCCGTCCTAACCTACCGGGATGCAGGGAGGCTTAGGTCCCAATGATTCGGCGGGATTCCATATCCACCATCTATAGGTAAGTACCTTCTTATACCTAGTGGAAGTGTTAACAATCGATGGTCACTCAAAGGGTCAGTAACCTTTTCATGAATAAATATAGCACATGTGAAACAAGTTAAAGCCAGTTATGTTTCACGCGCTCATTGCATGTGCAGACAAACCTTTTAGACCACTACAAAACGCGCCTAACAAAAATTTAACCTTGTAGGTAGTGTGTTGTATAACTACATAAATATTCAAAACAAAGTTCGAGTACCTTCGCTTCACGACAGCTCATAAAAGGGCACAACATGCCTTGGGCATTAGAAAGTTTCTAATCATAATACGAGTATATGTAGATTATCTTACAGTGAACTACTCAAGCTATAAATGAAATCAGTAAACAAATATCACGAGCTGTAAGAGTTAGCATATATTATTATGTTGACTATATTCCTATAAGAAATCCCGGCAGTGGTTCTCTAAAATTAGGCAGCTGGGGTAAAAATACCAATATAAAGACATGACCTTATCCTGCTTCCTTCTGTATATATTGAAGAAGTATTAGCAGTGCAAAAAAAAGAAGAAATCTAAACGTCTGACACGTTCAAATTTGGTCCACACTGTTGGGTATACTATACACATTTAGTTTGACAATGAGCACTAGGAATTTCTGGAAGTCATTGGTACAGCCAAGAGAGTGCAGTGGGTTAAAACTGCAATAGTTACAAGACTCAATGCATAAGTTAAGTAGTTTTCAGTCACTCCAATCTGTTTAATAGTTTAAGTTTATTTACGTTCTATTCCTCCTTTAGCCTTTGAGAAAGTGATCAAACCTCCTTCTAATGCCCTTCTTGTACAAGCACATGTCATCAAGACCGCCTCGCCTTCAATATATTTCGAGAGTAGCTCTGTCGTTCAAGTACCTTCTGTAGCATGTAGCCTTACATTGTAGGTACTATTTGGCAATGGATAGGTACAAACATTTCGTAAGGCAGTTTTACAATACAAACGTTCACATCATAAAGTTACAGTAAAGTTTCGCTCAGTCAGTACGTGCGTCTAACGTACTTATATCTACCCACGTCACGTAAATTCGTAGCTACGAGTACTTACGTCTATGATTAATGTTGGGCCAAATGATCTCCGCCGTCACGCGAGTGAACTGCTACTTTCGACAGTCACAGGTTTGTAATAATCGGTGGCGTATTTCGTCGAAGAATGGTGCCGCCTTCAGTGGGTAATTCCACCTCTATATGAGCTAATCGATAATGGCTACGAAAAAAAGTAGCACATGTGCCACAACTCTCATTGGGAATACAGTTTAATGACTACTGACGCTTAATCATCGTTAGGTGTTTATAATTTTAGTTCCAAATAACGACTCTGCAACTATGCAGGTAATTAATGACGTACCTAGTCGGTTTAACAACTCAGATTTCGGCTGTTGCAGTATCACCATTTTCTCGATGACAGACGATGAGTGATGGCTCTAGTTTAAGTATGTTACTACTCTTGAATCTAGGGCTATTGATGCAGCTGTAGGGCCGACTTGGAGTAATGTTGCCATCTTGAGGTGAATGCTGACCTCTAATCATATTTTAAAACGGTTCACTTATTTATGAACTGTGTCAGCATTATTAGGCTTTCACTTCAGAACTCGGGTGAGCTGACACACGGTTGGGCTTACACAGATTTCATGGAAGAGTCTGCTTTGTGTCCCTATATACTCCTACAATGCAATGTATAAAGTATACTTAATAAAATCATAACGAGGAAAAAACTGCACATTTCCTTTTTTATAAAAATAATTGACTATAAATAATATGTTTTAGGAGCGTTAATACAAATACAAATTAAGTATAGGTACCAGAAAACAAACGCGTTTGTATAGTGCTTTAAAACACCGTGAACAAAAATCCTGAAGGCTATGAAGAGTGAAGCGGTCACGTAGGCGTCACAAAGTCTCCCCCTAGTCCCCTCGTAGTCATGGTCGGTACAAATCGATAGAAAGTATGCAATCATAATTTCGTAAAAACCCTGTGGCAAACTACTGTTCCAGTATGAATAGACTTAGTTAACATCGCTTCCTTAACAACAACATTTCGTATATCAGCATTTGGAGTTTTAGCCCCGTCATAATCGTTAAAAATATTTATATCATCATGTAAGCATCCCATTTGCATCCGTCTCTTGTTTCTTTCTCTCTCTTTCGTCTCCATTCTATATTTAATTTATAGGAGTGGGCTTCTTAGCTTTTATAGGAGTGACTGTCATTCGACTCCTAACCCTAAGAGGACAGCCTGTGCCAGAGTTTCATATGTCAAACAGCAGATGTACCCGCTTGTTGGTGTAGCGGCTTGCGAAGGATATTGACTTGGTCACCGACACATCTTGGTGCCTCACCATCCTTACTTCTTCATTAAATAAATAAATAAATAAATTACCACTTACTGCCACTTTAATCGAGCCTCAAAACTTGAAATGGCATAGTTCTCAATGTTTTAATTTCACCGTAATGTCATCACATGTAATACCTATTAATAGTGTCGTTATTCTATAGGTATCGGGAATGTACTTACTTAGCTGCTAGCTACGACTCGTGCCAATATCAGTCAAGTAGTTAAAAGTATACCTATACTTTTTATCATTATACCATGATAGCTTTGATCCCCACACACAATATAATAGTACACGTATGTCATTTGCCATCTTCGACTTCAGTCCAGGAAGAAATCTTGCTGGCCTATATTGCCATGAAGGTTTAATACACGTATATTATTTATTGCCTTCGACGCCAATCCAGGAAGAAATCTTGCTGACCTATATCGACACGTGTCGGCGTCTCGGAGAAAAATATATTACTTTCCGAAATAAACGAAACTGCTTTATTGCCTTTGGGACTGTTAAACGACTCTTTGTTTGGGTCCAGACACATAAAAGAGCCAAATATCTGGAAACGCTTAACGACATTTCAAGTAACGGGTCTCTTAATAGGTACATGTACTGGGGACAATCTACCTATATGTGTGAAAAAATAAGTTAGATTTCACCTTAAGTCATTTGACTTACCTGTAATGGTATATTAAGCTTGTAAATCTCTACATAGAACATCCTAAAGAAATAGTCGTGAAAGAAAAACTCTGTCGTTGACAGAGTTTTTCTTTTTTTCAGGTAGCATTGCTAATTCTAAATAATGTTCGAGAGGAAGTTTTATGTTTCCCAATGATTAGCAGAGTGTGAAGTGGAAAACTTATTGACATCTCATCAATCCACAAAACTTAAGTTGATTGAAGTACAATTAGTTGTTTTTGAGGTTTCGAAGAAAACATTTAGGAATAAAATAACCGTCAGCCATTCAGCACTTCGTTAGCTAACTTAGGCCAGGTAACGAAGCCTTATCGAAGTCTCGTTCAATTTGTAGAAAAATAAATGCTTTATTTCAAATGCTGTTTCTTTATTATTTGCAGACTAGTATGCTTCTATTTTTCTGTAGACTAGAGGTACTGCTGCAGTCAGCCGGCCCTGAATTAGAATGGGAAAGCCCGCTTAGCTCTACCTTTCCTAACCATTAAAATACAAAAACAAATGTCTATCGTATAACGTAAACTTAATTTGTACCTAGCTATTGCATGTTACATATTTCACTCACATATTTATGTTATTTATTACTTATGTAATATATTTTACAATAAACCATATTATAAAATTTATTACGGCTCATAAACGTTATTGGCGGTAAGTGGAGTGGTAACTACAAATTACCGGTTCAATTACGCGGTGCAAAAAATCTGAAAATTCGGGTTACTGGAGTAAAGGCAATAAGAGTAGAGCCTCTGATTAATTTAATACCAATTTGTGGATGCCCGTTAATCGACTCGCCTTACAGTTTCTTCAATTATGTGAAGGATTTTGAGTTACTAGCGGCCCATCTGAGCGTTTTACAAAACAGTGTTTAAGGCTTAGGTATAGAAAACTAATCATCAAAATCAGCCCAGCCATTACGCACTTAAATTCAAATCAGATAGATGGAAAGATAGCAGAAAGACCGATGCACGAACGACCGAACGTATAAATTCATGATAACTACTTTAGTAAACACTAGGTAGGTACGTTTGTGAAGAAAACTTTTTTTTTATTTACTAATAAGAAGCTGTTATTTTAATATATCAACAGATACTTAAGTTTTACTGCAACCTTGTAACTGAGGGTTTTCTATCAAAAATTATACCATGTTTTAGTTTCAGGAAGTTATTATTCTACAAATATTATTGTAACGAAGACGACGTTCTCACATAAGTACATACTTAGTTTACAATTAAATACAATGCGCTGTGTAGTCATTTACTTTGTGTTAACATTCTGCACTTTCAGCATTTATAGATAGTGTCATACTTGCATAGTTATCTCTCAAAGTCTTGAGTCAGCGTGAAATATTGACCGAGGAATTTTGCTAGCCGGATAAAACTACATTGTCTATATAATTTGCATGAAGATATCCAAAGTCCAAAGCTATTTGATGTAAATTTTCACAAACAAAACGAGGTAAACCCAAAGGTTATACATAAATATTGCATTAATACATATACTCGTACATATACTCGTACATATACTTAAAAATAAACAGTCTTTCAAGAACTTCGTCATCATTGTAGAGGGCCACTATGTGGGCAAGTTGACGTGGTGACCTCACAATGTTTATCGGAGCGGAAAGCTTTTTACTAGAGACCTTGACGAGCAAAGGGACTAGCTCTTCTCAGTCCCGCAAACTTGCACCGACTGCTAGAGAGCTGACCATGATAACTTGAGCATGTTCAAAAAGATAGGTAGGTACTTACATTTCAATTGTAATTCGAATATTTTGTATTAGGTCATTAATCACGCGAATTATCAACATGCTATTGGTTTTCTTCATAGGATCAAGCAATCAATGGGAATTGGTAGCTCATGAATGTTATTTCATTGTCGTTGCTCGGTTTTGCTACCTACCATATTTTTATGTTGCTAAGACGAATCTAAGTCTGCTATCACTGTATGAAAAATGATTCATCTACTTATTTTATTGATGTACAGCTTATAAAATAAAGTAATAAATGTGATATAAAACTTCAAGATAAAATAAGTATTCTCAATCACAGTCACACTTTTAGTTTCTCAGACACAAACCTAAGTACTTACTTTTGTAGGACGCTGTCTCATTGGCTAGGTTGATTCGATTTTCTTAGCTCATATACGGACGTCGGACATGGTTGGTATTTGCAGCTGTCGTTTAATAACAACTAAGTATATAATATGTTGCTACCTTTTGCATATTTATAAAAGTAAACAGGACGTGTCTCCTCGTAGCGAGACCGTTCGTGACATGTTTAGATTTCCGCTTCTATATCAAGGTAACGAGCATTGGAGAACATGAACTAATTCTCAAGTAGGTTTAATAATACATAGATAATAATTATCTACGATGCAACGACAGCCTTTGAGAAATAGGAAGGTTATCACTGCAAATTGTGCTAGTATTGTTAAAGGAAAATTCTCCCTTATTAATAAAATTTTGCTGGGATATAGGTACTACGGCAAGCGGAAAATTGAGATGAGCGGAAAATTTAAAATTGGAAAAATGAAATAACATTATTCTTTTTAAATAATGACACGAAATACTTCGCGATAAAATCCATTAAAAATACTTTTATTTCCTTATTTTAAACACATTATTATTAAGCATCGTAGTTTTATTTCGCGTATTATTATTTCGACACACTGACACTATCTAATTACTAATCTTGATTTATAAACTTATTATACTTATCCATTAGTATTAGTAGGTATCGAAATTTAGTTTTAAGCATTAAGAGTATGATTATGGTATTAGAAATGGATCTAAAGAAGATAATAATAGTTTTCGAAAACTTAAAGAGAAGACATACGGGTGACATCACTCAAATTAATCGATTCATCCTTATCTTATTAGGCCCACAACGCATATGCGACTATTTCGTGGGTGCAATTAGGCAGGTATTATACCATGCGGCATGCGGCCGACCGTAACGCCTAGTTCTGGCCTCATGCAGCGCGGTTTCGTATAAAAATAAAATTTTAATTTCACTATGCACTAAATAAGATTTTTAAACTCTACAGATCCCATAACAGTAAGCCTTATTAGTTTCATGCAACTTAATACATTCACAATTTACTCAACATTTCTTAATGATTTGAATTGAATTTCTTAAATGACAGATGAATAATGAAATGATAAAGAAGCAGGATAACCTTGGACTTTCGGAGTGTATATAGTAGAAATTAATTATCCCCGCTTTAACGGTGACGGAGAGCATCGTGACAAGCTACATACTTAAGAACTTTTCATAATAAGGTTTCGAAGGCCAACCCTTTCTATAGAGAGAGGTGGCCGATGCTAACATTTGATCTTAAATCAAGATTTTCTTAAGTGACCGCCCATTATCAAATCTATGGTTATTTATTGTAAAATGTAAATTATTGTGCCATGTTTTATATTTTGAATATTGTTTCATTCGTACCGGTTAACGGCTATACTTCCTTTAATATTTAGTCAAGATATTCCAGCATTACTTATTAGCAAGTGTATAGTCCTTACTAGTACTATTATTTATTTTGTAGCCAACACCCTCGGGGCCCAAGATAAATCGGCACACCTGCTTAACTTCAGGGTTGGGAGATCAAGTGGCAGTCGCTTTCGTAAAAGCTTCTTCATAAATAATAAATGAACTCCAGACTCTAAAGTACTAACTGTTTCGTCGCTGTTTAATAAGGCGACAATTAACGATTGTATACCAGCTTAAAAAGTCACGTTAAGTAAAGTAGAAGTACAAGATTGTGAACAATAACTAAGTCATACAAGACTAATGAAAATTCTACCATCTGAAAGTAACAGACATTCCAGCTCAGAGCTGAATATTTTCTTGTACATTAAACTAAACTAATTGTCAATTATAACTATTGTCATTGTTTGTGCTTGTTTTGTATTATTATTTTGTGATATTGATTGTGTTGTTTTCCTTTCTTTCCCTATCCCAAAAGCAAGGTTTGACCTCATTCGAAGTTATCGTTGCTCGTACCCCCAATGAATTATACTCGTAGTCTATGAAGAAGGCATATTGCTTATTATATGAAATGCATCTCCAATTGACCTATCACCTCGAGAAATGACATATTTGTATTTTTTTTACAAAGAGGATAAATCCAAAAGATTAAATACCAGTCTAGTACTTCAATTTTACCCATATGTAATTTCATTTTAAATTGCTTATACTAGGCAATGACTATCTGTGATGAGAGACCTCACTATACAGGTTAATGAACTTCACACGTCTTCTAAAACGATATGGAAAACTTCGGTTATGCAGATTTTTATAATGTTTCCTTCACCTTTACATTTCAACATTAACTTACCGACAAGATAAGCTTCGACACCGTTTTAAACGACTGAGAGTTCTAATTATAGTGCACTCGGTCGTACACCTTATGTCACACAGTACAAGGTTACTATAGCGAGAAAATTTGTTCTAGACGAGTTTCCGAAAGCGGCTAGAAGAAAGTACTTTTACTGGGAGAAGGCGCGTCGTGACACAGTTTCCACGCGAAACGTACTTGCGCACACGTAGTCTGGCGCCTGGGTAGGCTTTCCAACTTACACCACAAAATAATGAGCATTAAGACAGGAAATACACGGGATCTAATTTAATTTACTGCGCCAAGCGCCCGGAAGAGCACGATTTTTCTGTGCGTTGCTACGTTTTTCATAGCTGATTTGAGTGGGTTTTAAGTACCTATTTCTATTTCAAAGGATGCTGATAAAAATTTTCAGTGACCTTCCTTGTAGTTTTAGGGTGGTATTATATTAGTTAAGATGACTCATGATTCACGCATTTTGAACCCAGATTAAAAATAAGAAAAAAATGTGCTTTTTTTGGTATCTTAGCTTAGCTTTTCTTAGTGCTTGTACGATTTTTCCAAAATTTGTGAATGCAGTTCAGTATATTTTAAAATTTTATGGACCATTCCTGCCGTAGCGTGTATTTTTGAGATAGAGCAGTAAAGCTCCGTCTCAAAAAGACATTCTGCGTACTGTATATTAACTGATTCCTATCTTATTATATAAGCCCAGTAATAAATAACGCATATTATAAAATTAAAAACAAAATTTTAGAGTGGATTAAGGATTTAGTTGCAGAATTAGTGCGTATGATAAACTGTTTCGTTTGAGGAGTATCGTAATGTAATTGATAAAATTTTGATAAGGATACGTCACTATTTATGACCTTAACACTATATAAACGCTGTGTAAATATAATAAACCTCATTGTTTTCATTATAATTTGTGAAAATAAGGTGAGTACAATAATAAGTGAATCTTTTTATTTTATATAAAACAAAAAAAGAACAATTAATATGTAAATTAAATACTTTTTATTGAAGTTGTTAGTAACAACAGTTGTTATATTAACTAACCTAATTACTGTTTGCTTACAGCTAAAACCGTCACAAACATGAAAACATTCGTGGCTTTCTTCGCTCTCTTGGCGGTGGCTTGTGCTGCTCCCCATAGCCCATTGGTGCAGATCATCGTGAACGTTAAGGGCTCCGAGGTCGCCCCTGAGGCTCCTCAACCTGATATCCCAGATAGCATCGCTCTGCCTCCACCTTCTCTGCCTGAAGTTGCCCCTGAAGGCATTGCACTCCCCCCTCCCGCCCTTCCTGAAGTTGCCCCTGAAGGTGTCGCTCTCCCCCCACCTGTTCTTCCCGAGGTTGCCCCTGAAGGCATCGCTCTCCCACCGCCTGTTCTGCCCGAGGTTGCCCCTGAAGGTGTCGCTCTACCTCCACCAGTTTTTCCTAACACTTTGACCAACATTTCCTGGTGAACTATGTAAAATGAAAATAAAAATTTAAATCAGATATGTAGCAAATGTTTCAAACTATTTGTTCTTTTTTATATTCATCCTTTATCGATTGACACCTTTATTTTAGAACTGTACCAGGGACTTATCTGGGTTTGCCCTCCTCATTGAGTAAATATTTCTATACCAATTTTAGCGGATTAGTCGGATCATAAATTAGTAGAATATTTACATAATGTGTTTGTGCAACACTCGACTCCTAATATACTACAAAAAATATCGTTAGATTTAGTGTACAATATTATTTTCTAATTAGCTAATGCCCGCGGCTCCGTTCGCGTGATTCTCGGTATAGCGGTGTTTTGGTCACATTTCCGGTTCTACTCAACCAATTGCGATAAATAAAGTTAAGATTTTAGGTCTAACCAAGATCTAAAAAAGCAGCCTAAAATCCATTCAGTAGTATATTTAAAGATGAATAACAACATTAAAAAAAATACTCATTATGACATTGAAAAGCAGTGGATGGTTAGAACATTAGATTTAGGTAGATTATGGTAGATTCATAATAACAATTTATTTGAGAATAAATCTGGACATGTCCAGTGGACCGAGTTATAATTTTATAACTACATCTACCTTCTAGTCTATGGACTGAAAGTACATTCATAAAATTATAACTCCTTATTTGTCATATTGCTTAAAAAATTACCAGTCACAACATTGTTTGTTTCTTTGAGTAGATGTTTTTATTTTTGAGTTGTAGTGTAGATAACATTTTCATTATAATCGTGGAACATGTTTCAAATGTTAAAATGATGTATTGTTACCGGATATTTCAATTAGAAAAAATAATCACTTATTTCAATTTATATTTTAGTTCGTTGAAGGTGAAGTAAGAAATAACGTTGTTTGTTTGTATCTAGCAGTTCAGTTTATTTTAACGGTGGAAGTGTTGAATATTGAACCATTTACTTGTAAGTACCTATTTATAAGTAGTAATTAGGTTCTTAGCGAAGTTTAAGTATTAATATTAATGAACTTAACATTAAAGATTGATGTAAGCCCAATGAATAATCTCGTGAAACAATAATTACGTAAAATAAAAACTGCCTCTTCTCCTCTGTGCGCTAAACCAAGTCACATGCAAAGCTCGCATTTAGGAACCAAGAATGCGCTCTCTTGCTTCTATTTTTATTGGTTACCTTTTAACTTTTATGAGAACAGCATTCCAACTGTGAGAGGAAAGACTGTGCTAAATCTAAAAGTGGTACAGAACTACACAATGAAAATTAAAAATTAAATTAAATTCGCCAGCGATACTTGAGTTTTTGGAGACCGCCTTCGGTTTTGGATGTCCACAAAAGTACAGTCAGTCACGAACGCGTTAAGCAATAAGGTAAGTAACATTTCAAAACACTCGTGCATTAAAGGCAGTAGGTAAGTTGTGGACCAAGGGCGTACTAGTACCATTCCACGCTAATTAGTTAACATTGTATTCATATCGGCCGATTCAACTTAGAAATACAAATGATTACTTCATCACTTAATGAACAGGATTTACATAAATGAATAGGTAGAAAAGCTAAACATATAAGTATAATAATAATCGTGATAGGTCGAACTTGCTTGGCCGACCTTTCGTACTATCTGCTTTCGCATTTCATGTCTGTATTGACATTTCCCGTATGTATTCCTTTGACATGTCGCAACAAATTCCTAAATCCTTCCTTAACGATAACAATGATTTTAATGTCTGTAGTTAGTATAGAGAGTTTATTGAATAATCGGCGAGCTTCTACCAGAACTTAAAGTACCGTTGCATGAATTTGTAGTTAAAGGAACCCTATTTCCTACATAAAAGTTCTTAAACAAGTGTTATAAAAAAAAAGGTACCACCAACACGACTGCTCGCTATATCATAAGATTCATAAGATATGGAAACCCCTAGTCACCAAGTCGGGAAAATTTAAAGCTATTTAAAAATTTTAAGCTAATACTGATGTCAGTCTAATACAAAATGTAGATAATTATTTTTCAATTTTGCACATTCAATGTGGACTAGGTATCTGTTATATTTATCTGTTAAATTAAATCATACAATATAGGTATGACTCCTACAAACAATCCGATTTTTTAACATGTCCTTCGAAAGGAAACAGTTCTGTCACGGTAAACCCAATGACGCAAGGTACTGGAGTAAATCTATAAATATGAGATGACTCAACGTCTAGACATAGTGGTCCAGTCCCCAGTCCGAGGGTTGAATGGAAAATAAGTGCCGTTCATGCTTTTTGTTTTATAGGATGACGCAGGCTCTAACTTTGTTGCAATATAAATGAGCTTCGCAGGCGGAGACGCTGACGTCATCCCTGAGGCTAAAGGACTACGTGCAATGTAAACCCGTCCAACGCGTTCGTCATGGCGGAAACTTTAGCATTAATATAATAATACCTTCGATATAATTGGTAATTTAGTTAGAAGGTTTCATGGAAATACACATACATATAAACACGCCCTTATCCCTGGAGGGTTTGGCAGTGGTGAATTGTATTAGGTCCCACGTAATAGGGGGTGAGCCTATTAATGTATTGTTGACTTGAGGCTGAATCGGGGCTGTATATATCTGTCTGATGTTAAACAGCCCATCCCTTAGTCGCCTGTCGATGGGGGATGGAGTGATCCAAATTCTACTCATGGAAACATTATGGAAATTAATGAGACTATAAAACTTCATCTGAATGTATTCTTTGTCTTGTTAATAAAGAATCAAAAACGTGCCTTGTAGTCATTATCATCATTTCCATCGCGATTGCCCATTTGTGTCCATAGTTTGCACTTATGAGCCCGAAGTTCACTTCATTTATTGTTTTTTGATTGGTATATCGGCTTTTCTGGGTTTGTGCGGTGTACACCTCAGGAACTTACTACAAGTACTGGTATGTCCCAGTATACTAAAGGTAAACCTTCTCATAACGAAATAGAGTAAAAAGATATTTGTTTTAAACAATCCAAATGAAACGGTTAAAATGCATTCACCTGCAGTTTCTTTAAGCCATATTGTTGGACACTATCTTTAGATCAGATAGACTTTTGTAAAAAGTGTTTTTTTAAACAGGTGTTGTACTAGCTACTACTTCCATCGCTTTTGATAAACGTTTCCTCTCAGTAAGTCTACCAATAACTTTTCATAATAAATAAGGCTACTACTACCAAAGGCTAGTAGGCACCTAATACCAAACAATGTGTAGAGGCGACCTGGAGTTCGACAAGATGAAGCTTCTGGTACTGTTCCGCATGATATTATAAACTATCCTTGATAAAACCCAGTTCTTTTATAAACTACATGTTTCATGACGAGACAGAGTATAATTAAATTACAGATAGTGTACATCACTTGCCAGTTACAAACAGATAGCACCAAGTTCCACACATACATGCATATCGCTACGCTGCTGGCAGGCGTCCACCTGCCTCGTTTATACTTTTTGTTCTACGGTCATCATAATATTAACTGTCTGCTACTTATACTGATCCTGGAAATAGCGAAAGTAATTATATTTATAAAACTATTGACCGGTGATTTTCCATAGTATTTTTAACTGAAATACTAATCTCTGTGAAATTGCATCAATCTAGCACAACCACAAAGATACTACAGTATTATAAAATGCAAGGACTAGAATTGCTCGTGCAAGTTGATTGTTACATATATTATAGCTTCTGCCTTTTATTTTGTTTAAGACGTCAGCTCTTTCAAGCATCCCGGATGACATCATTCCGCTATGCGTAAAATGTATTTAGCGTCTCGGGATAAACGAGTACAGACATAACAGGTTCTACGAGCGCTCTCTTGTTTCCAAGAATTGTTTTTGCACACCTGCCCCATTTGAACCACTATTTAATTGTGATAGTGTAGCGAATGCTGCCATCAATTACCATGACCGTCTACTTTTTTATTTGTCAACTTAGTTATTGGAGTTTTTAATGGGGGCGATGATGTACCTACCCTGATAGCCTTTCATTAGTGTATATTGATTACTTTTTTAATAGTTAGTTCAATAGGCAAGTTATTACCTTAAGGATTAATATTAGCTGCTGCCCACAACTCCGCTCACACGGAAATCAATTTTCTCAGATAAAATCCACTTTATGAAATGAAAAGTATTCAGTGTTCGAAGTCATTTACATGAGCTACGAGTATTCTATCTCTATTTCAAATTCAAAATAAAAACGCAGTCACGACAATTATCCATGTCTATAGATATATACTCGGTAGATTAGTTAACAATAATAAGCATAAGCGTTATGTTTGGTTTTTGTTTGATTGGAATCCAGCGACCAGGGTCACAGATGGATTTGTGTTGCCAATTCTCTGACTGTCTTCTTGTTCTTTATTCATACTGTTGGTACTTCTTTAAACTAAATTCCTACGCGTGGCGTATTGCATCATTTTGACAATAATTTGACAAAGCATGCGTCTATATGACCCTGACTATCTATAGAGGAAACTCGCTCATATTCAAGAGGTACTAAAATGCCTTGTGTTGCTCATAATGATAAAATGGCCCAACAAAAGTCTGGCAGATAGCCTAGCATATATTGTAGTATTGTAGTGATGGTGGTGCAGACGTTAAACGGGTGCCTATAGACGTACCATTACTTTGAATAAAAAAGAAAACTAAGTCTTTGTTGTTGCCGAAATATGTGCGACAAGAAAGCGTTACTACGTTATCACCAGCTTACTCTTGTTCACAGTTGGCGCAATCCTATCGTTGGAGAAATAAAAAGCTTTCTAATTTTTGTGTTTATTATGCCTAAAGATCACAATTTCTTCATATAAAGCTTAAACTAATTTGTAGTGACGTTCACTAAGACTATACTTATTGCAAAACAATATATCACCATTGCTATACTTTATATAGAGTAATGTATAGAGCCGTGCAAGACGTGCTTACAATTAATTCTTCTCTGATATAGCAATTTATACTTGTCGCAGTCGTTTACAAGTCGTTTATGTACTTATATAGATTTATAGTGTTCGATAGAAGTGTATCTGAGTGTGCATTGGCGTACGTTTGTGATCTCGAGGCGATAATGAATGCAGAGGTCACGCTATCACTCGAAGACCGCCCATGTTGACCTTGCTCTAGATCTCCCGACCTTGTTCTCTCCAAGTTAGCGAGAGACAAACGCCCATAGTGTATAGTTATTCATTAGCCGCATTAGTTGGCCGACTGCGCTTAATTGAGCTGCATTCCCATAAGGATCAATGTCAATAGTATTGTTGTGCGATATTAATATCAACATTGTGACTGAAAAAAAGGGCAACCATTTTAAATGATCTATGGCGACTAACTAACCGGCATCTGAATACATTCATATTCTGTCATATATCTACTCTTAGGTAGTTTAAATGACACCGACATTTTTGACACCTAGCATCATCATTCTCTGAGCCTTTTGACTTACATACCTACTTACAATAGGACAATAAATGGCGATGTATGCCACCTTCTTCATTATCATTACCATCTTAAATATTAACCGTCGACTACATACGGCTCTCCCATAGACCTACACAATGAGAGGTAATGCACCGTCAACGTCAAATAATAATGTTTTTCGTCAATTGTATTGTAAAGAATGTGGGCTACTAACCATTCTGAACTACAAAAATATCGTATAACTAATCTAAATGTACAATGTTATTTATGTTTTTATTTTGGTTTGTATATAAAGGAATTCTTAATTTGAATGTAGGAGGCCGCACCAACAAACAAAATAAATATTGAAAAAAAAAACCTCACAAAACAGTACACCTGCTTATGGGCGGATGAGGTCTCGCACAGGTTCTCCTCCCAAGGTTCGAAGGTCGTCTCACACTGGGAGGAAAACCAGAGAGGAGAAAAACCAATCGCGCCCGTAAATGTCAAAATAATTTAAGTTACGGGAAGATGAAAGGGGTGAGAGGACCTCCGGCTCCAAAGTAGGAACTTAGATGCAACTGGGCTTGGAGCTTGAGTGAAGTAGATTTATCATAAACAATATCTGACGTAACTACCCTTTTATGTTCGTGCAGAAATCCCCACCGATACCCACGGCGACGGTTATGTCGGACTCTAACCCACTAAAACCGTATACCGTTAGGAGTCTTCGATGTTGGCGTGTAAGATTTCCATTAAGGCATTTCCCTTCCACCCTGGCTCACCTAGGTCCATTTCAGGTTTCGAAATGGGCCCAAATATCAAACGTATCTAATTCACAATTTTGCAATGATTCTATTAAACAAGTTTTTACTTAATATTTCAATAACATTGACAAGACAAAGCTCAAAACATTGTACAATACGTTACATGCAAAGCGTTGCCCGCCCATATGCTGAGTTAAGTTTTCTCAGCTTTCCGTGCAGTGCCCCCACCCTGGCGGGGCGTGAAAGCACCGCGGTCGTGCGCGGGCGCCGATAAGTGTGTCACGCGGGTCGACGAACGCCGGCCTAGACCCACATACTACAATTGGGGCACAATCAGCGACAGTATAGCGAGCGCGTTGACCCCGCGCGGTGAAATGCACATCTTTCTCCTTCACACTCTTTCTCTCAACGTCGTTTGTCGCCCGGCGGCTTTCCCGTCGACTCACCGCTGTACCTACTCGCCGACGCTTCACTGTAAATGTGATAACTAATGAAGTAATGGCATACACTTATGCGTGCACACAACATTTAAATTGTCATTAGATTTAAAATAACTACAGAAATAATAATTATACAAAACGTGACTATCACTGATCACGAACCCAGGGCAGTGCCCCAAGAACTGAATTTCAGATAGTTATGTTGAATACAAACACAACAATTGAATATGAAGTGCACGTATGTCGTGCTCGAGCGATAATGTTTGTATTTTCTCTCGGATTTAACGCTCGCATGTGACCATCCGAACTATTCAACGGAACTGACACAAAAAACTGTCATTATTTATCAAGTAATAACAGAATGTTCAATGTTCGTTCTCTTTTAATAGATATCTTTATTCACGGAGTCAGGGTCTTGTGACTATCAGTCTGATATCTGTTAGTTCTCTATCAGATTTCACGAGTAGCGTGATGTGTCTCTTTGCACGTAGGTACTCAGCAATGAATGCACGATGTCCAATTTTCACTTTCAGGATAAGGAAATTACTCTTCTTTACTACTAATACATACATAATTTAATCAAAAAATCATTTTATGGATATAATTTAAAATCTTAGGTTACGCTATGCATTTTATGAGCTTTCACTACCTAGATAGTTATTTCTTGGAAATAATTGAGAACCAATTTAAAAACGTTAAAATTAATTAAAAAATTAGTTTCAATCAACTACGTGAAAGTCGGTTAATGTTCTCCAAAATTCTACACTATGTTATATTGTTCCATAGTTGCATGAAATTTCGTTGGGGGTCAACTTATGTACCTAAAAACCTAGTAATAGTAGTGATAGTGTGGCTGCATACGAGTAACAAACGAACAAGAGCGAACGGAAAAGAAAGTAAAAATGAGTGCATTGGTACAAGAACTAGGCAAACGTGTAGGTAACGAGAAATGTGTGCAGGTAAGTGCAGCGTTTTCATCTAGGGAGAAAAAGTGATGGTGATCGAACTGGAAACGGCAGAGATTCGGAGCGACTGCGTATTGTCTGTAACCGCGTTCCCGCGCCTCCGTGCACTTGTATTGCACATTTTTTCCCCTACTTCTTCACTTTCTTCTTATATACACTTTCTAGGCTTTATGGTGAAATGCCTACGCTTTCTAACGTAACACTAGTGCAAGTTTTTCCTGTCACCTTCCATTTGTATTGAAAACGAGTTGATGTTGTCATTGATTCTGCGTACACTATCAATTTTATATTTAAATACAGTGTGCTCGTTGAATGCCTGCCTGTTAGCGAATCGACTACACGGCTACATGTTATATAGGATGAGTGATGTGTTGTCAGTGAGCAGAATAATCATCCACTCTCCGTATGTTGTGCTTTGTAACGTTCGTATTTAGGTCACAGTCTCTATGAAGGCTTGCTCTGGAAATCTGCATAGACGGATGTCGGTGCTATTAGATATTGTGAGTTTCTCTATCGGAGAAACTTTCAGAGTGAGCGAAGTGTGTCGATCTACGAGCCAGGCAGTGGTCGTGGTCGTGCACCCACGGAAATGGGTCCGCGACAATAAACTATAAAACATGTCTATGTGGGCCATCGCAGAGCCTTGTGAGAGCGGGATCACCATCGCTCGTCGCTCGCCGGGCTCTATGTAAATTGCTAGGAACTTTCTTCCGGCGCGTTTGCCAGAGGCCATTGTAACGATTTCTCCTACGGAAGCGCACGATTCATATTATTCCCAGAAACTTTAACCTATTTCGACAAAATCATAACGGTATTTATTGTTTTAACGTAGCTCCAATATAAGAATAAATCTATGATAAAATGACTCATTCAACGCTCGTAAGTCAAAACGAATAGCATATCTTAAGGTATTAAAATGTCAAAAATGAAAGCCTTTTTTGTTGAATTGTAATATTACTATTAGCGTCCATCCGTTTAGTTTGAAAGTCGATGTTCTGAGACCACGACCCGCGCAACACGGCCGGTGCGCGACGGGCGGTTGTGCGGGCGCATACGGCGCGTTGCTGCGCTAACCTACTTGGCGTGCATTGATCTCTTTGTTTGTAAACATGGCGTCGGCGTCGCCGTCGCCGCCGCCGCCGCCCGCTGTCCTCTACCGACGCTACAAAAATAATTTGTGGTTCTGTAGCCATTGATTATATTTTATATGGCTTCAAAATTACCGATTATTGATGTGACTATGCATTTAATTTGTTTCTACACACGTGATTACGATTACGCCATATTCCCATTGGGATTGGCAGAGACAATATCTTAGCTTTTGCTACAATCTTGGAATACGCCTTTCGCCTCTACTTTCATAACGTTTTCATACACAGTAAGTACCTACACTGGGTTGTGTGTATTGTTGATTGGCTCTTACTATTTCATTGCTTGTTTCTTTGGAAAGTTATGATAAAAAATATCTACCTACCTACTGGCTACCTAAATATTCATATTAAGATCGAAAATGTACATAGATCTATATCGTTGATATTTTCTTTGTTATGTATAAGTAGGTACTGGGTTTTAATACGCATACCTATATGATAATTTAAAGTTACCGTTTATTGTACTTTACGTATTCATTAAATTAATTTACTGTATGTTAATTGTAAAAATGTATGATCCGCGAGCATGAAGTGGCGAAAGTTGAATGAAATGGACTAAGAGCCCGTGAACGCCAGACCTTCGTCATTTTATAAAGCTGAAAGTTTGTCAGCGCATGGTCCCAACACAGGTAAGAACGGTAAAAATACGGTTAAAAAACCATAAATAAAGTTTAAGTACCCAATTTAAAAAAATAGAGCAAATTTATTTTTCTTTTTTTGAGGGTGCCGGCTGGTTACTCGAGAGCTAAGCTGCTCGTGCCGGCTTATCCTTGAATTATGGGACACGTTGCATAAAAATCAACGTTAATACTTTATATTTTAAAGTATAAACGTTGCTTTTATGAACATCGTAATAGGCCATCGTTCTGTGTTGAGAGCATGCGCTGACAAACTTTCAACTTTTATAAAATAACGAAGGTCTGGCGTTCACGGGCTCTTAGTCTAAAAGGTAATGAGCGAATGATAAATTAAGAAAACTTAAAGGTAAATCCGGCGAGGTCAGGGTGTATGGCATCCCCAAGACCCAAGCCAACCTCGCTTACAAGCTGTCACACCTGTTAATTGATGGACGAGACTCAGGTCTGGGTTTCCTCTCATAGATGGAAGATCAGCGACAGTCAGTCCTTTAATAGCAGCATATTAGTCAAAAATAAAGGAGGAGAAAAATGCAATCTACGCTGAGATCTTGATGATGATGTGGGCGGGTAAGACAAGGTGAATTTCCCAAATATACCGATTAAATTGATGATTTTTGGAAAAAGTGCGGAGTCAGGAACACCCGAAATTGGCAGGTTTTCGTAGAAGGATTAATGACAGTAGAGGAGTGCTCAATGGAGAGTTTTTATGCTGTCAGTGCGAAGATTAAAGGCCTGTCCTGCTTTGTCTTCTGCACTGACGGCCCAGAAACTCTCTGTTCTTACAGGGTCGGCACCACAAGTGTGACTCCCTTGGTGCACACGTCTATAGTCCACGGTAGCAACTTTCCATCAGATGTTCTTGTCTGCCATAAAAAAATAAGGGATCTCGTTGAATGAGTAAGGACAGAAGCTAATAGCAGGCTGTTTATTCTGGATTTACTTGCACATAGGCTACTTTTATCCCAGAAATAGGTTCCTGTTGGTTACAGGAACAGTATTCATGCGAGCGAGTGGTAGGTAGTAATTTTAAGCATTATTGTCAGAACAACACACACACTGCTGAAGTGTCACCCCCATACGTTGCAAACTATTCCATTTTGGGACCAAATGGTTCAGCATCTTGTTTTTTCCTTCTTTACCGTACCATAAATACTTTAGACTTCTTTACCAACACATATAATATATGTGTTGGTACACCCAGGTACACCCGCCTATAAGACCCAGGACAGCAGAAATATTAGTTCCGCTATCCTGGGTCTTATAGGCGGTGAAAAAGTATCTACTTACCTATCGAGGTTGTATAGCTGAGGACCATAATGATCATAATTATGTGTCTCCAAAAAATTCAGGTCGCATTCTTTGGAGTATACTCCATTTAGCTGAGTAAAAGCCATTTTGACAAGTCCTATAAAGAAAACCTGATTGTACTGTTGTACCTACCCCGATATCTGTTGAGAGCTCGGTTCTTGAAGTTGTTGACTCGTACGTCTACCTAGGACAAGTAGTCCAGTTAGGTAGGTCCAACTTCAAGAAAGAGGTCAATCGCCGAATCCAACTCGGCTGGGCAGCGTTCGGAAAATTACGCAATGTCTTCTCGTCCGACATACCTCAGTGTCTCAAGTCGAAGGTTTTCGACCAGTGTGTGTTACCAGTGATGACTTATGGCACTGAAACGTGGTCCCTCACTATGGGCCTTATGAGTAAGCTCAAAGTAGCCCAACGAGCTATGGAGAGGGCTATGCTCGGAGTCTCTCTGCGAGATCGAATCAGAAATGAGGAGATCCGTAGAAGAACCAAGGTTACCGACATAGCCCAGCGGATTAGCAAGTTGAAATGGCAGTGGGCAGGGCACATAGCACGGAGGACTGATGACCGATGGGGTCGAAAAGTCCTCGAGTGGAGGCCACGTATCGGCAAGCGCAGCGTAGGACATCCACCCACAAGGTGGACAGACGACCTCATAAAGGCCGCGGGAACGCGCTGGATGCGAGACGCTTTCAACCGGTCCTATTGGAGATCTTTAGGGGAGGCCTATGTCCAGCAGTGGACTTCCTATGGCTGAAATGATGATGATGATGATGATGATGATAAAGAAAACATTCCGTCGCAATAAGGCGGCATTACGTTCTTCAGTAATCGAAGTAAATGTCTATAAAGATTTAGACCAAGTATAGTCCACCGTCCATCATTCCTAATTTTCCATGTGTATAGGAACAATCTACCCCATACACAGTGCCTACGAACATTTGAGTTGAAAATGTTTAAGGCATATAGGTAGACCAATTCTTACACATCCCTAATATTTTACGATCGTTTACTCTTCACGTAAGCCCTATGTTTTGTGATGAAATATTGACAAAAATGATTGCCAGTAAAATTTGTACAAGGCAAATTGTATGTACTTAAAGTACCGACAATATACTGCCCAAATATTACATTATCATGGTACGTAGTGTAAGTTCGTTACACACTTGCATGAGATCTGACCTCGATATTTAAATACTGCGAGGTTGAAACCGCATAATAAATAACCAAGTAACTAGTTGATAGAGCCTGAGTATATACAAACATTTGAAAGGAACTAATTTCTTTCAAACCTAAGGACAGATCAGTACCTCGCGACCGCCAAATGATCTCGAGTTCTCGACCCTCACGCCTGCTTCATTACGTAAGCTGCCGCGCCTCTAGTTAAAGAGCTGATCCCTTCACATTGTCAAGGGTTATTGAACCGGTACCATTTTGCTCTACCTCCAAAGAATGCAAGGACATCGATGGCCCGGTGGGCGCGAGTCACTTGATTCGGACAAACGAGCTACACTTGCCTGCTTTTGCTCCGCCCATAATATAAGTATACCTGTGTCTTCTACGAAAGACTGTAAATAATGTTTATTTTACTGGACTATAGGCAGAACTCAGTAATTAGCACATTCATTTTAGACATCGGAATTCCAAAAACTTAATTCTTAATTGCACACACACAGTACAGAGATTATGAATAATACATTTAAAAACGTAATTGATTTATAACAACAATAAATACAAGTGAAATGTGTACGGCCACATTTTTAACATTAATGCAATACCGAAGATTAATTTATGTATTGGAATAAAATTTTGTAGCGATATGCTACAACGATTACGCATCTGAAAAGAATTGACATGCTGCAATCGCAAATACAGTGAAGATATTAGGTACCCGCTGTATCCACACACAAGTCACAAGTCAGTTCGTGAAACTCTGCGTTTACCCATGTGTTATGTATTCTCACTTATGCGATCTTTGTTTGTTCCAGTCTTGTGAAACATACTTTGAAACATAATCTTTTTATTATACCACTTAGGTCGCAGACAAGCACACGGGCCACCTGATGGAAAATGGTTACAGTGGCATATGGACGACTGCAACACCAGGGGAGTCACACTCGTGCTGCCAACCCTGTAAGAACTAAGAAATTCTGGAAAAATCTTTGGTCTTCCCACTGACAACACGAGGTTATTATAGTCGCGGTATATTGAAGGGGGAGGTACTTCCCCAGTTGGACTGCTCGATTGCGACGGAAATACCTTCGTGTCCTATCTCCTCATGACATACCTAATCTGTCAAAACAATTCAACAATCTTCTAATATATAAAAATCAATGCCACTTTTCGTTGTTGTTTTATAACTCAAGAACGGCTGAAGCGATTTAGCTAATTTTAGTCTTGAAATATTCGTGGGTGTCCAGGGAAGGTTTAAAGGATGAGAAAAAAGGTGCAGCGGGAACGGGAAAAATATGGCGGTACGAAGTTCACCGGGACAGCTAGTAAGCTCTAAAGTCAATAAAACATGATATTATTATCAAAATTAACGGGCTATTTACCAATGTTGTTTTTAGTGTTCGATATTTTGGCACAGTTGCAAGCGCCATGACACATATAATATGAAGCTGGTACTGGAGTGATGGGTACTGGGGTAATCAAATAAAAAGGAAATCTCTAATTGATCAAGAGACTATGATAGTTTAAAAATAAACATGATATTTATTGTAAATACCTACACGGGTTGAACAAATCATAGTTGAGATCAATATACTCATTTATTGACTTACTTACGAATTGACAACAAACTTATTGAACTTATAAATTAAATACTTCCAACTTAATTGTTGTTTACGGACCTATTTGTTTAACTGATGATAAATAAGAATCAATACGGTAAGTCAAAGTCCTAGAAAAGATAATACGTGATCATTGACATTGGTTTCGACGATACGACTTCCTATAACTACGCCAATATAGAAAGTATATTGCAATTAAGTAGAAAAGGTATAAATAATACGAGAAAGTTAATTAAAAAGTCGATTTCTGTTATTAAACTACATTTTTGGTGTATTATTCACAGTAAAAGCCTCACTCAATATAGAGTGGCCAAGGCCACGAGAAACGCGAAGTCGTTACGATCGTATTATAATGTTAAAACTGAACAGTTAATTCATGCGTATGTGTAATAAAAACTGTACAGTTTTTGTAAATTTCAAGAAAATTTACAAAATGAGTGTGTTATACACCTCTATTCTATCCACCTACCATTTTAAGGTAAACCTAAGGAAAGGTATTATCTAATTCTAAATTAATTTTGAGGGAATCTAGTTAGATCAAAATACGACCAAAGACTTCCTAGTAACATACTTTATAAGGTAATACTAGATAATAATAGTAAAGCATACTGATCGGTATTCAATGAATACGGGAAGTTTTAATTGATTCACGTCTATTTTTAACATTCGCTTAGCATTTTCCTGTTTCATGTAAGATATAAATAGCTTCATGCAGAACATTCTAGGAATCTCTCTATTGTGCAACAGCTGCATCAGGTAGGGGTAAAAGCCTCGAATACGTTGACCCCCGCTGCTACGACTGGTCGACTACCTTTTTTCACTCTAAATAAAAATAAAAGAAGGGGACGTGTCCATGGGATGCAGGCATTCTAGACTGCTCTCGCAGGGTATGTGAAAAAAAAAGAACCCAGTCTGATCAGTGGCCCGTACCTTAGTGCACGACCGCAGTCGGCACGTCGTCGGCTACACTCAATACCTATATTTCTAAGTTGAATAGTTCGTATATAGAAACATTGACCCATTGAGATCAGTGTTGTTACTCTTATTAACATGAGTGCTTCATTAGAGATTCCATTCAACCAATGTGTGCCACAGATTGAGATAAAGTTATTGACTTTAATCAACGAGTATAATGCGATGAACATTCCACTGATGATGAGGGCACACGATTAACTAGTTTTGATACTTGCTTTTTTTTTTCTATTAGCGTTCCCTTTCAGTTGATGTAAAATTTATTTTCACATTTGAAATTAAATAAACCATCTTGAGTCAAACTATAGTCGTATACAAGTATCTTGCGAACTATAATCGTGATAGGTATATATTAATTGACACACAGACTGTGTACCTGCAAGGTATAAGGAAAAAACTTCCACTTTTTAATACAAGGTTGCTGGCGTATAGACTGTTCAAATGCATTTTAATAATTATATCTAGGAAATATCATTCTGAAGTGCTTATACAAAGAAAACATATTTCGTGTGCCGCCAGATACCTACTTGGATATGGATTTCGGCTTTTGGCTTGTCCTGTTTGATCCGAACGGCTCGATAAAACGTAAATGTCCTTTTAAGTGCTATGCAGCCAGTCGTGCGGGCGTCCACCTCATGTTAACCTTGCATTGTGTCAGTAACACTGGCCGCGGGATAACTGTACGGTAGCTGAATGAGAATGGCAAAAAGGGCCTCGAATGCTCTACAAAGTTCTGGACCTGTCGCGCACGATCTATTGTTTCTTAGTGACCCTCGCGAAGGTTTGAGCACTTGTTTCATCTTGATAATATCATGTAATTGTTAATATTCCAGTAAATGCTAAATTTAATTTGCAACGGAAATTCTACCCAGCAAATTAAATCTTTACGATCGTCCGTGTCTTAAGCGCCGTCCTTTGTTGCCTCGTTCTTGTTAACTACTCATTAACTCTAGAGGTTTTATCTAGCAATGTTACGTGGTCGGTTACACTAAATCGGCGAAATTGCTATCAGGAAAACGATACAATATAGGAATATACATAGGTAATAATATTGCTTACGCCCTTTTCCCTCCGGGGTACACAGAGAAAATATCCTGCCATTTGCTTCTACATTTACTACTTGCTTTTAGTTTTTTTAAGTTTCTTTAGTTTCTACTTTCGTTAAACTACAGTTAAAGCACTGAAGCCTGCCGGTTTCAGTGCTCCATCTTTTTTGAATACATCATCAACTTTGTCACCGTATGGTTCTGCGAGGTCGACTCCGCTGGTCTGCTGTGCCTTACATGGTGTGTCATACGAAACAGTAATGATATCTTATATGATTCAATTCTCATGTCACACTTTATTTTCAGACCTATCAGATATACCTAGTAGTAACAATGTATCTAATATTTTACTCTAAGTTAATTTTGTTAGTGCTTTACTATTTTTGCGTTTAAAATAAACTAAATATGTAGTTTAATTATGTATATCTTTTAATTTCATCAAAGTTTTTGCGTGTGATCCATAATGTAACATTTTAGTTTATTGACTGCGAATAATTGTTCAATAAATTTATCGGCACAGCATTAATTTCACTAAAGGCTTTGACAGTACTCCTACGCAACCTTAGTGCGTAGGAGTACGTGAGTGTAATTATTTATTTAATTAAAGTTAGTGCACGTAATTTCGTCGTGTAAAATAAATAGCTGAAATGTATAAACGCACAGAACTTCTAAATAACTCCATTAATTTGGATAATAATTAAAGTTTTATTGATTTCATTATTGTTAGGAGAATGTTTCTAGAAAAGAAGAATTTAAAAAATCTCGGGTTCAACTTTCCATACGGGTGGAGTCGCGGGCAACAGCTAGTTATTAATAAGATCAGAGGCACGTGGTACAACTAATGACTTGTATTAGTTAATAATAAGTGAGTAGATCGTCACGATTGGTCCGATAACAGCAGCTCGGCCGCTGACCGGCCTTCACACTTCGCGCCGCCTGCGCCCGCGACTGCGCGCGACCTCGCCCGTCCGTCTTTCAGCCTTCCCCCCAACCTAACTCTTTTGTTTCGCTACACATCTTGATTTCTCGTTATTTTTTAAATAATATATAATTACTTTATTGTTCTTGTAACAATAACATTTTCTACGATCGAGGTCATAGGTGCGTACGCCATAAATTCATTGAGTACCTGCTCTATCTTTCCAATCTCCTTACCGATGTTAAATGCACTGACATTATTATCTAAATACTAGCTAATACCCGTGGCTTCACCCGTATCCAGAGACAACATGTAGCCTATGTGTTATTCCAGATATAATCTATCCCTGCACCAGTAAATTTCCAATTTAAAATCCAAGCATCCAAACAGCCAAACAGCTTTACAAACTTTTACGTTTATAATATTTTTGTTTAGAGCCAGTTTATTTCATTTACTAAACATTAATATTATCAGTTGATAGATATTGTGTGTTAATTATAAGTATTACTTATTACCTAATCACCAACGTATCTATACATAATAACTATAATATATTACGTGACATTTGGCTGGGGTTTAACCAATTGAAATTAAGTTCAGTCTATAATAGTTTTTGATTGATACGTGTGAGAGGAAAACCGCGAGAAGGAAAATGGAATGTGGGACGCCCCCTAGCCAGATAGATGGACTGACGACCTGAAAAAGGTGGCTGGGACAAACTGGATGCGGAATGCTTAGGATCAGCAGACGGAGGAGGCGCATTGCGAGAGGTCTATGCCCAGCAGTGGACTGCAAAGGGTTAATTTTTTTTTATAAATATTCTACAACATACAACGCTATCTAGACCTATGGTAAGTATAGCTAAACTAGCTTGTGTTATGGAGTCCAGATTGCGGATAAACATACATATATAATAGATATATTTTTTTAAAGTACATACGTATTATACATAGGAACTCATAGATCAATTAAATTTAACTAATTGATTGATATGGATTATGGTAACAGAATATCATCGCCAAGATATCAAATTAAGCAACTGACATGGGTGCCATGTTAGATTATAAAATTTTAATTGTTCTCAGATCTTTACTTGGGAGCTTCTTGTGTTTTTCCAGATTTTCATGGTTTCTGTCGACGGTACATTTTAACGGCTAATTCCCGTCCGCTCCACGATTTTGCTCCCAAGCACTCCAAGACTAAAATTAAATATTATTGTTATTTTATAAAATCGTTCCCAAGAGCTCCAAAAACTTATGAAACCTTTTTTCTATATAACTTCTTATCTCTATACATCAATTCCCAGGAACTCCAAATTATACTACTTAAATTAAAAAAGACTCATATAATACCTACTGTGTTCCCAACAGCTCTAAAACAAAGTATACGGTTAGCAGAATTAAAACAATTAATACTATAATATTACCTTTTTATTAGATAACGGTAAACATGGTTTTATAAGAAAAAATAACCACGAAGGCTAATGCGGGAGCTTCGCTCCGCTCCGCTCCCGCATTAGCCTTCTAACCTAATCTATCCAAGTCGGAATGAGCAGCTTTGGGAACGATTTTTATATTGAAGAATTGGCCTTTTTCTTGGAGCTGCTGGGAATAATATCTCAAAGTACCTAGACAATATTTTGGAGCTCTAGGAAATGAAAGTGGTAAATGTGGCTTTGTTTATTATTTTAATACAAACATCCTTGGAGCTCCTGGTAATCAATGTATGAAATATGAATTTTAGAGAACAATAGATTTGGAGCGCACGGGAATAAGCCATTTTAACATGCCATCACAAAGAACCTTCGATATCATCTATCGTGTTTTCGTAACCGCTGGCGTTGCAGGCATTGTAGGAGATAACCCAGCTAGGAGACCGCGTGATGTCCCTCTACGATCCTGACGGCTGACTCCCTGCAAGGGGGAAAGCATGATTGCGGTGTTGTTGGCCCTCAGGTCCATCGCCCAAACTGGAGCCCTATAGAGGGCCATGGATCGCACGATTCATCTCGGCGGCGTAGCACTACACACACAATATAGTGATGGTCGACAAATTATGTATGTGGCGCTCTGTCGCACTAACGTGAGCCGCGTTTTCTTGGATAGATTAGGTTAGAAGGCTAAGGCGGGAGCGCAGCAGAGCACCCGCATTAGCGTTCGTGGTTTTTTTATAGATACCCAAATACATGAATCGTAGGTGAGTCTTCCATTACTTAGTTGAAATAAATAATATCTTAAACAACAGTTATATGAATCGTTCAATAGTGCAATCAAACATATAATAGTTTAACCAAACGTAGAAAGGAACCAGTAGTTACTTACTTAGTTCAGTCTTCCAATATGCGTTTTAAACGCAGGTGAATCAACCGTAGTTGTGTCAACGTAACCCTTCTTTGATTTGAACCTTATCAGCGTGAACTAAATTAATGATGTATAGATGTCGCAGTCAATTAGCTTAATCAGTCGTTCAATTACGGTGCCGTTCAATTAACGGCCTGAATTATATTCAGCCGTATCGTTTGTTAGGTACAACATTTAACAAACTGGCTGACTAATGTTTAGGCCATTCGTACAATGGGGTACTCTCAGAATCAAGATAGAAAGTTAGTGATAGACTTATTGAGAAAAGCAGCGCAATCCGACTTAGATAGGTTAGGTTAGAAGGCTAATGCGGTAGTGGAGCGGAGCTCCCGCTTTAGTCTTCGTGGTTTTTTTATGACATTTGCTTAGCTGTTTTAATCAAATGGCTGAATATCATTCAGTTAACTGAACGGCTGATTAAGATATCAATACCAGTTTGTGTTTGTTCTCCGAAACGGTTCGATCGATTTGCACCGACACCTATTGCCATCTAAGGGGCGACACTCGAAGATGTTAAAAAATTATGTTATCCAGCTCGGTAAAAACGACTTCAAAAGAAATGTGGTACCAAATGTGTGTGGGAACGAGGTGAAATAATTGAGACAAGGCAAGTAGATGATGATGACTATACAACACGATGTAACATTAATTTAATGCTACCCATCAGTTAACTAAAGCGTATTGAAACATAAATAAGTTAGTGGACCATTTGGTTTGAGTTTTATTAAGTAAGTTTGAAATTAGAAAAAAAAGCCATGTAGGTATATAATAAGTGAACAGAATTATTTTGTTTTAAACACATTGTCATAAGGATTCCCAAAAGTCTCAAGACATAAATGCATATAAACTAAGTTGAAAAGTCCCGTAAGTTTGCAAATTGATCATCTAACTGTAAATCACCATGACGTATACTATACGGGTATACCCAAGTACCTTGCGACGATTTATAAGGGAAATATTAAAAGATCAGCTTACATTGAAAAGTTAACAAATTCAATAAATCCATCTGATATGAACAAAGGTCAATGTATGTTATCTAACAGCAATAAATCGATAAACTTTGTCTGTTATTTGGATCTGCGTTGGTAGTTCTACTTTCTGGAAAGATCCAATATAAATTTTAAATCACATTTGAAAAGCAAATACTTCTTCGAATTCAAATCTGGAATTGTAATTTTTTAAATTTTCCCGCTATTGCAGGACTTTAAACAGTCGATCGTTGTCGGGCCACGTGACTAGAGGCCCCACGCATGGTCATACGTTGTCACAAGTTCTGCGACTACGAGCAAAAATAGCGCTTACCTATTTCGTGCGTCGTTCAAGTTCTGTAAATTCAGTAAAACGCAAAGTAAACTAGGTGAGTGTAAAACATTGTATTTAATTTTATCTATATGTTGCCTCTGATAATGTTTAAATTTAAAGGATAATGTAATGATATCTTTATCATAGCGCTTGCGATTCACGACTCATTTTTAATAATTGTGCCGGTAGGTTGGTAGCATCGATTCTGACGCCATAGAGTCGTGAACAATTTTTTTATCAAGCATAGAGCCGATAGAGATGAGGGCTGCGATTCGGATCATGTTATGTATCGCTAGTAAAATGCGAAATCAAATTATTATCGTAGTTTATGGATTAATATATCTTGGTGCGCACGTATCTGTGTACCGTCTTATAATGTATTAGTAAGTTAATAAATTAATAAATACCTACACAAATTTTATACATTATAAAATTGATGTTATTTAAATTGTTAAGCCTAGGTATGTTATCTTTATATTTATGATATTAGCTATAGGTATTCTATGTCTTGCAATGTTTATAACGTTTACGGCATAAAAAGAAAAGTATGGATACGATTATATATTTGTTTACCTGATTTACCTATATGTTTGAATTTTCTGAATAATTTGTAAAAAAAATCATCAAAAATGTATATATAAAATCTAATTTGTTTCTTTATGTTTGTGAATGTACAGTCCAATTGCATTTTTCAGTTTCATATAGGATCACAATTCTTTTCAGATAAATATGTTCGAAACTATCATATTAGACATTAAACTATTTATTAGATTTCTCAGGTCAGTATTCTAGAAAGAAACTCAGTCCTAAATCTCTATTTATCTGAGAACAGATTGTATAGACAGATTTACAGATTTTCTATGCAATCAATCCTCAGACAAATAGAGATTCAGAACAGAGTATCGTTCTAAAATATAGTCATGAGTAACTGCTGCAAGAATCCAGAACATTACAGTTCTTACCGGACATTCAAAATACTAAAACTGACGTAGAAACTAAACAGATTTATTGGAATTGTAATTAATTTGGGACGTAATCAAAGATTATTGTTATGTATTAGGTAAGCAAGATATTGCTAAACGCGATAAGGCAGCCTCGTTATCAAAATCTGTTAATATAGGTAACTAATACCGGTTTATTGTATAATTAAAAAAGAAATGAAAAATACGCTAAATTCTTAATAAATTGAGCTTAAATCTTAAATAAATAAATAAATAAAATGATCCTAAATAGGCAACCCAAAGCAGGCTATTTTCGAGTAAAATTTTTAACGACAGTTTATGATATGCGGGTCAAAACGAGTAACTTTATGAATACCCAGTAGATCTCAATAGATTCCTATAAAATTCGTATAATGGTCACTCATATGAGCACAATTATTCACTAAGCAGATTCCAATTTCGTATTAATATCGCCACATGACAAAATAATATCCTAATACGATGCCAATAAAGTGACCTTGATGTTCGAAAGTTCACACAATATATTATCGTTTCTATGTACTTCACACATAGAAACGATACAATTCGTTAAAAACATTTAAAAATAGTATGATACTCGTAGCTTTATTTCAATGACTAGCTGTTTAAAAGCCCCTGTGGTAATTGATTGATCGCTGCAATTATTTAAGAGAAAGTTCCAAATAATTTTAAATCTACAAAGAGTTCAAAATCATTTACTATTGAACTACCTTGGGTTGGCAGTTACGTGAAGTAGATATATTTCTATAAATAATCCATATTCATACCTACTAATATTTTAAATGCGAAAGTCTACGCTTTGACGCCTAAACCACTGAACCGATTTTGATGAAATTTGGTATACGGGTAGATTAGACCTTGAAAAAGGCTATGTTTGGTCGCGATAACCGAGATAAACGCCGCCGCTGGCAAAAGCTAGTAGGTAACGATTAATATTAAGTAGGTACCTAATACATGTAACATGTATGTAGTACAGAATATTATTCGTTATATGTAATATAGACCGTCTTCGATAGATAATAAAAATAAACTACTTTAAAATATACCCATAGAAACGGATACAATAAAAATATACCCGTATCTAGGGATGTATTTACTTCTTACTTCTTTATTTTTTTTTTCTCCATATTTTTTTTTCTCCATACTTCTTACTGTTGATTTAAATGTTACTTAATCTGGAAATAGAATAAGAATGTAGTCTATGAAGCTGCGGATAAATAACAATTCAATTAATAAGATGAAGTCAAGTTTGCATAAAGCAATTGTATTTGCATTGTCTAGAGGAGATGAAGTGTTCATTTTGAAAAACGAATATTATATTAAAATAGTTTTTTGTTACTCTCCATTTCACTTCTAATAAATGTGCATCCCTTTTTTAACGTAAGTTCCTAATGACGTTAATAAATTAATTATGCTACTACAGAGATTAACCACTACTGTTGTCATTATAATGTTTACGAAATGGTTTCATATTACGGGAATGAGTCGCCACAATCGCATTCCGTAACTAGAGTTCTGTACAACTAATTATTCACAGAATAAGCGTTCTAAAGAATTTAGTAACGTTGAAGTTCAGTAATGTAATGATGCTGATGAATGATGATATAGTAGTAGGTAGGTATATTATTTTGAATATAGTTTTAGGTGCTCATAATTTTCATCACAAATTGAATCATACATGTGAGCAAATGGAAGAAAATTATTAAGTGAGTCAACGTTGAAAAAGTAAAGCACCAAAATATAATTACCTGTACACTAGTATTATGCATTAGTCTTAGTTTAATTAAACCAATACTCCATTTTAATTATAGAAGTTACTACTTCACAGTATCTACTATTATACCTAATTAAATGTCTATAATGCTAAACTAAACCTACTGAATTAATCTCTTCACCACCTTTGGTTGACTGGTAAAGAATGCCTTGCATTAAGTCTGCCTATGTACTTGTGCTTAAAATTCAATAAATAAATTACATAAATAAATTTAAAAAATAGTAACATGACATAATGTAGGTACCTATTTACGTCTCTGTTAGATCAGATTCTTATAATAAGGTTTAAATAATGTATTTATAAACTATGCAGTGCATTTTATGAAATCGGACTTAATCGTAGTGTCAGTCTTCGAAATTACTTATCAGGGAATCAGAAAGGTTTTTTTTACTATTTTATACAAAAAGTATCCCAAGCATTTTTTTCTTCTAGATACCTGCTGCATAATAAATAACTACTTAACATTTCTGACGATGAGACTTCGAGAACAAAGAACAGACACATAGACGTTCCCTTTTTTTGCAAACAATAGAGTGTCCAATTTTAAAATATTCCAGACATCTTTTTGTTAGATTCTCATCTACTTTAGTGGCTTAATAATATGCGCGCAATGTCCTTTGTTTTAGATCCAATGGACCTTTTATTTTTATTCGTCTGCACACTTGTCTGCGGATTTTGGATCTCTAAAAAAATAAAGGAATGGCGGGGTCTGCCACCCGGTCCGTGGGGACTGCCAGTCCTAGGTTATTTACCTTTTATAGACCGCCATCAACCACATTTGACGCTGACGGAATTAACTAAAGCATATGGATCAATATATGGTATTGGAATGGGCAGTGTATATGCTGTTGTATTGTCAGATCCGAAATTAATCAGAGATGCTTTTGCTAAAGATAGCTTCTCTGGACGAGCTCCATTGTATTTAACCCACGGTATAATGAAAGGAAATGGTAAGTTGGAATATTTTTATAAAGTTATTTGACGGATACCTATAAAGTAGGTACAGTCAGCATCAGATCAATCTTGACTAGTTTCTTACACATTAACATCACCGTGCATGTCAGTATCAGGTCGATGCAAAGATCACATCTTAAGTACTTTGATAGTCAAGTCCATAGGTCACGGTAACCATTTTCCATCAGGTGGGCCGTGTGCTTGTCTGCCACCTAAGTGGTTATTCTCATATACACAGCAGGGGTTATTCCCGTTGGTCAACACAGTTAACTACTGGGAATGTTTTGTTCTACTGGTTAACAGTGTTGACCAACGCGACATATTTTTTTTTGTTTTGTTCCCGCTGGTTAATACCCAGTCGCCGTGGTCAACACTGTTAACTACTGCCCCCCTAGCCCTAGACAAGAGGCAATTCGTTGCTCGGCGTATGATGGAATAGAATGACAAATGTATAGGATTTAAAGTTTTTGACATTCGTTGACGCCTGTCATATACGTCGAATCCCATACATTTGGCTTTCTATTCCATCATACGCCGAGCAATGAATTGCCACTTGTCTAGAGGGGCTGGGAATGTTTTGTTCCACTGGTTAACAGTGTTTTGTTTGATTGACTGCAAGAAACTCCAGGGATATTATTTTTATGTATGATTATTGTAGGTATAATATGTGCTGAGGGAGCATTATGGAAGGATCAAAGAAAGTTGATAACGATTTGGCTTAAAAGCTTCGGCATGAGCAAGCACGGCGTGACAAGGGAAAAGTTGGAGAAACGGATCGCGGCAGGCGTGTACGAACTTTTGGAGGTAAGTTCTTAAATAACACGGTCATAATGCTGTGAGATTTATAATTTTTGATAATGGCTTTTTAGCTTTTATAACAACATTTTTGTGGACTTTATTCAGAATGTTAACTTTTAAGATGAATTCTTTTTGCTCTCTAAGGATATTGGAAATCTAGATATTCATTATCTGTAGCTGAGTTATACTTCGATAGCAGCTAGTTTTAAATAAAATTCCGAAATGTTTGATTGGTCAACAATAGATAATAAAAACTACCTAAGTCACATATTTGCGACTTTTGTCGTTTGTAGGTGCATCCAATTTATGTTTTACACAAGTTACTTTACTAATAATATTGGGAATACGATTATATATTATGAGTATTGATTTGGCCCTTAGATGACATTGACTGATTCCTCAAGTGCAACCTTCAATTTTTTAATCGAAAACAACGCTTGGATAATTAACATTTACAGATACAACTCAATTTTAAAAACTAATCACATGCGTCACAACGTTGCTTACCTGTTTAATTCATACATTTGAATTTGAAAATAAGATTTATTCTGTGCGTCAATAGCGACATACGAGTGCAGCTAAATTTAAATACATAATAATGCAAATCATTTATTCTGTTGGTCACACTTTTGAGAGACATAGGATTTTTATTACATTTAACGCCCTACAATAAATATTTTTTAGATGCTTATTGATATACCTATGTATTGATATAGCATACAGCAATAGCATAGGTACACACGGTAATAGAGATACACACTTTGTCATAAAGGTGTATACATACAACTTACCTACCGCCTTTAACGTCTGTACCTATGCTATTGCTGTATGCTGTAGGTATGTATGGAGTGATTTCATTTTTTTTAAGATTTGGGTATGAGCTTCTAGTTTTGCTTACTTTGTACCTATAGCAAAGGATTCAGATAACTAAATTGATGCTCCAAAGTCCAAATGATATTTATGGTTTTACACAGTATGTTTAGCTGGTAATTTCATAGAACACACACATACCTACCTAATTTGTTAAGTTAAGGAAAGTTTAATAAAATAAAATACGTTTAAATTTTTAGAATGTTGAAAAAGCTGGCAGTTCTCCTATGGACCTGACGCACATGCTTGCTAATTCCTTAGGGAACGTTGTCAACGAAATCATATTCGGATTCAAATTTCCACCCGAAAATAAGACATGGCGTTGGTTACGACAAATTCAAGAGGAAGGTTGTCATGAAATGGGGGTTGCCGGTATCGTTAACTTTTTACCTTTCGTGAGGTAAGCTAGACAATTTTATTCTCTTCTATAGGGCATCGTACAACCAAGATAGGTACGTGCCTATATTACTGAATCGCGATTATAGGTCGCGATTAACCAGGTACCTATATTGCTTTTGCACTTATACATTGTTTACACATCATGTTTTATTTATAACGCTAGGTTTTTCCGTAATTTATTAAATTAATAACGTTTTTTATTCAGATTTATTTCATCGTCTACTCAAAAAACTATAGAAATAATGACACGCGGTCAAGCTCAAACACACAGGTTGTATGCAAGTATGATCGAAAGGCGACGAAAAATGATAGGAATTGCAATGCCAGAAGAAGCGGCTTATAGATTGCATGATAACTTATTCACTGAGCACCCAAAAGGCTACATTAAGTGTATAAAATACAGTAAACGTACTACAGACACCGAGGAACATTATTTTGATCCGAATATTTTGATACCAACCGATGGAGAATGTATCTTAGACAACTTCCTAGCCGAACAGAAGAAACGGTTTGAAACTGGGGATGAGGCTGCTCGGTTTACGACCGATGAACAGCTCATGTACCTTTTAGCTGATATGTTCGGAGCAGGGCTTGATACTACGTCTGTAACATTGGCTTGGTTTCTACTATATATGGCTCTTTATCCAGATGAACAGGTATGTGTTCTATGTATTGCTCGGGACATACATATTATCTTGAACCTAAAATGTGCTCTAAATGAACGCGCAGTACACGTTTCTTGGGTATCTTTTGAGTATAGCACGGGTGTGGGTGCTACTGCGGTAGACGAGCTCAAATTCACCAAGCATAGATTATAACAATACAATCCGCGGACGCCAGGGCCTCGTTCGTCTCGCTATTTAGGTCCAAGATACGTGTCTCGAGCTATAGTATTTATATGTAGGTTTGAACTTAGTAGAAAGGCCAATGCGTGACATTATGTTTGGCACAAATATTTGTTATTAAGATGCTGTCCCAGTAGGGATGAAGGTCAAATTGATCGTTCGTCTAATTTCAAAATATATTACAGGAATTAGTACGTAAAGAGATCCTATCCGTGTATCCAAATGAAGAAGAGGTGGACAGTAATAGTCTTCCCTACCTAATGGCAGCCATATGCGAAACACAGCGTATTCGATCCATTGTGCCTGTGGGCATCCCCCATGGATGTGTAGAGGTAAGTTATACAGTAAGACGTTATTTCACTTCTAAAATTTCCCACTTGAACTTTCAGGGAGTAATGCGAAGGTACCATCAACTATTGATGATTGATTACTCAGTGATTTGTTAGCTATTGATCTCTAGGCCTACCAAGACACAAAATTTGTGAAGTTTCAAACTTTCAAAGCGAAGTTTTGGGCAATCGATTTCATACATCGTAATCGGGATGAAAGATGGAACGTCACATTTTATATGACTTAAACACCGAAACAAATCGGTAGATAGTAATTTGATCGTAGCTAAAAGCTCCGTCATTCGTTTTTAGTTTCAATGTACGTTTCATGATATCCCCACAGAAATATATTAGGATAGGACGACCATAACAGTGTTTACCTGCATATCGCGCGTGGCCACTTTTTCACTGTAAATAAATACTCACGAGAAGAATTTTTCAAGTTTACTCCATTTTTATTCTATGGTTGGAAATAGCAAAATAATTCATGTTTTTTTAATGATGTTATTACAAGCTAGTCTTAACAGTACTGAGTAAGCGTTCGAAAGTTCCTCATTCCTAGTAGGGTAACTCTTTAGAGTTGCCACGCGTTTCCCTCTCACATGGTATTTCTATCCTAATATATTTCTGTGATATATCTACGCTCTCTTTTCTATTTTCATTTAGGTGCAATGAAGCTAAATAAAAAAGATAGCGCAGATATAAATGTATTCCCACCCTTTTTGCATTTCGCGTGAAAATAACATTTTCATTCCTTCAAACTCGTTCGCTAAAGTTTTTATAACAAATGAGACCATCAGCAAGCAAGTTATTATTAAGTCCATTAGTGCAAATGTTACTGATAATTACTTATAACAGAAATCAATTCATTCAAAACATTTCTTAACAGGACACGTATATTGGAGACTATAGGATACCGAAAGGTGCAATGGTTATACCGTTACAGTGGGCAATTCATATGGACCCTAACGTTTGGGAGGAACCTACCGCATTTCGACCAAGTCGATTCCTCGCTCCAGACGGTTCATTGCTAAAACCTCAAGAATTCATACCGTTTCAAACAGGTGAGATATTTATTGATCTTTTTAGGTTAAATCGATTAGAAAATTTAGTGTATGATGCATCTTCAGGTTTAAATCGATTAAAATAGCAAAGAAGAGACGGGGGGAAAGAGAAACTGAGGCAGGACTTCAATTCGCGATCAGTTCCTTACAGGGGAATACCATGACCACTGATCTACTTTCTTTTCAGTTTAATTAGCATACCAAATACCAATTGCTTTAAAATTTCACTAATAAAACTTCAATGAGGAAATTGAAAGTATAAGCTATATCCTCCTTAGTAGTAGTAAGACCTACAAATGAGTGAAACGAGTTTATATTTGCTTATCTAGTTTCCTTGCTGTTGATTAAAATCATCTGCTGTGAAGCTCCTTGAGTAAAGGATTAGGGATGTAAACGCTGGTGAGAATATTTTGGTATATACAGTTAACAAGTTAAAATTAGGTATGCTGTGTACTTTTTTCATTAGTAATTTAAAAAGATACGTGTGATTGATCGTTACAGATAATACGTATTAGGTCTTCATATCGTATAGTAACTGATAAGATGTTAGGTAATTAATACATTGTTAATACGAACTTTAGACCACCATTTGAGTTTAGGTCTGTAGGTCTCCTTGTACGGCGCATCAATTCCGGCTGCGGCTACTCTATCACCTCCTTTTCCTTCATAATTGATTTGGCTTATTTGTGTGACCTAGGTACTGCCGTCGGACCCGGCGCCGCCTGCTTTCAATGTTGATCCCATTTCTGCTACTCGGTCGAAACCATTCCCGGGATAAAAGGATTATTTCTCCTCTTTTTTCTAATGTAATATTTAGACTTGTAACTCTTGACCAAGATACAACTTTTCATCTTCCTACAACTCTAGGTCCTTTAAATAGAGCTTTAAAAAAATTGCTGTATAAAGACAGTCAAGCTGAAGGCCACCGATCCTGCTGGATTTGACTGGCTGGTTATTGGTGACCCTCATACCTGAAACTCCACTCTCAGCTTGCCATCAGGCGAAGTGAAGTCATATTGACATGTAAACATAAAAAAGTTCTTAAAAAAACTAGAGAAATAAAGAAAAAATGGTGTAAGGATGGCAATAGAGAAATAGGTACTACCTTTCTGGTTGGTGCGACTTATGAAAGGGATAAAGTAGGTATGCTGCTTTCTGTACAGTACAGACCTACCCAATTCGCAGTAAAGCAGCTACGAGTATCATTATTTCTTCGAACGGATAAAAGTGCTAAAAATAAAAGTACAGAATAAATTACTTTCAGAGAACGTAACCAGTTTTGACTCCGTTCTCTTTATTGTAAATAGTTGTGAGTTGCTAGGTCCCATTACGTACCAGGAAAGTAACGGATCCAACAATTTGCACTACACAAGGAGTTTAGTCCCATTGCATTGTATAATATCTGATGAAATATGTAGATATTTTTATTTTTGTTTCATAAGCAATCATCATCATCGTTATAGCGTTAGTCCTGGTTACGTCCGAACATTGGAAGCAGGCGTGAGCTTTCCTATTCTAATCTTATTAGATTTTTTTTGAAGCCCTATCATGAGAGTAAAATTCCCGCAAGGGGTTTGTTTTGTATGTGAGGTTAGTTTCGACACTGAAGATCTCTGTCAGTCCCCATATACAATATTCCGTTCATCAATTGACTGTACCTACCCTGCTGGATGCTAAGAAATTAGGATATAGACCAGAAGACACAGGCCACAGTTTTTCGACGTGGAAGTTTGGAATTGTAAGACGATGGAAAAATGGTAAAAAAATACAGCCTCTGCGATCCTCGCGCAGTGCAAAATATTGGTTTTCATGAATATGGGTATTTGCATTGGTCTGGTCGTGCCTCAAAGAGCACGTTAAGCCGTAGGTCCTGGTTGCCATACGAATCTATGGCAGTTGTTGCGGGTAGTTGGAGTACTAAAAATTTCAACACCTTTCTGCCTTCTACCCTTGCGACTCGTATAAAGACGGGCGTTGAGGTTCGTCGGCAATTCCATACTCGCAGGCGATGTGGAACCTCTCAGTCTCAGAAGAGACTTTGCCTCACTGTGTGTGTTCTACCGCCTATACAATGGTTTGAGCTCAGATGAACTGTTTGACATGATGCCCACAGCTACATTCTATCATCGCACCTCTCGCCACAGGCAGGGAATTCATCCTCACACATTGCGTCTGGAAACGGTGCGCACTGTGCGGTATGAAAGGAACTTCATCCCATGCACACTCAAGCTGTGGAATGAACTCCCTGCGGTGGTATTCCCAAGCAACTACAAAAAGGGTATTAGAAGGTTTCTTCAGGGTCGGCAGCACGAGTGTAACGCCCCTGCTGTTGCATACGTCCATAGGCCACGGTAACCACTTCCCATCAGGTGGGCCGTGTGCTTGTCTGCCACCTAAGTGGTTAAAAAAACTGGTCTAGCTGCAATGCTTCGATACCGCCACTAGGTTGTGGAGGTCAGATGGCAGTCCCTTCACGGAAAATATCGAAGTTCAGCTTATACCGCAGTTAGACTGGTAAAACGGACCGCAAATTCCAAGAAGAAAGCTTCGCTTGTGACTGGCCTTAACGCTAGCTTGAAGGAAGGAAACATATTCAAAAAAGTATTTACTTTTTTTAATTCTAGGTAAACGAATGTGTCCTGGAGATGAGTTATCCCGAATGTTGTCGGTTGGCCTCGTAGCGCGTCTGTTTCGTCGTAGACGTGTACGACTGGCATCCGACCCACCTTCACCTGAAGAAATGCGAGGGACCGTTGGAGTCACTCTTGCGCCTCCCCATGTGGAATATTATTGTGACTCTTTGTAGATTCTATATAATGGAATCTACCATTTAATAGTGTGTTTTAATGTGAGTGAAGGAATAAATATACGTAATTTAGATGATTGTCTTTTATTTTGTATACTTTTGGCCACTATGGCCAGTCCAGTACCTTGCTTTCTCATTTATTTGATATACTTTCCCACATCATAGTTATATGCTTGTATACCATTCTAGCAGTCCGGTGCTATCTGGTGCAAATACAAATCCAATAAAATAAAAGCCATCAAAATTGGCCCAGCCATTCTTGAGTTATAAAGAAAGTGAGCAATTCTTTTTAACTAACCTCGCCATATTTTCCTCAAACTTCAACTATGATAAAGTTCTTGGGACATAATTCTTGAAAAAATATATTCATTTACCTAAAAATGTCTATTGTAAACTTGGAATAAAATTTGTATGATAATTTTAAGGTACATAATTTTAACATCTTATTTCGTAAGTACAGTCGGTAGGACACAGATAATGTGCTAATTATGCCAAGATACGCACATAAAATATTAGTTAGGCAAGGCTAGTCTACGAAAACGTAAAAAAAAAAACAGTTCAAAGTTACCTAAGTTGACGTCGAATTATCTTAATTTGTTTTGATTGTTTATGAGTGTTAAGTACATTTGTTTCTTGCAAAAACCGTCATGAGCACCCACGTTGGCTAATGGTGGTATGTTGTGGATGGTTTTCTAATGTTTGGCAAAAAACTCTTTTGGGATTTTAATTTGAACAAAAAATTTGCTATAAGTTTTTTGGGAAGTGAAATTTGACGAAACATATTTTGCCAAACGGGAGGATCCCGTTGTGGATGGGCCATCCACGATTTTCCAGATAGCCTCCTCGGGTAAGAGAACAGCAGTAATTATCCCCGTCTTGCGAGGAAAAGGTAGTGCGTGCATCGCGCCGTCCTACAGTCCTGCTGCGGCCATCGCTGGCAATGCGACCATGGAACTCATGTCACTCTCTAAGACGTTAACCCAGTAGTTTTTGGGTCTACCCTTCTTACCGGAACCCAGTTGGTCAGATTGGGAAGTATGGGAAGAGCATTTAAACTTAGTATTGTTACCTAAGGCTCCGTGTGGAAAAGACTCACTAGCTCGTGAGCGATACTGGGTAGCTCTCAAATTCGTGATAAGTTTGAATATGCCGTGAGGCAAAACCGGTCAATAACAAGTATATTGTGGAATCCTACAAATTATAATTCAATATTATACGTATTATATTAAACAGTGAATCCTTTAGACTATTTCGGACATAGGCCTCTCCCAGAGTATCTACCTATGTATGATGTATGACTGGAGTCAACAATAGTGCAAGGAATGCGGCAATGGGCTCACCCCCTACCTATTACGTGGGACCTAATACAATGATTGGTGTAATGTGGGTGTTAAATTCATTTCTGCCTAACCCTCCGGGGTAAAGGCGTGATTATATATATGTATGTATCTAAGGAAGGCGGAGGATCGGCAAACGTGGCGCATATTGGGAGAGGCCTATGTCCAGCAGTGGACTGCAGTAGGCTAATTGATTGATTGATGTTTCTATGTGTAATATATATGTAAATGTTTCGATATGCTTACTGAATCTGATAATAAATATTTTATCCGAACTCAAAGTTGCATAGCTTAAGCTAACTTCCAGGTTCCAGAATGCTCATATACATACTTACGATTCATTTTTGTTGTAAATACCGTTGTATTTCCGTTGACCAATGCAAACAGACCTATTCATGCATACGAAATATTTGCTCTGAGCGAGCGTCGAATCCGAGACCTCCGGCGTAGCAGTCAAATGCTCCACCGCTACGCCGCGCCGCAGAAGCCGTCCATCTACATAGTATTACTTACGTATGACATTTGCGAGTTTAATAACTACCTATTCAAGTACTTCGTGGTCTACGTGCTTTGTTAAGGTAAACATACTTTTTTCTTAGTCATAGTATTGCTCTAAATTATATTTTTAAGGAATAGAACAGAGGCTTATCGCCTTTAACAACTTCCCTGTGACTAATGGGAAAGACCGTGAGTAATGTCGCGCTATCGATACCCTCGTTTGTAGAAAAAGTAGTTAGGTCTATGTACGTACTGTATGACGTAGCTTGTCAATCGGTCATTCACCTTAGACATTACTTAATAATATTTATGTTCACGCAACTGCACCTTTACAAACATGCATACCAGTTTAATTCAGTTTAAATAATTTTAAATACGTCAGTTACGAAAGACCAAAAGTTCAACAAACTCTGTGTTTTGTAAGCAATATGAATTTAAATAAATATTTAATGTTATCAGAATGAAATGTCCGAGAAATCTAACCCAAGAAAAACGATTTGATTCATTAAATTTTCAGAAGCTCCATTACTTTTTCATTTCATATATCATTTTTGTTCTACTCTATATGCATCTTTTGGCTTGAATATTATGTCTATGAAATATGGGATTTCATAAAGATACCGTCTCATAAAGATACCGTCTTTATGAAATTGAAATCCCATATTTCATAGACATACTACTTTTATCCATTTCATGTATTTTTAAATCAGAAGGAAGTAAACAGATCTGGGTGGTGTAATGGTGTAATAAAACATAGTATTCAAATAATAATCTTTTCTTTTTCTTTTAATTCTTAAATATAAGTACATCAATATTTTAAAATGAAGTTATTTACAAAGCTCACATCAACAAACCACACTTAATTGTCTGTTAACAGATCAACTAAGTTACTAACAATGTGAATTAACACACTACGAGAACACTATCTATAGGCGTTACGTTTAGCGGGTTTATCGCTTTAGACTAGTTTTACTGCTGGTTGTTACACTACCATGGAATGTTATTCAAACTTTTGATAGGTAAACATATTACAGTTACACAGTACATTTTTACATCGAACACTAACACTTAGCCTTAATACTTAAACTATCGCAATGAAACAATTACGAGATCACACAAAATATTTCGTATTCTCGCAATCGACATTAATAAATATTGACCTAGAATTCTACATTTATTTTGGTATAGGTACTAGAACTTAGAATATAGGTATATTCTAAAAATATAAAAGTGCCATGGTGTGATTTGCTACAGATTTTATCGTTCTAGTCTACCAATGCGCTAATACTGCAAATTCACACATATGCCATTTTATAATCTCAACGACAGGAATATCAATACATCTAATGAGTGGTTTCTTAGTTAATTGAACACTTTATGCACAGCCTCGACAGTCACCGGAGCGATGTCGTTACTTAAATATAAAACTTAAATAAATGGTTGTCGATACGCTCTAAAACGAGTGATCAAATTAAATACTGGTGGGTTTTGTGGGGCAGAAAGGCCATCACACAGGATACTCAATGTGCGCCGACGTGACGAAGGTGTGGGTGTTCCGTGCCTATTGGCGCAGGTGGTGATCTTGAGAAAAATTTTACTCTAAAAGCTTTGGGTGAAATAGTTGCTCCCACCGTGCCTTCAAGGGATGGGAGTTCTTCGCCTTCCTCCATGCTGAGATTGAACTGATGCATAATCCCAGCGAAGAACAGAAACATCTCCATCCGTGCCAAGACGTCACCCAAGCACATCCTGCGTCCAACACCGAAAGGCATGAAGAAGTCCGGTCGCTTGATTTTGCCCGTGTCGTCCATGAACCGGCTGGGATTGAATTTGCTTGGCTCATCCCATAATTTGGGGTCCATGTGGATCGCGTTGATTAACGGTATCACTTGAGCCCCTGGCGGAATCCTGAAGCCGTTCAGCACCACTTCCCTACAAAAAAGAAAAATATATTAGTATTTTCATTCATAACATTTTCAAATAAAATTGTACTATCAAATATCAATTAATACGGATAGCTCACCTCGTTGGTGAATGTGTTGTTGCTAGCGGTACAATACTCGACATACGCAGAGTTTCCAGTATTGCTGTTTCTGTGTATGGCAGATCCTTCATATCGGCTATCGTTGGTAAGCGGTCACGACCAACGATAGCATCAATTTCTTCTTGCACGCGTCTCGCGACTTCGGGATTCCTCAGCATGAACACAATCATCCACAACAGTGAGGATTTAATTGTTTCCATGCCAGCCGAAAATAGATCTCCTAGAATTTGTTTCAGTTGCAATTCTGTGAAATAAATATTTGTTATTAGTTCCAAGTCTCAAATCTGTCCTCTATATTAATATATACTTCTATATTGTTCTATACTAATCTATACTGATATTATGAATGCGAAAGTAACTCTGTCTTTCACGCCTAAACCACTAAACCGATATTGATGAAATTTGGTACAAAGGTAGATTAGACCACAAGGTTCCAAAGAAAGAATATATGTTATATTGGGGCGCGGATAACGTACATCCACGCGGGCCGAGCCGCGGGGAACAGCTAGTCTATAATATTTCTGTAGTAATACTCGTAATAGGTACTAATATTGTACAGAAGGATTAATGTGATTGATTATGGAAGCTTACCGTGGTCTCTGCCTTCAAAGAGCTCTTCAGCGCGGCCCTCGTCCTTTGCTTTCTTCATCTCTAGAAGATAGCTATCTATAAGGTCTCTAGGGTTTTGAACATCTAGAGTCTCTCGATGCTCATCGATCAGAGATTGATAGAAAGCAAACATTTCCTCGCGATTTTTGGCCACTTTTTCTAGTGCTTGTGCTTTGCCCGGAAGATACTGTAAAGATACAAATGCCGATTAATTTAATGTACCTTTAGATGTCTTAGATTTAAGTGATTATTTTTTAGCTTTTACTTACGTTATAGAGTGGTACGTATTCCCCGTAGTGTATTTCACCAAAGAGCCGCATTCCCTCTTCAATTAAATTATTGAGTCTTTCGAAACGTGTGTCTCCATGGTTAAAACGCACTGACATCGTAATACCACAAATAACATTCGACACTCCCAGGGCGAGCAGGTGGTTAGCATCTATCGGGGCACCCTCGGTGTGATGTAGGTTTCGAATTAAGTCGTGCACCTCAAACTATAAAAAATACATCTATCAGCTTGAAAGAAAATACCAAAATTATTTAAAAATTTGACGTAAGTAAATATAACAAACCTTAATTCTTCCTTCCATCAATCTTTTTCCGTTGCCGAGGTGCGTCATGCCTAAGTCTCGCAACTTTTCATGCAAGAACCGGCGCTGATTCTTCCATAGGCGACCTTGACTGTTTATGATGCCTGTGGAGAGGGAGGCGTTATAGTGAGGGCTCAACGTATGTGGGCGGTGCAAATTCACGCCGCTGGGAGGGACAATCGGCCAATGACGCCCACATGCACATGTGCACTTGCCGGCTCATTATAATATTCTAATAACATTACTAATAATATTTTTAATCTGTATTTACGGAGCTTAACCACAACATGATTTATGTCGCTCGTGTAAATATTTAATGTAATACTATAATTTATGGACAACTATTTGTGAATATAATTTACTTGAGATACGGTAATTATTAATTAAGTAATTGTATGATTTACTTATGGTATGGTATGGTATCACTGGCTGGTGTCCGCAACTCCACGTCAAGGCGCGGTTTTTTGCGTGAGGGTGGGCATTCTACTTATATTATATTGATGATTTACTTATATTCAGTGACATATTATAGTTTGGTAATATATAAGGGGTAAGTTAACTATCGTTAGCAAAATAATTCTTAATACAGGTGATATTGGTACTTACCAAGTCCATCCAAAGTGTGCATAAGTGGTGTGCTGGGGCGTCCGGTAAACTCTTCTTTACGAAAGGCTTCCCTAATTAACTTATAATCGCTGACAACTATAGTTAATTGGTTGCCTAATCTTGCTGAGAAGAGGGCACCATATATATCTGCTAGAGCCATGAATTTTTTATGCCGCACTCCAAGAAACGGCAGATAGCCAACGATAGGCAGACTCCATGGTCCTGGTGGTAGTTTACGTACTTTTTTAACAACTTCCACCAACTGAAGTAACAACCACGACGCGAACACCATGAACATCAAATTGAGGGTAAAATTGTTCGCACAATACTGTTTCACTTGGTATAGCACCCATAATATCTTGGAATTGGAAAAAAAGGTCGTCATGTTTAAAGTCTGTATGTACGAGTAAAGTCAAAATGTATTTTATTATATATTATAATTGTTAACAGAATGTAGCATTAGTGCGCGTAGCGTAAATTCGGATTCAATCGCGATGTCGCAACGCTGAGAACTCAATGATTGTATATCGCGTGCGACCGACGTTTGCGCACTGCGAACCGCTGTCGTGGCCTTGCGAATAAATACGCGCGCGCGCGCATACGCGGGGTGGTCGCATGCAGGTTCGTCCCACACCGGCCGGACAGCGCGAACGCTCCACTCTATGGCGCTTTTCCGCCGAGCGTTGCGCTACGAAACACGTAGCACTGATTCGTAGACCACTTATTTTCGAATGAAGACCGCGTTCAGTCGTAGTACCAAGTTTTTGTTAATATTTGATTTAATGTAGGCTCCTTGTAGTTCTTCAAACAGCGTTTCTATAACAAAAATAGTATTCTATAATGTAAATTTGTGTGTACAATAAAGAATAAAATAAAAAATAAATAAAATAAATTGTGTTGAGTGGTTACAATTTTTTTTTTGGTTTTATATTTTGTATGAATGATTACAACAGTAAGAATGTTAGTAATTTCAGGTAGGTTGGACAGCATCTTCTAGCTTGATATCGTAGTGGGAACTATTAGTCATTTTGAATTTGAAACAAAAATTGACTTTGGGGATGACCTCTCAATTTTACCTACTGTTGTTAATGCAAGCGTCGAAATTCGGCGAGGGGTGAGAGGGGCTCGATCGAGGTCGTGCGGGCGCGCATGCAGATGATAAGATTAACGAATTGCGTAAGTTGGCGCGAGGCAAGGTGACGGCGGGTCGACGACTCGCGATTGAGAGCCTTGGGCGGACTTCTATGCTGCTCGACCTCTAAGCGACACTTAAATATCACTCTTAAAATTATACAATGAAATTATGTACCTCATTTATCAACCAAAGTATTGTTTCTCTAAGTATCAAATTCCGAGCATCTATTGGTTTATTTTAATAAAATGCTCCGAGTCGTGACTGTCATTGCAAGGTAAGGGCTAACTTCGTCTTTTGCCGTGAGTGTGTAGGAAAAAGTGAATTAGGAACAGGGGCCCTAGACAAAGTGACATTCAATTGTCGATAACGCCAGTGGAATCGCTAATTGTAGTATGAAATTGCCATAAATCATTAAAATAACTATAATTTTACACTCGTTATTACTTTTCGCGCGTCATTAAAGTGATAAGCTGCATATGTAGCCGCCATCAAGACTAGTGAACAGAGTTATTTTGAAGATTTGAGATGCTGAGCGTCACTATTACAAAACTTTACTTTTAACATACTAGTTAGTAACCGCGGCTTCGCCCGCGTTGGTGTCGGTTATCGCGACCAAACATAGCCTAAGTCCTCAAGGTCTTAACTACCTCCGTACCAAATTTCATCAAAATTGGTTCAGTGGTTTAGGCGTGAAAGCGTAACAGAGACACACGAGTTACTTTCGCATTTATAATATTAGTATAGATAGGAATAAAGAAAAATAAATATTAGTGCTCAGCTCATAGTATAAAATAACCACTAGGTACATAGGTTATTACTATAAACAAATTAATGAAAGTGTGGCATTAGCTGTTTTATTTGGTGAACTAGATATTCTCAGAATGTTTTGCCTTATGGGAATATGATCGTATACATAGGAACTTAAAAATAAACACGCCTTGCAGTTGGAGTAATCGGTATAAGAAACCTTGTTTATTATAATAATTTGGGGTTATTACGATAAATATTTTATGTAATGTATTACCAGAAATGATGTGTGGCTGCGTCTTTTAATGGTATATTTTAATGTTGTTGAAGCAATAAATTATGAAAAACATTGGTGAATTATAAATGCCGTTGATATTAATTACTTATTTACAGATAGCGTTTGAACTGAAATATAGGAAAATTTATCGTCATTATTAAGCAACATAGAAAAACAAATATGAATTGTAGTATTTTAAATGACAGATTATTGTTTTAAATAGGTTTATCATCATAACGTAATATAGACCGGAATTTATAAACTATATGCGATTTGTAACATGAAGAGGCAGCTAATTTCTCCAAATCTGCTGAGGATTAATATAAAGTTGTTAAACAATGTAATATTTTTAATACACATTCGGTATTTCTCTAGTTATAAGACGTATATTTAGTTTATGTCTCATCAAAATTTATTCAGAGGTTTGTTCTCACTTTAAACATAATATAGAGTAGTTACTGTGATTAACTTATAATTAGAAGGTATCTAATTAAAACGACAATTTAAATATAATTTATCTAATATTTAGCTATTTTATTACTAGTAGCCAGCAACCAATTTCGACGTATCACTTTTCAACGCTGTTCGTTTCGATTGTAACTGCTTTGACCTACCAATCCCTTTTCGGCCGATGTTCCACTCGCTGTCTGACTTTTTATTCCTTACTGCCCAACTGGTTGCCTTGTGAAAAAAACACGGGTTGTGCTAGAAGCTTAGGTTAGGTAAAATAAAAAAAAATACGAACAAGAATGCCTTAGTCAACCTCGATTTGATTTTAAGTTCATAAACCTCTTAGCTCGACGCATAGGGAACAATGGACATATTAGTGAAAACCGAGGATATCTTTGCAATGCAGATGCCGCTTTCATAGCTCGACATAAATACTCTTTTGTGTTTAAATCTACATAATAGACAAAACGAGGACACTAGGATTTATAATATCACAGTTTTGAATGCCAATTTTAACAATAGATAGTGCGTATCTACTGGAATTTAATATAAATTAAATCTGCCGTTCAGTGATATTTGATTTTTAGTTTATATTAAATTCGTGTTCTAGACATCTACACGAATTAATTAAATAAATATTTGTATTTCTATATTAATTTATACTAATATTATAAATGCGAAAGTGACTGTCTGTTACGCTTTCACGACTAAACCACAGAACCGATATTGATGAAATTGGGTATAGAGGTAGACTATACCTTGGGGAAAAAGTACAGGTTATATTGGGACGCGATAACGGAAATTCACGCGGGCCGAGCCGCGGGCAACAACTAGTCCATATTTTTGTAGTAATAATAGATACTAATATTGTACAGAAGGATTAAAGTAATAGGTTATGGAAGCTTACCGTGGTCCTCGTCTTTAAAGAGCTCTTTGTCCGGAAGATACTGTAAAGATACACATTCTGATTAATTTAATGTAACTTTTGATGTCTCAGATTTAAGAGATTAAATCAGATAACTGACGTTATATCTACTATTTATAACGTCAGTTAAAGTCTCTTGGTTTAGAGGTCTGAACACGATAAATGAATAATGAAGAAATAGGAGAGTGCAACCTAAGCTCCAAAGTGCAAACTTTGAATATAACCGGTATTGATCCTTGGATAACGTTGAGTTGCTTTATTAAAATAATAATAAATAATAAGGCGTTTCATTACCACGTTTTATGTTCATCAAGTCGGTCAATCATTAACAGTTACAAATAGTTATGTCAATGTGAGTTTTCATTATATTACACGTTTCCAACTGTCATTTTCAATATTGTAAATTAACTTTGACACAAAAGAATCTGCGACAATGAAACGGGTATTGACAATACAATAATAGAGTTATTGCTACTAACCATGGCCCAAAATAGTGTGTTCAAGGTTTTATAAAAAATAAAATGGCTTTCCAATATTTAACATGCTTTCTGAAAATTTGTCATATTTTATAAAATCATACACATATTTCACTTCAATGTAACCGTCTTTTGCCGTTAGCAGCTGGATTAACTTAGGTAGGTAGGCACTATTACCATGTTGGTCAAAACGGGTTGGTAAAGGATTTTATTTCAAGATTTCCTTTTCATAAGCCACTGTAACCTTGGTGGAATATCAACCAGAAGCAAAAAACCCTAAGGAAAACAGGAGACTTGCCGTTTCCCGTTGCCTAGGGTGCACCACAAGGAGGTTTCCTAGAACGACCTATGTTATAATGCGACTTGCTTAAAATGTACGCCACGCCCTTATTTGCATGCGCCAATTTATAACAACTGTAATTAGAGTAATGGTAACTAGTAGGTACTACAATTAGTTTAATGGAGGGTTTAACAATGACACATTGGTCAAAGAAACAGGAAAGGAAATACACAAAAACAGGATCCAGAATTAGTTGAAATTATACAAGATTTGTGAATAGTACCTATTTAAAATTCACCCATTAATTCAACATTGCTAGTCCTTACTAAAAAGCAACATACATACATTCACGCCTATAAATTCCTGAAGGGGTAGACAGAGATATATTAGTAACCACATTTCGAAAACTGGTTTTCGGTTTCACGTAATAGTGGCAATAACAGGCACTTAGGCATGATCTGTATGTTTACTGTAGGACAGAAAACAGCCCTGTCCTTTCTTACATTCTACAACACCCATGGGAAGAAATGGGGTGGCCCTATTCTATTCAACCGGGAGCCAACACTGAAAGGAAGCCACCACTGGTTTTATCTAGCATCGAACATTTTAACAACAGCTGTTTATCGGTTAAGTATGCTTAGCATCGCACAATACAAATGTAACCATATCTTTAGTCGGGATATCAATTTTCAGCTTAGCATAAACAAATCTACGATCTACGAGTCACGTTGCGCCTAGGCCAAAAGATCAATGACCGTTCCTTTATCGCTGCAGTTACGATTTATCTGAACTGTTATCGTGTTCAGTATTTTCCTATCCGTCTTTATTGTTACATACACGTGCCGTTTCGAATTGAGTGGTTATATAATAGTCTGGTTAGAAAAATGTACCTACCAGCAAATGGGTTGCACTTGAGGGGTTGAAATAGGGTCAAACATGATATTTTGGTAATAAAGTCCGTTAAAGATTTAGCACTACTAACTAAATTGTTGTAGAAAAATCGCTCTGCTTATTTACTTAATAGTTGTTGTAATATTTTAGTATTGGAGTAATATCACACATCAAGCAAGCCTATGTTGTTACTTTTTCAGGCTGCCTGAATGAAAATTTACCTATTAAAGAAGAAACTACAAAATCAATAGCCTCGTCCTTAGTCGTACTCGGCACTACTGCACTACCAAATTACTTAATTCAATCGATAAATACGTGTTTTTTCAAAGGTTTTTGAATTTACACTTTCATTATATTTATTTATCATTATAACAGTCATATAACCTAAACGTAAGCTATGAAATTTGAATCAAATAGCTATTGTGATTCTAATATACAGTCCCGTGACTAGGAACGCCTGATGGAAAGCGGTCACCGTCGTCTATGAACTTTTTTAACACTAGAGGTGCAGGCGCTGGCGTTACCGGTGACACCGATATTTAAAAAGCTCTCTTAAGCCCTGTTATTTACTCACACATTGATAATTAACTGCTGCAAAATTTCTTACAAGTTTTTAAATTCGTCTAATGGAATAGTGGACTGGTGGATTGGTAGGTATAATAAATAGTAAAATGAAAATCACCAACCACGCACCAACAATGTCGATCACCACGATTTCAACCACTTAATATGGACCCTCCACGAATTACAATAGTGACATGGCAGATCGGATCCCCCAAAGAGAATAAGCTTGCTTACCAGGTGGTTGGTATCCCCTAACCACTGATAAGCATATTATAATATTGTTAACGAGAATTAATGTGATCTTGGTATAGCTATATGTACCTTTTAATTGCCTGACGTTTCGAGTAAGTTACACTGGCCGTATACACTTATGAATTCTTTCACTGACTAACTAAATGAAACAAGAACACGAACGAAAGACAGGACACGTGTCGAACGTGTCCTGTATTTACACAAGTCATCCTAAGGACCGTTTAACTGAGAATGAGCATTTCTCATGCGATACTCTTCAATTATCGAATTTCTTCCTAGCTACCAAGAAATGGTTGAGTAATCTAGGTTATACTTGAATGTACTTGAACCCACTTGAACTCAACCTGACCCTGATATACGGAGATAGCCTTTCGTCTGTTTTGTGTAAAAATGACCTTGGTAATCTCAGATTGTAATGACGCTCCTGCCTAGGTTGCCAACGATTTTGATAGGCAATTACATATTTTGATAACAGCTGTGAAATAGAGTAACACAAATTATGTCTTTTTTATTATCTGTTTCCTCGTTCAGCTTTTTTTTTTAATGATTGGGTGAATCTAATTGAATCTAAATAGTGTGAGCATGATTTTACGACGGACGTCACATCTCCAGGTGTCCTCAACCAATTGCGATAGAAGGTACTAACAGCTGATTTGATCAATACCTTTCCGCATCAAAATCCGTTCAAAGGTTTTGCATTACGCGTTCACAGAAACAGGCAGATAGACAACATACATACATCTCCGGAGTAGGCAATGATACCAGTCCATCTACTTTTATCCTTACATGTGAATTTCCTCTACTGTCATTAAAACTTTACGGCTGGTTTCGGATGCTTTTGTCCTGCCCTATTTTCACGACACGATACGACTAATAATTTTTTTTGATATAGATATAAAATTCTTTCCGATTATTTATTTGATTAAAAAAACGCTTTTTGCTTGTATAACGTGAAATATATATATGACGATTGGAACAGTACCTACCCAGCATTCTAGGCATTCAAGAACTATAGCATGTAAGCACGTTCTCACGAGATATGTCCCCTTTTAAGGGGCCTTCCGTGGCCCTAAGTCAGTCTGGGTACGCGAGGAAGGCTACTCACCCCCGGCAACTGATGACCCGAGACGGCCGTGCGGTTTTGGTCGGTTCGAGTCCCACATAAGTACCCCCGCTGAGCCGTGCACCACTGAGCCAGTCAGCCAGGCCAAGTAAGGTAAGGTAGGTAAGTAGTACTTCTACTACTAAATAACACTAAACGCACGTGTGCCTATTAATAATTTATGACGGTCATTTATATTAATACAGATCATTATATTTTTTTATTGCGTTGGAACATCGACAAATCGACTATATTATAAATTTGTATTATAATCATTGTCTCTTTTTCATTGACCTCAATTCAACAATCACATAAAACAAACATTATCTTACTTCCTATTACAATCGTAAGAGATATTAATAACTTTGAAGGTTCTTTATTATCTACTTAGAAGACCGTGTGATGTACATACAAATGCTATGACTATATAAATGTTAATACCTTGTCAACGTTAGTACAACCTGTACAGCGATTGATTTGCATTTAGCTAGATGATATAAGATGTATTTATAGGTGTCGTGAATCAAAGGCTGTTTTAGGTGGCAACTTAATGGTTGTCGTTGCTATAGCCTACCTATTAGTGCCTAAGCTTCTATTTAAAATAGCTGAAAAGAATTATATATCATCTACTATAATCCTTATCCACCACATCTAACGTAATCATGTATCAATAGATAATTGATAGCTGATTATTATTTACTCTATATTTTTTAAAATGATATCTTTACTTAAAACTGATTTTCTTAGTGTCACACCACGATTTATAATTGACTTTGCGGACTTTATTCACTTTTTATCGGGTTCCGTACCTCAATAGGAAAAAATGGACTTAGTTATCCGTCTGTCTGTCAATAACTTTTTCTTGGGAAACTGTGGCGGCATCAAATTTAAATTTATGCAAAAATACATCATCAAGTTTGTAATGCCTTGAAGCTGTGAAAAAACCAGACTTCCAAGTCAATATCTTTAAAAAATACATTCGTTTATGTAGTAAACTAGCTTTTGCCCGCGGCTCCGCCCGCGTGGATGTCGGTTATCGCGACCAAATATAGCCTATGTCCTTTCTCAAGGTCTAATCTACCCCTATACCAAATTTCATCAAAATCGGTTCAGTGGTTTGGGCGTGAAAGCGAGACAGACAGACAGACAGACAGACAGACAGAGTTACTTTCACATTTATAATATTAGTAGGGATTAACCAAATGCAAGGGAATCAGAACCTGTAGTGTACTTCTCGTTCAGCTAGATTTATGGGCATGAAGTAAGGTCTTAGATGAGTGGCATAACATTACAAAAAAAATATCTACGGCCTGCTACCGACCCGCTACTATTTAGGTACATTCGCCAATCAGCACGATATAATTATGTTTTGTACGATTTAATAGAAATGAAATAATGTTGTGTATTTTGTGTATATATTTAAAAAATGCGGTTTTACCTTGATGATGTATCCGAATCAAGTCCAACGGTGTTTAATCCGGAACCTCCACGTGGTGCACCCTGGGCAACGGAGACGGCAGCGCCTCGACGCCTTTAAAAGATACAGTCGTTATATTACCAACCAACCAAATGCAAGGGAATCAAAACCTGTAGTATACTTCCCGTTTAGCTAGATTTGTGAAATTTGGCATGAAGTAAGGTCTTATATTATAGAGAAAAGTCGGTAAATATGTAGTGACCCACATTACAAAAAAATATCTGCGGCCTGCTTATTGAAAAACTAAAATTTCACCTTCAAGATGGCGGAAAAATATATAATAAACTGGATACCACGCATTCGAAATTTAGACTGCCAGTGACCGGCTTTCGCGAATTCTCAAAGAAAATTGCTACTAAAAAAATTTCCTTTGTCAAAAAAAAAAGAACAAAATCTCACCACCTTTTTGAGAATGTCGAAACATATCGGTCCTAACGAAAAATTATGAATATTAAAAGGAAGGAAATTAAATTCTTAACAACTTTGTAGTAACTATTTTTCGTGTGAATCAAAACTAAACGATTTATTCGGTAAACAAAAATTTGCCCCTTAAATACAAGATGGCTGATAACACAACGAACCGAATATCACGCAAAACTAAATGTAGATTGCCAGTGACCTTCCTCAAAGAATTCCGAAAGAAAATTGCTACTAGAAAATTTTGATGTCAAAAAAGTCAAACAAAGATTCATCACGTTTTCGGGTATAAATCGAAAAATATTGATCCTATGAAAAATTAAGAATAACATAATTATGGAAAATTTAATTCTATACCACTTATAGCAACAATTTTCCGTGTAAAATTAAAATTAAACGATTTATTCAGTAAATAAAAATGAATCCTTAAATTCAAGATCGTGAAGAATGCAACGAACCGAATACCACGCAAATCGAAATTTAGACTGCCAGTGACCTCCCTCAACGAATTCCGAAAGAAAATTGCTGCTAGGATTTTTTTCTAGGTTTGTCCCTTAGCTAGAAAATTCAAATAAGACATAGCTCAATTTCCATTGTACTAGTTCTATGTTATACAATTTATGTTAACGGAAATTAACGCGATCATGGTGTAGGTACCTAAATACATACCTTTGAATTTACTGAGGACGTTTCGATCAGGCTGCATCGGCTATGGTCACAGGCTGAATGGTTCAGTAGTGCACGCTCTCCGTAGTCGAGTTTGTGAGGTAGGAAATTCTTAATCTACCCGCATTTTCTCGACATTTTTAACCTAATACTATATTATTAAGTTTGTAAGTTTGTATGTTGTAGGGAGTATTCTCTGGATCTACTGAACCGATTTTGGAAATTCTTTTACCAATAGAATTTATGAGTACCCCACTAATTGTGAATGTCATTGGCTACATAGCATCACGCTATCGGGGAGGGTCAGCAGTGGTAACGGGATCAGAAATCCACGCGAACGGAGCCGCGGGCAACAACTAGTTATTTATATTTTTGTTTCGCCGTGTACCGTCAATATACTCGTAGGATCCCACTATAGGTACTATCTACACTAATGGCCGCCATATACCTACGTTCAGATAATTTGATCAAAATTAAATACTTAGGCCTGATGCTACGCAGGGGGCGCGGGTTCGTTTCCGCTAAATGCAAATAATTGTTTGCCTAAATATTTGTATTTGCATAAGTTTAGGTGTTTCCGTGCGTCAGAGAACACGTTAAGCTGTCCCGTTTGCCATACAAACATCTTTCACAGTAGTTGCGGGTAGTTGGACCCTAAAAAGTCAAATTAGTCTAGCTGCAAAATATCGCCAATTGGTTTTGGAGGTCAGATGGCCGTCGCTTCACGGAAAATATCGAAGTTTACCCGCGTCAAATTATACTGGAAATCAGACCCCAACTAAGTTGGAATAAAGTCTGATAAGATGTCTTTCATCTTGTGTACCTACCTGCCTACAAAAGACAGGACATGTTCAATGGTATTTATAGTCTGTGGGTGTTTTGTCAAATCGCCATTAAGTACCTACCTAAGTATTAGCATTTAAAATAACTTAGATATCTTCTCTGTATAGTTCCATTGAGCAAATACTAGTTTCATTGATATCAGTTAATTAGTTTATTGTACTCACAGCAGACTTTGCGCTACGTACAATAGCGGTCTACGTCAATGGACACGTATAGTACAAACGATATAATGTTTGCTTAGCCCCAATAATAATTTGTACCTTGACATAAATGTATGCAAATTTCGTGTACCTACTACCCTACAATAATGTACAATAAATAAATTTTCAAGGCAAAGCACCATTAATAATAAAAAAAATGTGGGAACTGTTAAAACAGACATACTGAATGTGGAAGGTGCAGGACCAGACACTGTAGGGCAAATTGGTAAAGACCAACAGTTGAACTCTTGCTAGGTGAATCTGATTGATTAAAAATTAACTAGCAAGTCACTTTACTCACGTTTTTGCCGAATCTCAGTCTTCATGTGTACCTACAGAGATCTTGACCTAAGATTTTTTTGTTAAAAATATAATTAACGTGTACAGTCAGCATCAGGTTGATATTGACCACTCAAAATTATGTTACGAATAATTTTGAGTCAGGTCGAGCTGTTTTATTAATTTCAAATGTATTACCCTCCGAACTAACGGTGTGTACCAAATATCAGACCAATCACTCAACAGGAAGGTTTGAGTACGGTACCTACTTTAATAGTGAAGATCGATCTGATGCTGACTGTAGAAGCATGTATGATAGGACTATTATGTAGAAATACAAGAACTATGCCAGATGACGAATGTACAACGAGAATGTAGCTTTTTGCTTCGTCGTTTAATGAACCGGCTATATGTAACTTACGATAAAAAAACTTGCTACAAAGTTTTTATCATTATGAACGTCCATCGGTAGGTCGTCCGTCATAATCGTTATACAAAACACAATATCACTTACATTGTATGCATGCATTAAGGTTAGCAACAATTTTAAGAAGATAAAGAGTTCATAATTAGTCATCGACATATTATGCAATATTAACAATAAAAAAAGTGAAATTGGTCAAAACGCGTGAGTGTTCCACTTGTTGTGAATCTACACGATCTCGATTGCGGAAAATGATTCCTCAGCATTTTCTTGTAGGCGTCGCTATGGCGCGCTTTGTTATTCAAAACATACTCACTATTATGGGAGAAGGGGCATAAAATTCATTGTACTATTTTATGCTCTTTTTATTTAAGCTATTTTTACGTTCGTTTGCCAAGTTCGTTTCACAAGGATGATGCTAAGATCAGCTCCCCATTAGATGTAAATACTCTGCATGTAAAGTATACGAGAAACAAAGTTGCTGCTGCTTGTACATTCTTAGATATTATTCTTTCTTAATCCAGAAGATACTAGCAGGAAAAAAATTACGATACCTGAAAAGGTAGAAGGAGACAACATTATCATATCAGATGAAATCACGCCTCTATTATATATATGATGATTCTGTCATTCACTGTCTCAAATTGTTTAGTATTAGGAATTAAGTTAATCAATCAATAAATTAGCAAATTTCAATCCATTGAACTTTGGACATAAAACCTCTGCCAATGTTTTTACAAATATATCCTGATCACCAAATTAAGCTATGTAGTAAAATTAAGTTTGAACGAGATAAAAGTATACGACATGTAACATGTAAGAGATGAATGTGAGCTTTCAGAAATATTAATCCAGAAACTGCTATTTATATGCACCCTACGGTACCAACAGAATAATTTTCGGATACATTTTGATGTTGTCCGTGATTCTGCATAAAAATATTGTATAGAGTAAAAGGAAGAATGCCTTTGTGATATTAATAAAGTGATAATTCAATAGTAGAATTTACTATAATAATAAAAGAAATGTATAATTTTTTTGCACAACAAAAGGGCTCTCAAAATGTATATAGAAGCCTTAAAATATTCATATTTGGATCTCAAAATTGTCAAACTAGTTAAAAAGAGTTTTCGTTCTTCCTATGATGATCTAAAAATATAATTTCTCATAAAATATTTTTTTCCTATAGGTACAAATAAAAAAAAAAAGATGAAGAGTTTATATCTCCCCGTCTCACTCAAATATGTCTCAATATTTCAACGTTGCATAGTAACTGCAACATATTGTCAATTAATCACTATTTATTCTAAACAATAGTTGCACTTGTCGTTAAATCGAACTAGAGGCTTTTTGTTTGATGTAATCATCTACTATATTAAAAACAATACAAATAAATACATAGTCAGCAAACGTAGGAGGTATTTGTAGTAACTAGGCACTAAGAGTAGGTACATTGAACTTCAGAATTAGCTGAATACTGACAAAATACACGATCATTAAACGATATTTATTGATTTAAAGATCGTTTTTGTTAATTTACATATAAATCTTTTTTCTGTTTTTATTTTTATTTTATGTAAAGTTCAAATTCAAATTTGCAGACTGTACTTTATATTGATTGGTTTATTATTATTGTCGATAACTGACAGTACACCTACCAAACAAAATGGCTCGGAAACTTTACCCAGACAAGTGTTCCCTGTGGGATACAGTCAATGAACGGAAAAAAAAAAGTGCTTACAAAAATGAAAAATCATCATTTGCCGAGCCTCCTGGAGTCGGTTTTCAGCTAAATATAAAATGACCGAACTTGGGTATTTTAGATTAAAGTACTGCTGTCTTACCTCCCAAGTCCATGGCGATACCCAAGTTCTGTAGTTAGACCCAGGGGCCTGTTAAATAAACGCGACAATGACAGGTGACAGGCGACAGGTGACAATTCGACAATTTGACAATATTTTGTTTAATATAAATTATTGCTGACAAATAAGTCACGGTGGAAAATCTACAATAATGTCGACTTGTTATGACAATTTGACTTATTTCTGTTTAATAAATATTAAACCTTGACAGGCGACAGGTGACAATTTGTCAGGAAAAACTTGTAAAATTTGTTTTATTAAACACTAAATTGTCATTGCAGGCGGACATATTTGTCAATTTGTCACAGATTTTCGACAGACATTTCATCCAATGTCAACGGTAATCGGGAATTAAATTAGTAGGTACGATTAGTTAAAAAAATGGTGTTAACGTCGTCGAAGGCTAACAGTAGGTAGTAGTGAAGATGAATATTTGGTGCAAACTGTTAAATTAACTGTTAAAATTAATTTTCATTTCGTGTGTTAAACTATCACTAAATCTGCCAAATAAAACCTCTCTGTTTTCATAGATAAGCCCTAAAATTGTTAATTACAAAACCAGTTCAAGTCAAAAACACAAGTAAAATTGTTTTAACTAGGTAACTAGTTACTTTTTTTGATATTATACATCATATGCATCATATGCATGCATATGAGACAACATGAGGGATAGGGATATTGAGTTGCGACAAATATGTCGGAATTAGTGACAACCTTGTCAATTGTCATGACAAATAAGTCACAGAATATTTTCTTAGAGACTCGACAGGTAAAACATGACAATTGCCGCTTTTATTAAACAGTTTTATAGCTTGACAATTTTGTCAGTATTTGCCTGTCGCATTTGGACTTAATTGTCAACTTTATTAAACGCCACTTGTCGCGACAATTCGACTAATTTGTCAAAAAGTGACAAATTTGTCGTATTGTCGCTTTTATTAAACAGGCCCCAGGTAGTCGGACTTTTAGAGCTCCAACTACCTACCCGCAACGAACCTTTAATAGCAGTAGTCCGGTTGATCGGACTACTGCAACTATGAATAGTAATAAACCTTATTCAACCCTAACATACCATACATGTTACCATTTATTAGCAATGACAGTGAAATTACGAACAGATGATTGATTAGTCATAAAAACAGATTACTTAATTTGAAATCTGCTACGTTAACAGAATACACGGCCGGCATTTAATAAAACATGCAATTATTAATATTTTATTATCTGTAGAACAAATGAGTCATTAGTTCAATCCAACTCTTGACTCATTAATTACCCTTACTCTGCTTTCACCCGGCCTTGAAATTCTTAGTCATCAGGTGGTCGAGTCTGCTCGGTCAGCAGTCAGAATACCATTTCCAATGACCAATCCCTGTATCATTTCCACTCACGGATAAGGTTTGATGGTATTAGGAAATACTGGAAAAGTAAGCTAAATATCGAGGAGTGGTTCGCAAGAATTTGTGTTCTTAATGAATATTATTATATTTTTCATATGTACCTACACATTTTACACATATAATATAATGTGTACATATTATAAATCTTCATTTATAACGTACAATATTTACTCGAATAATAAAATATTACGGTAATATAATGTTGCACGGTACGTTTTACATTGTAATGCTGTACGGTAATAAAACACAGTAATATAATGTTCACTTGTTCTAGAATACTAGCTACCTATATGTTTTAGTTATACCTGCTCTTTACCCCTTCAGGGATATAAATTATTCTGCATGCTGTACATTCGGTACCTAGATAGATAGATATGTCTTTTTATTTTACGGTACGAACTAAATAAGTTCGGAATAGATCCTATTATGAGGGTAGGGTATACATAATTTGGCGGCGTTATCGCTCACTGGCAAGCGGCAATCATCGTACGATCTTGTCTTATTTTTTTCTCCAACGTCGTCTTTTCCTTCACCTTTTGCCTTTGCAACGCAAGTGATACCTTTTTGGTACCTACTTACCAGAGACCACGATAATCGCTTACCATCACGTGAGCCACTCTAACAGACTAAGTTAGGGAAGATGTTTGTATGTTTGTTATTCAATTAGGTACACATAAGCTACTTTTTATCCCGGGAATAGGTAATGGGTTTCGGGAATAGGTTATGGGTTTCGGGAATAGGTTATGGGTTTCGGGAATAGGTTATGGGTTTCGGGAATAGGTTATGGGTTTCGGGAATAAGATTAAAATTCCACACGGCTGAATTCGCGGGCATCAGTTAATAATATTGCATCGTGTGATCTGTGTAGTTGTCCGTGACACGAGAATCTCAATAAAGATTTGATGATAGCGTCGATTATTATTATGAAAAAGAATATTATCAGCGACCTTCAATATGCAAAAAGTAGGTGACACCATTTTTCGCACTACCTATACCAACAACGTCAGGATGATAACTTTTGTGATAACTGGGAGCCCTGCGGCACCCGGGGGAGACGTGACCGGCAGAGACGCCTCATTATTACTGAACGTGATTAAGTAATTTTCATTGAAAAAGTGACTTTATTTAAATAACATAAGCGCAGCGTAGTGCTTTGATACTCATTGGCAGGCATAATTAAATACTTTGTTTTGATAGTGGTGAGTACACTTACAAACAGAGTAGGTATAGTAATAATGATGATATTATTCTACAGTCAATCGAAATATTATTCCATTTTGTTACGTATTATCAGCAGGTAATGATATATGGCGTTAATTCGAAATAAATATACCTACTATTGTATAATCGTATTTGCATAGAAATTGTTATATTATTTTTTAATAGGCCCACTGCTTTCAAAGATAAAGGCTCGTGTGCCATTTGAATCACAATATACATGTATGATGTTAGCAGACGTTCGAGTTGCTGTGATGTACCTATTTACAAAAATACCCGATACATATAGTATGATACATAATGGGATACTGTTACGATGAAATTTCTCATCATCATCATCATCATCATCTTCTTCTTTTTCATTCTAGCGGTAGTCCCAGTCGCATCCGAAGCTTTCACCTCGGAGCCTGGGGTCCGCTTTTTCCGGTCTAACTGTAGATTTGGCTGAACGTCGATATTTGCCGTGAAGCGACTGCGATGAGATCTCACTTCATTCAAGTGCTAGTCCCAGTCGCATCAAAAACTCGCACTTAGGAGCCCAGTGTCCGGTTCCTGCTTCTCCTTTTATTGGTTTGTTTTGACTTTTATGATAGTTACAACTGTGGGACCTCCTAACCCCGAGAGAAAAGGCTGCACCAGATAGATCCTCATTCGTCAACCATTAGGTGTATTGTATTCTTGTCCTGAACTTGATAGCTAAAATGTTGAGATTAATTAAGAAACAGTGGCGAGGGGTAAAAATTTTCAAAAAGGAAGTCGGTGGAAAAAAACTTTCCTCGATTTACTTTGTCAGACACCACCTGACTCATTGGGAAGCCGACAGGAATCGGGTTATAAAAATAAAAAAAATCTTCTTCTTCTTCTTCGCCTCTCTTAAGGAATATTAAATAATTATATTCTATACCTATATTGCAGCTAGGTTCTTTAGCATTCTTATAGGTATTCAAGTAGGTAAGTAGTACGTATGTAAAAAAATCCCATTTTCATATTTCGAACGGAAAAGGAAGGAAAACTACATAATAAATATTTGGTTACGGAAAAATGCTGCCCATATATTACGTAATCATTATATTGTTACTACACATAACAGAGGTCGTTAAACTTAACCTGGTTCGTTGCACATTTGGCGAAATGTAAGACATACGTTATCGTACTATCGTATTCTGTTCAGAGAATGCGAAACGATACGATAAATCGAAGTTTCGTATTTCGGACATAACACTGTCGATATGACGGGTAGCTGTACTTTAACCTTCACGGACTATGAGGAATGAACAGCTGCGGACTTTCTACTGAACGACTTCAAAAAAAGAGGAGGCTGTCTTTCAAATATCCATATTTTTTCGAGTTACAAAGGGCCTTGCTACGTACAACGTACATACCTACCCTACGTTTTAGCTGTAGTTTTAGGGTCAAGTGATTTTTTTTAACCTACATGGATATTAGTTCATCTGTAAACCTTCACGAACTTACGAGGATTGAACAGCTGCGGACTTTCTACGACTACGACATCTTAAAGCTGGGTCCACATTTGTATCATTTGCCTGATCCGATCAACGTATCCGTATCGGCGACGCGTTTAGCTTTTTAATCAGGTATAATAGGTAGCTTTTTAATCGCAATGTATTAATATTTTCGTCCGTTTGTTACCGTATCAGAGGGGGGAGGGGATGACTATAATATTTTAGCCATTCAAATTTTATTTACTTTGGATAATAGGTATTGCCAGTAGACAACCATAAATTACTAAATAATTTCAAACCACAAAATAATAGACAACTTAAAAAACAAAACTTTCATAAATACTGCACCTGCACTGCGACCCTGAATAAAATGTCATATAAAAAGAAAGGAAAAAATATTCATAGTTCTCCACTCAATCCTAAGAACATGTCCTAAGTCTTATAATAATTATATTAACTTTGTTGTGGTCTGCGGTTTGATACTCAAAACTTACTTACTTCAAATAAACCCACAACGTTTGAGAAATCAAAATGTTTATTAGTCTGGAACCTACTACATACCTACTTCTTAATATATCAAGCTATAACATAACTATAAAGAAGGAAATGGGCAAAGTAAACACTAGTTTGCCCATTTCCTTCTTTATAGTTATGTTATAGCTTGATATATTAAGAAGTAGGTATGTAGTAGGTTCCAGACTGTAATAAACATTTTGATTTCTCAAACGTTGTGGGATTAAGTAAGATTAATTTCTTGTTTTTTGAATACAAAGTAGAAATATGAATCACATTCTTACTTACGAACAACACTAGTGTTAGACTGTTGTTCACTGCCAAACCTAAATATGGAGAGATGAAATTCAACGAACCATATCCATTTGTTTAAGAACAATTGACGTCATGAATCTATCATAATGAGTATTGAAAATATAAATGAGTAATGATTTCATTTGTTACATTTATCTTTAAGTAGTGATCAGAATTTTATTACAAACAATCTCACCTTTTACCCGTGATTCATAATGTTGAAATAATTATTCCGGATGTATTATCAGATGTTTGAGGCAACAGTCACTAGAATTATACGTAGGTTTTTTTGTTTAATTTGTTATTGACATTGAACTATATTATGTACTACTATACTGTGCTACTATCTCCTATTTATTACTACGACCGGTATTTACAGAATGTGTATGTACCTACATTAGGTACCACTATGCTGTGTGATTACTGATTACACATGAGTGGTTTCTCTGACGAAACTTTCTTAATAACCCTCAGCAGCGAGGAGCTGTTCAGAAGCGAGGGAACCTTGTTTATGAAATGTATGAAGAACAATACAGAAATGACGAGTTCGCCGATATCCTCACAGTTTCATATTACCCCTGCAGACTCGTGGTCACACCAGCTTGTTACACTGGTGTGACAACAGGAATTTCTTTTACTGGTGGTCACACTGTGTGGTGTGAACAACAGAAGCTATTGGAACATTACAGCTTTGAATATAATGATTGGAAACTTAGTAGATCATATTTCGATAACCGCAATACATAAGCCAAACTACAAAAGCGGACTTCACCTCTGTCACCACCCTTGATGCCCAGTTAGCACCACAAGGGTTCCCTAACTAAACTCCACTTGCAAAGTCCAAAGTGAAAAATACATAAATGTTTGAGATCAGAAATATCTGCGGCAGTTTTTTGTTAAGTCGCCAGTCTGTCGTCTCACGGGGTTCGCGTATCTGTACGTAGAAATGTAGCTACTGTTGGTTAGTGACCGCATCGAAATTGTAATGTCTTCCCGAGAATGTAAAGCGACGTAACCCGAAACGCTCCTCACGTTACGTGTCAAAAGTAATTCGCGCAACACGTCGTATATTATGTAAGAGTAAACAAGTTTATAGCTGATGATGGCATCCTACTTTCTTCGATCAAATTTTACTAACTTAAAGTATATGAGTCGTAGCGACTTATGGTTGTCCTTATTCAATGTGACAAATTGGTCTTAAGATTGATGAAATAACAATAGATCCTAGGTATTTTTTCTTTGTTAAGTTGTGATTATATAATATCACAACTTAACAAACAAAAAGTACCTGGCAAAAAGTACATAATTATAATATTTGGCGCTTGACGCTTCCGTCTGGTGAAGAAGTGATCATCATTATAAATCTACCCTAACGAAAAATTCCAATGTCGGAGGCCTACGCAGGTCGGAGTCTCTGCAATGTTTTCTTTAGAGCTTACAAATTCCTCGACCACATAGGGTCCAAGTCTGATATAACCTGCCCTGTAAAGGTGAAATCCGAAGATTTTTCCGCATGCAAAGAGTCTAGGATCTGCAGATTTGGTTGATCTCCGATATTATCTGTGAAACGACTGCCATAGATGATCATATGACAACCGGGACTCTCCGTGGCACGAAGGGGTCCTAATGACTTGGGAATGGTGACCCATTCTAAGACCGACCTGGCAGTAATAAGCTTGCTGGTAAGTATCATAAACATGTGAAGAATGTTTATATGCATTTGCATACGTACTCGTACATAATGATTTAAAATTATCATTTTAGGGAATTATAAAAGAAAGGTACATGATTAATGCATGAAAGTGGACCGACCAGGAGGTTTCCAAATCTACTGATTTGCGTGAATGACCGGGGTGAACGGCCTGTTTAGAGCGTAGTAAGCGCAGCGCAAGCGCGACCAATCGATAAACTCTTGCGTAAGCGCAACACGCCTTCCTAAGGGATTTACTATAAGGAGCAATGGCCAAAAGGTGTTTAAGACATTTTCGTTTTAAAGTGCAGTTTAATGCTACGAGTAAATCTTGATTGTCTCACTTCCCTGAAGGGTCGGTTACGCCAGCCCTTATCGCCGGCACCTGGTATTGCAAAGAGACTTTAATTACTTTCTGAGATATCCGGCTTTAGTAAATATTACTCGTACACTGCAGATATACCAGGGGTGGTACAAAAGTAATGACAAGATTAAAAAATATATGTTTGTCTTCTTTGAGTTCTTTGGTCCTTCACTACTTCCCAAGTAAAAAAGCATAAATGAGACGTCATTCGGTGGAGTTACATTCATTTGAATACAAACGTTCGGAGCAAAATTCGAATCGACTAAAACTGCACCCTCTCTCACGTCTCAAAAGTTGAGGAGTAAGATGGATTTGCACGCACCCAGGCAATACCCGTATAATTTATTTGTGTTTGGTAAAGAATTTCCTGGGATGTCCCGGGATTTCCTGGGACTGGCATGGTCATGGTCTGGAAAATCTGTATCCCTCCTCAGTACCGGGAATTGCAAACCCTAGTCACAACTCACTGACGAAACCGTGAAGTACAAGAAATCGGATGCAACCGGGAGTAATGCTTTGATGATGACATGAAATTAAAAGTGAAGATTTGGGTAGATTGGAAGTTTGGAAAATGAAGTTAAATTTAATAAAATCACCAAGTAGTTCAATGTGAACGAGGGTCGTTTATTTCTAATACGACGACCCGTGACGTCATTCCGCCAAAACTAGCAACTACGCACTTCTTAGGTCAACTGATAAAATGTAACCTACTTACTGCTTACTGGGCAGTCAATTGCGTTGCAAAATCTTTACATTGTAGTACCTAAATTGGTTACTTCTGTATTAATGACTAAATATTGATAAAATACTGAGGCGACCTGGAAAAGGACATGCCTGCTTGAAATACATGACTTGGTCCGCGTCGCGTTGTGTAACTGATATTTTATTTCATACCTACTTTCTCTCACAATTTTGTGAAATAAAATATAGGTTGGTTAAAAAACGGTAAAATATCGGTTACAATATAAATGATGTACCTATTGGAACCATTCTTGGATCGGACAAGTAAACACAAAGTGTGGGTGAGCATTTTTTTGTGTTCATACATAATGATATGATGTTGTTTTAACCACAGACTATATTAAGATCATGCAATACTCGAAAAATAACCATGTAAGCTTATTTAGGTTCCACCATCATAAGCTTATTTTTTGTCCTGGGAAATTCTGAAGTCGCAATAAAATAATGTCTGAAATTATGCACTGAACATGAATCATTATTATATTCTGCGCTAATTTAAGAATAATACACACTTATCTTGTAGGGAGCCTGGTAATCTGTGTGCCAGGGTTTCCTAGTTCAGATACCAGTCTCCCAGAAAAGATTGAAAATGTTACATAATAACAAGTGCTTAAATGTATCTTATTACCTTTGTAAATAAATATATTCCATATTATGTTAGACATTAACAAATTTTAATGTAGGCATGTAAAATATGGCAATATAGGATAAAAAAAAAACAATTTGTAATGATAATAGAGAAATAATATGGGTCAGTGTGTTAGAAGTGCTGTTTGCAATCCATAATTATCAAAGTGCTGAGATACTGTTTACTTTGAAAACAAATTGTGAAAATTCTCTTGTACCGGTCTGTAGAGGTCACTATAACGTGATAGTGTCTGATGCAAAGCGACTAAAAAAGCACTGGTTAGTTCGTGACCGCTGCCAGTCAGGGTTACGGACTAGGAACCGGACTTAGACGGTGACACTAACGATTACTGATTCGATCAAATGGCCATACAACTTACCCACCACGTTTTGCTTTCTCTTCAGAGTCCATTAAAACAAATAGCTCCATAAGACAATTGGGCAACAATAGCAACAACGGCTGGAAGTACTAAGTCTGTATAATATCACATAAATACTTGGAGAGTATCGAGCCGTACTAAAATCTTCAGGGCCTAAGCCAATTTCACCTACTAACCTAACAATGGGCGAATCTATGACAAAGGTAGGTATTCCTCTTGAGGCTGGAGTTTTGGACGGCAACGTGTTTAGGACTTCAAGCTGGAAGCTTTGGAAACAACAGACCTGCGCTAAGATGGTGATGGCCACGATGATGACGCTGCAAATGTTTGTCCACGCGTCATCGCGTCATTTCGATAGGGTTCCACCTATTTGACTTATATATTTTCCGGTAACTATTTGTAATTTTCAGGACAAGGTTTAAGTATGTATATGAGTTTGTACTACAAATTGCTAGTAGGTAATATAGGTATTATGTAGAAAAGAAAAACATGTTCGTAGGTATACCTTTTTATTTTAGCAAGTAATACCACAGAATAAGTAATAGTACTACGGTAATACTTGTAATACTTACTAACGTTGTTGCATTATCTGCATCGTACAAGCACAAAAATGATTACGAAATGCTTATCAATAGCGCTTGGTTTTTATTTCTTATTTTGATATAACACGAAATGTCTGAGGTCAACTTTGTAAGTCATAGACGTACCTAAAGATAAATGCGTTATATAATACAAGGTGACCCTAAAAATTGAGCAACGCAGTCACAAATATTAATTATATTATTGACCTCATCGGAATTTATTATTAAAATACTTAAAATGTACAGACGTGTCACCGTCAAAATATCTTAGTCGCTTAAAAAATAAAATAAGATAAAAATTTTTTACACAGCTGAGATTGTTACCAGGTGTGCCTGATTGTAAAGGTGTAGCTCCTGTGTTTGGGACCCCTTACCTCTTTGCAAGGAGCTCTTTCAACCATGCTTACTAGCAAGATTACTGTTTATATCAGGTTTTTAGTAGGGTGAAGGTATTTTTATGTATTATTGTTAGAAAATTAGGTACCTACTCAGTTTGAAAATTATTTGCAACAGCTAGCCAAGGTATAGATAGATATATATAAAACAAAAATAACAGGGGCAGTATGCAGTTTTTAGCCGACTTCTAAAAAAGGAGGAGGTTCTCAATTCGGATGTATATATATTTTTTTTTATGTTTGTACGTCATATAGCCCAGGCATTTTTATACTTTGAGTTGCTCACTAAGCGCATTTTTATATTTTCAGTTGTATTTATTATTTATTCATTTTTTGTACTTATCGGCGCATTTTGTTCTAGAAGTCGGTTAAATTTTTTTTTGTTAAAAATAACTTATATTATTTAGTGTCCCAAAAAGTCTTTAAATAGTTGTTTTCTTACGATAGTGACGGTATTAGGTAAAAGATGCGAAATGTCTGGCCATGCCGCCTTCGCCTGGTCCTGGTATAAGTAGGAGATGACATACGTGTGTCAATGATCCCACTACCTTGGATCCTCAAGACCGTAGAAGTTGAGTTGAGGTGTAAAAGCTGGAATGCGGATCCCAGACTTCGGAGTGAAGAGGATCCTCGAAAAACGCGAAGATCATAATGATTTGCACGGGTGTTATAGGATAACTAGCTGTTGCTCGCAGCTCCGCCGCAGCAACAGCTAGTTATCCTATAAAACCCGTGCAAATCATTATGATCTTCGCGTTTAGATAGTAGCGTGATGATTGATGATATACAAGCATTTACGTTAGTACGATAATGTACCTTTCTAATGGCGAAAGAATTTTAAATCGGTCTAGTAGTTTTTAAAATTAAACTAAAAACTATTAAAACTAAAAAAAGGAACTAAATTAATAAGACTAATTAAAATAATATAGGTAGTAGGTCTAGTAGTTTTTTAGTTTAATCCTTACATACAAAAATACAAATCTTTCCTCTTTCTATTATTAGTATAAATACCTATAGTTTAACTTCGTGTACCTACCACGTTTTCAGCGATATTAATTTTACAAGTATTGCCAAGCTGAATAAAAGTTATCTTAACACTAGCAGTTACATGATTGTGATTTATCTTATTATTATGTTAAGACAAGAAATAAATCACGCAATGACATTAATCTAAATACTTTATTGAATGGTCACAGGATATGAATCAACTTATGTGGGTTCAGTTTACGCCATTCGTGGGGATTTCGATGGAGCAACTCGTGATTCACATCACTTCAGCCCCGGATCTTCAATTTTTTTTAGGCGGGGCAAAAACTGAAAATGCCGCCCCTACCCCTTTTTTGCCGTGCGTAAATTCCCTTGGATATCGGTGGGGGAACGGGGGGGGGGGGGGGGCGTCGTCCACCCGATAGGATTTTATTTTGAGTCAACAGTATAACCCATCTTTTCGCGCGGCACATCGCGCTGTGCGCGCTACCGCTCTGCCCCAGCGCGCTGGGAGCAAAGCGCTGAGCGAAAAGACTCATTCTCTGAGGGCCCGTGTCAGCACCTTCCACACCGGCTACTCCGCAAGCGTGAGCCTTGAGTCTTCGCTCGCAACACAGTGACGAGAGACGATATACAGACGTGGACTCCTATCTGAGCCGAAACAGTTGGTCCACGAAACTCCCTCTCTTGGAGATCACCTGCATCACCCGGTACAGCAGGCTCCGTCCGTGTCGCTTCTCTAGCCAGTCCTCCATGATGGGTCTTACCGCCGATAACACGGCTTGCCTGCGCTCGGTCGCCTAAGTCGTTCCTTCTACTCCACCATGATGTCCTGGTGGAGCTTTCACTACTAATATAGCAATTTGGAGACCAGACTTCGGAGATGAACTTATTGCAAAGCACCCAGTCGTATCCGATGTTCCACAGGAGTTGACACGAGCGACCCCTGGGGTCGACCCAGACCGATCTCTGCAGAGTACCGCATGACATTTGATGACGACCAAGGCCGGTCACTGGTAGGTAGATGATGGCTCTCTCCGTCAGATACGCCCCGACTAGGCGGCGAAGGTAGAGAGACACTTCATAATACACGAGCGCCTCCCTGAGGTAAGTCTAGGGCAAGGTGTTGAACGCATTGGCGATGTCCAAGGACACCGCTAACATTACCTCGCCCCGGGCAACCGCATCCTTCACCAGAGCGCTCATGCGCATGATGGAATCTAAGTACGGTGGAGCGCCTCTGGCTGAAGCGATATTGGCCATTCGCCATCTCCGGCCATAACCTGGAGAGGTGTCCGATGAGGCACTTTCCTATAACTCTTTCAAAGAGTTTACGCACCTCGTCAAGCACCACTATGGGTCTGTAGGCGAACGATGAGTCCACCGGGCGCCCTTTCGAACGGGGACCATTTACCTCGTCTTCCACGATTGCGGAAATTGGCTCTGCTTGCTCCGCTACAAACATGCGTTAAGAAGCTCTGTCAGTTGGGGACTTCGACGAGAGTGGGTCTCGTCCTGAAACGCCGGCAGGTCCCGGGGCGGTTTTGTTACTTCTTGGCTCTGAGCATTGCACCGCCAGCTTTAGTTCTACCCAAGTGACCTCGAGTTGTCGTCGTCTTCCACACTGGGCGCCATAGGCGACCGAGGCTCAGTAGTAGGTATGCGGTGGAACGTGTTTCGTCGGCTGCGCTGGGAACAGGGAGCCATCAACTCCTCTGAATAGCACTGGCGGAGACATCGACAAGTGGAACAGGCCGAGTCAACGGGGTCCAGGGGCGCAGCTTGCCGCTTACCATAAGGCAAGGCCGCCCCCAAGGGGGCGGCCTTTCATCTGCAAAGTTTGATTTTGCCGCCCCCTGATGCTGCCGCCCGGGGCGCGTGCCCCGGCTTGCCCCCCCGTAGATCCGGCCCTGCATCACTTACAATATTATTAATAGTTTATTGACATTATATAAGTAATTCAATACCTACCATTGTAGGTATATAGCATTCCTTTAAAATCCTCTATAGTAAGACAATGGAGTAACGACCTTTAGTCAATTACTACTTATCGTAAAATACTTACAATGCGTTTATTTCATGTCCACATTTGTAAGGTACGCACTAGGTACATCATGTTACTCGTTTCAAAGTTCAAGGATTGTTCTTAGAATAATATGGGCAGCTTTGTCAGTCAATGTTTGGATTTTATGCCCTTTGATATGTTAATGACTGACAAGACCTTAGGATTATTCATTTTTCCTTTGGATTGCGGAAGTCGCGGTATATTATATTTCCCAGAAAAAAAATATGATTTCATAACTTGTTATTATCTACTTACTAGGCCTTTAATGGTAAAAGCCTAGTAACAATATGTATTATTTATTTTTATTTATTTATTAACTTTATTAACAATAAGATTATTGAGTAGGTAGTGTTGATGGCAATGATAGGTGAAGATGCTATAGATTTCTGTTGCAAAGTCTACAAGCCAATGTAGGTAAGCAAATATAAATCGTTGTGTTTGACGTTCTTTTATATGTAGTTTTGAAACTTGTAGATATATTATTTTTTTATATTTTAATCAGTTCGTGTACCTGCTTCTACATCATTTCTGAAGACTTGTTATAGTTTTGAGAAATAGGTGCTATTTTTATACAATTCATGATAAGATCTAGGTAATCCCCAGATACTAATATTATAAATGTGAAAGTAACTCTGTCTGTCTGTCTGTCTGTCTGTCTGTCGGTCTGTCTGTCTGTCTGTCTGTCACGCTTTTACACCCAAACCACTGAACCGATTTTGATGAAATTTGGTATAGGGGTAGATTAGACCTTGAAAAAGGACATAGGCTATGTTTGGTCGCGATAACCGACATCCACGCAGGCGGAGCCGCGGGCAAAAGCTAGTACAGAATAGATTTAGATGGTCATCAAATATCTATAGATAACAAGTTCATTGACTGTGCCGCCGAATTTATTTAATACGCAAAAATATTTAATGTTATACAATTTCTTGCATAATCTATGTAGAATATGTAGATATACATTAATTCTACACCAAAATATGTGTATCTTGTTCTCTCTAACCATGAACAATTTGCGAATCAATAAAGAGAACAATTAAGTAACATGTGTGTAGATCTGTATCCTATATTACCAAATAATGCAGAGGTTAACAACAAACAAACCAACCTATATGCATTTTTATGTTTTAGCGATATTGCTCTTTACAATACAATGTAAGGACACAAAGAGCTAACACTAGAACAATATATTACCTACTTACTTATCTACTAATCACATTATTACTTGACTCATTTGAGACAGAATCTCAACACTAGACATTTTGGCATTTGGGCATGCATAACAAAGATAGTGCCTATGAATAACGCATAGGACTTTCTTAAGCTACTGATGAGAGTCCAACATAGGCAACTTATTGAAATAAATTCATTTTACTCGACTGCGTCAGCGAGGGTAATGTGTTACGCGAGTTCTTTGTCCCTCTGTACAGTACAGGCCTAACGGCTAGACGGATTTCGATGAATGAGGTCTCTAAATATAGGTGTTCGTCTCCCGAAGGTTATAGGGTACATAAAATGTCAACAAAAACTATGTGGTGGATCTTCGTGTTAAAATGCGTGTTGTCAAAAAAAAAACATTAAAGTTTATCGAGTTGGTAGGTCCTGGTACCAAAAAGAAGGGATCAAAAAGAATTAGAAGGACAAAAATATTAATATGTCATATTATTATAACAACTAAAAAGTTTAAACTTCAGTAAATTATTTTCTTTCTGTTTATGATTGGTAAATAAATGGGTACCGCCTGCTATCAAACTTATTTCAGTCTTGTATAGACCAACAGGGTTTATTTTAATTTATTGTATAAAAACAATTATAACATTATATAGTATATTATCATATTTTTGAGATCTGTAAAAAGTCTCCAGACTAAAATTCAACATTTAATTTTTAGAACAAAATAGGTACAATATAACCAGATTAACCACAGTTGTTCAAAAGTAAATAAAAAATTGACATGGGACATAATAAGACTATGTAAAACTGAGATTCCGACAGCTGTAGACCTCATTTTAAGAACCTTGATATACTAACATTGCCTTGTGCTCAATTTTTAAATTTTCGTATTTGTTTTTTTTTGTGCTTAATTTTTAAATTTCTGTACCGGGCAAAAATGTGTTTTAGTTTAGTTCTCATAAACTTTTAGATAAAATGATCGGTTCAGAAATGAAAAGTGTGTTTATACAAAAGTGAATTTAGTTTAGCGCCATATAGCACACTTTATGAGATCTCCCTCCTCTAATTATGATAAGAGAATATAAAAAAATATTATTATTTTTTTGTATATTTCATAAAAAAGAACTTATTCACTCCAAAGTAATTAGACTGGTATACAAATTAGATAATATTAACATTTTATTAAAATAAACCATTTTAAAGTTTTGCTATTGACATTTCTTTGAATTTAATTATAATAGGTATTGACATTTAATAACATCTAATGCCTGACTAACCTTTGACTTTATTTTATTGGTATTTTGACCCTGATATTATTTAATTCTGTCATTAAAAAAATATGTTATTATTTAACAGTAAACAGAGATACAAAAAAGGTTTGTGAGAATGCCCACTTCGCGGGTAACCACTGTCTTCAAGACTCCCATGGTGATATGTATGACAGCTTTTCAATTCTTAGAACCGTCTAGACTTTTGCACTAGTCCTTAATTCAGAAGAAACAATGGAAGGAAATTCAGCAGCTCGTTAATTGGGTAATGCTGATAATAGTTTCATAATTCTTCTTCTGTCGTATCGATGGCATATCGTCTCTCAAAGTGTTTTGATTTGTTTCGTGGTAGTTAGCATCAAAAAAAATTCAAGTAGGTACTTACCTACTTACCTTTTTTGTGCGGAAATCCCCCGGATACCACCATCACCGCCAACAAGGGTTCTTCTGTACTTGAACCGACTAAAACGGTGCGCTACTGTGCCCGCACCCTATTGAGTCTCAACTGCCAGGGTATGTTGTGTAAGATAACCCAATAAGATATTTCCCTACTGTACGGACGTGGCGTACCCCGAATGACCCTGGGCCATTCTCGGGTATGGGATCCCATACGCGAGAATGGCCCACGGTGTCCTCAATTTATCGCAGAAAGGCTGCCATGTATTCCTTGCTTTTTTTACGGAGGTGTCAGGCGGCCGCACCCATCAACCCCGACAAAGCATCTCTTACAGGTATGCACGTGCACCTACTAACGAAATCGCAGAATAAAGTTTACTTTATTAGAAGAAAACTGACACTCCAATTTATTTTTCGGTGCGTTCTTTTGACTGATTCAAACAGTCTTAGTAGCTGTGTCCATCTGTGATAAAATGTAGCAAGGACGATGTAGCTTTTGTGCTTACGCAACATTAAATGCGCAGTTGGGAATAGGGAAGTGCAAGAATGTTAATTAAGGTACTGTCATTTAATGATTCTATCTTGAGGAGTGGTAAACAACCAGAGTGGTAGCAATTGATTCTAATAGCCGGCAGTGACGAGTTCAGGGTCAACACTTGATCACTGAAACACGTTTCATATTTATCTACACGGAATATTTAAATTATTTTGTACGACCACGTGCGTCAGTTGGATATTAGCTCTGGTAGTCACATTATGCTAATTACCGTCGCCATCGAAGTAGGAACAATACTCATGGCCGTTCTAAATACATAAACACATATTTTCATGAGTCTATTTCAATTCAGATAATTTGAATTTATTCATAACTAGCTGTTGCCCGCGGCTACGGCTGCGTGGAATTCTATCTGTCGTTGCCATGTCAGATATTTCTTAAAACATAAGGCATATTAAATGTATTTATTATCATAATAAAATATTACAAATTGATTTAATGTATACAGCAACAAAGTTAGCACGAAGCGCGAAGGTTTGTATAAATACTTGTGCACAACAACAGTCGCTATCTTAATAGGATATTTAAAAAAAGTATAATATCAAATAAAGAAAACTTAATCTCTACCTACCCACAAGGCATTAAAAAAATACCATTTTGTAAAACTATTACAAAAATATAACAACAAACAAAAACATTTTTCATATAGGTACAATGCATTATAAAATTACCTATTATGTAGACTTTAAGTATAAAACCAAAACATACTGTTGCATAATTTAATGTAGGTAGGTTATAGGTAGACCGTTAATAAGACGAGGTAGCCAGTACGTATAAGATGTTCGATGTTGTTTCTTAAAGATTTATTAAAAAATGTTCTTTCAGTACTGAAAATAGGACTTGGATGCGGACTCGAAGAATTCCACAGTGCTTGAAAAGGCCACTTTCATTATCATAAAATTCATTCTTTATGTTGTTGGGAAAATTATTACGATGTCAATAATCGATCTTGAAAATTGTGTTACGAGAATAGATACTGTTTTTGATGCTTGGAAGATTGAGATTTGATTGAGACTGAATTTTGAACCGATTTTTATTACGAGAATCGGTACTCTGGCGAGTAGGATATATTGCACGATACCCGGATTCAAATGTTCATCAATGCATTTAACATCACTAAAAAACATAAATAAAATATTAACTGGTGTCAATTATCTTGTGAATAACTGAATAGGTAATGAAGGTGCTTAAAAAATTAGTCCACAAAGAGTAAATCAGGTCAAGTGTACACCAAACTTGTATGACAAGTTGTAACGTTTGTTATTTTTATCATTATAACAAGTAGGTACTTGTAAAACCCTGTGAGAATAAATCCATGCTCACGAAGTGATTGTACCTACGCGTGCTTGAATAATTTAATGTTACTCAATGCATGGTAGGTGTATATTTGACCGATTGTTCTTATAAAAATATATTTAGGTGGTTAATTAATATTCATTCCTAAATCCTAACCGAACCCCTATCAAATCTAACCTTCACAATGGTAATGGATACCGGGAAGACGTTATTTATTATCCGGAAAATTGTACCAAGAGGATGCTTTCATTAATCTACTACGTTACGTCACTGGCAAATCAGGTGGTGGGTTATGCAGTTTTTAACGTCGTATGTGACTGCTCGTACTATGACTGCAAGTGATTGGGACGCAGTTTATCTCCTCCCCGTAAGTTGGTACCTACTCACGCGGCATCTTGGCTTTAGATGTCATAACACCGCTTCATGGACAGTGGACAGCCCACTCATTTCCGGCACATGGTGCCTACACATGATAGAATGCTTTAGCTTGCCTCACATAACCACGTGGCTTTCCTTCAGTATGCGGAAGGCTTCCTATTCCGCATACCTAACGCCGTGGACAAAAAAATACTTAATTCTGATTAACTAGTCAAGTACAATTTAAAACCTTCGAGAATATTCTAAAGAACACTCAGATATGCTGGGATCGCCACGATTATTTGAGTCAATATTTAATTTCTGTCAATCAATCAATTAGCCCATTGCAGTCCACTGCTGGACATAGGCCTCTCCCAATATGCGCCACGTTCGCCGATCCTCCACCTTCCGCATCCAGTCCGTCCCAGCCACCTTTCGCAGGTCGTCGGTCCACCTGGCTAGGGGGTATGGGTCGGTATCAGAAAGGCTGGATCGCAAATTGACCCCATCGCCCTTAGTCTACATCTCAAAAAGTCTACCTTCCGTTTTCCTTCTCGCGGTCTCCACTCTAGGACTCGTCTGCTCCAACAGCGATTAATTTCTGATAGGTAATCTATGAGCTTCGAAAATTCAGAGGTGCTAACTGAGAATCAAACTTGTACAAAACGCCGCCGGTGTAAGACGCCACTCGGGTATCAGTTCTTCGATTTAACACCTGTTCAGGTCAAAACGAACCAGTTCATGTTTGGGTCAAAACAATCACTGCAACAGGGTTTGGGCCACAAACTGTGTCAAAACTAACTGTTAGGAAAAATGGTAGGTAATTCACTGACACCGATAGAAATTAATTAAGAGTTTTATTATGGACTTAAGAGTTTTGGGAACATTTTATAGAATTTTGTTGCTTACAACTCTTTTTTTTCATTCTTCTAAAGCAATTAGTAGTGCTAACTTTTTCTATACTTACCTATAATCCTACATATAAATTGGAATAGATAAGTATATCACTTGTGACCAGTCCTTTGGAACCAGACCAAGAAGTGTAAAAAAGTTGTAAAAAACGTTGTAACGTTGTTTCTTTTTTAAAAAAGAAAGGCTATGTAAAATAACACCTACATAGATAAATACTCGTATATCAACGATCTATATGCACTGATGGAATGCTATGATGTTAACTTGTAGACACCATTTTTTCTGCTTCAGTAGTGAAAAAACCTAAAGAATTTTTTTTTTCATTTAAAAATTTAGTACCTACCAACCTAATACCACAAAAAATTTAAAATGAAAATTATTATGTTCGTCGTCCCGTTTCAAAGCATTCGGTAATGAAACATAAAATTTTTAGACGGGGAACATCAGTCTGCGAATTTGAGTCGTAAATGAAAGCTCGACGACGGGGCCTTTAATAAATCACGTTGGATTACTCACAACTTAAATGTGTTTGTATATTTTACGAGGCTGTTACAGTCTACGTTACACCTACAACATTATTAAGTCAGTTTAAAAGGTACAGTTAGCAACACAAGTTAAGTCTGTTAAGTACTTGAGTTCGTATACAACGGTCGATAATCAAAAAGTGAATTAAAATTCATATTGACAAGTTTGAATTTAGGGTTTGAGATTAGGTACCGGTACATCTACATCTTGTGCAAGGCAATTCCTCTCGGTGTTCACATGGCAGTCACTCCCCATAAAGCAAAGATAATGAACTCAATAAAAGGAGTAGGGGAGCACTTGAAAGGAGACGATAAAATAAAAAGAGAGGATTTAATAGTAGCATCCTTCCACAAAAAGTGGAAAATTCAACTCATGATAGTAAATTATATGTATTAAATATTCTTATATTATCTGCGCAAAACATTAATTCTCTAATTATTAGTGTTGTAATTAAGTTTGTTATACAGTTCATATATATTGTAATACTAATCAGAAACACTCATTAGTATAAAAAATATTAGTGAATGTAATATTTTAAATTTTAACCAATTCATACATAATTACGACCGCCCATTAAAAAAATAGAGTGCTATTTTTTTAAAATATTCATCAAAAAAATAAATATTGTTTTTAGTGTCTAATACCTATATATCTACACAGTCTAACGAATATAGATTTTGTTCTACTGTGTATCTAATATTTTATTAATAGTAATTAAAACTTAAACAAAAATAGGAAAAAAGACACCGCAGGGTGCAGTTTTTTTCTGATTATGGTCGTATTATAATGTGTATGGGCTCCTACGAAAACTATCAGAGCTAAGTCAACCAGATCATCGAGTTGGTATACCTACCTGTTTTCCTTTAGTGCAGGCTTTCCTTACGGGATTGGGACTTCAGCCAGCAGTTTCTCCCATAAAAGCCGTATAGGTACGTCAAATAAAAAGATGAAGGAATGGCAGAAATTGTCTCCTAAATTGGAACTTTTGGATCAACTTTCGTGGCTGATTGTAGTGATGTGAATGGTACGTAATAAACATTTCTGCTTTCCAAAACCAGTTTGCTCCTTGTTGTTGCGTAATATCGTAAATGTTTGCTACATAAGTAGGTATGTTTGTCTGACTGTTGTCTTTTAAATGTTAATGTTATTTTTATTATAATTGATGTTCGTTACTAATGATAATGTTACAAGTCGGTTGAGTCGGACAAACTGAGACGAAACACTATTACGTGTTTCAGTAAGTGATGTATAGAAATGTATCTTCCATCGTGGACCCGATGTAGTGATCCAGACATCACTGTAGTACCTATATCGTCATACTAGTATACTGGCTGTTGCTCGCGGCTTATAATACTAATTATTAAGGTGCTTCTAAACGGGCGATGTTTAACTACAATTAGTGACTGCAACACTGTGGCCCGGCAACATTACAACTATTGCAAGCAATACCGGCCAGTATTGCATTAATGTCCCGGCCATATAGCCAAACATGTTTTGTGTTTCCACATATGGCCGATGTTGCCACGATGGGTTGCCGGACGATCGCTAGGCGGTCGATTTTACTGCAATATTGCTCGGCCAGTTCTATTGTTGTTTCAGTCGCTCTCTTTGTTAAAGCACAGTCTATCCTTTTCTACGCGAATTGTTAAATAATTTACTATCAAGGCTTATTTCTAGACTTAAATTATCTAAAGTTTCACGCCTATTTAAGTCGAAATCGAATCCACAATCTCTTCTTTTTTTGTTTATTTTTTAATAAAACAATATAAGCTGCTGCAACAAGTGTGATTTCGTCAACCATTGTTGCCGGTTTGTCTAGCCCGTTTATGAATCTGCATCAAGACTAATCAAGAGCCATACTATTGCAGACATATTTGCAACACATTGCCCAACCATTGATTGTTCGGCCATCAATTGCAATGAAATATTTTTGAGATTGCCGGGCAATCAGTTGCCAATAGTGCAGCCACATATTGCAGAAAAATATGGCCCGTTTAGAAGGGCACTTAATCCCGTTTCCGTAAATCGCAGGATCCTAATGACCTCATCCCGGGATAAAAAGTAAAATGTACTTAGTCAAATTTCTTAATTTCTTATACAGCTGTTTTTCATTTTAGGGCACTGGTCAACCATTCATCCATATCTATATTCACAGTTGTCTTAGTAGTAACTAGTAAGTCACGTCGTTGGTGCGTCTGTTAGTGATCGTGTAACTACTGAAGACTTACCTATAGTCATTCTACAAATATTTTGAAGTGTAAACTATAAATGCTAAGAATCTGGAACTTTTAACTTGTAGGCAGAAAAGTGGGTTGTAAACGGAAACACCTGAATTACCCTTTCGGAAATTACAACGAATCGATATCTACCTATGCATGAAGGAAGCAAATTGCCGGCCATTACGAAAATTGGTTATAGTTACTTCACATCGATCCCCTTGTTACAGGAATGACGCACAGCACTATTATATCACACTTTAGCAACTACATCGTAATAGTGTGCGAACTAGTGTGGGTGTATTTTCGTATGGACCTGTAAATGTATGTGTGTAGGTGACGATAGATCACGGTCGGTGGCTGAACCCGGTAGAGACAATGTAAACAAGTACATTGTAAACAAGATGAACCAGAAGTAATTACGCAATCGCATGTTTGTTCAAGGTCTCTAAATCGTTTAATGAATGTTTAATGGTCATTTAACTAGCGGTACTTTAGATTTGACAACAACAACAGGCATATCTGAAGGATATTAGGTGAAGTTCAATAAGGCTATAAATGTTTTTTAAATTTCAATTTGATGCTCATTAATTGGTTCCTACATGTTGATTGTTGAGGTACAACAATTGATGTTATGAGACATTGAAGACCTCAGTGGCGTAACTATGAAGACTGCTAAGTCAGAGGTCGTGGTTTGAAATGGTTCCCGCCCTATGCAAATACATAGTTGGTAAATGTATCTATGCATTGGGCTTCGAGCTTAGGGTTTCTCTGTATTAAATATTTTTTTAAATAAATAATTAAATAAAAAGTTTTATGAGTTACTGAAACCCATAGATACCTACTACAAGAAACTTTTTGTTTAAAACACGTAAAAAATGGAGTAGGTACGTCTCTTAAAAGGTAATTAGGTTCTGACAACAAAAACAAAGAACAAAAAAAATTGTATGATTTCCATAGAAATTTCCATAGAAAAAAAGAATGATGATCCAACAACATGTCTATCAATAGTCTAACGTACCGAAAAATAAGGTACCTAAATGTATGTACCTACATGTCACTCACGATGAATAAGAATACGGGCAAAAAAGCTTGTTGCGAATCTTAGTTATGTAATAAGTATAATTTAGTCATAATTTTAACACTTAACGACACCCTGGGTGGCCCTAACCCAATTATTGCTAATTTGAATACTTACAGCAATACGAATACCTACCTAAAACAAGGTTAGGGTCAGGGTTACATTTACACATTCTACATTTGCAAGGAGGCCTTGTACACTGAGACAACTGGTGACTCTCAATTCGGATAGTTCATGGTGCAGAGACTGGCCAACGCAATTCAGCGTGACAACGCAGAGAGCGTGATGGGCACTTTACACCGTGAGTGATCAGGGGTGGATTTTTTTGGTTTGGCCGGTCTATTAAAATTTGAACCTACAAAATATAATTATACTTATTGATTCAATAAATATGACCATAAAATTATGGCACGTCAATACTCTAAATTGGTATCAAAATAAAGCTAGGTATTTCGATCATAATACAATCATCTACAATCAAGTGTGAATACGAATTCGTGTAGGTAGGTACTTATTATGGAAGCTTGCCTGTACTATGCTGATCAGAAGAGTATTCAATAAATATCAGGAATTTTAGAAAAAATATTAGGTCGGCGTTCCCAGTTGGTAGTAGGTAGGTTTTAATTATTTGACTAAGAACTTTACATAGATAAATCAAAAAATAAATTGATATGACTAAATCAACTTGATTTACATGTATACAAAGACTAATATTTCATATGAAATCGCTCTATTCATCGTATAATTATACAGTAATATGTATATCATTATAATAATAATATGTAATTATTCATATGTTACGTTTATGAATAGAGCTATTTATTATAATATGTAAAGAATTATAAATTTTTTGGGTAGGTATCTCCAGGTACAACAGCTCCATACCTACATGTTTAGTAAAAAAGTTACGCTTTGTCAAAATTACGTTACATTATGTTACGCTTACGCTTGTTTAGTAAAATGTTACCACATATTACTTGAATAACACCATAAAATTATACTATTAATTTCCTACCTTACAACTCAATAAATACAAACGCCTAATTTTCCTACTGACAACAAAGTCATGAAGGTAAATTTATAGCTTTCTCTAACAAATTGATTGGGTCCCAAACTCTCGACGCTGCACAATTCGCAGGTACTAAAGTGCCGATAAACAAATAAATCACAAACGGTAAACTTACTTTGGCGAGGATAAAGATGACCAATTCACGATACTGACCTTCGCGTGCACCTTCGGGGAACGGTTTGCACAACACCCAGGTCAAGGGTGGTAAGGCGCCGAACTCATTTTTCGGCGGTCTTGCCGACACATATACAATGCTAATTTTATCCTTCTGTAATAGCCTCAGAATCACACAATGTGAGTAACTGTTTGGATTATGTCATCGTACCCTGCTGAAAGCTTGCCTAAGCGCGAAAAAAGTAAAAACAATGTTTGTGATTTGATAAATGTGTCAACGAATTTCGAACGTCTATGAACATTGGAGCCAAAGTTTTCTTTTGTTACTACAAAAAAAAAAGAATAAATTTGGGTAAAAATCCCTAAGTAAGTAAGGAATCACACAGAGAGACAGTTTTTAATCTATGCCTCTTGGAGATATTATCCGTCATCGCGTTTGGAAAATTAGTTTACAACACACCTGCTCATAACAGTGATATTATTTTACCGCAATTAAGCACGGAATGACACCTATTATAAAACTGTGACTTTTTCATTGCTATTATTCACAAAAGTGAGTTATAGATTCTTTTTTAAATTTTATAGGAAGTGTCTATAATTGTCTATGTTCTTAAAAAAGTTTTGATACAAAAAATAACGTACGTTTATATACGTAAATAACGTAAAAATAACGTGTTGAATAGTACGAATAAATTAATACGCCTATTGTATGGTCATTTGATGCATTTTCGTATTTAAATAAATAATTTCAACTTGTAATACTTGTGTAATAAACAAAATTTTCGCTCAAATTTAACTTTTTTTTTTCTCTAAGTACAGAAAAAAAAACAGAGTAAAAAAAAGTTAAGTTCAAACCTCATTTTTTTTTAAATATGGTCGACCGCCATTGTTAAATGCGCGCGCATAGGAAAACGAATTAGTTTGTAGTATTGTTTATTTAGTATTTGTAGTATTATTTTATTCGCAAGTGTGTTGTAAAACGTCGTATGGCACGTGTGAGCATGATGATTACCGTCCTCGGCTGTCTTAAGACCCTCGCCTGGCGGCTCGGGTCTCAATGGCGCCTCGGCGGTAATCACCAACGTTGCTCACTTGTACCATAATGTACTATTTTCATCCCACCATCTCGGAAAGTGTATTTTTGCTCTTCGATAACTGAGCGTAAAAGTCGTTTTTATCCTCTAGAGGCTAAAGTAAATTTGAATTTAGAACATCGTGTGTACTAGGTTTGTGAACTCAAAACATCATTGAACCTATTTACTTCTACCTCTATGGTGCCGAATTTATCATACAACTTTTTTTTAATTTATGAAAAACTCAGACTCGGAACCTCCTTGGTGTACTTTTTTTTTTAAATTTGCTTTGCGCGCATCAATTTTTTTCACGTCATATTGTTGAACATTGTTGTTGAATTTTTATTTTTTTGTATTTTATTAATAGTATTAATACACATATTATACAGCCTCCGTGGCGTAGTGGTAGTAAACGCGGCCGCTACGTAGGAGGCACAGGTTCGATCCCCGCTCAGTGCAAATATTTTTTATGCATGAAAATGGGTATTTGCATTGGTCTGGTCGTGCCTTGGAGAGCACGTTAAGCCGTCGTTCACGGATGCCATACGAACATCTATGGCAGTCTTTACGGGTAGTTGGAGCCCTAAAAAGTTCAACAACAACGGTCTAGCTGCAATGCTTCGATATCGCCTAATGTCACCATTGGAGGTCAGATGGCAGTCGCTTCACGGAAAATATCGAGGTCCAGCCAAATCCGCAGTTAAGACTGGTAAAGCGGACCCCGGACTCCGAGGTGAAAGCTTCGGATGCGACTGGGAATTAACGCTAGGAAGGAGAAGCATTTCATTATTTCCTCGTTGAGGTGGGATGAAAAGTTACGTGTTGCACTCGAGTGCAAAGATTTTTCACCTTGTGCGCTTTTGATTCCCTCGCTAACGCTCAAGATTCTAATTTGTGAATCACTCGCTACGCTCGTGATTCAAATTTAGAATCTTTCGCTTGCTCGGTCATCAAAACTGAGCACGCGGTTAAAAAGCAACTTTGCACTCTTGTATAACAATTAACTATTTTCTTTTTTCAAAAAGGAAAAATACTGACGTACTATAGACACCATACATACCTACCTACTAGACAAAGTTATTTGAAGGTATATTGATACTATCAATAGCTTTACGACGTCATTAGCTATTTATACCTAATTGTAACATTATTACTATTTTAAAACGTACCTATTTCCAACAAAAGTTATTGACCTAATAGATTTTAAACAATTCTCAAGGTTATTAAATCACAAATCTGAGCTTTGTAATACTAGAAACAGGACGTGAAGATTATTACTTATTCAAAATTAATTTAATTACTGACATAAAGGTGATATTTATTACGAATAGACAAAATTAATAGCTTGTAGACGCAAAGTCAACCGCTTCTTGTTCCAATTTAAATATAATAGACTCGATACTGATAAACAAACTAAAAGACACCTGTGCGAAAAGGTGTCGCGTGAAAAAAAAACAGATTTGTTTTTTTATATAATTCCATATTTAAATGCGTACGTATGTTGTTTAATGAATTTTGTGCAGACAATTTATTGGTTCCGTCCGATTTAAGAATGTGCTCGCGGCGCCAAACTACTTTTTTGCGATTCGACCTTGACCTGTCTGATCACTGCCAAACCTGTTGTAGCACTAAACTTAAAAGCTTTCGCCAATGAGGTTACTATATTAAACATTAACATACTTTACTTTCTACTTCATCACCTATTTAAAAATGCTTTTACCTGCTACTATACCTCGGGACACTTAACTCGGACCTAAATTGCGAGATAATCGAGGACCTGGTCCACGTGGATTGTTTTATAATAATCTATATGCTTCATCCACAACAGTAGCATCCCATGCTATCCCCAAAAGACACGGCATAGAGCACATTCAAAATTTGCTCTATGCGGTGTCTTTTCATTCCTGCCATGATGATGGAAATCTTTGCCCGAATTTCGCTGGCCAGAGTGATAGCATCAGAAATCTTACACATAATAAAAATGTTTTTATTAAATTGTATCTATGTAATATTTTGTCTGTGTAGATATCGACATTAAAATATTCATACAATGAAAAAAAAACTGGATACAATGCATATTTTATGTACATACTTACATCATACCTTGTACATACAACAAAACGGCAATTTTTAAATTAAGAATAAGTAATATATTTATTTTTTATAATATAGGTACTACAGGCACCCGTATACCTATTCAATTAAATATGTGAGATGTATTGAGAATTAGCTTAATCATTGAAGAACTGGTATAAAAGTAGTAGCATGATGTCATCGCGAAAAAAGCTCATGTTTACGCAACGTAAGGCCTTGTTCACATTTGTAGAATTGGGATGCAAGTATCTACATCATCGTCACCGTTCGAAATATTTGTCTACCCACTAGATACAACGAGGACCACTAATTACTCACTTATTAATATTATTCACCACAAAGTTAAAAGCGCCGTACATTAACCACCAATATTTATTTCACCCTATCTATCAAGGTAAAATGATCAGCCCAAGCCGACACAACTTGGGCTTCCTCCTTAAAATATATTATGGAGATGACGCTGTGTCTTTAAAATGAAACAGATTTTTAGTCATTCATATCTTCTTCTAGATGGTATAAAAAAATAAATTCTGTGCACTTTATTTTTTGCATTAATTTAAATATCAATGCATACAACCCTAGTTAAGCACGTAGTGTTATATCTATAAATGTTATATCTACCTATTCTAATAATATCTGTCTTCTATGTTTGCTAATAATAAAGCTAAAGAGTGTTATTCTTCGAATGAAGTCAGCAGTGGGATTTGAAAAATACCTTCGGATTTAAAAAATATTTTATCAGTAAGTTGTTAGGAAAGATGATTTAGTATTATTTATTATACTAGGAAATTTTAAATTAAGAGTAGTTCGTTGTTTCGTTATTGAAGAAGGATGGAACGTATATTTAAAATAGTTAATAACTAGCAATTTCATTAACTATTTCAAATATAATTAATGTTACTTATTAATATAAAATTAATAGGTTTTAATCAGTTAGCCTATCGCAGTCCACTGCTGGATATAGGTCTCTCCCAATGTGCGCCATTATTCCCGATTCTCCGCCTTTCACATCCAGTCTATCCCACTTTCTTTAGTTCGCCAGCCTATCTGGCTAGGGGGCATCCTACCTTCCGTTTGCCTTCTCGCGTCCTCCACTTTAAGACTGGTTTGCTCCAACAGCCATCTGTCCTTCAACAGATGCCACTTCAGCTTGCTTATTTCGCAAACTACATCGGGAAATTTAGTTTGTGGACCTGCTGGCTAACCTTTTTTCGAAGCTTTTTCTACCGAACTGAAAAATCTGCTCCTGATTGATACTTTTTGAATTACTTCTAGTGTTGCCCCTTTGATGACGACATGTTCGTTGAACATTAACCTTGGTTTTGTCCAAGTTTACACCGAGGCCGACGACGCGTTGAGAGGCTCCATTTGGGCTATCCAGCACCAACAAATATAATGCTACAATTACCAATAGCAACAAAATTATATTGTAATTACGTATCATTCTTCGGAGAGCACGTTAAGCCGTCGTCGTCGCGTCGGTCGCGGTTGTCCTGCCAACATCTATGGCAGTCGTTATGGAGTCTGTACAGATAAATTGGAGCCCTATAAAGTTCGACTAGTATAACTACAGAACTTCAATATCGCCAATGAACTGTGGGGGGGTCTGATAACAGTCGCTTCACGGAAAATATCGAAGTTCAGCCGCTTCACAGACCAGAAAGCCGACCCCAACAGAGTTGAGAAAGGACTCAGAATATAAATGCTGATATGTATTTATATGTAACAGCAATATGCATTGAAACTTTTCCATAACATCATTCAGAACCATATTATACAAGCTAGGTATCACAGCTCCATAGGCCACCCATGATAATGAGACATTCAAGAGTAGCTAAATGTATTTAAATGTAGTATCAACCATAACAGGCAGTAGATATGTTATTGTTATTTGTAATCTATGCCATCATAAGCCATGACACCTAGGAGATGATGAATAGGTACTATTTGCAAATATTACTTATACATACCACAAGGTATCCAATAAAATTTAAATAAAAGAATCAAAATAAATGAAGTACATATAGGAGGCACAACAACGGCGACGACGAATTCGTAGAAAAACGAATAGGTAACTATTCTAAGTTCCAAACAACCATTTGTTTGTTCCACAGAACCACAGAAAAACAAACAAATAAAAATAAAAAGCTTACCTACTAGTGAGGCAAGAGGGATAAAAACCCTATTTTTTATCATTGAATGATTCTCAGACACGTCGGAGTATAAACAACAAGATGAGTACCGGACGACTGCCTTTATCAAAATAGATATTTTTGAAAACAAGCCGTTTAAGCCATTTTTACATTATCTACAGGAAGGAATTTAAGAAAGAAGAAGGAAAATTACTGAGTAATGTCCTTAACAACAAGGATATATATGTGTATAGGTGTAAAGTATGTAAATAAACGAATGAGTAGATGTCACAAAATATTGAGAAGCCTTTCAGATATAGGGATAATTTTCCTCTTTTAAGTTATCTGTTAATGCATGGTACCTATTTCGATAATAGACTAACGGAACGGACTGCTGTACGTTTTTAGTCGGTTCGATTCCAAAATACTTTGTGTCGTCAAGGAAGGGCATTATCAAAGCTGTGAAATGGACAAAAAATTTGGTAATTTGTATCTAATGTTTTGTCATTTCTAGTTCCTATTTAATATTTTACATCTTTTTAATTGATGGTTATCTAGACAAGTTGCGTTTCATTGATCACTGCTTGCTTACACAACTGTATCCGATCGCTATAATACCATACAGCAAGAGTTGCGAATTTGTAAACGTGATATATTGCTAAAATAAAACATTATATTCATTTATTTAGATCAAGGGCACGGATTCTCCGCAATCTATAAATCGGTACACATGACGGCAGTTTAACATCAGTATAAGAATCTTATTTATTTATCGTTCTGGTTACCTTGATGTAAGGAATATTATTAAAGGCGTGCTCGATTTTTACTTTAAATTTACGTTACGAAAGCGTGCAAAATTAGATGATGTTAGTGACCTTACGCACCGCAATCGTTACGCAACCGGCTCCCAGCTCCGACATTACCCAATAATTTGTGTTGTGCCGCCTGCTGTCCTCTGTTCATTGTTTAAAAAACTATAACCTCGAGGTTTTCTGGATATATAATATCGTGCAATGTTCTTGGTGCCAGATGTCTATACACAATATTGATGATTTAGGTTTAAGGGTGGAAATTCAAAAATCACGTACTTCAAAAACCGTCTCAATAGTTATTTAGTTTCGGACGTTCCATCCCCAGACACGAAAATTATATAACGAGTCTAGTATATCTACCATTTAGACAAAATTTCCGTTTGATGCACGGTATAAACTTTGTGAAGAATGGGGAATACCTTCTACACAATATTATAATAAGTATTCGAAACTTTTAGATCCCACCACTTTCGGTGTTCGTTATTAGCATAATTTGCAAATCTAAAAAACATAAACCTGTTTCTAAGCACGTCATTAATATTTTGAATAGGTATTATGAAGAAATTTATCATTAATATCACAATTTCCAGATCACCAGAGATAATATCTGCATATCAAGCACTTCTGATACTTGTACCGACCTCCTAACTATCACGTAAGAAGTATTAATACACCATCTAGCGGAGATAAGTCGAACTGTTTCGGAAATACTGATCCTGTAACGAAGCATGAAGGTGTAGCGATACAGAAACATAGTATTGACAAAGGTTTACAGTGGTATGCTCGTAAACATGTATACAAAATCACAATTTGAACACTTAAACTCTCAGCTCGCAAGGCTTCCACCTCCCAAGGATCCTCCCCGTGAAGCAGAGGAACGTCACACCCTGTTTCACCTTGTTTCAGTAGCACCATTAACCGTTAACATTATGCGTTGGTGATGAGTTGATCTGTTATTTGATGTTGACATCTTCTTGGCATCCTTTAAACACAAGATTTAATATATTGATTTATTCATGTGGGTCACAATGTGTACCATGGTCAGTGCAAAAAATATAGATAGATACCTATTACAATTTCAAAATATCCAAATAATTTAAAAACCCTAACTGAGGTTGAAACTAAGATTCGCAGGCATTCTTTCTGCTTGTTTCATTGTACCACTAAAAGACTGATCTAATGAGGTGTTTTTACCATTTTGTTTTGGAAAAGCTTGAAGACAGAAGAGGTTTACTTGACTATGATCATGTTTTAGATGATTCAGGATTCAGGGATTCAATTTAATTACATCGCGCGTCGTATACCGTTGAACTTCTTTTTTATTGTCGTCGTTTTAATACATACAATAATTGGTATTAGGTACATTATATCATCCAGATAACACTGATCCGGCCCCTGGCATTGATGTACTAATGAGGAAAATAATACATAAAGCAATTCTCACTAACATGTTACATCATTTTACAATGATAGTAAAATAAACAATGTCATTATTGTCATTAATATTTAGTACCTACCTAAACTATTTATTAAATTCACAATGTTGATCTTGGACTTGTGATAAGAAAACAGTGCTAATTTACTTGTACAATTATAATTAGGCTCTTATACAATTTTAGAATAATTTAATGGTTTAGTGGCGAAAAATTCATATTCAAATACTATAGCCTCGGTTGTAAATACTCTAAAAAGTAAATTCTTTAATCAATTGTTGTTGCTACAACCAGACAAACATGAAATAGAAAATTAGCTTCATAAATAACTTAATTTTCAAAGCCCATAAACGATGGTGACAAACAGTTCAGAGGCTTTGGGTTTGCCACTTTGTTATCATAAACATTAACGTAACATGTAACAAAATTGAACATATAGTAAACATTATTTTTAAACTATCGCGGTGTAAACTCATAGTTTTTATGTTTCGGGACTTATCGCGATCGCGAACGCGATCGCGAACGTCGGCACAAGTAAGTTCCAAATAATAATTAATCGCGATAAGTCCCGAAACATAAAAACTATATAGTAAACATTTTGCTATTTAGAAATACATAGTAGTTCCCATGTATTTGTCACGTATGTGTCTGCATATTTTAATACTCATTTCAAAGAAATCAGCGTCAGCGTAACAAATATAAATCTATACTTAGATTTGTTTTACGTTCATATTTCTGAATATAATAGATTTTCTTTAATATGAGGTAGGTATATTAAGACTGTTATCATAACAGTAAAAGTTAATACCTATCATAATATCGTAATAAATATTTATTTTGCATGGATTCGGTTAACGCGTAACGCTGATATCGGTTAGCAAGTAGTAAATAAGTATTTATGCTGGCAAAGCATAAACACTTATTACCGACCGTTTATTTATTTAAACAAATTAAGAATATTTAACCCCTTCAACGTACCTACCCTGATTAAAAATATGGGTTGCTTCATATAGCCCACCTAAAGTATGGTACTTCTGATACAGATTAGAGAATACAGAAACCTCTACTAAGGATGTTTCTTTACATTTTTCATCAACGTTCGATAGCCCTAGTGAGGTGAACGAACATTTTTTGACACCATATTTCATAATGTTGCTGATGTTAATACTTTTTTAATGCAAGGGTAACCAATGGACAACGATACATAACAAGCCTGCGTGATCAATGAATATGTACTAAACAATACTATAACAGGTTCTTTACAATTGCGCACGCGCTCCTGCATGTGAGGATCTATAGATGCGCTTAGACTAGATAACAGATAGTAAAGCCATTGTTTATATATACGAATGCCAATGGGGTCAATGGCGTATGGATATCAATAACGTGATGCTTGGACCCGTTTCAGGGATTCATTTTGCTGTATGTAATATAATAGAAAATAGATAGATATAAAGAATAATAGACATGTGTATGAGGCCTCGCCAAAAGCTTTGGTGCCTTATCTGCAAGTTGGTAAGTACCTTATGATTGACGGTAGAGGCTCTGGCATGGTGCAGGCTTTCCTTTTGCAGTTGGGGGGTCAGATGATAGTGGTATTTTTAATACGACTGCGGACACTGGGCTTACACTTTGGATGGCACTCGGAACAAGAAGGAACAAAATAATGAAATACAATCTAAGGAACATACCACAGGTAGGTGATTTTTGTCATTAATATAATTATTTTCTTTGTACCTCGAATGAGGACAGAATCGTTATCTTTTTTAAATGTCAAAGAAAGCTTTCCTCTTTCCTGAGTCAGAACACAAACTACTATTAACCCAGTGCCTCTTTTGCGTCTCTTCTGTACTAACTGACGTAGGATATTCTGGGTAAAGTCGCATAGCAAACGAAAAGCGCTTGTGCCTTTTCTGTTCTTTTTTTTATTTCAGTACCAGAAATAATTTTTAAAACGTAGCCTGGAATAGAGTGAAAGGGTCACGAAGAGCATCAATTTACCCACTTAGACCATTTCGTTGAAATAGTTAGAGATCATGTGTTAATTGGAAATAGCATCTGCCGTCTACACTGGGTTTTTACAATCCAGCATTTGTACTACACAATGTTGTGTGTTCATAACTATTTTCAATAGTCTATATTGTCTAATGTGAAACATTTTTCACGTTTTTCACGTCATCCGTATTATTTTGTTAGTTATTCTAGTATTGATTATTGCAGTTTTGGGTGCTCTCGGTGCATTTTTTCCACCGCTCTGAGCCGGCTAATTCTTGTAATAAAAATCATTCTGTTCAAAATTCAGATATGATCGAATCCCAGGGAACACCCAACAATTCCGAAATACTTAATTCCGAATTTCAATATTCCGATTTTCAAAATTCCGAATATTATAATTCCTAAGAAACAAAACTCCGAGTATTCAAAAACACGATAGTTATTTATCCGAAAGTTATAAATACGAATGTTCATTCTTTCGAATTTCATTTTTACGAATAATTAAAAATCCGTAGTATTATTGGCCCGAAAAACGTTATTCCGAATTTCAAATTTCCGAAAATTCATTGCTCAAATTGAAAATTTGTATCAAAAATAGGTAAAAGTTAAAATTTATTTGACATGTTGCTTTAGAGTTGATTTTTTATAATAATAAATTAATTTTCTCGCCAATTATTACGTATAAAAATTAAGCCAAACCCGACTTGCCGTGGTCCTACTGCCGTGGTACTTGTTTGCCCTACACTAGAGTGTTATTTAAAAACCGGAGGCGCGGAGGGAGGGCAGTCCTCGCCCGCAGTAACGAAGCTCAGGCGCCCGGGCGAGCTGGAGCGGCTGAGGCTGGTCGCCGGAGGCGACCAGCTAGCCGAAGCTGCGGAAGCGAGCATGGGTGCCCGAACTTTGTTACGCAAGGGCGGAAGGACTGCACATCCCGTAGCGCCGGAGAAGAGCGAAACTAATGCATGCCTGCATGCTTGCCTGAATGCATGCTTGCCTGAATGCATGCTTGCCTGCATGCATGCTTGCCTGAATGCATGCTTGCCTGCATGCATGCTTGCCTGCATGCATGCTTGCCTGCATGCATGCTTGCCTGCATGCATGCTTGCCTGCATCCATGCTTACCTGCATGCATGCTTACCTGCATGCATGCTGGCCTGCATGCATGCTTGTTACTGAAAGTTGTATGGCAACGTGTATTTTGTAATCATTAGCATAAATAAATTAAAATAATAGTTCAATAATTCTATTTCCTGATTATCTCGTGTACCCCGAAAATAGCAACTATCCTACTTACCTAATGCAGGTTTACAAGGCGCTTGATTGTCGAGTTTGTGTTGTTTCGGAGTTTTGATAATCGGAATTCGTATTTATGATATTTCGGATTATTAATAATTCGGAATTGTAATGGTTCGGTATCTTCAAATTCGGAATTTTAATATTCGCAGTTATAATCGTTAGGAATTTTGAAATTCGGGTTTTCAATAAATAGGATTTATGATACATCGGATATCTGACTTTCGGAATTTTGAATGATTCGGAATTATGAAATTCGGAATTTTGAAATTCGTGATTGTAACTTTCGGAATAAGGCTTTTCGTATTTATGTAGTGTACCCCGAATCCCAATCTCCCAAATATCAAAAACAGTACCTACTATGTACTAAAAATTGTGTAACGAGAATATCTATTCTCGTTACACAATTTTCAATATCAAACATTAACATAGTGATCATTTTTTGTATATTTGGGATTATCAAAAGTCAAAAGTCAAAAATCATTTATTCTGTATAGACCATCAAAACGGCACTTACAAAACGTCAAAATTATACATATATGTACTAAAGACTAGCTTAGCAAATGGACCACCGGTCACAAGATCAGATCAAGTGTTCATTAACTTTTAAGCATTAGCTTTCGCTCAAAATACTCAACTTGGCCACATAGCATCGAGTTAAAGAAATTTCACGATCCATTTAAGAAAACTGTCATCTTAACTGGTATGTATTATTAAAATATTTCAATGAAATGGGAGACTTATAAAATATACGTTCAACTAATCCAAAGTGGATCTACCGTACCAACTTTGGATAAGTGAACATTTTGTGTAACACATATTACATTTATGTGTAGTACCTACATATTGGTGTGTACGGATAAGCATACAGTTGTGTAATAAAACCTTATATTAATGAGTAGTGTAAGCGAGTGAATGTCACAATAATATTGATGTGCATCATGTTGCGCAATTGCATGACGTCACATCGCAAGGATAATAGTGTTTACCTTGACCTTAGGCTAATGTCAGCATGGCGCCGCGCGTCTGCGCATGCCGCTTATGTAACACATTTATGATAAGCTCTTGGCCAGGAAATGCAGCTCGCAAACAGCTTGCACTACGTAGTTAGATATTGATAGATATTATTTACTTTTTTTTTTGCCACTTTATGATTATACATACAAACAGGGTGTACTGGGGCAGTACGGGCAGGACCCAACCCGTTATAGTTACAGCAAAACGTTCTTAGAAGACTATCCAGATTTTGGCAAAATCGTGGTCAGCATGAAAAACGCTAAAAGTTCCAAAAAAAAAACTATGTGTATTCGCGCCTGTAAATCTCTGAAGTGAAAGCCAGAGGTGTATCAACGTCTACATTTCCCACGTAACAAGGAGCGAGCCGAGTTGAGGGCACTTTGTCATGAGCTCTAAGTTTACTGTCTTCTACGACACCCGTGGGAAGAGTTGGGGATCCAGTGGGAACAGTGGGAACCAACACGGCTATATCAAGTTAAGATGATACGTGCAACGCAATATTCACACACCATAAATCTACTCGTATGTAGAAATATTGCGACTTAGTTACAATACAAACCGTACCACTTACGTATAAATTGATTTAATTAAGCGGTTGTTATTCTCTCTGGTAAATTACTTGCCAAGGGTATCTCATCGTCTCCATCGATAAGAATTATTCGAGAACAATGTAACTATTTTGTTGTCAGAAACAGACATAATTTCATTATTTACTTCAAAATAAATACAGTTCGTTTCTTCAACACTGGGTTCTTCAACAATGGGTACCTTTACCTATATATCAGAAAGGATTACAAAATTTCACAATGGTCTATCATGGAGTATTAAGGAGCAACGAATTATTATTGTTTTTGATTTCTAGCTAATGTTTTCCGAGATGATTGTCGTCCATATTTTAGATAATTTATTACCTCGCAAACCTTTTTATTAGCAGGGTCTGATAAGCTCACTGTTTAAACTATTTTGGAGCGTTGGACATGGTATGCCTCACCAGCTGGTCAGGTAATCTAGTAACTTTGACCATTAATGGGCTTGACCAACAGTGAATCTTCAGTGACAAGTCCTGGACCTCACCTGGGCTGGTGAGTTTGTCCTCGTCGTCGTAAATAATCTTGTTGTTTATTGTTTGTTTAAGTATTGTATTTTCTTTGTTTATGAATTGATTTTATGTTTGTTATTATTTTGAAGTGAAACCCTTTAAGAAACTGTGCTCATGACTGATTAGAATTGACATCATTGTCTCAAAACCCTAATGAATATGTTATTCGTAGTATAGCCATTTAATTTTCATTACAATAACTTTTTATGCAAGGACGATGGAACCTTATTCCCCAAAGAAATATCCAGCATGAATACCTAATCGAGATATTCATAAATATCCATATTTTTGTGTTTATAATATAATGTTATGTTTGTGTTTATATAACGTTTATTTTATATTTTCTTATGTAATCACCTAAATAGAAGTTCGTATATTGATTTTTAAAAAAAATTACACCTATCATTTTTTTTAAATGCATGCATGAGAGCTTTTAGGCAGAGTACCAAAAAACTTACACGCATAAATTATTCGTAGGTATTTGTGGTATTATCTTGTGCCTTTTATCAGGTACAGCCGTCGCTACCAAATTCTCTTATTGTGATTTTTATAATGTGGAAAATTTTCGCGCACGATTTTTAGTTTGTAAACATTAATCACTTAAATTATTAAGTGCCAAGAGTCAAATGTTTTTGCCAATTTAGATACTATTACAGATAACCTTATAAGATTGCAGGAAAGTAATATGTATTCATAACAACAATTATGACATAACATTATTAATATAAACCAACTAATATTTTTAAGAAATTGATAAGTACTTACAATCATAATCATGTTTATTATTTAAAATGTTGTTTCTCGTAATAGATAATATAATACGTAGTGTGGTAATACTAATAGTAATTATGTAGTAATACACATATTATAGCGAACCCCGGACTTCGAGGTGAAGGCATCGTATCCGACTGGGACTAACACCAAGATCATGATGATCACACTATTATGTGCAGTCATATTCAACTATAACTTTTTTTTAATTACATGCACAAGAAACTTGTTATAATTTTATAGGTAAAAGGTGTAAGTCCACATAACTTGAAAGTACTAAACGGATTTAGATGAAACTTGCGCTGTTCCATGATTTGAAATAATTGTAAATCAATAAAAAAGAATAGACTTAATTCAAGGAAGAGATTCGGAATATAAAAAAAATACTAAAAGCACTCTATAAGTATATTTAAGTAGGTACCTACTATAAAGTACTATATTGTACACTGTCTAATGTTCACTCTGAGAGTATAAATTAGTTTTGTGGCCTTTACCTTGACCCGTCGAAATTACGTCGTACAAACCTATTACATGTTTTCGTCAATCATTATCTTATTATTTTGTAATTTGTATTATAACTTTAGGTAATCACATAACTACCCACTAATGTGATTTTCGGTGGGGTCGCCCTGAGATCTTTGGTGCCAAAGCTAGCCTCATCTGCGAGTCATTAGGCTCTGGATGGCACAGGTTTTAATCACGAGGTTGGATGGTAAACCGTAGACGCTCCTGTAAAAGCGAAGATAAGCCACATTAAGAAGAGATAGCGTACTATGAGAACGGTCCATGGGTGGAGTGCGTACAAGCTTCGGATAAAACCGGGATTAACTTTGGGATGGATGTTAGACTCATTTCAAACCTAATGCAAAACAATATCTTTCACTAGCTTTTGCCCGCGGCTCCGCCCGCGTGGATGTCCGTTATCGCGACCAAACATAGCCTATGTCCTTTCTCGAGGTCTAATCTACCCCTATACCAAATTTCATCAAAATCGGTTCAGTGGTTTGGGCGTGAAAGCGAGACAGACAGACAGACAGACAGAGTTACTTTCACATCCTACTAATATTATAAATGTGAAAGTTTGTGAGAATGGATGTGTGGATGTTTGTTAATCTTTCACGCATAAACGGCTGGACCGATTTGGTTGAAATTTGGTATGTATAAAGGTTATACCCTGGATTAACATATAGGCTATATATCAGCGATGAACGGGATCAGAATTCTCCGCGGGCGGAACCGCGGGCAACAGCTAGTTTATAATATTAGTAGGGATTGTCATTTATGTGAGTAAAGTAGCTTTTTGAGATTTCAATCAGTGTAAAAGCAATGGCCAACACTGCTAGTATGTAGGTACATGTTGATTTTTTTGTAGCAAATTTTGTAGTTTGTATCAAAATGTTAATAATAATAGTCATCTACTTAAACATCAAGGTTACAACGACAAAGAGCTGCTCTGAGACAACGCTGCGCCGGCGCAAGTCCCACGTAGCAGGACCGTTCATCCCCTTCAACCTTGACGAATAGTTTCGTATGACGAGTTACACGTGCCGAGTTTAAGGGTAAATCTTAATACATCGACTAAACGAACATGCCTTATGTTAAATGAATATTTAAAGGCATGAAACTAATAAATGGTGCAGATCAATCTGAAAATCCATTAAAATAATAATCGCTCTCGCACCAGTAACGTATTCACGTGAATTGATTTTTTGTTCTCAGAAGTCACGTGATCTATGACTGGCATATTCAGCATCTGATTTTCGACAAGGATAATTTATTAGCACACTTTAAAAAATAATATTAAAATTTATTAAATTAATTTAATTAAATATTATAAAACGTTACATAATCATCCAGAATCATACCTACTATAGAATGTAATCGTGTGATACTCGTATTTGAAAAAACTGCCCACTGAAAACTGAGCACTATACTAAAATGACAGTGTGACATAAAAATTATGGATTCCGCATTAAGATTTCATCAAAAATAAAAATAAAAGAGAGCAATGCTATTGCTTTCCTATCCATGAAAGTGCTGAACAACGATATAGTCAAAAACGATTTTATAAGTGTAAGGAAAATTAGGATGAGACTGAAACGATAAAAAAGTTCCATAAAAATATCACCGGGGTTAGTTTGTATAACCTTAGTCGCTTTCGTGAATGTAAAACTACGTTGTTTTGACGTGTTTTCCTTTGAATTTATATCTACGTAATCTTACGCTTGTTATTATTAATTTACGCATAATATAGGTACTAAGATATCGTAAAAGTGATAGTGTAATTAATAACAAACAAAGGAAAAGCACACCATATATTTATTCTTACAACACAATTACCTACTGAAAACATACTGATGAATGAAGACGCAAATTAATTATTATCTTATTATTGCCTACTTGTTACATCAACTGATGTAATGGAATACAACTTTAAAACCTTGAACTCGTGTTGTAAGGTCAAACAATATGATTATGAAAACATTCAATAGGTTCTCCCTTCCAACCTTTGAATTAATTCAAAATCACGAGGTCAATACAATAAAAGGGACAACCAGTTTCATCTAAATGGGTATTATATAATACAAAGAATGTTCGTGTACACCCCTCTGAATGTTCAATAGCCAAAATCATAAACGTTGGATATGTGTATTGAAGCACACGATAGCCGTTAGTTACGTAAATGTACGCAGTAATAAAAACCATTGTATAAGATTCTGTATAGAACTCGATTTCCTTAGCTTGTTGTGAACATGCCTTATCCTGTCACCTAAGTGCTTAGGGGTACCAATATCTCAGGCATTTTGTTATTGTGCTATTTCAAAAGTTTAGACAAGTTTTATTTCATGGTATGATTTCACCGTGATCTCAAAATTCATTCATAAAAGGTCTTGAACGGGGATGAACTTCTTTGTCCATTGAGTATAGATTTAAGGAGCTTACTAACGCTAAACTCTTGTGTATTTTTTTATAATAGGTACAGGGTTACTGGTAACAGTGGTAACTCAACGTATTTCTGTCAGGCACAACAAAAGCAAAGAATGAAAGCGAAGTAATTTCACGATTGATTTGAGGGTAGGCAGTTTACAACAAAACGTGCTTACGCGGGTTAAAATTGTAACTAACTCATACTACCATACAACATACAGCGATCCAACCATATAAACTTGAGATGATCTTCTGCCCAATATTCAGATCCTAAAGAGTGAAAATGTCTTGGCGCATTTTTCATAAATGCAATATTATATTATTCTATGAATGTCATTAGCTTTTTGGAAAGCGGACTAAACGCACAACTTTTTTTCCCGTAATTTGTACGCTCACTATCATAGCAACTTTTTGAAAAAAAAAACAACAATACTGAAAAGTAAGGTGAAACAAAGGAAAAGCAGACCATAGGTATACGAGTATTTATTCTTACAACACAATTACCTACTGAAAACATACTGATGAATGAAGCGCAAATAAAATATAGTACAAAGATTATTTTATATGCAACGAGTGCAGATAAATTATTTCGTGTGAACATCGGAGTACCGCAAGGAAGTTTCCTTGGCCCGGTCATGAAACTTAAAATAAATTAAATCATCATTTTTTTCTCTAATAACTTATACTTGTCAATGTCAAATTAGCTAGATGTCAATTAAAATAGGTATTAGACAACAATTAATTTTCATACAAATGACCATAACCAAACTTGCAGTAACTAATCTTTGTTTTATTATGTTTGAGTAACTATTAAGGGTTTTGTGTTTCCAGCTACTTCTTACTGGCATAGTCAAACCCTATCAAATGATTTATATGGCTTTAATAAAAAACTATCCTTACTGATAGTGAGTATTACAGGCTGTGTAGGTACTATTGTGTAAAAGCGCTTAGACTAAGATTTCTTATCTATACTATTACGAAACGGCAACAGATTTGTGCGAAACAATGGTAACTAGGAAGTCTATAGTGGTGAAACTTTCTAAGGCCTATTATTAATATAAGTTATTGATATAATCTGACAAATGCAAATTAATTCTTAAATGGTAGGTATATTTCGTTGAAGCGTTTGTTACTCCAGTTTATTTATATTTAAATTTATAAGTTGCCGATTGAATAGGGGCACCCTGGGGGGAGATTCTGGGAATTCCTTTCTTAGGGTATACCAACCCTAAGAAAGGAATCACCAGAATCTACATCAGATAATGCTGCCTATAATCATCCGGTAGACTCATCGTGGTCGGTGCATCGTGGTGGCTGCTTTCTTTTTGTATATGTAATTAGTACTCTTTGACTAAGATTCAACTCTAAACTATTGCGTAGGTACTACCGCACTGAGATATGAACTACATGGGTTGGGACGTTTTCCGGATACGTTTTGCAATGAAAATGGTTTCCGTTAGCATTGCCTTTGAAAATATACATGTGAGTATGTAATGTATGTGCACCTATATATTATTTTTTAAATAAACAACTCATTATAATATTTTTGTTTATTAAAATTACATTAATATTATCATAAGCTGTTGTTTTTATTAGATAACAAAATGCCCCAAGAACCCCCTTTGTAGGGTTCCGTAGCCAAATGGCAAAAAACGGAACTCTTATAGATTCGTCATGTCTCTCTGTCTGTCTGTCCGTATGTCACAGCCACTTTTCTCCGAAACTATAAGGCCTATGCTGTTGAAATTTGGTAAGAAGATGTATTCTGTGAACTGCATTAAGAATTTCACACAAAAATAAAAAAAAGCATTAAATTTTTCTAAACTGAATAGTTTGCGCGACAGACACTTCCAAAGTGGAAAAATGTGTGTCCTTCCCCCCCCCCCCTCTAACTTCTAAAATAAGAGAATAATAAATCAAAAAAAAATATATGATGTAAATTGCCATGCAAACTTCCACAAAAAATTGGTTCGAACGAGATCCAGTCAGTAGTTTTTTTTTAATACGTCATAAACAGCAATTTTCGCCTTTGCTACTACGGAACCCTTCATGGGCGAGTCCGACTCGCACTTGGCCGATTTTATTTATTATCTGTGCCTACGTTTGAATAACGTATTTCAAGAGGTAGGTACCTACCTACATTGTGAAATTTATTTTGATTCTCGTTTCAACTGATTTTTTCTCACTACGCTCTCTCGCTTCAACAGAGCATTCGTTGGTTTCAATTGTAGGGAGAGAAAAAGTACCGTATTTATTCATTTTTGATTCAGTAGGGCCCACGAATGCTGGTCTTGTTTCGTCATATCTCAAGTCAAGAATCTCATCCAAACTTACATTAATTTCTCTACATGATAGTTTGCCGCAATTATAACCATAGAAGACATATTTGGGACAAAGAACCGCTTTTTTAATACGGTATCCATAGGCAGCCAGTTCACAATAGATCTACGCCACAAAATTGTATACTCTCATTTTCTCGAAATTATAATATAAGTATACCGTGAAGTGTGTCAAACACATTTGTGCACTACTTTTGCGTAATCTTATTCAGAGAAACGTGCTATTCTACTCGCACACATGAACTTTCAATGACGGTCGTTCACACTGTACGGCGCGTATGAAACAACCATTTCTAGAACTATTTACAGCGTATAGTGAGATAAGTTGAAACGGACTAATGAATTGCGGACGTTCCATTATTAAACTTTTTTTTTTTTTTTCAATTTAAATAGTGTCCGACTTTTCATTTGGCACATCGCGCGTTATTGACTAAGATCCTTGCTTCGGTTTGTAAGCACCTATACACCTACTTCCTTCATAAACTAGTTGAAAACCGTTTGTGTTGTTCGATTTTAGTCAAACTCAATACTCTCATTCTTCCGCCCGACGCCACGTGCCAAATCAAACGCAGGTAGGTACTGCAGTCAGCATCAGATCGATCTTGATGTGTAGGTACAAGTAAAGTTTCAACTGTACATGATTGCACACAATTACTGCTGCATTATGACAACAAGCTGACTCTCAATTAGTGGCAACGATATGCACATAGAATGTTTTAGAAATGTTAAGTTATGAATAACAATTCGAAGGGTTCGGTCACCTCACAACCTGTGCACTGCTTTCACCATGTCGCGGTTGGCGCGGACGCGGACGGCATCAAACGATGTTATATTCTAAAAACAGTGTTACAGATTTTCTGATGAGATCGTGACTGATAAAACAAAATGAATATTAATATGAGAATTATAATAATAAAACTTTATTTATTCCGATTTCCATTTTTATATCTGTAGCCTTTATTTTATTATTGTTACTTAGTGTACAGTATAAATAAAGTTGCCTTTAACTAATTTAATTTAGACACCTTTTGTATGTAAGGATAGAATCAAATGGCGAGCTGTTGTCTCTGCCTATCCCTATAGGCGAGAGTGTATGTATGTACCTTTTGTATAAAAAAAAGGTCTCCTTCTTTTCCGTCTTTCTCTGTCTCAGCTTACTTCTAATTCCCGTTATCGGTAAAAAATCCTCTGTCCACCGTCTCTTTGATCTCCCAACGGGTCTTTTCCTTTCTATTTTGTTACTTTCAGTGCCCCCTTTTATTTTTAATTCTATAGATGTGTCCAAGCCAATTGGTATTTTTATTATAAAGCTCTGATAATTCAAGTGCATCTGCTAAGTTACACTCCACGTGTACATAATTTTCTATGGTATCTGATTGTGACACTAGGCTAAGTCTATTGACGTTGGTGGGAGATAGTGTAGGGGGCATTAACCAGAAGGTCACCTCGTAGTAGTAGTAGTATAGGACTTACATAAGCAGTGTTCGAGATTGGATAACAGTTTATTGACCTTTATCGGCACGATAGTATTCCGGGTTCAATGTGCGCACAAGGACGTTCGTTCGTGTTACACTCCGCGTGGTAAGTATTATAATCATCTTACTCGTATCCCATATTTATTTGAGGTCAGCACAATATGTGTGCTTTTTTGATTACTCTCTGGTTGCATTTATCTCAACATATTATAATCCCTTCCTAGCTGTGTCATCTTTCATAACTATAGTCTATCCATCTTCACTTAGGTTTTCTTCTGTCCTTGAAGCTGTCAATTTCCTTAGTTAATGAGGAAGGTCCTCATGGCATTACTTTCATCCCTACGCATTACATGTTCCAGGAGAAAACATGTATAAGTCAAGTAAATAAAATCATACGAGTAGGAGAGAGGACTGCAGGCTCCAAAGTGCAAGTTTATGGGTCCAATTTAGGATTGACCCTCAGGTGATGATGAGGGCGGGGGTAATTCTTTTTTTTAATTTTTTTTTTTATATAGGATACGTCAATTTGACTTCGCCTCGCCTGATGGTAAGCTGAAGGCAAAGTCTCTGAAAAGAGCGTCACCATTACAGACACGTATCATGTTACAATGGTGGCACTCAGCTTGACGGCCTCATCAGATGCTTTTTCACGCCTCGCTTAAAGGACCCGGGACTGTAGGAGAAGAGAAACACGTAAACTGGTAAAGAATTCCAAGACTTAATGGTGCGGCAGAAGAAGGAGTCGCCGAACCGCTTGGTTCTTGATGGAATATTCTGCACCGTATGCGGGTGGCATCTAAGCCCTGCACGTGTTGTCCTATATAGGAAAGGAGAGGGTGGGATTAATTGGAAGAGCTCATCAGAACATTCACCATGGTAGAGACGGTAAAATACCGCCCAAGATGCCACATCTCTACGCAACTGCAAAGGCTCGAGGGTTTTGGTGATCTCAGGATTCCCAATAATGCGGACTGCACGTCGCTGCAACCTGTCTAGAGCATCTAGTAAGTGCTTTGCGGAGCCATCCCAGAGATGAGAGCAGTATTCCACGCAAGAGCGAATTTGTGTCTTGTAGAGAAGGCACCGCTGCCCTGGCGTGAAAAAACGTCTCACTCTGTTCAGGACTCCGAGTTTACGCGAGGCTGTTTTGATGATGCTCTCAATGTAGTTTTTGTTATTCAGTTTGCAGCGGACATCCATACCTAAGATATTGAGATTGTCCTGCAGTGGCAGTGGCGTGCTCTGAAGAGTTGGAAGGGGAAGGAACGAAGATACCTTTGCTGTAAACGCGCATGCCTGCGTCTTCTTGGCATTGAACTCGACCAGGTTTTCAGAGCCCCATTGGGAAACGTGGTTCAGGGTCCGGTCAAGTTCACTGACGAGAAGCTGCCTTTTTTCCGCGATATCAGACTGCTTGGCCGCAGGATGTCCGTGATAACTCCCGTGTAAGGTGCTATCGTCTGCATAGCAGTGAATGCTGCCAGTGGACAACATGTCGTTGATATGCAGAAGAAAGAGAGCGGAGAGTGGAAAATTATTTACGGCTGGCCTATATAGCTTTATGGAACCCCACCAAGACCCAAACCAACTTTAGCTGCCCGCAGATACACCTGCTGATTGCCAGACGAGACTATGGCGCAGGTTTTCCTATTGGGGCGAGTAGAAAGCGTCAGCGGACATCGAGCTCGTATCCATGGGGATTTTTCGCACGATAAAAAAAGGCACGCAGTACATATAGACATAGACATAATATATGTAGGATGGTAATATGTATATTTTCGTAACGGCTAATGACCTTAGTTGGATTAGACGCAACTGGGTTCAAATAACCTGCGACCTTGCTGTTGTGTTATGTAGGTATTATACAAATGCCTGACTCAGTTCTATGAAGATGGCAGGTGTAAAAAATAAGTTAATGACCTCACGAATCACATTAGCGTGAAATTTAATACCTATTGCTTACTACAAATACATTATGAATACGTCATACTCAAGTTTACATATACCTACCTAGTATCTACCACTCTTTTTTAGTGCTCCCGCGCAAGGAAATAGACTGGGATAATTAAATAGAGCTGGAGATAGAACGGCTGTTTCACCAGTAGGTACTCAAATAATAGACAGTAGAATTTAACCCTCAAAACTAAACACAATGTCAGTTCCAGTTCTCCACTTCTCAATGTCCACTTAAATCTCATGAATGCACCCACTTTGCCATTTCCTTCCGGTTCCCTATATTATTAGGAACTATATTATTAGGAAGAAACAATGGGTGAACTTAATTAGATATTCCATTGAGCAATCGGGTAAAGTGACCGTTAAAAAAACTGGGAAGCTGAATGGCGAATACTAAAACGCAGTTTAGAGCCTACTGATCCGAGTGTCAAGTCCGGCTACCTACACCGCAAACTTCATCTGCCCACATTTCTTCACCTGCTTCAGAACTATGTTAAGTTATGAAACCAATCCACATAGAGTAAGCGATGCCCACGGGAATGCGCGTCGCAGATTCTGCAACGACCGTAATAATCCTTTGATATTTTTAAAACCTAGTTCCAAATTGAACTCAATTGAATAATTCGTATACCAATGGGAACAAAGACTTGTCCGCTTCAGGAAAAAATTGCTCGGTAATTGAATCACTAACTCGATTGTTGATAGATCTTTCGAATGTCAGATAATTGAGTTTTGTTCTGTACAGGCACTTTTAAGCAATTACGTCGAAATTGAATCGGATAAAATCCCACCGTACCGTGTCTCTGATAATCAGACCTTTTGTCAACATCGGCCGTAGGACTGTGAAACGAGGTGCCCGTCATCCCCCGACACGTCTAAGCCGCAATAGCTGATCATCTCGCTCTTTAGGAAAACATTCATGGGAAACACTTCTCGTCTGTTTACCCTAGCGAAGCGCGATTACGCCTATTTTCATGTCTCTAGCTAGAGTGAAGGTCAACCAGTAATCAGGAACTAGGGCTGTTTTTTTAGGGTAGTTTCCATTCTTCCAGTCCCCATCCTGTCCATTGCCGATAATTCAGCCCTATGACTGAACTCCTGTTCATATAATATCTACCGTTCCTAAAGATTTTAGAGATGGTGAACCCATAGCTATTTTTTCTGATAGCTTTTATAGTTGTATTTAATGAACTATAAAAGCTCCACATGATCCACCACTAGGTTATTGACTATAGTGATAATTAAATAAAATACTAGGTACCTCTTATCGGCGCACGCGGTTATTGAATGGTCGATAACCTGTGTAATTTTTTCATTACATATTATACATATTTATTATAGAAAAAATACCGGTAAGATATTTTTGGAATATAGGTATTTAGGCGAAATAGTGTAATGATTATGGTGCTAGACTTGGAATAAAACACTACATATTTTCCCTCCTGACAAAATAGGAATAACAAGTATCTAACTACTTAGTGGGTCGTCCCAGCTTCGGACGGAATTTTTTTAATTTTTACACCCTTAGGGGACGAGTTCCAAAAATCTCTTGTGGGTGCTTACTAGGTACATGAAAAGGTCTTCATTTATGGAAATTACAAATTTGTAGCTGCTATGGTAATATATAAATGTGTTAAACACGTTTTTAGGATAACCTAGATTGCATAATACAACAACTGTTTCGTAGTTATTATTTCTGAATGCTCTCAATTCTGGTGACGTCATGGGTTAGTAACAGCTGGTAAGTACGTCAGGTTTGTGTTAATAACCTGGATGTAAACAGTACAAATAGTACAAAACAAAACAATAAAAATAGTTTCTGAGATGTCAGTGCAATTATGTTATATTGTCTATCGATGTAATTATACGTCTAGCAGGTTATTTTTATAAGTATTTACCCAACGACGTTGCCTGATGCTTTTTTAAATAAGAATCGGTATTATGCATGATGATGCATAATACCGATTCTTATTTAGGATGCTTTGACGTAGGTATTTGAAATTGAACTTTTACTTGCCTAAGAAATGTCAGGAGCTTTAACCAACCGCCCTAGATAAGTTGCAATTCGTTGAACCCCGTATTGTAGAATAAAATGACTAATGTATGGGATTTGACGTTTAAATGACAGTCGTCAACGTGGAAACCTATTGAAATATCGAATTTCTGTTACCCGAATTTTAAAACCCCGAAAACGGTTGGTAGAACTTTCAAAAGACAGATGTAATGAATGACAACTTTCTATAATTCCGTTTTTAATTTCCCAGAAGAATCAATTGCCAGGTGCACTAAAACCAAATTTTCAAATAGGTACTTAGTATTTTTTTGTTTCCAATATTGTCATAATCCAAAGATTTAGTTACACCAGATTCTCAGAATATTTTTACTTGAAAACTTCGGAATTTGAAAAATCGGGATTATGAAAAAATGGCCAAACGTTTTCGGGATTATGATATTCGGAATATTAAAATTCGAAGATAAGGAAGGTAACCCGTCAACGTATATGTCATAAACGTCAAATCCCATACATTCATCATTATAGTCTACAGTCCGCCGGCTAACGAATTTCCACTTGTCTAGGAGCCTCGTAGAAAAGCCTGCGGCATGATGGTTGCTCCATCAATCAGCAAGTATTTACCGTTGCTTTGTAAGCGTAATAGGCATGGACACCAAAGATTTTGGTGGGGCCCTTTACACACAAAGGGCCAGTACCAAACTTTCTAGTTTGTGAAAGTCACCGTTCTTATTTCGGACCATGGTTGGGACATTGCCCGCAATGGCCGTCACGCTGCTTTGCTGGTGTCATTCTACTATGTAGGTACCTAAAACCGTTAAACAATTATGCATTAATAATTTATAATCGCTAATAAAAAATAATTAGGATACCGTTAGTTTTCATTACATTTACCATTTGATGCGGTTATTATTATCATTTTGTGGTAATTACAAATAATAATTCTATTAATAATACCTATGGGCCGTAACATATTCTTACCTACCCATGACAAAAATATGGGAAAATAATCCAAAAATATTAGGTAAGTATAGGACTTAAACATTTAATAAAGGGTCTATTAAAAATATACAGAGACACGTGATATTATCTATACAACAATTGGTGATAGGTATGTTGTATGACTCGCAGAATGACCTCCGTCCCCCATGAGCGCGGGCCTGGGGGTGACGGGTGGAGCCGCCTGTCACCCTAGCAGAAGCAGGCCGCGGCGGCGGCGCGCATTGCGTGCCTCCCCATACCCGGGGCGAGTTGGGGACTCTGTGGTCCCCACACGGGATGAGGGCCAGATCGAGAGATTTGGCCCTGGGTCGGCCGGGGTGCGAGGGATATGGCTACGACAACCTCACCTTCGGCAACCGACGGCCCACAGACGGCGTGCGTTTTAGTCGGTTCGAGTCCGACATAACCTCTTCCTCCGGCTCCGGCGGGGGAGGTATCCTTGGGGATTTTTCGCACGATAAAAAAAAAAAAAAAAAAAAAAAAAAAAGGTATGTTGTATGACTAAAAATAGCGAAGATTTTGATGAGGCCCTATGTACCTTGAAACATAGTGCACCATCAAGATCTTCCAGGCCTACACTCCTATAGAAACCAAAAAACTTAGTAAGGACGAAGGCTTTCACTGGAATAATGGTCCATGTCGTCTAGACTTCAGCCATCCAGGGGGGTGTGGTCAATTAGATGGGCTGAATATTAAAAATAAATGTAGATGTAGCTGAGGTGAGACAACACGATAGTTAAGTCAATTACATACCTAATTGTGTACTTAATATTCTCAATCATTCTTTACTAAAGAAAGATCAATTTATTTGACTTCGATCTAGGAGATACATTTATTAACAACTAAAATATATATAGGTACGTGTATGTGTATATGTAGGTACCTTACATAATATAATAATTATATTAATTATCGACAAATTGTTAGACTCATTTTTTAGAGTTTTATTTAGTAGATTTCAATAAATCGCAATTCAATAAATGCTAGGGTTAGTCGAGATTCCTGAAGAATTTTTTTGTTTGACAATAGCTTGAAGAAGAGAAACGTTAAACAGAACGTTTTTCGGGAGGATTCTAGAACGGGAGAAATCGAGACTAACCTGGTAGGTACCTTAGTAAAATCTATGTAACCTTTTCTTCATCCTCTTTCTTGCATGAGTCACTTATATATTTGAAAAATACTGTAATGGATTCGTAACTATGTCCGGTCCGGAAACAGCCCATCATTATGAATAACTGGCCAGATGGCTTGGTTATAATGGATTGTTCTCCTTCAAAAGAACTAATTTGACAACAATGGTGGCCAGTACTTACACTTACCCAGGTACCTACCATGCTTATCCTCACCCAGCAATAGAAAGTGTGGAGACACCATGTAGTTTCATACAGGTCGACTTTGACATTCCGCTTCGTTGTGCACTCATCGAAGTGGTAGCATCTGGCTGACATTTCCATAATATAAAAAAATATATCGAGATTCAATATAAGTACATAATAGGTACCTACTTACTTTCATTCTATTTTAACCAACTCACATTGCATAGGTACTCACGTTCTATCAATAAGAAAAATCTTATATTAAGCATACAAGCAGCGCCACGGGCCTTTCATTTACTCATCCTACGTTCAAATTCTAGTACAACGTTAATGTAGGTCACCAATTCTCACGATTGTATTATGTTATGCCTACAAATCTGTCGACGAAGTATTGAAGTGTCATCGACCCCGAGTGGCACTAACCCATATTACGTATACTTTTCGTTAGGCTGTTTACACACGATTCAGTTGGTTTTTATTTACATTTTGCACGTAATGTGTAATGTGTACAATACGACCAGCATTTGATTATTTCAGTAATTTTCTTTCTTGTACTGGAAAATTAATAATAATAAATTAAATGTCTTTTATGTATTATGGTTTTTTTCGGAAACCATGGTTCGTGGCACCATTGTTGTGTTAGTTAGCTTTATATTTTCAGTTTGAGAATTATGTTGGCTATTTAGAAACTTTGGACGTTGAAGCTCAAAACTAGAATGAATAATTATTTCTGTATTAGGTCATTCATAATCAAATAAAATAAAAGGTAGTTAGATACGATTTCAGGTTTGTACAGCTATACAAAATAGAAAATTAAACAGAAAAGACTATTAACATGGATGGACTGAGTAAGCTAGCTAACCTTAATACCGTTGATCTATAAAATTTTGAGTGCTATGAATGGCTACGATGTCGCTGTGTAAAATATAAAACGTAAGCTACACTGGAAGATAATAGGACCTCCTGCCTCCTAAACAGTACCTACAAGTATTTAAGCATATAATATAATAAGGTTACTTAAGTAAATTAATTTTCTTTAAGTAGATACTTTTATTCCACCCATACATAACTTCTGAAAAGGCACGTTGTGTAATTGAATAAAGTAAAAGCTCAAAGCATCACCATAAATGGTAGTGGACAGCTGTGTCGACTGGCCAGTGGCCACTGGGTCCACCAACCCGTCAATAAACAAATTCGGCCATCCTAATTGTCGGTATCGGTACTTCACATTTCACTTTCATTGAGGCGGTACAAGAGCCGCTGCAAACTGTCCGGTGTCGTTGACCCGGTGTCCTCGCGGCCGCGTGCCGATTAGATAATTTCCGCGGTGCGTTGTCAAAATACTCATGACCCAATGGTACAGTGAATATACGAGGTCGTTGAACTCGCAGTGAGCGCGCAAACACATACGTGATCAGAGATTTTTTGTATGTTTTCTTACGATAAAAAATCGTTATCGGTCGATTATGTTCTGAACTCGGGAGCTGTTCGAAGATATCGATATTTAGAAAGATTACGTAGTTATCGGTATAGCCCAATTTGATATGATAAGGCAATTCTGTAATATAAAACAATCATTTCGATACAACGAGTAACCTATTGTTTAAAAAATTACTGCTATTCTAATCTGTATTATAGGGCAAGTGATAAAAGTTTATTAGATAGATAATTTTGAATTGTTCACCAATATTAGTATAAACAGAGTAGCATGGGGAAAAAGAAAGGAAGATCTTAAACAGAAAAAAAATTACTTGTTAAAATCAGGGTAGGTATTTAAGTTACAACAGCTTATTGATCGTTAAATATGTAAAGCAGTTTGGAAGGCATATAGGTTTCAATTCAACTAAGCGGCTTCAGACTTTGCAAATTATATTGTACCTACCTATTAGGTACCTAGTTAAATCTGTTATAGGTACCAGATTTAACTAATAACCGTCTAAAATCAGCACCACCGTCTAAATTCCAACTAAGCCGTTTAGTTGATTTTTCGTCTTTTCGTGACAGCCATTAACAATAATTATCAAACCTATTTCATAAAGCAGTTCCTACCTACCGTCATTGTGCAGTAGGTTCTAGGTACATTATGACAGGAGTTTGAATTCAACTCCATACACCGCACGTACAGTGCGGGTAGACGGATATTCCAAACCTACGTAAACATAAGTTGAATTCCCACCAATATTTTCCTTCACCGACTGTAATGAAATTTATTATTCACATGGTTCGACCCCATTAAAATATTCGGGTCCCAAGCCACCTACTAATTTACAGACGAGGTTTTACAGCTGTTCCTCTTGGGGTTAGGGTGGTCAGATGACAACCGCTTCCGTGAAAGCTGAAAAAAAAGATGTAAAGGAAAGAGGTTTCGGACCTCGGATAATAATGACGTCAATAAAATTTAACTACTAAACATCCACTAATCCACTATTCTACCCAACTCTACTATAGTGTCTATAGCAGGGATGGCGAACCATTGGCACGCGTGCCAGAGATGGCACGCGGCACAATTTTTTGGGCACGCCACCAGTGCCACCTGGGTTAGTAGGTGAGCTTTCGGTAATTTCAGAAAGCATGATATAAAGAGGCGGACTATGCCATATTATCAGAAATTAATATTCTCCCAGCCCCAAATAATCTTGGGATACATTATTTGGGTTCGGCCAAATATCCATACTAATATTATAAATGCGAAAGTAACTCTGTCTGGCTGTCTGTATGTTCGCTTTCACGCGTAAACCACTGAACCGATTTTGATGAAATTTGGTACAGAGATAGATAGATGGTATAGTGGTAGATTAGACAGTGTGAAATAAATATAAATGGAATTTAGGCGTGAAACCGTAGCAAACAGACGGAGCAACATCAGCTAACCCCCCCCCCCCCCCCCCCACCGGCACGTCTAGGATTTCATTTAACTTTTTTTAGGAATATGGCACGTTGATGCATAAAGGTTCGCCATCCCTGGTCTATAGTATACCTACTAGCCACAAATTAATCTAATTAAGTACAATCTGAATTTATGTCTACTTACTAAATTCGTCGGATTTATTGAACGATATGAAAAAAGTCCGAAAACATTTTATATTTATGTAAAAGCTGGAGGCGTCGTAAAACTTCGGAGAGACCAATAACAAAATACCTAGTCGTGGCATCGAAATCGCTCTCTTTTCCTTTATTACTATTAACTATATTTGGGAGTTTATATCTTGATTTCAGCTTACAAATTTTATCGAAATGTGGAAGCGATAAAAAATATTGGGACATTACAACGACTGATTAGTAAACAATATCCTAAATCTTCTGTTTTATGAGATGCTTCGTAATATAATCTTAATTGTGTTTTCTGAAGAAGACAATATCCAATTCAGTAGGAAAAATTGATAGGCACCCAAATATTTTTTTTACTATATTATCTAATAATATACCTGATCGAGTCTTCGATCAAATCAGGGTATTAATCTGTTCAAAAATTGGAACGAATAATGCGTAGCAGTTTTGGTCTCTTGTAAGATTTTTCTGTGATTTTCTTCCATAATGAGGATAAGAGCCTGCACTGACTTACGCCACGCTACGGGAGCAGGTAAGAACACGCTATGGGAACATGTAAGATGGTACCTAGATGTATTTTATTTATATAATGAATGCCATAAAACCATGGTTTCTGCCAGGTGAAGCACTCCCCCAGTCTGGAGATGGCCCCGCGCCTTTCTCCTTACGGGGGAGGAGAACTAACCTGCCCCTTGCCTGCTCTCTACTGTATCCCTCACTACGCGTCTTGTTTCGGCTGGAATTGGCCGCAGGTGGTAGAGCTAGGGTTGCCAACTCTTTTTTCGAGAAAAAAAGTATATTTAGGTCTGAGAAGAAAATTGAACAGTATTCTAGAAAATAGAACAGTATTTTACAATTACATAAATTAATTTTAACAAAAAAGTTTAACCGACTTCAAGAAACGAAAAAAAGGCACTAAAAAGCGAAAAATAACTGCGGTGCCTAGCCCGAGAGGCTTTTAATTTATTTTTCTCTTTTTAGTGAGTTATAATCGATCCATCGTCCATCCTTTGCTTAGGTTCCTATCATCAGCAGCTTAAAATCACGAGCAGATAATTTTTAAATGCAAATACTGAAATTAAATTATGTTAAAACAGCAGAAACAGTGTTTTGCCACCATTTTGAGGATTTCCCTAGATCCTGTTATCCAATCCTGACTCCCTTGATCCTGTCATCCGATTCCGGCTCCCTGAACCAACTTTCTCTCTCCAACGAAACAAAGACCATAAAAATCCGGTTTTACATACACCGGTTCGTCACCTATTTTGCCCCCTTAGGTCTGTCTGTCTTAAAAGAAAGCATGGTTTCGTAAACATCTAAAATGGTGATATGGTTCCCATCAATTTTTTTTTTTGATAAATTAAACACATAACATAAACTCACGCCTAAATCCCCGAAGGGGTAGGCAGAGGTGCTAGCACCCACATTTCGCCGTTTATGTTTAGGTCCCAATGTAATAGGTGGCGAGCCTATTGCCATTAACCGGGCACTTATAAACCTGCGATAAATACACACATAACTTCGAAAAGCATCGAAAAGTCATTGGTGTGTGCCACCGGTGGATAAATTAAAAGATTTAATATATGGCTGGCAAATAGAAGATAGCTATGAACTGTATTATTTTCTATATTATGATTTATCATTAATAAATTTTAGATTATCATGGGACAATCAACACCTAAACTTATAAAATAATTGCAAATTGGTGCCCAATTAATTAAAATTGTATCAATTGCTGCACATTTTTGTAGTGTTATGCATTTTGATGCTGAAAACAGTATTTTGGATACTGTTTTTTTGTTGAACAGTAAACAGTATAATTGGGTGTAAAACAGTATAATACTGTTTTAAACAGTATGGTTGGCAACCAGAGCGTCATCCTGGGGTGAGAGGCACTGCCGTCCCCGTTGCCCAGGGTGCACTGCATGCAGGTTCCGGGCCCACACCTCAGATAGATAGTACCTACCTATAGATTATTATTTGTTTCTATTTTATTATTATCACTTATCCCACTTAATTATTATAGGTTTGAGATAACATTCACTTGCATAAGTAGGTACATTTGTAGGTACATATTAGAATGTTGAAAAAAATTAAATTTGTTTACATTAATGGGAAAGCATAGCGCTGTTGTGTATACGAGGTGAAACTTTCTCTTATTTGGCTTCGAATCTTACGAAGTCAATAACTTTTGAACATTGAATACAAGCCTGATTGGTGCCACAGTGTGTTTGGTTTTTTCCTATGCCCAGAACTAAATGGAAGTTTCCTTATGTTATATCTAGTAGAATTAATGAGGCAGTAAATTTTCCTTTTAAAATAGATACCTAATAATGGAATATACGGGTGATCATTATTAACAGATCAATATTTTCCAACATTAATCTTGGGGAACTATCTACATTTTTTAAATAGACAATTTACAATTTAATTAATCAACGAAATTCCACACAGCGCTATCAAGACACAGAATCTAGACCCATGGTAAGAATAAATTATCTAGCTTGTGTTATGGGATCTAGAATGAGCATAAACATTGGAACCTATCTACCTACTTTGCTAGATTAAATATCAATTAACTTAGATGTCTCAATACATTTCTCAACCATTAGGAATTCTGACTTCACATGAGGATAAATTTGGTTAGATCTCTCTAGTTGAAAGTAAAAACCTATTTCATAATTATTTCCATGAGTGAGCTCTTGGGCTTTTTGATTTATAATATAATATTATGTTAAAGATAGGTACAGCTAATATCATTCTCAGTCGAATTATATCAGGTAGGAAATTCTGACTTCGAATGAGGATAAATTTGGTTAGAACTCTCTAGTTGAAAGTAAAAACCTATTTCATAATTTATATCCATGAGTAAGCTCTTGGACTTTTTGATTTATTATTTATTATATAATATTATGTTATCTATACGTACACCTTAAATATCATTCTCAGTCGGTCATTGGGATTAAAAGGGACACGCAATAAGCTAGTACGAGTACCCGTACTACTTATTGTAATAAAAATACAAGCCTATGCTCCACCCGCGTGGATGTCAGTTTTTGCGACTTTTGGTGTTACCACCGGTTCTACTCAAACAATAGCATCTTCTTCATCTCACCTGCAGGAGAGTGGTACAGGTGGTACTGCCGTCTTTGAGGCCTAGAGTGCATCACGTGGAAGTTCCGAACTTTGAAAGAAAAAACCTAAATGATAGGTTTCTTTTTTTCATGAGATGTCTCTTGTGTAGTAGGCAGGTACCTACTTATAAAGAATCTCACTCATCATCTAGTTGATTGCTTATGCATTCCATTAAGCGGCCTTTGCTCTTTTAAATATGCTGTCCTAGAACACATCTCAAATGTTGCGTGGCCAATGACTTCATATATTAAATGCTTATTTGTAAATTTGAATGCGCATGATCGGTGAATGCACGCGAGAGCGGGCGAGGCCGGCCGATAACCTCCCTTATGTAATCAGCCATAAAATGCGCAGTCAAACGTCGGTCGGTAGCTTAGTAGTTAAGGAATCGACCTTAAGATCGAGAGGTCCCGAGTTCGGATCAAGTGCCAGCAATTCAGCTTAGCTGGAGGGATTAACTGGTATTTTCGGTTAGATTCGGCAAGTCTCTAATTAGACTCTTTCACTCTAGCAGAAGCTGGCCGGGGCGGCGCGGCGACGCGATGCCGGGAACAAAAGGGGAAGTATCCCCTGTTGTTCCCGGCATCGCGTCGCAGTAGTTCTCGCGCCTAAGGTAGGGTTGCCATACGTCCCCGTACGCCGGGACATGTCCCGGTTTGAAGCATGGTGTCCCGGCGTCCCGGCCAATTAGCAAATTGTCCCGGTTTAAAAATCATAGTATTATATTAGAGAGCTGGACTTGGTAAACAGTAATATTATACCTACAATAAACGCGACTTACTACTTCTTTCTTTCTTCTTTCTGGATTGAGCGATGTAAGCGATAACATTTTTTCCGTACACGATTAAGTTAATGAGTAATAAAGACCCTGGGAGCAATCTGTTGTACGAGGAAGAAGCGGTGCTGGAGAGATGGGGCTCATACTTCCACGACCTGTTGAATAAGCAGCTTAAAGAGGTGCAACCACCAGACCTCTTTCCGAATAATCAAGGACTAGTGCCACCGTTGACGCCTGCAGAAGTACTGCCATTCGCCGCATGAAGAACCGGAAAGCTGTCGGACACAACGAGGTCCCCATCGAGGCTTGGTAGGCAATGGGTGGTCGTGGTGTGCATTCTAACAAATCTGTATAACCACGTACTCCTCACTGGTGAGATCCTGAGCCAGTGGAGACTGAGCATCATTGCGCCAGTATTCAAAGGCAAGGGATCGGTGCAAAAGTGTGGCAGTAACCGCGATCGACTCCTGGATCCGACAGGAGAGTACATCCTCGGAATGTCAGTATGGGTTTCGTCCTGGGCACGGCACCATGGATCCGGTGTTCGCCCTAAGGATTGTGGTGGGGAAATACAGGTCGAAGAACACGCTCCTGCACTGCCTATTCTTAGACATGGTGAGGGCCTTCAACTGTGTTCCTCGCGCGGTGATCTGGTGGGCACTGCGGGCTAAGAGAGTTCCAGAGACTTACATTGACACCATCCAAGACATTGTATCATGATTCTGGTTCCGTGGTTCGCTTTTCGACTGCTGTTGGTGACTCGAAAGCCTTCCCCATCACCGTCGGAGTACACGAAGGATCCGTTCTTACTTGTTCAGCGTGGTATTAAACGTCTTGTCGGACAGTATCAGAAACCCACATGAGCAGCCTCCGTGGTTGCTCATGTATGTTGATGATATTGCGCTGATGGACGCGGACAGGAGCAGATTGGTGCGACACGTGAAAGTGTGGAAGGAGGCGCTGGAGAACGGTGGTCTGAAGCTAAATGTAGCGAAGACAGAAAGCTTAGCGTTAAATTCGACAGATTCCACAGCCGACCGCATAGGCGATGATTCGGTTTAAGTACCTGAGATCTGTATTTCATGTGACCGGTGAAATCGACTACGACGTCAGGGCACGCATTACTGCCGCGTGGGCCAGGCGGTGAGAAATGACTGGCGTCACGTGTGATCCCAAAATGTCAGTTAGGTTGAAGGTCATAAGACGATCATTAGGCCTGTCCTCTTACCGTCTCGCTGCTGGAGCGACACAAGCAAGAGCCTGCGGGTCACGGAGATGAAAATGTTGCGGTGGATGTGCGGCGTCACGCGTAAAGATCGTGGGAAGAACTCCGCGGCTGCCCTCATGTCCGTGACATCGCAGATAAAATGCAAAAGAGCCGCCTTCGCTGGTGCAGTCACGTCTTGCGGCAACCGCCAGTCTACGTGGGTAGCAAATACCTAACAATGGCACCCCTGCCGGGTCCAGGTAGAAGGGGAGAACCAAGAAGACCTACTGACCTACCCCTGGCTTGACGTCGTGGAGAGTGATATGTGTGCAAATGGTCTGATGCTCTGAGGTCATTTTGGCCACGGATGCAATCGGGAGAAAACGTCTACATGAAGATGATGTTTAAGTTAATGTTGATTTCGTCAAAATATTTTGTAAAATTACCTATCAGACTCATCATCGCTTTTCTTACCCAACTTTGCGTTGAAATCTCCCATAACAACAGTGAAGTGGGTCTTAGACGTATGTATGGCCCTACTTACGTCCTCATACATAGTCTCCACTTCATCATCTGGGCGTTTCGAGGTCGGTGCGTACACCTGAATGACCTTCAGCGAATACCTCTTGGATATTCTGAGTATTAGGTATACAACCCTGCTCGACACACTTTCGATGGTAATGATGTTGTTAATGAGGGATCTGTGAACGAGAAAACCGACACCACCTTGCGACTGCTGGTCGCCTTCCCGGTGGTAGAGCAGGTTGCCGGATCTTAGGGTTATCGTGTCCTCGCCCTCTCTACGGACTTCAGACAACCCCACAATATCCCAGCGCAACTTACTCAACTCTTCTTCCAGCTCAGCAAGCCTCTCGTCAGTCCTCATCGTGCGTACGTTGTGCGTTACCAGGGCCAGTCGTCGTTTGGGGTGGTAGCCGGATCTCTGCCGGGGATTCTTAGCACCCCCTGCTCCGCCGTTACCCTGGCCGCTACCGGAGCCAGGTCTAGCGGAGCTGCCGGGGACTAGGGGCCTGGTCCTATTTGTGCCTGTCATAGGGGGAGTTTGCCCATAATCGCCACGCTGGGCAGGCGTGTTGGCAATCGCAGGACGTAGCTTCGCGGCGAGGATGCTGCTGCCCATCCTCGCCCTGTGCCATTTTAGCTACGCCGATTTGATATGGTTATACCGCCATTGGTCGGTTCCGCTGTACCTCAGTCGGCTCCTACGACACCTGGTACTAGAGGGGGGTACTATTCTACTCTGCCGGTACCCCACGGCGATGATGAGTTGAGAGTAGGGCAATTTGGATATGGACAACGGAACCCGCGGGGACAGAGGCTGGCTGCCTTTCTGGAGAAAGAGGGACTCTTCATGATGAACTCTTTCTTTCAGAAGCCGCCGCACAGGAAATGGACCTGGATGAGCCCTGATGATTCCACGAGGAATGAGATAGACTTCATCATGACCAACGAGAAACGAATATTCAGTGATGTCTCCGTGATCCACAGGGTGAAAACCGGTAGTGATCACAGAATCGTAAGAGGCACATTGGGTATTAACGTTAAACTCGAAAGGTCCCGCCTGATGAAGTCTACACTCCGACCTACTCGTGTCCAAATCCAAAACCCCGAGAACTTTCAGCTTGAGCTTTCAAGTCGCTTTGATTGCCTAGAGAACTTTGCGTCGGTGGACGAGATAAACAACAGGCTCGTAGAAACTGTCCAAACGGTGGGCTCTAAGCACTTCAGACCCCGCCGTTCAAATAGACCTCAGAAACTCTCCGATCACACCCAAAAACTCATGGCTAAACGACGCTCACTTCGACTGCAGTCTTCCGATGATGCAGAGTCATATAGGCAGCTCAACAGACAGATTTCCAAATCTCTGCGACACGACATACGTCTCTTTAATACTGAAAATATTAAAGAGACAATCGAGCGGAACAAAGGCTCCAAAGTGTTCGCAAGAAATCTGTCTGTTGGGCAAAGCCAGTTGACTAAGCTGAAGAGAGAAGATGGCAGTATAGCGTCGACCAAGGCTGAGGTTTTGGAGGAGATCGAAAGGTTCTATGGACAGCTATACGCTTCGGTCGCTAATCCTGCTGGCAACATGGCGACCGACCCAAGAGCCAAGTTGACCCGACACTTCACCGAGGATATCCCGGACATCAGCCTGTACGAGATTAGAATGGCCCTAAATCAGCTTAAGAACAACAAGGCACCGGGTGACGACGGAATCACTTCAGAGCTTCTGAAAGCGGGTGGAACACCGGTACTTAAAGTCCTTCAGAGGCTTTTTAACACCGTCGTCCTCGAGGGCATAACGCCAGAAGCGTGGAACAGAGGCGTGGTGGTGCTGTTCTTTAAGAAAGGTGACAATACCTTACTGAAGAATTACAGACCCATCTCGCTTCTGAGCCATGTGTACAAGCTGTTTTCAAGGGTCATTACGAACCGTCTCGAGCGCAGGCTTGATGACTTCCAGCCTCCCGAACAAGCCGGTTTCCGTAGAGGCTACAGTACCATAGACCACATCCATACGCTGCGGCAAGTTATACAGAAGACCGAAGAGTATAATTTACCACTTTGCTTAGCGTTTGTGGACTATGAGAAAGCCTTTGATTCGGTCGAGACATGGGCTGTGCTTGAGTCTCTCCAGCGGTGCCGTATTGACTATCGGTACATCGAAGTGTTGAAGTGTTTGTATAATAACGCCACCATGTCGGTTCGAGTACAGGAACAGAGTTCGAGGGCGATCCCTTTGAAAAGAGGCGTAAGACAGGGAGACGTGCTATCTCCGAAACTGTTTACGGCCACTTTGGAGAATGCCTTCAAGCTCCTGGAATGGAAAGGATTCGGCATCAATATTAATGGCGAATACATCACTCACCTCCGGTTTGCCGACGATATTGTAGTCATGGCAGAATCGATGGAAGATCTCAACACGATGCTCGAAGGCCTCAACCGAGTTTCTCAACAGGTGGGTCTTAAAATGAACATGGACAAGACAAAGGTGATGTGCAATGCCCATGTTGTACCTACCCCGATATCTGTTGAGAGCTCGATTCTTGAAGTTGTTGACTCGTACGTCTACCTAGGACAAGTAGTCCAGTTAGGTAGGTCCAACTTCAAGAAAGAGGTCAATCGCCGAATCCAACTCGGCTGGGCAGCGTTCGGAAAATTACGCAATGTCTTCTCGTCCGACATACCTCAGTGTCTCAAGTCGAAGGTTTTCGACCAGTGTGTGTTACCAGTGATGACTTATGGCACTGAAACGTGGTCCCTCACTATGGGCCTTATGAGTAAGCTCAAAGTAGCCCAACGAGCTATGGAGAGGGCTATGCTCGGAGTCTCTCTGCGAGATCGAATCAGAAATGAGGAGATCCGTAGAAGAACCAAGGTTACCGACATAGCCCAGCGGATTAGCAAGTTGAAATGGCAGTGGGCAGGGCACATAGCACGGAGGACTGATGACCGATGGGGTCGAAAGGTCCTCGAGTGGAGGCCACGTATCGGCAAGCGCAGCGTAGGACATCCACCCACAAGGTGGACAGACGACCTCATAAAGGCCGCGGGAACGCGCTGGATGCGAGACGCTTCCAACCGGTCCTATTGGAGATCTATAGGGGAGGCCTATGTCCAGCAGTGGACTTCCTATGGCTGAAATGATGATGATGATGATGACCTATCAGAAGTTAATTCTGATAATTTTTCGCCTTCAGAAAAAAAACAGAAAGCCTGAGTCGCTGCCCGCTGGTATTTAATGGCAGTGTTAAAAGTTGTTTTAAAACTTTGAAAGTTACCTATTGTTGTAAGAAAAATTTCAATTTTTTCTACCTTTACTATTTTTTCTTCAAATGTCCCGGTCTGGGTCCTCACACTTATGGCAACCCTAGCCTAAGGGGGCCATTTCGAAACCGGAAATGGCCCTGGATTAGCTAGTGTGCGAGGGATATGTTTTAGACAATCTTACACCACGATTCTGAAGACCCAAGACAGCATGCGGATTAAGACGGTTCGAGTCCGTCATAACCGCCCCTGCCGATATACCTACCCACTCGAGCGAATTTCCACACGAAAATAAAAGCTAGTGAGTATTCTTTAAAAAAACGTCTACACATCGAACTCAGAGCGTGGGGTCTTTGATCTTGGGACGAATGCATAACAGTCAACGGAGGTGAAAGATAAGGGTCTATCTAGAAGTTTAATTTATACTGTGCATTTTTTACAAGATTTCTTTATATGTATCCAAAAATAATCAGACGATCTTAGAATGGTTGTCCCCACCAAGATTTTTGCCCTTACTAATAAAAAAATGTACAGGCTGTATACGATATAATTAAATACCTATACAGCTTTCCATACAAAATTTTGACAAAACAGCGGTATATACCCTGTGTAATTTTTTTATTAGTACCTAATGGTCAGAGACTACAGATCGAGGTACTTTACTCTCGTGGTTAAGCGGCAGTCGCTTCCTTAAAAGCTAATCAATAAATAATACCTATATTATTATGTTATTTAATATTATATTAGATATATTTTAAACTTAAATGAATTCCTGTTCTCTTGGTAACCCCATAACTTAAGAACGTCTCTACCGATTTCAATCATGTTTTTGAAGCTTTTTAATACTTTACGATAAAAAAGCTTAGAGCCTTTACGACTGCAGAAGCGAAGCCACGGGCAAAACAGTTAGTAAACAACATTAAAACACAAAGTAATATCGATGGAATTTATTCAAAAATATACAATAAACATGGCACTTTATCGAACAGCCAATTTATATTTTTAAAGTATTCGATGATTCAATGTCAACAAGGAGACAAATTATGTAGGACGCGTTGCATAACAACAAACAATTTAAAAACATTAAAAGGTATGTCAATATACAGCTACTCCATAATCTTATATCAATATTTAAATGCTTCAAGGTGTGTAGGTACCTACTGATTTGTAATATTTTTACTTAATTTATTAAATATGTAAATATAATTGGATGCAATGCTAATAATGTCATAGTGTAGATTTTATTAGTAAATCGATTTTTTAATATCCTTATTTTAATAAAGTACCTACATACTTTTTAAGTAGGTAAAGTACGCGGCTGTTGATCTACTTAAAGGCGGGAAGAAGAGTGAGAATCCGTCGAGATCGGCTCGCACTCTTCTCTCAAGTACTCTTTTATTCATAGGATCGGCTTGGTTCGGTTTTCTGGCGTCCTTTCTGTCGCAGATCGGATTAACAGTTGGCTAACTTTATATACAACAGAACTGTTAGTCAGATATGCGATCTTTAACTTCATCATAACTTTTTTTTAATTCCACAAGAGAAAGCTTTATAAAATTGAAGTAAGTCGATCTTTGTAGACTCTCAGTCTTATTCCCGACGTGCCATACCAAAAGCCCGGACTTGTAACTATTTTCAAACAATAAATTTTAATTAAAATATTAAAAATATATCGTTGCGGTCATTCAGATACTGTCGCCCTCAAAAGTATCCATGTGGTTACACTTCAAGTTACTGAAGGACCTACGGTCCTCGAAAATCTTTCATGAAATTTAATAATAAATAAAACTAAGTAGGTATCGTGTATACCTATGGGAGATTGTAAAAATACTTACACATCAATTCTACTTATCATTTCAAATTAAAGATAGTTTCTAACTTATGTAGCTTTCAGCAAGTTTTAAAGACGACTGTACAGTAAAAGGTCTTAAATATAAAATAAACGCCAGGCAGAAAAATCTCTTCGACACACCTACAAGATATCAAAAGAGAAAACTGTCTTGTCATTAATTATTACGTCAACGGTACAGAAAATCTCTCAACACACACTGTTTTTTTAATATTTGTAATGGTCACTTTTGGACGTGTTTAGATATTTTGTTGCTGACCGTGATTTAAATAGCCACTTAGACAATACTTCAACCTAGTAAATAAAATTCTTGTTTGAAAAATTACAATAACGCATTTTATCTATTGAGATTATTGTTCATCAAAAAGCCCTAAGTCAGTAAGTATCAATATATTGGACATATTAAATACTAAGGCTAATTCCACACTGAAGAATAATTAAATCTATAAAAATGAAAATTATTCAAATAATTTCATCACGTGAGTTACAATATATGACACTAATTATGAACAGAGCAGAGTTGAAATTTACACTTAAATGCCTGGTTCAAAATGCAATATCTGCAGGTCTAAAATAGCCGCTTTGGATGTTTCATTAAATGATCATCTTAATTGTCAGATTTCACTAATCGTAAAATGGTTACTTTTGATGAATCATATAATGAAGCTCATAATGTTCATCATCTTATTTGACAGTTTTGTATGAAGATGCGTAAAATGGTCTAATTATAATGAGTCATTCATAATGTCAAATTCGGTGAAATTCGTGACGTATTGAATGTTAACACGGATTTACTTTTTAGCAGATTTTAGCCTTCATATTGATGTTTTCATAGTTATTGTTGTAATATTAAACCTCACTAAGATGTTTAGGGCACAATTTAACTCCACTCTGTTTGTCCACACAACTATTTATTGACGGCCGAGGCTTTGGCGTAGACTTTTATTTCAGGTTATAAGGTCTGAGTTGCTCCTACAAAAGTCAAGCTTTGGCGACGGGGTCGTGTTGTCCCCCCTTCATTTATTTAATAATAATTGATTATTGCTTGCTACGCGTGATTTGATCTTGTCAAAACTTTGCAATTCAACCGGACCTTGCGCTGTGATGATGAACTTCCAAATTACATGAATTAGAATAAATATCCAGTCTCGTCCACTTAGCCAGTCCAGACTCAGCCTATACATGGCTCAAGTCAACAATAGTGCCCGGAAAACGGCAATAGGCTACGTGGGACCCAATACAAAGATTGGTGAAATGTGGATGTAAAGTCACCTCTGCCTAACCCTCCGGGGATAAAGGCGTGATTGTATGTATGTATACTATGTATGTAGAATAAATATTCAAGTTATGCTAGAGTTTTTCCATACAGGGAACGGCCCACCAGTGTAAAGGGCCCAGTCAACAGGCAAGGCGCTGAAGCCTTATTTAATTTGTGAGGCATCTACAAATAATTATATTATTATATAAATGACCAAGACAGTCTAATGTCACAGCTAATGTTGCCTAATGCAAGCCTAATGGTGGTCCACATGTTCTGGATTGCACCTCAAGTTTTTACCATCTAGCGGGGTGCAGTAAATTGACAGACAGTAGGTATATAAAAAAATGTGAAAGGCCTTAGATTCAACCTCGATAACTTTGACTAATATACCTACCTACTTAAGCATAATAAACACTATAATGATCATGGAGGTAGAGGTATATAGAAATATAAATATTCTCATTCGCATATTTATTTAAAAATAAAACTTTTTATTTATTTATTCATTGCATTTTATGAAAACTTACAGCTAATAAATTAACATTAGGTACAATACAATTATTGTTGTTATCATCAGAAACTTCGTCCTGCTCCACCAGTGGGATTATTCAGAACCCCGTGTCATCCCTTTAAATTAATTTATTGATTTCCAAATATCTTATGGGTATTTGCAGGATTTGTTCATATTTATAATTACTGCTCCACTCCTCTAAGTAGTAGCATGATATATATAGAAGAGTACTCTGTGTGCCTTCTAGGCTTTTACACTGTTGTGTTTATATCCAGCCATCGCTCTGCCATCCCGTTGCCCGTCTACCGTTTTGCCATCATTAGTTTCGTGCCTGCACCTTGTGTAAAGATGCCTTTGCATCTAACCACAGAAACACAAACACATTCAATGTTTTTTGTAGAAGTAACTTGATAAATTCAATTCATAATGAATGGCTCTGTGCTTTTAACATCAATTCTGTCAATGTCCCGTAGTAGAGCTATTAACGCAGGATATAGAGTGGCCTCGATTTTGACTGGCTGACTCGAGTTTGTTAGTTACTTCCCACAGGATCCAAACAAAAGGACAGTATTTTGCTTTTGTTTATACGCCACCGTCGTTCCCCCATTACGTTGCCCGTCTACCATTCTAACATCATTAGTTTCGTGTCTGCACCTTACTTTAGACGCCTCTGAATCTAATCACAGAAACACAAACACATTCAATGTTTTTTGTCGAAGTAACTTGATAAGAATAAGAAACATAAATAAACATTGAAACCAAGTTTTGACAACAGACAGTTTTGAAATGTCACGTCAGGCAAAAATTACCACACCAAAAATAAAAATAAAAATTGGAAACAAATTGTAGTTTTAGCGTTATTTTTCTTTTAATTCATGTTTATTAGATGGAAATCATGAACTATTGATATATAGAACATAATAACTACCATTTTACGCTCTATAATGACAAAATCATAATGTAGTAAATACCGTAAAAGCACGATTCGGCGAATCCTTATATTTTTTTCGTCATAGCAACACCAATAACAAATATGAAACATATTGCAGATGAAATATGAATGACATATTAAAAAATGTGGTCATTTTACAATCTATAAAATATGTCACCAACTAATCTGCAAATGAATGTCATTTTTAGATGAAACATCCAAAACGGCCATTTTAGACCTGCTGAACGCTTTTCGTACATTATTAAATTCCAATTTGGCGTTTTACAAATCGAACCACGTTAAGGAACTACGTAGGTAAGTATAACCAATAAAACTTCTGCAGTTCGGTCTTTTAGCCGAAATATTTAACTTACTAAAGAGAAATTACAGATTAATTACTTTGGTCATAAAATGAGACTTTTAAAATAAATCATGTAAATATTTTCAAAAAAAAATCGTATTATTTTGCTTACATTTTCTTCATATTCACGATAAACAGTCAACGCTTCCGCTGAGAGCAAAGCAAATGAATAACAACGTTAAAGTCAAGTGCAAGTAAAAAAAAATGGCCAGTGCTGTTGTAACGGGATAGAATGTCACATTATCGTATTGTTGTACATATTGATAAAGGGATAACGTTTTAAGTATTAATTTAAATATCTAAAAGATGACGCTGTTTTAGTTATAAGAAAAACATTAAAAAGAACGATTATTGGTATTAATAATGTTGAATTGTTGAATTAAAATTGAGGAAATAATCTGTTCTAAAGAAAGAATCTAATAAATGGAATTAAGTAGATAAGGAGTTAACGGAATGAGTTGTTTATTATAAATAAGTTATTGAAGATTATCAGTGGATAATTATTTATTATTACAATAATAAAAAAAATAGTTGAAAATTAATCTTATTAATGAGGTATTTATAATCTTGAGGTACAGTATGTCTATACCGTACAATTTGTTGCCGTATATAATTAAATGTATGAAGGAATGGTTGTGCTAAGAAAATTAAAAGATAGTGAATAGTTAGTTAGGAATTTGATGATAGTTATTTATATAAAAAAAATTGTTAAAAGTAAATGATGGGGGTCGTAGTTTAATTATATAAATAAATTTGTTAATAGTAAATGATGGGGGTCGAAAATTTAATTATATTAATAACAGTAAGTGTTGGGGGACGAAGTTTAATTAATTTAACAATGGTAAATGATGGGGGTCGTTAATCTAACTAAATAAATAAATCCAGTAATAGTAAATGATGGGGACGTAGGTTGATGAAACTTCACATAGTCAAAATTTAAGTATTTTTATTATACAAATAGTTGAATTAGAAAGGTTATTAAAATTAGTATAGTGATAATTAACATAGAATATTATGTATGATTAGGATGGGAATATTAAAACGCTAATAGTAGGGTTTGTATTATTAAAAAAAAATGGAAGTTAGGATCGGTGGGAAGTGACATTATTTGTCTAATGTCAAATCTCATCAATCATCAATTTAATTGAGTTAATTTAATCTGAGTGGAAATTGATTTAGTGGTAAAAGATTGGATTATTAAAGAGTGGATTATTTGAAATATTAATAAGTAGTGAAGAAAATGGTTAAGCCTAGTAGGCAGAGGAAAGTGCCAGTTCGTTTTAGGGAAGAAAGGGCAGCAAATATAAGAACAGATAGTTCAGCAGAAGTAGAAATGAATTTGATAGAACCCTCAGTTTCCGCTTCTCAACAAACAAGGGTAGTTCGTAGGCCGAATAGGAAATTTATAGAGAGAAACAGGAACGTAAATTCCACCTTGACGACTGTTATATTTAAACGATTGAATCGGGCCATTGAAATTTCGTTGGAGGGAAATAATCTTTTACGTGAGGAACAGGAAATTCCGGTCATATCTCAGACAACAACTAGCGAAAATATGGAACACAATAAGAAGGGGAACGCTTCTAATTTTAGGGGAAATGCAGACCAAGAATTTTATAGAAGTGTGAACTATCATATTAGAAATGTTACAATAGATAAACCAAAATTTGGAGATAAAGTAAATATTCATCCAGTAACTTTTCTAGAAGACTTGGAAATTTATTTAAGAAAAATCGGACATAATGAAAACCAGTTGGAAATCTTACAAGAATGTTTAATAGGAGAAGCTAGGGAATGGGCAAGAGTTTTCAATGTACGGTGGAATACCTTAGAAGATTTTAAATAAGACTTTTTAACTACCGTACCTATTGGGGTGAATGTAAGCAAAATGAATTAAGACGAGTATAGTAAATGGAGTATGGGATCGTGAAAAATATCCTTCAATGTTGGGTTATTTCTTAAATTTAGCGGGGAGAGCACAAATGCTTACATATAAGATGTCCGAGAAACAATTAGTGGGAGACATATTTAGGCAATAATAATAATAATAATAATAATAATAAATATTCTACAACATTCTACACAACGCTATCTAGACCCATGGTAAGCTTAATTAGCTTGTGTTATGGAATCTAGAATGCGGATATACATACTTATATACTTTTTTTTTTTTTTGTAAATACATACATAATATACATAGAAACACCCAGACCAATGCAAATATTTATATTCATGCATACAAATATTGGCACTGAGCGGGGATCGAACCCGCGCCTCCTGCGTAGCAGCCGCGTTCACTACCGCTACGCCACAGAGGCAGTCCATTTCCAAAATATGTCCAACAAGGTTGGTATACCTCTTAAATAGACACAGTAATAGAAGCGGTAGAATATTTGAGAGGAATGGACGATATTGCCAACCAGTATAATGGAGTAAAACAACCTGTGTCTGGAAAAGGGAAATAAACGGATAAGAAATTTAAGGATTATCGGCAAGGATATAAAAAATGGCCAAAACCTTCAACAAATCAAAATCCAAAGGAAACTACGGCGGCGTTAGCTTCGGTTGAGAGTGCTACAATAATGGAAGAAACAGAAGAAGGGTTAAACTAGAGGGGATTGGAAATTCGGCTCTCGGTCCAGTCTCAATTACAGGGAGCAAAGCATTAGAAATAATGTATAAAATGGGTTGGAAAGTAGGTTCTTCATTGGGAGTAAATGGAAACGGAATTAAAACACCTTTAACTACTATATTAACTAATAGGAATCGCACAGAAGGATTAGGTTATAAAACATTAGAACCAAAACAGCTAAATATTTTGATATTTAGCTGTTTTGGTTCTAATGTTTTATAACAGATAGTAAATTTGTTTAAATGAGTAAATAGTATTAAACAAGAGGAATTGCTAGATTCAATAAATGCAATTCAACACTACCCGTGTTTGAGGAGAAGTCAAATAAGGAAATAAATTTTAATTTCACTTCAGAAGCTGTGGTACGAATATTTGAGCGTGAAGTGATAGCTTTATTAGATACGGGTTGTGACATTACAAGTATATCTGAGGAGTTTTTGGATGAATTGAGAGCTGACGAGAATCACGATATTCCTTGGTTGCCAATTAAACCGTTTAATATTAAAACAGCTGTAGGTCATAAAAGTGGGGAAATAAGGAAGGTGGTTTTACTACCTTTAATGTTAGGAGAGTTTGTACAGCAAACTGGATTTAGGTTTCGATTGGATAAAGAAGAATGAAGTGATGCTCAATACAGGCTGAACAAAGATCTGTGATACCATTTTTAGAGAGAAGTAATGGTGAAAGTTTTAAAGAAATGCAAGGGTTATTAACTAGACAGGATAGACAAAATAATATTAATTGGTCATAATTAGAGAATGATCTCAATTTAGAAGATAGACAAAGAAAAGAATTGTCAAATTTATTGCAAAAATTTGATAGCTAGTTTACTTCTCAATTAGGGAGGGCAAACTGTTATCAACATAAAATAGTCATGAATTCAGAAGTACCGGTTATAAGGAAAAGTTATCCTGTACCGTATGGTGTTCTATAACAAGAATTGAAGCTAAATTAAATGAAATGGAGGAATTGGGTATTATTAGTAGATCAGCAACTCCATATTGTAGTCCATTAACTTTTACAATTAAAAAAAAAATTATTAGAGTGTTGCTAGATGCTAGAGAAATTAATAAATAATGGGTGTTTTTTCTAGAGGTATAGAACTTTAAATTGCAATAAAACAACGATGGATTATTCGATTGACATGAATTTTATTAATCCGCAAGATAATCTTGTGGCATTACATTTTAAATATGATTTCTGGCATATGACCGCCACGGCAGGCTCGGATGTAGTCCATTTATTTATCCATCGTGTTATTTTTGCATTGTACAACTTCCAAAGTTGTACAATGCAAAAATAACACGATGGATAAATAATATTGAGAATTTCCAATATGAATTTCAACATATTAAGGGGAAGGATAATATAGTGGCAGATGTATTATCACGATATCCACCGGAGGAGGGAATTTTAGAGGAGGAAAGGAACAGAATTCCAAGTATTTTATATATGGAGTCTAATCAAAATAAGGAATTGTTAAAAAGGTTAAGTCGGATAGTAGAATATCAGAGAGAGGATGAGGAAATAAACAGGTTAATTAAACAGATTAAGGTTTCAACTGACGCAGGGAAGTCATTAAAGGGGTTGGTTAGTAAATGTAAATTGATAGATGAAGTTTTGGTTGTTTCTATATTTTTACCAGGCGAACTTAGAGAAGAGGTAGTTAAGCAGGTACATTTAGAAATGGGACATCAGGGTAGTTATAAAATGCTAAAATACATAAAACAACGTTTTTATTAGAAAGGTTTGACTTAAAATGTAAAACAGTTAGTTAAAATCTGTAATATTTGTCAATTAACAAAACATTCTAATTCTAATAAGGTGGGGCCTTGCTGTCCTAGAATTACTAAAGATATAGGAGATTTACTTATGGTGGATATTTACGGTCCATTGCCAACTGGGAAATTTGGAATGAATTATATATTAGTTTTTCAAGATTCGTTTAGTAAATTTGTGAAATTTTACGTTTTGAGGAAGGCTACAGCTAAAGCAGTATTAAGCAAGGTAAAGAAATTTTTGGAAATTATAAAACCAAAAGTAATAATGTCAGATAATGGTACACAATTTACTAGTCGAGTGTGGAAGGAAGGAATGGCATCTCTAGAGATCAAAATAATTTACACAACAGTTAGGAATCCTAGACCAAATACAGTAGAGAGGGTTATTAGAGAATTGGGAAGATTGTTTAGAACTTATAATTGTATTAATCATAAGGGATGGGTAGATAGAGTGCCTAAATTGGAAGAATTATATAATAATACTATTCATGAAAGTACAGGTTATACTCCATGTGAAATAATTTATGGGACTTCTACTAAACTATCCTTTGGTGATAAGATAAAAAAGAGTAAAGATAAATTAAATATTTTACACTGTGTTTTGAAGTTGTAATCAAAGCACAGCACTGGCCATTTGTTTTTTACCAACAGGACTTGTTTTGGGAAGAAATGATCTCATGTGTTGAACATAATAATCGCAAACATTATAATTTCGAGTAGGTCTACATTGTGAACGAACCTCAATGTGGCACTGAGGATAATATTTTACTTAATTTATTCTACATCTACTTAAGTATTTTTTGAGTACACTGCAGTCTTGCATATATTTATACAATGTATTCAAGCAGTTTCTATATATACACAAAATAATCCAGTCTTTTCTTCAGATTAAAATCACAACATTGATATTATCTTTAAGAATTATCTAATTTCGTTGTTCTACTATACTTATCACTGTAAAGTAGTACTTTGTTCTCAAGTTTTGTTTTGTATAAGGCAAATGAGGGGGTAGCTTAGTTGTCTAGTTGATCCGAGTACCTATTCGCCCTAGAAAGGGATCCAGGGATGAGGTTGATGTCCTGTCTTGGGTGTGAGTGCTGACATTTTCCAACTTAAATATAAATTGCAATATAGGTAGGTACGCACTACTGGTATCAAAATTTCATACATTTTAATTTAATTATGGAATAATTAAATTAAAATCTTACGAAGTACGAAGTTCGCCATATTCCCGCTGCACTATGAAGTTCGTAATATAAAAAAGTTAATAGTTAATATATATAATAAAAAAACGTTCTATTACATTTTATTATATAGATACCTAATAGGTATATCGGGACACGTATCTTGGACCTAAATGATGAGACAAATGAGGCCCTGGGAACCACGGATTGTTTCGTAATAAATCTATGCTTGGTGATTTGACGTCCACCGCAGTAGCACCCCGTGCTATCCTTGAAAAGACACCCGAGAAACGTGTACTGCGTGTATAGAGCACATTTTAGGTCCAAGATATATGTACCGAGCAATACGTAAAGAAAAATCGATACAATAGTAGTTATTAGGTAGATACTTTATGAACAGATATAATCACATAATTATCAATGGTCAACAGAGCGTTAATTCCCAGTCGCATCCGAAGCTTTCAGCTCGGAGTCTGGGGTCCGCTTTTACCAGTCATAGCTACAGATTTGGCTAGACCTCGATATTTTCCGTGAATCGATTGCCATCTAACCTCCACGACCCAATGTTAACATTAGGCGATATCGAAGCTTTGCAGCTAGACCGTTGTTTTTGGACTTTTTAGGGCACCAACTACCCGTAACGACTGCCATAGATGTTCTTATGGCAACCGGGACCGACGGCTTAACGTGCTCTCCGAGGCACGACCAGACCAATGCAAATACCCATATTTAATGCACACAAATATTTGCACTGAGCGGGGATCGAACCCGCGCCTCCTGCGTAGCGGCCGCGTTCACTACCGCTACGCCACGGAGGCTGTCCCTGGCTGTAATTATCAATGGTCAACAGAGCGTAAATAGGTACATGTTTGTAGTCATCTGTGACCATTTTATTATTGATCTTTATTACGAACCTTCGAGAACTGTTCGAATTTTATTTTTAATAATACGATTATCTGACCTTGTGATGTCTTTGAGTTGTATTTTGTGTTCTGAATGATAATGCACAGTTCAAGGCTGGTTAATCGTATCTTACTATAATCTCTCATTCAAATGTATCAGCAAAGAGACTTTGATAATATTGGATTTAGATATTATGCTTTTGGTTGCGACGCAATAAGTCATTTGATCACGAGATCTAAAATGTACCTACCTGCCCTTTAATCAATCAATCATGAAATGTTCCAGAACCTGTTTGAGGAAAGAACGAGATGCACCCGGCTTGAAAGTGAAGTGGTTCGGTCCCAATGGCGAAGGGTGAAAATTTTCTGAAGGGGAGGTTTCCGGTGGAAAAAATGTAACCTCTCATGGAACGATCATAGCAATTTTGTTTGGAATCACTACCACGGCTTACCTTTGCAGAGCAAGCCGGCAGGAATCGGGTTATAGGGACCCCTCGCCATTGCAGTCCGTCCTGAAGATCATGATGAGGTCCCATCATGCACCATTTTTTTATATGGAGACTACTTAAAACTAACTTATGTCTAAAAGCTCATTATGATGAAGTTAAGTAGGTAATTGATTAATACCTACATTGAACAATCGAATAAGACATCTATTAGATGTTTTATCTACATATATTCTAATGATTTACTATCCTGAGATTCACCAATTTCAGTATAGTTTTTGTGTATTGCATTGCATGCGAAAAAGTAATTTCATTGCAATGTTTAGAAAATATTCGCGTAAACATCACAATTATTCATAGTTACACGCATTCTGTTATGCTACTAGGTTTCTGATTTTAAAGTTGTTTTGGAACCGAGTAACCAAACTATTTTATTCTGTGCTATTTGTATTAGGTAGCAAAACAGATTTTTTTCGAATGTAATTAATTTGTTACAAATATTTGGCTCCAGAGCAACTATAAAAACAAGCTCCTATACACGACGTCGAACAAATTCATACAAACTAAACTAAGTGATATAAAAAGGCATATTACTCAATTCCTTAGTAGCCAACCGCGCAGCTCTATTCAAAGTAACATTACAATGCGTATGCAATGATTCTAAGCAACTAGACTCTTTCTTACTCCACTTAGAATCCATTGCTACAGAAAAAGCTGTACAAGAGAATGTGCATAACAAGCTGATCAATATACAAACTCTCATTCTCAAAGCGTCACTCGGTTGTTCTAACAAACTCATGAAATTGAAGTTCTCTCCTTCGAATAGTATCTTTTCGACTACGTCAGCGTGTTCAGGTAAATCTTGAAGTACTGTTATGAGGAGTCCCACGATGTTCAGTACTATTCGTGGTGACTTCGAATCTATAACAATATGAAGCATTATCTACTTAAACATCTATTCAAAACACAGATATTGCGTAGATCCCTAATAAATATGAGATAAAAGCAGAAAGGTTGAAGACTTAAGTAGAAGTAAATGCGATTTTAAATCAATCAATTAGCCTATTGCAGTCTACTGCTGGACATATGCCTCTCCCAATGTGAGAGATTTCTTTTGATCCTCCACCTTCCGCATCCACTCTGTCCCAGCCACCGTTTTCAAGTCGTCAGTTCATCTGGCTAGGGGCGTCCTACCTGCCGTTTGCCTTCTCGTGGTCAGTCTTCCCTTTACCTTGTCGAAGGACCGATGGCCGTTGCAGCAGAAGAGTCCTAGAGTGGAGACTCTATGACCCGTCTGCTCCAACGGCCATCGGTCCTTCGATAGATGTGGCCAGCCCACTGCCACTCTAGCTTGCTTATTCTGCGAGCTATGTCTATAACTTCAGTTTTTTATCGGATGAACTTGTTGCGATTTACTGAAGGCTAAATAATATATGTACCAGATGTACCTATGGCATTGTAAATTATGTATCAGAGTAATTTACAAGTGGATGGAATGACTATGTGTAAGCGCCTGGTATATTTATATCTAACCATGTTATGTTGCTATGCAAAATTGATAGGCGCTTATTATTTTATTTCGATGTACCGGTAAAACTATCATTATAATTTTTTGACACAACCGATTCAGTTTTTTTAGATTCATGTTTTTTTTTTTTATATAAGGTCAATTAAAACTGCTCCTCGCTAGATGGTAAGGTGCACTCCAGAAGATACGGACTCCATTTCTGATGCTATTGGTCCCGAGGTAAACCAGTCTAGTAATATGAATAGAACAGAATTTGGCTAAGTAATGTCTTATTCAATAAATACTTACAATGTGATAGAAACTTGGTGAATACAGGATGTGCGTTGTAAGCACTGAGTGCGGCCGCGAACTGACGCACGCCGCGACACGAACGTACGCACAGCCAGGCACAAACTTCTAGCATGCGACCCACGCCTTGGACTCTATGCGAAACAAGCACGAATAACATCAACTAATAGTAAAATAACATACAGACAGACAGACAGTTACTTTCGCAGTTATAATACATATAAGTATGAAGTATTGATATTGCATTTGGTTATATTAGCTGATTTTATAGTCGTTTGAGAACGAATGATTTTGGGCACGGTTTTCATCGCAATACGTCCAAAACATAAATTTGATAAAACATCACAAAATAATTATATATATTATCTTTTAAATTAATACATCCACACGACGTTCACTTTTACATATAATGTATTATAAACATTTTTATTATACTAAATCTACTTAGCTGCAATATTTACCTGTCTTCTGCCCCGTCGTCATTATCTTTACTGTCTTTCATCAGTGTATTAATGGCCGCCACGAAGTTGTACACCACTTTTGCCTCAAGATACACCTGTCGAGTTAACATAAATTTTATGATCTGATTTGTACCTGAATATTACTAACTAGCTTCCTGGAGACTTCCTCGAGTATACTGGAGGTCCCTGTTAAAATATTGACGTGACAAGCAAGACACGATGTGGTTTAGTCGATTCGATTTCGACATAGCAACTTCACCACTAGCCCTCGTGAAGATTTTCACGTCACAATTTGTTGAACGTATAACGTTAATAGTGTGTTTCCACTCAACAAAGTCTTTTTAAAAAACCAGTAGGTCAATCATCAAACATTCGCAGTAGCGAATCGATGTTTCCATGGAACACATTTATCTCAAAATCGGATCCGAAATCGGCACGTCACATTTCGGTTCGACTAAAACCTTACCATAAGAAAACCGATGTAATTAAAGGGCTAAAGACTACGTAATATAGTTACGTGCGGTGCTACGTGCTACGTGCGGTCCCGTATTATGGTAGCCTGATAGTGATGGTTCCAAAACTAAGTGTGATAGCGTACAAAACAAGTGTTACAGCGTACAAAACAAGTGTGACTAACATCCTGTATGTTGAGCAGCGTATGTCGTGGAACTGCATGCGCAAGCGCAGGCAGTGCCAATAGTGCCGCTACCGCGCCGCATACGCGCCCGCCACCACTTGCTCTCGCCGCACTGCCCACTACACCTATCACCATGCTCACCTGTAAATTAGAAATGAATATCTATCAATCAAGCCTGTCACAATCCACTGCTGGACATAGGCCTCTCCCGATGTTAGGAGCTGGTCAGATGGGTTGGTACAGGGTTTTATTTCGAGTTTTCTTTCTCTTGCAGTGATTTAACGGATTCTATAGCGATTTATTTGTTGTTATTTATACTCTGGAATAACAGTCTTTTTATCCCTAGAATAGGTTCTCATATGTTAGTTAGGGAATAGGATCAGAATTCCGCGCGGACAAGTATATTCATTCAAATCATTTAGAAATTTTAAGTGAAATCAAAAGTATACCTAGAGCTAACACGTGTATTAAATCTTTAGCATACTGCATAGGTTTTGAGCTGCGATGTGAGCAGTGATTTATCATTAAAGATGCACTTAATTTAGAAGCAGTTATTAAATCACCTGTTATTTACATACCATATTAAGTTGAGTAAGAGATTCAACATCACCATCCATAACTTCACTGATGTTGGACTTGAGAAATGCTTCCCATTCTTCCAATTCAATTGATGAAGGTTCCTTAACTGCAATCATTTCAAAATTTCAATTTCAATTCAAAAGCTAACTTTAGCATACACAGATATTCGTACCCGGCACATCACGAAGATAAACGAGAGTCCAATTAATTTCGGCTCGTTCGGTTTTGTAAAGAGTTCTCTCTATCACACTCCTAGCATAATATATTTATAGAGAAGTTAAACCCGTTTTTTCAGACTATACTTTATTATATTTTCAATATTTTCGTAAATGCAAACGGTTTCATTCTACTCTTCAATGACGTCGAACCGTAAGTACGCTGAGCGATAAAGAGAATATTTTACTTTTGTAAAGTCAGTCTTCTTCTTAACGTGCCAAATCAAAAAAAGGTACTGTAGTATTAGAACCATGTTTAAAATTACCTTCGCTTTTGTCTTCAGATCTAAGGATCCTGTCATTATCCGCAACTTCTTTGTCGTCAGACGTCTCCTCAATAACTTCACGTTTCTCAACATCTTCATCTTTTTCTTCTTTAGAACATTTCTCCTTATCATCTATTAAACTTGGCACTTCAATAGTAGGCTCACTAGTTCTTCTTTGAGTATCATTTTTATTCTTATCCCAACTTCTACTAAAATGAAACGATCTCTTAATACTTCTTGTCAATTTATTTCCTCCACTACCAAACCTGAGTTTATCTCTTGAAAATTGTAAAATCTTTTGTTTGTAAGAAGGCGGAACACTTTTACTGAGACCAGAGCTGACGTCACTACTACATTTTGTAGAACTTTTTGGATTCTCTAAACTATGTGACGCCGTATCTACAGACTTAGCTTTTTGTTTTATTTCTAAAATCTCTTGTTTCGTTGGCACACTGTTATTTGAACATTGCGTATCCTCAACAGGTTTATCTTTATCAGTATTAGATCTTTCTTCGTCAATTTTATCCATTTTGTTTCGGTCTGTTTGTTTTTTATTAGCTGCCATAAGCTGCGCCATATTATTTTCTAAGTTACATACAACGAGATTTGAATTATTGAGAACATTGTACTCGTGTCTGAGTAATTTTGCATTGGCGGCTGTGATTGGGTGTGACTGGTCTTCATCGTCAGTTTTAAGACTATCTCTGACACTAAAAGCACTGGTTGCTCTAACACTATCGTCGTCAGACATAGGTATACATTCCATAGCCTGCATAACTCGTACATTACGTAGGTCATGCTCTTTCGTTTCAGGTTTTGGGTCTGGTATAGTCCTGAAGAAAAAAAATTGCTTGATAAATAAAGTTAAATTGGTATCTAATTTGAAAATAATACTTTGGTATATTCTTTCCGCTCCATGCAAGTTGAATGAAACAAAATCACTAATAAGCTTGTTTTAGAACTAACCTAGCATTGCTGCTAACTTTTTCCCTCTGAAGTTGTTTAGCCTCCTGCTGACTGTGAGTTAAGGGTTTTGTAAATGGAGATTCACTCTGTACATCTTCTGGAAGTATAGTTACATGGTTCGCAACAAACGGATGATCTAGTATCTCTGGCCAGGTCATTCTCTTCATTGGATCTTTATGTAGCAACCCCTGTAATACAAAAAAAATAGAAATGAGTATGAACTTTTTAAGCAGCAAGCCAAAAATAAATAGGTCAATTCAAGCAAAGAAGCGACTCTTATTTTAGATAGACATAAAGTAGTAGTTTTATGCATATATGATTAAAATGGTGAACTAAAATATTCTATTAACAAGCTCTCATATTAAAAGTTTGATGTGGCACACATCCATAGGCCACAGTAACCACTTCCCATCAGGTGGGCTGTGTTTTTCTGCCACCCAAGTGGTATAACAAAAAAGCTGAAACATACTGGTCAAATAAAAATTTCAAGAACATATCTTGAAAATTGACTAAGGCAGCCTGAAAGAATTTGCTATATTTCTGTATCTACACTACATACATACCTGAAGAAAAGATCTAGCTTCAGTACTTATGAAGCTGGGCCACTGAACAGGCTTATGTCTAATCATCCTCACCAACTGCCAGATGGACATTGTGCAAAAAGGTGGCTGGCCAGCTATCAACTCGTAAACTATGCACCCAAGAGACCATAAATCAGCCTGAAATCATTTAAAACAATCAATTCAACTCAAATCAATTTCAACAAGGGATTAGCAATCACTTAAAACCTAGTTTTCAGTTAAGAAACTGAAAAAGTGCAACTATTAGGATGGTCATTACTGAAATAAAGTCACTTAATTTACCTGTGTCCCTTAAAATTTTACTTAAAATAAAAAAATATTAGCAAACGAAATTACGAATATACCCCTCCAGCTTAATTGCTTCCGATAGGAGTGGGTTCACATCGGTACTTATGATCTTGTTCATTCTCAATAACTTAATTCTTTAACATAGAACAGCCTGCAATTCTTAATATAAACAGTTACCTGGTGATCATATGGCTTTTCCTCTATTAGTTCTGGTGCCATATATAACGGAGTGCCTTTAATTGAGGTGAGAATATGAGTTGCATTAGTCATAATCCTTGCCAGACCAAAATCACACAGTTTGGCACATCCAGAACTGTCTAGCAAAACATTCTGAGGTTTTAGGTCTCTGAGAAATACAAGAAAATATCATTAGTAATATTATTGGATTATTGTAGGCTTAATGGCGAAGATGTGTAAACTATGTGTTGAAATCAAGCGCTTCTCGCCATCAAGGGTCACAGTTGGGCAAGAAAATGCATAATGTAAACCATTTATTAACAACATTATTAATAATGTAAATGTAAGTGAAAAAAAGAAACAAAAAAAATATCAATATTATTTAATACACAGTGTGCAATATTATCTAATTTATCAACCAACCTGTGAAGAACTCTATGTGAATGCAAGTAATAGAGAGCTGATACTAAATCCCATGTTATCTTTTTCACCTGATCTTCATTCAAACATCCTTCTTTAGCCAATATACTGTGTAACTCTTTCTCAGCATATTCAGTGACCACAACCAACTCTGATTCAGTGTCAAAACTATCTATCATACGAATAATATTTGGATGTTTCAATTGCCTTTGTATGTCACATTCTTGTCTGAGGTTTTTCAAGTCCTTTACAGACCGGCCTTTCTGTAATAAAAATTGAATGAGTTTAATATTATAGGTAACGTATAAATTGCAATTATATTATGTTAGCTGAAAGTTGTACCTATAATCTAAGGCAAAGTAGTCACAAAGTAGTGATGATTGGATTCTTATATACTGAAGATGAAAAACATCTCTAGAAGTCATTTATGACTTAAGTAATCTATTAAATATTGATAACGAACCTTTCTTATAACTTTAAGTGCTACTATGGCATTGGAGTCTTTATGTTTAGCTTTAAAAACACGACCGAAGGAACCTTCGCCAATAAATGATATTACAACGTAACTTTCCATTATGACCAGTCAAAATAGAAACGAAAGTTAGTAAAATCGTTTTTTTTACACCTAGCTGTACATAATAATTATATTCTTTAGAACACAAAACAAAAAAATATTTAAACAATAAACAATAATTCCCAAACACGAGTTTGACAACATTTACGAAATGTCATTGTCAAGTCAAGTCAATGTCAAACTGTCACTACTGTCACTTTTAATTTTTTTTTATTTGTTCCTTTCGGAACAGGTTAAGGTTCTATGACCATGCTGCCTTATCATCAGTTATTTTTATACTTAAGGTAACTGTACCAATGCTCGACACTGTACCAATGCTAGACACTTTCGAACAAAACCCAGTATTTTGAGAAAATTATCCATTTGTTTTATAAGACTATTGACTTAAAAGATGCCTAATGGTATCTATAAGATATGTTCAAACATTCGCAACACCATCCGAAGTAAATTTAGAAAGACTGTTGACAGCAAATAATGTGACTCCGTGAACACGGTCGTGTTATTTCTTAAGATTTTTGCCAAGGGTACTGATTTTTATAGGTGTGATTTTTTTGTTTATAAGTTATGATTATTACTAATTTTAGTATAAACGTTATAAATATTGAAGTTATTGACATACTTGGACCATTGGGACAATGATGTCTAGCATTGGTGTTTTCGACCAAGTGCATAATAATTTAATTTAAAGTAAAAGTATGATATATTTTAAAGATTTTATGGGCAAAAGTTAATGTCTAATTGTTGCTGTAACAGTTAAAAAAGAATGTAACGACCATGCTGTAATTAATTTGTTAAATTTTTTAGATTGAAATTTTATTTTTCCTTAAAGTGTCGAGCATTGGTACAGTTACCTTAAGGTAACTGTACCAATGCTCGACACTGTACCAATGCTAGACACTTTCGAACAAAACCCAGTATTTTGAGAAAATTATCCATTTATATTATAAGACTATTGACTTAAAAGATGCCTAATGGTGTCTATAAAATATGTTCAAATATTCGCAACACCATCCGAAGTAAATTTAGAAAGACGACAGTTGACAGCAAATAATGTGACTCCGTGAACACGGTCGTGTTATTTCTTAAGATTTTTGCCAAGGGTACTGATTTTTATAGGTGTGATTTTTTTGTTCATAAGTTATGATTATTACTAATTTTAGTATAAACGTTATAAATATTGAAGTTATTGACATACTTGGACCATTGCCCGCATATTTTGATTAGGTTTCGTAACATTTATATGCTATGTCTAGTATTGGTACAAAAAATCTTAGATGTTCCAATGATAGACACTTTGGAATAATGCCTTTATTTCATGAAAATAAGATGTTATACCTACGCTAAATGTGATATTATATACATTGAGATTCATCACATGTACCGGAAATTACTAATAATGCCCGCGCTAGCCCGCTCTAACCACGTGGATGTCGCTTATCGCATATTGTTGTAAATTTTAGCGCTGAGAGTCAAGCATTGAGCTCTGAGTCGACACTATTGAAACACTTGACTCTCTATTCGACTATCTACTCACCTTTCTCCCCTTTCCACCCTCCCCTCCCCCATTCCCTTACCCTGTCCTAAACACATGATCACTAAACCAAGGGGTGTTCTGACCTTATCGACGCGTGAGCTTTTGCATAGTGTAAAGTTGGCTCGATAGATGCCGTCCGTCCTCGGCAAATATGGATGGATACGGCCCAACGCACACCGAGCGATGCGCAGCGGCGCACATTCTTGGAATCGCGCATTCTTGGTTCAGCCATTTGAATAATATGAGGAGTGAAAGTGGCAATGTAAAATCTAATATTTTCAAAAATGGTGTGTTGGGTATTAAGTGACAGGTCATAATTTATACATCAAGATACAGCAAGTCTTATGGAAATCGGTTGTGTGGTTATACCTGTAAAAAGTGTGAATTAAAAAAAAATATTAAAAATTTAAAAAACCCCCGATCCAAAATGAACCTTTAAAAAGTAAAACCCACCTTTTGTCATTTGTCTCGTCGGGGGACCGCCGTCTGACCGTCGCTCGGGGGGAATAGGGCATACCAAGGCACTTAGCGGTTTGATATTCAATTTTGTAGAGAGAAATTAAAGTGTCTACTATTGGTACAAATAGGTGTCTAGCATTGGGACAATGATGTCTAGCATTGGTGTTTTCGACCAAGTGCATAATAATTTAATTTAAAGTAAAAGTATGATAGATTTTAAAAATTTTATGGGCAAAAGTTAATGTCTAATTCTTGCTGTAACAGTTAAAAAAGAATGTAACGACCATGCTGTACAATTGCAATTAATTTGTTAAATTTTTTAGATTGGCATTTTATTTTTCCTTAAAGTGTCTACCATTGGTACAGTTACCTTATTTGGATGAGGATGATGATAATGATAATGGTGAGTTGATGATGATGATGACGATGATGATGATTGCTGCCTCAGTAAAGTGGTGGAAACTTTACTAAAGGCTTCTTACGGAGATTTGAAACCAACACGAGAAGTCACAATCCACTCTAATATTTCACTTTCCTACTCTTGTGTGCGTTTTCCAAGACGTTATGTCTAAAATTCCACCGTATTTACACATAAAACCTCGAACTCACACTAATTTTGGAAAATAAAATACAACCGCTTATGTTTTATGTTTCTTTGATCGTGTTCGCGCCAAAACTCCTGTCACTTTAAAATTGCCAAATTATTTGCCGCGTTCAAAAAATGTAATTTGTGGAATAGTATGAATCGTCTTAATTCAAAATGGAACTATTATTATAGTTCTTCATTATTTCTCGCCTTATAAATTTTTAACGCGTGCCCCTCTTTCCATAATATGATGGAAACACCGTGCTTTTTACATGCCTAACCCCAAGTGGCTAGCGTGGTGGGGGTTGTATCTGTGGGGGCAACCAAAATTTTATTCCTCTCCTGAAAAGTTGTCTTCCGGTGTTGTTTCTATGGTTGGTGCAATGACTTCAGTGATACCTACCTAATGTCACCCTGGCCACTATTAGTGGACTAATTAACTAGTGGGTTTAATTTACAATGTTATTATAGGCACCTACCCAGGGGCGTATTTACCCTAGGGCCAAGGGGGCCATGGCCCGGGGCGGCAGGTTGCGAGGCGTCTGTCTCTGGGCGTCTTTTAGAGTCAATATTAAGGCGCCCAGACAAAGACGCTCAGGGCGGCTCCGCCACCCTCGCAACCTGCCGCCCCGAGCGTCTATCTCTGGGCACCTTTTAGAGTCAAGATTGAGGCGCCCAAAGATAGACGCTCGGGGTGGCTCCGCCACCCTCGCAACCTGCCGCCCCGAGCGTCTATCTCTGGGCACCTTTTTGAGTCAAGATTAGGGCGCCCAGACAAAGACGCTCAGGGCGGCTCCGCCGCCCCTCGCAACCTGCCGCCCCAAACGTCTATCTCTGGGCACCTTTTAGAGTCAAGATTGAGGCGCCCAGAGATAGACGCTCGGGGCGGCTCCACCGCCCGTCGCAACCTGCCGCCCCGAACGTCAATCTCTGGGCACCTTTTAGAGTCAAGATTGAGGCGCCCAGCGCAACCTGCCGCCCCGAGCGTCTATCTATGGGCACCTTTTAGAGTCAAGATTGAGGCACCCAGAGATAGACGCTCAGGGCGGCTCCGCCGCCCCTCGCAACCTGCCGCCCCGAGCGTCTATCTCTGGGCACCTTTTAGAGTCAAGATTGAGGCGCCCAGCGCAACCTGCCGCCCCGAGCGTCTATCTATGGGCACCTTTTAGAGTCAAGATTGAGGCACCCAGAGATAGACGCTCGGGGCGGCTCCGCCGCCCCTCGCAACCTGCCACCCCGAGCGTCTATCTCTGGGCACCTTTTGGAGTCAAGATTGAGGCGCCCAGAGATAGACAGCAGACGAGTCGACGGCGTATTGTGTCATATTTTGTTTGCCCAGTGTGCAACCACCCTGATGGCGTTCTCAGAGGCACCCATGAGTTCCTGCGTTCCTGAGTTAGCAGTGAGGTAGTTCCGCATTCACACCGTGGGTCCATTTCTTTTAAGAAACTCCATCTGATTCGGTTTTCGTTACTTCGGCTGACCTGCATCCGAAGTCTATTTAAGGGCTGTAAGGTGGTGTATGAGCAGCCTCTGTGCTCCCCACACGTCAACTGGCCAGAAAGGGTTCGTAAGTAAAAGAACCAGGTATGCCCACTTCAGATCCAGTCACAAATACGTCCAAGGACTTGGGTAACTCCGGCTGTGGCTTATTTGGTTGCTTTTGATTTCGGGCCATCACCATCCAGTCCTAGCCGATGTTCTACAGAAGCGGCCCCAGATCCGCGCCAAACGGAACACCGCGCCACATATCTCACTTACCAAACCATGCCCTACTTGGGTAGATACTGGCTTTCACCGATAAGTAAGCCCCGACAATGACGCGAGGATAGAGAGGCAGCCCGTGCTGAAAGAGTGCAGCTCTGATGCAGCTCCATGACAAGGCGTTAACGACGTAGGCAACAATAGATACTGCCAGCATCAACTCGCCGTGCCACTGCTTCTTTCACCAGGGCCCTCAAGCGCGTGTTGGCATCCACGTTGCTCCCGACTATATCCAAATTGATTGTCTACCAAATTCGGTCTCACTCCTGTAAGGCGCTCGATGTGGCACTTCACGAGGAATAATTCATTTAAAACACCTGCACACTGCACACCTTGTCGATCAATACAATGAGCCGGTAGGCGGATGGTAACTTTGCAGAAGAGGACCAGTTTTCCTGTCTTTCAAATTTTCTGAATCCGTCTCTACTTGAGGCATACGCTAAAGAGCCTTTCAAAACGGGATCTGAGTGCCTTTAGAGCCTAGAGTACTGCCAGGTCCAAAAGCGGTGTTTTTACTGTTGCCGAAGGCAACATGCATAAAACATCATAAAACATCTCCTTCACAAGCTATTGCTGTAGGTACTCAAGTGATTTTTGGTTGCCATATCATCTTCTACGTAGGGCGCTTTAATGGAATAGAATGCAAATATGTCCTCTTGAAGGGATTCTGATTGGGAGCCTGGGTTAGTGGGGAGATCGATGAGAGTCACTTCTCTCGCACCATAAGATAGAGATCTCACGAATCAGGCTTGAAAGTCTCTAGCAACTTCTGACGGGCCCGTATTTTGGGTCCGCCCCTTGAGTGCAGGCTAACGGTGAACGCGAACGTCACTTATGGGGAGGCAAACCTATGTGGCCCGGGGCGCCAAATCTTTAAATACGCCCCTGCACCTACCTACTAACAATCTACCGGCTTAACATTGACTTAGGCATTATCGAGATCTACAGACTGACTGCTGAGCTGTATCTAGCCTGTTTAGACTATTCTACAAATAGCATAGGTACCTATATTTTTTATAAATTTGAACACTCATAAAACGAACGAGCCACGGCGCCGCCACCACCAGCTGTACCTATATCGACATCAACTGTGCTATTCGATACGAGTTAGATTTGATGGTTTGTTGTGTATAAGCTATTTATACTCGGATTATCCGGCAACCAGCTGTACGAGATAAAACTCTGAATCGAGTACACACAATAAAACACCAAGTGGGCTAAAGTTCGGACGGGAGCATTATTTCATGTTGAAACATATCATTCCACAACCCGAGGCGTGCACAATTCTATAAACAAAACAAATGAGATCGGGCGGCGTAGGCGGCTGTGTACATTAGGGATTTTTAGTAACCCGCTATCTTTTGTTTTCTTTTCGTAAGATTGGAGACTAAAATATGTTGTAAATGTGATAAATTCTCATTAATTAGATTGTTAATGAGTTTCCGTAATACAAACTGTAGCCAAATAACAGTTATTAGTTAACTGACGTCGTTCCTTCCTACTTCTAAACAGTTCAGTAAGATAGTTTAAATAATAGAAAAAAACACACAAACACAAACTTTGGATTTATTTATACAGATTCCTCCATTATTTTATTCCTGTTTACATGCTCTTATACTTTTACTAAACGCCATGTTCGATGCCCCATCATATCCTTTGTGGCCCAAACCAACCTCACCTACATTATACTCCAGTACATCACATCTACTGATTGATGGACGAGTAGGTAGGTATACTAGGGACCTACCTATCTAATCTAGAGAAGCGAAGGAAGTTGTAGCCGAACTGGCCTGAACGCTGCTTGCAGTCGTTTTTATAATAAGTATTCAATTTTATTATTTTTAATTGTGCCAAACCAGTATTGATTTCTATTATTGGTATTATTCACTCTCAATTATTATATTATTTCAATTTTATATTTATTTATTTAACTATTCCGGGAACGATTCGTGGCGGGTTATTTGATGTGACATAATGTGACATTTACAATAATTAATTGTATGTAATAAATAATTTAACTTTTATTCTATATGTTATTTATATTCAATGAATTGTATGCTATTTTTTATTGAATTTTATAATTTATTGTATGTGACTCAAAAAATAAAAAATGCTTCATTAGACTAATAATGATTTAGACGAGAGATCATACCGAATATTCGGTTTAGTAATAATTTAACTATTTATTTAATTTTATATTTATTTATTTAATTTTTTTCGGGGGCCTCGTCCACGGGGGCGTCGACCACTGGGGGCGTAAGCCACGAACCCGAATGCATTACTATGGCATTCTAGAATGACACTCGAATCTCGATTTATCTATGGACAGATTGTATATACAGGGCGTCCCACGGCGATGCCACATGGAGGGAAAGTACCTTAAATCCTTAAGTTAGCTCATTTTACTTAAAGGAGACATCATTTTATTTTTAAAAAGAAACAAAACTGCATTCAAATATTTTTAAAAAATCGCTTGCCACACCCGGTAATCGAACCGACTAAAATCCGAAAAAGTAACATCCTGTATTTTTATGGCATCAATCGATAGTGTCAATCATAAGGATCAAATCTCTCTAAGAAACATGGTAAATTAAATGAAAGGAAGTCCTTGAAAACTAAAATTATAAATGCAATTTGGTAAAATAAAACCCTTTCTTATAAGGTACCTATCAACACTAGAGATATCTTTGATGAAATTTATTTAGTAAAATCCATACTAATATTATAAATGCGAAAGTAACTCTGTCTGTCTGTCTGTCTGCTACGCTTTCACGCCTAAACCGCTGAATCGAATCGATTTTGATGAAATTTGGTATAGGGGTAGTTTAGACCTTGAGAAAGGACATAGGCTATGTTTGGTCGCGTTGACATCCACGCGGGCGGAGCCGCGGGCAAAAGCTAGTGAGTACTAAATGAATGAACTTTGTTACCTGTTTAGAATGTAACTTTATTCGGTAACTGCACGAGGTATGTAGGTAGAGTAGGTAGTTATTTTTGGGTGCTTGATTAGAAACCTGCACGCGGTGTACCCTGGGCAACGAAAATGGCGAGAGAATTGCCCTATTGGATCAACTTATAACCTGTTAATTGAGACGGCGTGCGGTTTTAGTCGGTTTGAGTTCGACATACCTAAATACTACTGCTGACCAGCAGCGGTCTCAGCACGATAAAAAAAGAAAAGTAATTTAAATATGGAATTTTATTGTTAATATGGTATCAGATGGATGGGATGAACTTTGAGTTAAAATGTTTTATTTTGCCAAATTGAATTTATAATTTTAGGTTTCAAGGACTTCCTTTCATTTAATTTACCATGTTTTTTAGAGAGATTTGATCCTTATGATTGACACTATCGATTGATGCCATAAAAATACAGGATGTTACTTTTTCGGATTTTAGTCGGTTCGATTACCGGGTGTGGCAAGCGATTTCTTTAAAAATCTTTGAATGCAGTTTTGTTTCTTTTTAAAAATAAAATGATGTCTCCTTTAAGTAAAATGAGCTAACTTAAGGATTTAAGGTACTTTCCCTCCATGTGGCATCGCCGTGGGACGCCCTGTATAGATTGATAAATTTGACAGTTTGCCTATGCATTCTCTCCTCAAACATATCGAGATTCAGAACTGAGTAGGTACAATTCTACAATATGGGCCCAAAAGCCTGACAAAACATGCCAAAAGTCTTGACCGTTGCCAAAAATCGGGTCAAATATATTTTAACCATCCACTTGATGGAAAGGGGTTTCGTACATAAGACTCTACTTAATACATAATATTGTTATTTATTATAATATATGAAATATATAAAAAAAGTAAAATAAAATAAAAAGGAAAAAAATATATCTTAATTGTATATTTGGAAAAATCAACTAAATAGGTGGGTCCTACTTTTTCGTGCGGAGATCACCACGGATACTCCACCGCTGATCGCAAACCTACGTCGCCATCGTTTCGGGCCTCAAATAAAGGGATTCAAGGTGGTATTATATGTAACGCGTTTTCCTCGCACACTAGTAGAACTTAGCTACAACTCACTTCATAATCTTCCTTCCTCTGCATGTTGGGATTTGGCAGAGAAATAAAAGAAAATCTTCTTGCTCTTTCTTTCTACACTCCTTACAACATTTGTGTTTGCTGATTCCCTTCTACTTCTCATTCCTAATCAAGCAGACGATATCTAATATTTTGAATGAGATAAAAGGTCTCTAGTTTGAGTAAAGTTTTGTTTTAAGGTGTTACAAAGTTGTGTAATCAATTTCATGTGGCCTTTACTGAAATACTCACAACACTTTCTGTTTTTTTTAAAGGCCTCCTCAATATCACTTCACCTCACCTAGTCACACACGCTCACATCACAGGGATCGTTTGAGGATGTAAGTAGAGGGAAATTTGAACAGAGCACTCGAGGAGCTAAGTGTCTACTACGAGGAAAACACAATAAAGCCAAATCCCTTCAAACACAGTCGTGCGCATTCCATCTCAATAACGGGCAGGCAAACCGAGAGCTGTGTGCATCCAGTGGCGTGGCGTCTCCATAAACCACTGTAAGCACCCCAAATACCTGGGAGTTACGTTGGACTGATCTCTGACCTACCTACCTCGCCTGGTGGGAAGCTTCAGGCAAAGTCTTCGCAAAGAGGGTCACCATGGCAGATACCAACAATTTTTCAGTGATGTTGGATATACAGAGATCCGATTCTTAGCACTCCATGGATTCACCGTGCGGTCGCCGGGTCCATAGCGTGATACAGAGAGGAACACCGTGACGGGGACTGGGACTTGCGACCCAAATGTAGGTTTAGGGTGGCCACCTTGTGATGCATCAGCGCTCACCTCCACCGTCAGTAGTGTTCCCCCCCCTACCTATCCAAATTTGGTAAGATCCTATCAATGCCGCTTTTGATATTCGATTTAGTAGGAAGAGCTTACTGAAGCTCTTGGCAATCCGAGGTCTTTAAGTAAGTTGTACAGGGATTTAGCTGGAATTCCCCTTGCTCCTACTTCTACGGCGTAGAGTTTAACCACGTAGCCATTTTTTTTTGTTAACTCGTTAGTCAAGTCAAAGTATTTGTTTGTCTTTATAGCGTGGTCTTTAGGTATATTAGTTTCCCACGGTACTGTGAGTTCTACAAGCACTGCACGCCTATGCGATCGTGAAAAAAGGAATATATCGGGTCTGGGTGATGAGGCACAGATATCCTCCGGTATTTTATAGTGCTTCTCATAACTCATACGTGTCTACGAGTATTGTCCAGTCAACGGCAGTTATTAAAATTGAATATGGCTTTTGAGATGATTTCTTTGAGCAGCCTTCCTTTACAAACATAATGTCATTTCTTTGGTTTGTAGTTAGTCCTTTTTTCGCTCTAGCTACCGCCAAACTTACAGCCTCACGTATGATTTCTAATACCTTATCATGTCGGCGCGAGTAATGAATGACCCCGGTCTAATAACGTCCTACAACCCACTAGCAGGTGCCTAGCCGTACCAGTTGCTTCACCACATGAGTTACATACATTACCTACTGCCTACATATAGTAAGTAGATAGGTACAAATATGAATATCTATAGGTTAACGAATGGTAAAGGAATGGAACTAGTGGACTTCGAAAGGCTAATTGATTGATTGATTGAACGAATCACATAATAAAATCAAAAACAAAATGAGTCAACCGGGATAAGCATTCGGATGATGATTATTATATAAGTTATCAACCCAAGGAGGACCGGTGACCCTTCTCAACAATCTCAACAGTAAGAACACTTTTAAACTAAGGCACTAAAACAGGAACACTAAACTAAGTAAGTTGTGTTGGTCAGTTCTAGTTTTGTCTAAGTTATCGGTACTGTTCAACTGACTGGCTCCAAAGTTGAACATGCGTAACATGCATTACTGTAGGTTGATTACTTGACCCGTTATGTTCTATCTTCTTCATTAAAGCAATAAATTTGTCATTTTAGGGTAAAAGTCTGGAACATTTTAAAGTTATAAAACATTGGGCAAATATTTCGTAAAAACTAGTGAGAAATACCTAATAACAGGTGCACCACACCACTTTATTGAGAATAACGATGTCTTTGTATATTTATAGGTCATTAATGTCTGCTCAGACTGTTTTTTTTCTGTTGTAGAAACGAAATATTAACGTCTAAATAATATAATTTTGATCTGTTTTGTAACTAAATTTAAAAAGTATCATAAACTCAATCCATGAAAACACATAATATCTCACGTCCTTTTTCCCTGTAAAATTTAGACTCAAGATGAACTAGGTTTTTTTATCCCTATAGTTAGGTTAGTTGCTGTTTTATGTCATAATTGATTCTGTTCGCAGTTATTGGAGGTTTATTATTTAGACTATACTTAAAACTATCTTTTTCTTCTTCATCCTAGCATTAATATCGGTCGCATCCGAAGCTTTCAGCTCAGAGTCCGGGTTCCGTTTTGGCTGAAACTCTGATATTTTCCGTGAAGCAACTGCCATCTGACCTCTATAACCTAGATATCGAAGCATTGCAGTTAGACCAATCGTTGAACTTTTTGGGGCTCCAACGACCCGTAACGACTGCCATACATATTCGTATGGCACCGACGGCTTAACGTCCTCTCCGGGGCACGACCAGATCAACGTAATTAGCCATATTCATGCATACAAAATTTGCGCTGAGCGGGAATCGAACCCACGCCTCCTGCGTAGTAGTCACGTTCACTACCGCCAAGCCACAGAGATTATCTGAATCTTAAAAATAAGTACCTAGTATTCAATGATTTACCACACATAATTATATACTTGCTTATTTGTTGTGTACTTACTTAGTTTGTGGGTTGCCACTTGCCACAAATTTCGTAGCAGCGCTTGCGCAGTCCTTCGTGTTCAAACATGTCAATGCGCTACGATGTTGATACATAATACCTACATCCCACGTCACATCCTAGGCCTATACATTTATCGTAGCACTAAAACATTTTCGTCTAGTAGCTTACCATTGTCAGATGCCAAGACAATAAATATGTTCACGCACGACTGTAACGCCCCGCCGATATTAATGACTTGATAAATAATAAGTATCTCTATTATTTATAAGCTTACCGCGAGATGCAGCCTGCACTGCTAATGCATTAGGTAGATATAGGCCGTTTTGTCCAAAGCTTTTGAATCGTTCATTGTTCTCCAAATCTCTGATTGCAGTGATTCCTAAGATCATATCGTTTTTCATGGATTGGAGGTAACTACCAATGGAACATTTTGTCTTATGCCGGATAGGTACATAATAGGTAAGTCTTCAAATTATAGAGCAGCCAATATTCCCATTGAAAAAAAAATAGAAGCATTTTGAACTTTGATTTTCGAATCAACATTTTGTTTGAAGATTGGATTTTCGACGGGTTTCTCTTGTAGGTACGAAAAAATTTAAAATTCCATTTTGAAAATTGGGAATCCAAGCAACGAGAAGAAGCTATTTGTATCACTTTCTAATGGCAGTCAAAATTAAGAATTTCAAACCTATCTAGTTTTAACGAATTATTATCGCGATTTCGACTTTTCTTCTTTCGTGTTGATGGCATATCAAATTTTATCTGCGCCTTCTTGCGGATGCGCTCATGAGCTCTTCTGGTGTCTTGCTTTTCTAGAGCGATACCTATCTTCAAGCTTCGGGCCCTCTCCGGAAGTAACGGCACCCTGAAATCAGTTAGGTGGGTACGCCACGATGTCAATTCAAAATAATTTCTGCCACTTTCATAGTCCACATCTAAAGCGATTTCGCAAAAAACAAGACATTTGTTAAAATTGTCATTGCGCAGTGCATTGTCACACATATTGGACATTAGCTAGTACCAAATAAATATAGGTAGGTAGGTACCTCTCCAATAGAGATTCGGCTGCTAGAACATATTTTATGATCGTGACGAGTAAAGGTTAGTTGCCAATGCCGCCTGAAATCAACAAACGAATAGCGACACATAAATTACAGCCACTATTAAAACACAAATAAACAGTTTCAAAAATGCTAATTTAACGGAATAAAAAATATTTTATTTTATATTAAATAGTCATAATATCAATAGGAATGAGCTGGGTAGGTACCTACAGGTGAACGTGAATGAGCTGTCATGTGTCACCCTCATGCGATATGAAAAAAATCCTTTAGGTCTAAAAGGTACTTAGAATATAATGGGAACTCCTACATAATTATTTGTATCTGAGATTTGTTCTTGGGATGACGAATATCCACGTTCATTTAAGAAAAAAATATTAATATGATTTCATTACATAAATCAGAGAAACTTGCAATTACTGAGACCTAATTAGATTCATTGTCGTTTTCTAAGAAATTGAAGGAAAATGTAACAGCGTAATGTACTTTTAATACAACAGACACAAATAAAATGATAATTGACTTGATTTTTTGGCTCGCGATACATTAATGCAATTGTTTCTCGTTTGTTTATCGAAAATGTAGAATTTTCTCATTGTTTGCACAAGAAAATGTGATAGATTAACCGGCGAGCCGACAATCAAAAATAAACCTACCTAACCGTACACTTACTTAGATTAGTTAAAACAAAATATTTACATCAATAGATTCTTGTTTTCGTAAGCCAGACAGGATGAACGTAAAAGGTGTGGAAACGATTTCGCTGCGTAGGTAGCTGTTATATTGATTTCTTCTGCCTTTAGCGTTAATTCCCAGAAGCCTCTACCTCGTAGTCTGGGGTCCGCTTTACCAGTCTTAACTGCGGATTTGGCTGGACCTCGATATTTTCCGTGAAGCGACTGCCATCTGACATCCACAACCCAATGATGTCATTAGGCGATATCGAAGCATTTGCAGCTAGACCGTTGTTGTTGGACTTTTTAGGGCTCCAACTACCCGTAACGACCGCTATAGATGTTCGTATGGCAACCAGGACCGACGGCATAACGTGCTCACCGAGGCACGACCAGACCAATGCAAATATCCATATTCATGCATACAAATATTTGCACTGAGTGGAGATCGAACCCGCGCCTACTGCGTAGCGGCCGCGTTCACTACCGCTACGCCACGGAGGCTGTAGCTGTAATATTAACTTTTTTATTTGGTTAATAAGGGCATCCTTGCGTTATTCGTGGTCGCATGCAAGGCCTTCACTTCGTAGTCCGGGGTCCACTTAAAGTATGATTTGACTTTTTTCCGCTTGCCGTCTAATCTCACAGCCTGCCCCTCTAGACAAGTGGCAATTCGATGGCCGGTGTTTTGACGAACGTATATGATGTTTTTAATTTTAATAATGACTAGCTGCTACCCGCGACTTCGTCCGCGTTAAGTTCGGAATGACTCGAACCTATGTCACGGAACAGACAATTCAGTTAATTCGTTAATTATCTCTATTACTTTTTATGAAGAAAGTCTTCTTCTAATGACTGACTAATACATACAGGGCTTAACTACTGAAAACTACGAAATTAGACAGGCTTCTTCTATGGGCTAGGCAAACGCTACGAATTGGTTTTGAAAATTTTTACTTTTTGCTTACCAAACTTTTTATATCCACATTCAGCAATGTTCATTAGTTATAATGCTCTAAATATCCTCCCTTTCTCCCAAATCCTCGGAACACGCTACTACTACTTACGAACTGAACAGATAAAACTACATCGAGAGCGTCATCAAAATAACTTCACGAAAATCCCGAGCCCTGCATATAAAGACGTTTTTACACGCCAGAGCAGGGGTTCACCTTTACTGAATCAATGGCTGATTGATTATTCTGCTTTCATGTTCAATTTTACCGACCACAGCCACATCGTTTTTCCTTGCATTACACGCAGGTGAATGGGCACAGTGGGCAAGAGAGCAAATGCGGCCTTGACTGGGATAGGGCCTAGCAGGCGCAGGGTACAATTGCAACTGGTCAATAATTATGACCTCATTTCGCCATATTTCCCTTGCACCGGCCAACTTGTGTCCGCTGGTGATTATACATCTAAGTTGGCAACAGAAGTTGAGACTGATGGTGAGATTTCTGTTGATCTGATGAAATCTGCCGGAACTGGATGTTTGTCTGCCCACATTTTTTGCTCCCTTTCGTGTAATAGGAGCAGCGGTATCTTTTTATTATACACAGTCTGACTCCTTGTGGTACACTGTTCTCATCTATGGGACGGCTTTGCGCGGTACGTATGTATAAGACGCAATCGATAAGATTGCAGAGGCATGCATTGATAGGTTTCAGGTTACTAATATTTTAGAATCTCTACTTTTGCGTAGAGAACTTGCTTTTCTGACTGTAATTTATCATTTCCACCATACCACAGCGAGTGTCTAATAAGCTCCTAGCTCTAATGTCCTAATAAGCTCTTCATATTAGTATGAAGAGCTTATTAGGATACTGAGAAGAAGGGATTAGTCCCTTCTTCTTACTTCATAATATCTAAAATAACACGTGCTGAGCTGTGGTGTGACACCACATACGGGATAAATAATATAGCCTAGAACTAAGCGGTTCGGAACTTTATTTCTTTATTGCACGGTAAAAAGCTGTATTGCTCTACCCACATCCATATTTTCTTCTTCTTATGATCGCGGATTCTTTCACATCGCGCTTGGGTGTGAAAAAGCAAGGCCGTCAAAATGGCCGTCAAACGCCTCTTGAATGGTGGCCTTATGGTTTGGTGCATGGTGCGCCACTTTGTATTGTAAGGTGATAGAGCATAAGCAAAGCCATTAAGCATAAAGGCAAAAGAGGCGACGGAAGGGGTACCGGAGAGGATCACCACTCGGGCACTCCCCAGAATACGTAACGGACATCAGAGAGAACGACGATCTCCTTGCTCCAGGAACGCGGATTTGATGGCGATGAGATGGGCCACCCGTTACCCTAGCCCAAGCAGGGCCGGAACGGTGGTGCGACGTGTTACACACGCAAGGTTCCCTGCTCTTCACATTAGGGCTGCCTATTTGGCTGTGCCTCACCTCCCTGTCTAATTTTAATCGGTTCGATTCCGACAAAGCCACTTCTGCGCTAGCCCTGGTGTGGTGGTGCCCATAGGAGTTACCGGATATAAACGGATTGAATAATTATGTATATATAAAAACCGGTCAAGTGCAAGTCGCACTCGCGCACCGAGGGTTCCGTAACTCAAGCTACATAAACCGCAATATATATTGATTGCGTTGACTTTGAAACTCTATTTTTGCACAGTTTTAAGGCGTTATAGACTTAAGTATTTGGCATGAATTTCAGTTTAATCCCTCCACGCATTCCTGAGAAAAAGATGTTGACAGACAGACAGAGAGGCAGGCAACGAAGTGATTCTGTAAAGGATTCCGTTTTGTCCTTTTGAGGTACGGAACCCTAAAAAAACATAGTAGGTATGTTGATCAAATTCCCGAACAAAGTTAAAGGAAGACCCAATTTTGAGTAACGGAAAACTTTAAACAGAAGTCGAAGTTCTGAAACGCTGACGACCACTCAGTCACAATTGGTCAATTTTATTGTGACTGACTGGTGCAGCCTGGCCAGTGCTAACGTCAATGCCTCTTTTTAATTTTTAGAGGTGATTTAAATTTCAAGACTTTGCGGGCTGGTGGGATAACCTTCTCTGTCTCCGAAATGAAGAATTTCGTAAAGATCTTGTAATAATAAGATTATTATGTAATAAGTTAAGATCGATTTTGCTCTGCTACTCCTGTCACACAGCCTATTCTTATCATAATTTTAATGTATGTAAATAATAATGAGAATAAAATTATTTAATTTGAAACGAAATAAAATAAAACTAATACATAAAAATAATAAACGAAATAAGTCAAACAAAAAAAATAGAAAAGCTATAAAAAAAATCCGTTTTAGGTGGGTTCGAACCTGGTTCAGCAATTTGGAAGTCCACCGCAGACCCGCTAAGCTACAAACACCATGGGTTGTTTGTGCGAAATAAACGTTCATGTTATATTTTTATCACATTATAGTGCCTCGTACCCTATTAGATGCGTGCTCGTACCCGATAGCGTGATGATATTAATTTTATCAATACCAAAACCGGCTGTTCACTTCTGTGTCGGATTCGAGAGAAAATAGTAGGTATAAGAACAATGTGAACTCGGTCGGGACTCTTGCTAAACTGAAGATTCTGCAGTATGTAACCTGGCCTGAGTTTGCTGAGATGCAGTAACTCTTGCCTCTCGAAGTTCAGACTCCTATGATCGAAATAATGTCTTCTTTTTAGCATTTTGCTACTTTTATTGTTTCGATTTATTCACACAATTCCCAATTTTTAGGTGCGAATTATTATTATTGACAGAACTTTTTTATTTATAAACCGATTTTAATAAAAAAAAAACACTAAATGTTAAGTGAAGCCTACCACAATCAATTAGTGAAAACCGCAACCAAATCGGTTCAGCCGATTCTGAGATTAGCGTGCACAAACGCACAGACAAACAGACAAACAGATAAACAGACAAAAATTCTAATAAACGTTGTTTTGGCTTCTATTACGTTAATAAAGTCCCCTAATAATAGTTTTTCTCATTTCCATGCCATGTACAGACACCGATCGGTTACAATTTTATTATATGTATAGATGTATAGATATAGATTCATAGCAAATAGAAGAATTACGAAGCACTACGAAGGAACTGCATTATAGTATATACTATGATTATAGTTTGATATATTTATTAATCTGAAAAGTACGATCCCTTCATGCAAGGAGTCAACATACAACAAAGATGCGAAATTATTTTCAGATGCAAATGCTTTTCTCATTAAAGAGTGACTTTACGATCAGCCGTCCCGATTTCAAATTGTTTTACGAACTGCGGACTTCATAACTGCAGCTCAAAATAACCTGTCCTGAAATTTCCAGTACCCATAAAAATGAGATTGATATATGGTCAGTACGTTTATATTGGCATCCACCCATTACATTATATACACATACCAGCAATAAATTCATGTAACACATTTTTTAATATCCATACGAATAAATTACCTATGCTATCACAATTTCAACTTACTGAAATATCAAAGAGTCTTCATCCACATAAATATAATGTATGAGTTCATTTCCCTGCTTTGTAAATTTCACACATAGATCACTGAACTATTCTTAATGAATTTCAGCCAGAATAGATCGTTCCCACAAACACAAAAATATAGTACAAAAATGATGTGAAATTTATCTCCCAATTTCCCACAAAGCTGGGTGTTAACCTTACAGAACTGTATATTTTTCATCGTTCCTTTGAGCCCATATCTTCGGTTTGACTATCAGAAAACCCAAATTCTTAGGATAAGCCGTTGAAATCACTGTTATATACGTTGCAAATACTTTTTTTTTTATACCACTTAGTTGGCAGACAAACACAAGGCCCACCTGATGGGAAGCGGTCACCGTGGCCTATGGACGTATGCAATACTGTAGCTTTCATACTTTAGTTATACTTATTATATTAACACCTATAAGCTTGTACACCGGAGGAACTAATGAGCGCCTCCGAGCAATCCAAGTAGCAGCACACTGGGAAACTAAAATTTGAGAGTAAAAGCTCCGTCAGTTCGAGAGAAGAAGACTACCCATAAAATATTTCGACTCAAAACTTCTGGGACCTATTTTTTTTTTTTTTTATACCACTTAGGTGGCAGACAAGCACACGGCCCACCTGATGGAAAGTGGTTACCGTGGCCTATGGACGTATGCAACACCAGGGGCGTCACACTCGCGCTGCCGACCCTGAAGAAACCTTCTAATGCCCTTCTTGAAGAACCCCATATTGTAGTCGCTTGGGAAAACCATCGCGGGGAGTTCATTCCACAGCTTGAGTGTGCGAGGGATGAAGTTCCTTTCATACCGCACAGTGCGCACCGTTTCCGGTCGCAATGTGTGAGGATGAACTCCCCGCCTATGACGAGAAGTGCGATGATAGAATGTAGCTGTGGGCATCATGTCAAACAATTCATCTGAGCACAAACCATTGTATAGGCGGTAAAACACACACAGTGAAGCAAAGTCTCTCCTGAGACTGAGTGGTTCCACATCGCCTGTGAGTATGGGATTGCCGACCAGCCTCAACGCCCGTCTCAATCCTAGAGAACTGAAATCAAAACACATCATGTAAGACTCAAAACACTTTCAGAGATAATAAGTTATTAAATCCCATGTAGAGTTCAGCCCCCAACTCTACACACAGAACCTTTTCTTATTCAGATTAGCAATAATACAATTTAGAAAAAAAACGACCCAAAAACGATAGAAAAATACATAACGAAATAAGATAGAAACAGTTTCGAAATGACATTACCGCTTGAACTTGCCTGATTTCAGGAATCCTCTTTGTGTTCTCCTATTAAAAATTTTGTAACCATTTTCCTGCCAATCAACATCAACACAGAATCAGTTGAGTTGTCCAACAAATTGCAATTTTCTTATCGGTAGGCAACGTTTTCTAAGAAGAGTAATTGCGGTAGATTCCCTTCTTCCTACGATCATCTTTTAGATTCACCTTATAGAGGGTACTCGGCTCCTGTGTCCCATTCACCTGTGCCTGAGCCTTGATATTGGTATTTTACTAACTAACCTAATCATATTCTGTCCTCCGTGTTCCTAACCAACCTTCTTCTTATTCTAATCTTGGGACCTGTGACGCATGAACGCGCCACACGTGAATATAATGGTAATAGAATAATGGACGACTTCTATAAATTTATGAAACAAATTTGTTACAAGACAAAGTTGCTGAAATATAGTTTGTCTGCAAAAACGAATACAACGTGTTCGCAATGGTTTAGATTGTCGGTATAAATTAACATATCATTGATGTGGATCCAAAAAGTAAAATATATAGGTAATCCACGTACCTACCAAAATATTTAGCTGTTGCTGGATTGGCAAAATAAATGTTTGCCAACAAAGTTCTGAATGTTGCATAGCCCACATACGAGTACTACAACTAGATTGTAGATACCTACGTTTCATTGTAGTCATGTAGGTATTAGGTGGGTTCCTGTAGGTATTACCTACTTTCGTCTATTATTTCATAATAATTTTGTTTATAATTTTGATCGACTAACTATGGGATAGGGCTGTTTAACATCAGACAGATATATACAGCCCAGACTCAGCCGCAGATACATGACTTGAGTTGTCAATAGTGCCCGGAATACGGCAATAGGTATAGGCTCATCCCTTATTACGTGACACCTAATACAAATTATTGGTGAAATGTGGGTGTTAATTCAACTCTGCCTAACCCTCCGGGGTTAAAGGCGTGATTGTATGTATGTATTATTTTATTTACCTACAGAATATCCCACACCCAAGGTTTAATAAATAACTAACTTAGAAGGCGATTTATATCTTGTTTCTTGTTTCGATTAATTTTGTTCGTATAACGTTTGTGTACATTTCCAGTTTTAGACCCAAGACGTGAATCAATCACCACCGAAATTTTCTTATTACAACAAACTTGTGCTGCAAACTCTAAAAAAGTGGGTAAAGCAAATACAAATGAAATGTTCGTAAATAACCTTGTATTAAAATAAACAAATACCTAACACTAGAAAGATTGTGCAATTCATGTCAAGCTTTAAATTAAAAGCCTCCACTCTAAATAAGATTAAAAAGTGTTAAGTTAACACACACTCACTCATATTTGCCGTGCCATCATAATATTTCCGTGAAAACCTGCGTAGTTTGACCATTTATAGAACTTTAGGTTCCAACTACCCATAATACCTAATTATCATAGATGTTCGTATTGCAACCGGGACCGTCATTTTAAGGCCCTATTCTAGAATGATACTCAGTCCTGAATATCAATTCATAACTAGAACTGAGGACTGATTGTATTCTAGAACTATGCTTGGGTGGAGATAATTATGATCATCAATCGCTTGAATCGTCCCATTCCTAAGGAACGCTTAGTTGTGAATGGTCCTCACAATGACATTAGAACTGTCATCTGCTGTAATTCTAAGTAATGCTCCATCTGAGACTCGCTCATTCAGGCAAGTTGTGTTTTAGGGCAGTTCTAGAATAATACTAATAGGTAAGTAACGATTTTCCGCTCAATAAATGACTGGGCGATCTGCATTTATATCTATGCATAAGTAACTTTCTGGAATAAAAGGTTACAATGTGTTAAGTGCTTCGTGTGGTGACGCAGAAAGAATACAAGTATCATCACCCCATCTCAATCGAAGAGTGTCGTAAGAGGCGACTAACGGAAAAGTACGCAGAAAATTCGAAATAAAACCCTGCACCAACCCGTGGAAACAGTAGGCCAAAGCCTCCCAACATTGGGAGGTGCCTATGTCCAATAGTGGACTGCGATAGGCTAATTTATTGATTGAATGTGTTAAGAATCACTCATTCTAAGACTGATTCAGTAAGTTTTGTTAACCTTCCCGGTTACCACTTAGCCATGAGCTTGTAGTATTAGCAAATATGTATGCCGTTTACAAGTCTACTGCTCAATTTAATTTCTCCTTCACGAAGGGATCACCAGGTTAATGACCGTAAGGAAAGTTCGTTATTGCTGCAAACTATTTCAGTGCCAATTTTCCATACGTGTGTTGATAAATTATTATTAATTTTGTTGACTCGTATTTTTTCAGCTCGACACATTACTTATTGTTTTGTTCTCCCAGAATACATGAAAACCGTAACATTGAATAGTGAAAAGTTGCACTGATTTATAGAAAATTGACAGACTCTATAGTTCATCCTGACCAGTTGTCCCATACCTAAAATGGTTGGACAGGGTGTAAAATGGCCCTTGAGAAGAAAAGATACACCTACTTTCCGAGAAAATGGAATAGAATACAAGATCATAGTACATGAATGACAAAAGCACAGGTTCTTAATTAGGTACCCTACTATTAGTCACTGTAAGTACTCTGCTGGACCACGGATCTCTCAATGTGCGCTATAGTAGGTACCACCAATCCGATTTTCACCTTCCGCTGGTCCCTTGCTACTATTTTAATTCGTTAGTTCATTTAATCTGGCTGAGGAGGTAGTACATAACACTAAAATACATTCTACAAATTATGATCCAATTTGGATAGCCCAATGGGCCGCTAATAGATATTGGTACTTCATTTCATCTTAAGATGTAAGTATGGAAAATTTATTAGCAGTGGGTGCCAAATGAATGAAGCAGCATTATTTTACTGTTGATTTACGTGTTCAGTTAGCTATTTCGTTTTGTAGTAGCTACTGTAATCGATTTGAACTCTTCTATCCAATATGAGTGACATCATGCAGTCGTAAATCTAACGGATCGCAGTCATACGATAGTAAAATTCATCCATCTATCTGTACTTATAGATCATCTGATTTTTATTGCTACTCTATACACTGGTTTTATTTCAGGGATTACACTACAGTAGGTATGTTAGTGTTATGCTTAGTGGTAAAAAAGATTCAAAAATACTGAAGTATGCCTGTGAATACACCTCTACAGTATTTTTTTTTAACTAGGGTTACACGATGTACCAATTAGTTACACTGTTAATGAGCCACGTAAGCCCATATTTTACAGAATTGTTTAACTGAAACGTACACGTACACAAATTTAGATAATATCCAGAAATAGCATGCGGCTTCTGATTCTTTACGGCCCACCAAAACATGCTAGGTAAGTACCTACAATGAGCAGGTGTATTTAATACTGAAAGAAGTTTCCACGTAGAGAATCTGACGTCAGTCTTTGATTCTCATTTGTTCTAGATGTCCCGTAACACCAATTAGAACGACCATCAACAGTTTGTTGACAGTATACTGGCATTGAATGAATGGCGCAAGCCAAGTGCTAAATGCTAGATGAAACATTTTTTTGACTTCTTGTAAAATGAAGCGGCAATCTCATTAAATTAAATCTAATAATAAAACGTATAAAGGAAGGTTCCCAGAACCACGTAGGCAAGAAAATAGTGAGCAGGCCTTATTAGAATTTACTACGATTAATAAATACATACATCCACACTCAAGCCTGTAGATCCCCGAAGAGGTAAGCCAACCCTTATTCTAGGTATACTTTCACCAGTTATATTAAAGCTATATTTTCTGGTTTCGTATAATAGGGTCATGCATATTTTATAATAATGGAATCGTTAAAACAAAATTATGAAGTTTGCTTTTCAAATTAAGAAACCGTCTACACGCAGCAAACGACTTGAACATTATACCTAATTATTCACATTTATGACAAAGTGGGAGCATGGTCGTTGGGCGGGCAGAAGGTTGCGGGCGGCGGCGGCGGGCGGCACATTACACGCTTCAGCATCGCACGCACCGCTTGTTTACGTTTTTCATAACCACGTTTCTACTAAAAATACTTTAGCATCCTGCCGTTTGAGGCTCACGCCATTGGTCGACGCCAGCACAGGAAACCGGGGAGGATTCGGGGGCCACAGGGGCTCCCCGCACACCGCACGCGGCGCCCGTCATATATGAAAGTATCCGAAAGGCGAGCCTAACCCGTGAGCCAGCCGAAATAACCCTGAACGCTGGAAACATCAGACTAGCGGGCAGTCGTGTTGTGCGTCTCATAGTGTTAACAAGTGACATCAAACATGGGTCTGGATACTGAAGACTGGGTGGGTGTCTCCTGAAAATGGAAATAAAAACCTGTTGACAGTAACATAATTTTGAAATCAGTACATAATGTGCTTTGAATAAGTTAATAATGTCGATGATTGAACATTGAACGATTTAACATGGTAGACATCAACTTAAGCTGTGAAAACTGATGAGTGGGTGCCAACAGATGCTGTCAGTGCATTCATTCTGAATACTTGAAAGATCTCACGGTTGACTGACAGCCGTTAGCGCCAGTGACAATCAACTTAACGCATTTATTTTGTTAAACCTAAATTCTGAAACATGATGACAAGAAACAATGTTCACCTATCAATGTAAACGTGAAACAAAAATCTGGCATGTTGATAAATTGTCTGGAAGCTATGAAGATTTTTGAGATACTTAATATTATTTTACTAATTGCATTTTGACACAGTGACAAATTACGAAAATGTTAGTTTAAAATATGTTATTACTTATTAGAACTAAATGCATTGGAACTGAATAAACATAGTCAGTTATAACACAATGCTCAACGATAATATTTTTCTAAACACAAGTGCATATTAGGTACACACCCAATACCTACCTTAACATGCAAATATCTTGCCAATTAATATTGCCGTTGCAATTCAACAAATTGCACGGAATGTATCTCAAACATTTAATTTAATTCCAAGATCAACTTTATGCACTCTTTTGTAGGTATTTGATAGGCTGCTTTATTACAAAATACAGATGCAGATATATCATACATATTTTGACTAGTTGTTAATATCTTTTAATCTATTTAGATAAGAGATTTTTTATGAATGACTTTGCTTATAACATGCATTAGTGGCACTGATAACATCTGTAGATTCATTACTCATTCAGGTTAAAAAAATGTAAATAACTTTTTGTAAGATAAAATTGTAGGTTTCTTAGCCAAGAATCAACTGAGTTGGTATCGAATATATTGCCTAAGCCAAGTGTCTATTTTAGTTTCAATTGCACATTAAATAAATTTATAATGCTTTAGTAACGCAATTCCACGAAAACTTGTCTCTATCGTCTCTATTTATCTACATGAAATATTGGAATACTAATAAATTCACTTGATACTATTCTAATTGTTTTCTTATTTATATTATACAGTTCTAAAATAACCAATACTGAATGAAAAGTATACAGATAGGTACGCACATTTCACATAAACATTGTATAAAATATAAAACGTAATTTTGTTCCAGCTGTTGTCTACAATTTTATTAAAATGATATTGTAATACAATTTGTTGTGAATTTCTTATGTTTTATATTTATAATTTTGCTTTTCAGGCCGATGAGCTCCCGCCAGAACAAATCGCCGGTAAGTTCACTAACCTTAACAAATCTGTCGGTATGATGTTTTTAAAACCACGAAAATATAAAGACTTTTTATTAATATACACGATAATGTGAATGCTATACCTAATGTTTACAAACGGGAGAAAAATTGCAAACTCAGTATTGGCATAAGGCCAACGCTAGCGCTACGATACAGGATGAAGTTAATAAAAGTGAACACTTGTGTTGAAAGAAAATAATTACTTAAATTTGGCATATGGGATTAATTAAAACCATTAAATGCGAATCATGGTATGAAGTAAAATTCTCAGAATACCTAGTACAAATTTTAAAATTTATAATTAAGTGTAAACTGCGAAACTGGCTAAATGTTGTATTACCAAAATGATTCCTACCTACCCAAAAATATTTAACAAAAAATACTTTCAATAATTAAAAATGAGAATGACTGGTCCTTCATACTGTTAAATTAAGGTAATGTCAAATTTAAAAAAAAACAGCAAAAGAAATATTCTACATCAGAAAGTACTTAAATACTGTTTTTTCGTTAAAGTTTATCTATAAATATGCAATCACATCAATAAAATTTAAAGGTATTCAATAATGCCTCGTCTTATAGGTATTTCAGGCATTTAGTGGTTAGTTAGAAGTAATATTAAGTATAGATCCAAAAGTAAGATTTAGTTAACATGACAATGTACTTGCACTTGTTTTTACAATACATATCAACTTGAGTAGACAGTAAAATAACATCGTACGCGCACCGTATGCATACAGTAATCACCCCTATTCACCAATATGCCGTGCCAAAACATTGAAGTTCATTCGGTCTGTTTGACAACTAACGTACCATATGTACGTTTCTTTTAACAGTACCTAACAAACGATGCGTGAATGAATCTATCTAGAATGTATGCTATTATTAGTATTACTATTTATTTGGCAAGATTTATACCTACTATGAAAACATGCAATATAATGCCTTGTGAAACATTACCCTCGTTGTGTCACTCACTCTGTTTGGTGTTTAATTTTTCAAATTCAATTAAACTGAATTACTTCTGAAGAAATTTGACAACGAGATAGCCTAGAACCTGAAGCAGGACAAAGGCTATGATTCAAAAAGCTAAAAATTGTGCTGTTGTATACTGTAGAAGTTCTTTTTTATTAAGACTGAACTTGTCAAAAATCGGCAACGGTCTCGTAACTATTTACGAGAGTGTCATATCGACGGTCCCTACGTAAAACAACCTAAGTGGTAGATGAGTGATTTGCACGTTTTGTTTTCATGACCGTTAGATCACCCTAACCTATCGATTAGTTTAATAAAAATTAATCTATGTTGTTATTCGTAGGGACCGTCGATATTGTCAGTTAAGCAAGAAAATGTGTCATGATTTTGCATGGCACATTTTCTTGCTTCATAAAATTGCACTTAGATGAATCTTTGATTTTGATAACTAACTACTAAGTACGTTGATAGTCTGACGTTTTGCAATTAATCAAAACCTATTCTTTGGTCCATTAATGTAATTCGACAATTTTTGAAAAAATACGTAAGGTATTCGAAGTATCGATTCTTCGAATACGTATTTCCTCAGTCGGAACTAAGCTCTATTGTAGTTGGCAACGCGTGCCAAATGCCTGTCGCTACTGACATCTCTTTACAGTTTACATTTACATGATATGCGACTTGTGATACAGATAGTGACATGATCTGTATAAACATTAACACAAAGAATCATCAATCAAATTGGTAGTGGTCAAGATCAATTATAAGGAATGCCATAAATACAGTCATAGAAATATAGAGTTTATTTGCTTCTGGAGAACTTACACTTACCAACAAGTTGGATGTTTTAAAATAATTGTAAAAACCATGCTAAATCGTCTTCATCATAGAAGGTTATGAATTATTCAGGATTAAAAACAAAATGATATTTGTAATATTTCACGACTATATCAAATCAAATTTCTCTTTTTGTTAAAACTATTATGAATGTTTTGTTTAGTTTCCACTGCATTTCCGCACATTGCCGGTCTATCTGTAAGTTTTTATAGCAGTTTTTACTTAAGTTTTTTTTTTCCTTTTTAACAATTTTAGTGGTCATGTTACTCGATACTCTTAAGTTTCGAATAAATTATAAAAAATCGGTTATTGTGTAGAGCCGTTACAATAAATCTTTGATAGTAATGATTTAATTCCATGATCACTGTGGTTTAATATTGTACGTAAAAAGTATTTGAATATATTTTTCTATAGGTAGATACTTACATAATATTGAAGGATTACATACTTGAACAAGTGTAGACACAAATTATTTTTGTCAAAAAAAAAATTGTTTTGATATTCTACTGTATTGTGTAAGACAACATCACAGCCGCAGGCATAAGCTGCCCCTTTAATTATAACTCTGTCTAATTATTCATAATTATTTTGACGCTCTCTAACAGTTTGATATATGAGTTACAACTTTATTAATTTGCTTAGTCTATTAATTCAACTATTATGCAAATGATTGCTATACTACTATTCACAATGTATTAGTGCCAACTATTAATAGTTAGACCAAGCGGTTCGGCCCCTCCTTTATTTACCGCACTATAAAGACTTTGAACTCTTTTCCAAAACACGTGTTTTCTTCTTCCTCCAGCCCAGGGCGTGAAAAAGCTTCTGATGAGGCCGAGCTGAGTGCTATCATTGTAATATTGTCGGCTTAACGGTGACACTCTTTTCTGAGACTTGCCTTTAGCTTACCATTTGCCTTTCAATAACTACAGGCATTGGAATAATATAACTATAACTAATGAATAATTTTTACCCATAAATGATGAAATTTGAAATTTCAGACTCGTATTTAATTAGTATAAAGTTTTGATGGTTTTGATAGTAAAGGATCAAAATCAACAATATGTTAAACGATACTTTAGGATGAAACTGTGGAGAACATCTAAAACATTGATGATAACTTGTCTAGAAAAATGAATACGTTTTCTTGTATAAACAGACGGACGCGTGTTCTGTTTATGTTATTATAAGAAAATAGTTATTTTCTTGCAACAAAACTCGTAAGATACGAAGATATTTTCACAGAATTCGTTTCGTGGAAACTTTATAAAACCGTAAATCCTTATAATGTGCTTTGAGATTATAAATGATTGGCTACAACTGCTGTTCTGGACGATAGTCTGTTTATCCCTCGAAATTAACTTTGCAATTAAATAGATCTACACATTTAAATTAAATGTTAACACCTTCGCACATTATTTACCTAATAGATATATATGTGTATATGGGTTCTGTTGTTGGCATTTACGAAAAAGTCATGCTATCCTCCGCGATTTGTCGCAATTGGTTAAGCAGAACTGTGTTCATCAGTATGATCATAAAAATGGCTTTGTTCCAGTGCACCGGATTTAATTTTTGTAGGTGCTATGAATATGTGAAAACGAATATACACAGCATGTCATGTAGTCACCTATCATTGTAATGTATCTTATAAATAACAAAGTTGTTATTCAGTATCAATGGTCAAGCTAATTAACCTTAACCAGCGATACCTACTTCTTATTTTCCCTGTAATTGTGTGTACTCATTTCTTGTGTGTTCAATTAAAGTTACTTCAGGCATTAAAAACATCGATGTTGCAGCAAAATGGCGTTTATTGTCCGTATCATAAAATCAGCTTGGTGTTATCGTGGCAGATGCTTGGAAGTCAGCCAATATATACTGTGAAAATTAGATAAAACCAGCTATCGCCATTGTTTAACCAATAGCATGTAACCAATTTCCCAGAACTTTGAAATATATTGCTTTTAGCACAGTTATTATCGTTATTTCGTTTCTAAATTCAAGCGGTGACTAATTGAATGCTTAACCTATGTACGCCACCAGTTTAATGTTTATTACGAATACATTTATTTTCGTATTCATGAACAGTAACAGTTATTTCGAATGTTTAAATGAGATTGTGTTTCATACAATAATACACATTGTTTACGTTCAGTGGACTGAATACGTCCAGTGACGTCACAATAAACAACATGAAAGCTGCTCACATTTTGGTGTGAAAAACTTGTTTTTGTTGCTTGTTATTCAATGTTGTGATATTTTTTTCCAACATAACACGATATTCATAGCTTCTAACAGGTTCACACTTATGTAGGTTAATATGAATGCCCTTATTTTTATGTCAGCTGCTTAAAAAGCTTGCGGGAAATATATTTTTCAGATATTTTTTCCAGTAACCAATTTTAACTACTATAAATAGCCTCTTGAAATGAGCAATATTAATATTCATAACGTGATACAAATAATCTAAAGTATTTTTGACGTGCCTTTAATGTGTGTGAGTACTGACACTACCTACGGCTTCATCGCGTTCGAAAAAAACTTTAGAAAATCAGAATAAGCCACACAGTTTTGCCTAACGCCAATAGCCTATGCCAACCAATCTAAATCATTCAAATCCAGCATTTACAGACCAATTGCTCGACATATTGTTATGAGTAATTTGTCGTTATGATTAATGACCGCTCTATATATTATTCAAACAGCCGTTGACAAAACTGCGCTGAAAATGAGTGAAGAATGGTTTAATGGAGTGTGATACGGTTGAAGTCATTTAACTATTCGACTACAAAAAAAAACTTCTGACAAAGCAGTTGTTTGAACTCATAGAGAACTATTTGGATATACTTGAACGATTTCAAGAATAGGTACAGTACCTTTATGATTTATCTTTTTCGAATTTTATCAATAGCTACCTAGTACATGGGTAGGTACCTACTATAGATGGGTACTCGCGTAGGATGTTTGATTGGATACCTCTATATTATCGGATACCCTATCGGATGAGTATCGGAGACAGCAACACCTTTTTTCCAAAGGTTGAAGGCCCTGCCGCTCACGGTCAACTTTTACCGAGGCGGGAGCGGGACCGGGAGCTCTTGAGGGTTCCTTGGCTCTTCACGTGTCCCTCTAATTAGCAGATCGCATAGTGGCGGGTTCTCCGCGCTCAGACCTGGAGGTAACCAAGGGCGGCACGTGGCGTGACGCCCCCGTCCTATACGGGGCAAGATGGGAACTCTGTAGTTCCCACATCCGAGGGGATCATCTCGAAGCCGTAAATAGGGTATGAGGGAATTAATTCATTCATTTTTTTATTCATTTATTTATCTCTTCTTATTGCTATATTGGGTCACATTAAACCCCAGTGATTGAGACATGAGATGGTGTGTGGTTTTAGTCGATCCGTGTTCGACAACCACTTTCAATGGCTAGAGGGGGATCCGTGAATATTTCCTTACAAAAAAAATATTCGCGATCTCTACATAATTTAGACATATCGGTTAGTAAGTAGGTATCTACTTCCATTATAATTCCATTGACCTTCTTTTTCAAAAAATGTTTTCAGTTTTTTTTACGGATTACATAAGTAAACTCTGGATCTTTGGAAAGAATTATGTCCTCACGGGGTATCCGAAACTAATTTTAAAAATGTTTTTTTCCTAATAAGCGCTGAAGTTTTTATAGTTTACCAATACATTATTGTCATCTGTTAGCTGCAAAACAGTTCACCTAAGCTAAAAATCTCGGACTAATGTGTGAATTGCGCGCGATTAGAAGTAGCGAAGCGATAAAACTTTAAAAATAGTCTGCGAATAAAGGTACACTACTACTATTACATTTTATCAATATGTAAGAAACCTTGGTTCTATGAATGATTTTATCGAGCTCTTTAAACCTATGTAACTGTTAGTTAGTTTCGTATTAATGTTTCAATATTCGAATACTTACATCTCTATGGCATATTTAAAGTAGGCACCTAATGCTTTATTCCGTATAATAGTGGAACTTCGATATTAAGCTGGTAGTTTACTACCGACTATAAATCGTTTCATGGGCTAAAAAAGGAACATTGCAGCGGGTTGCAATGGCAGCTTTATAGCAAATTTATATAGCGATTTCACAAACCGCGCCCGTGGGTGGGTAATTAATAAACGGCTAAAATCTCTGAAAAAATGCAATAAAACTCATGGGACTTTGTGACAACTGCCAAGAACTCTTGACGATTAAAATTAACGCTCGCGAAAATAAAAAACTATGTTTTAAAACTATTTTGTTGCCAAATATCACAGAACAGCTGCACAATGTTGTGCGATGCTGTGATATCGCGCTGTATTACTAGTAAAAACGTTATAGACATCGTTTTTAACAGGCAACGGTAATTAGAAGATTATAAAATGTTTACTGCTGCTTCTGCCTTTGATTCTAATTGCGCCGGTCACAAATCCACCCACGTCACCCTATATCACTACAGCTGAAATTTATTCTGATGAAATGTGCTCCTGCCCACAGATTTAGATTAATTACCCGTCGCAAAGGATATAACGTCTTGTAAAAACGTGAAATTTATATAAGTAATGATATTTATGATTCATTCAGCGGGCGTTTTTATAATGATTTAATAATTAAAGCTGACGTGCTATTCTCTGGAAGATTTAGTTTCTGTTTTACACATGAGATTAACGATGTCGTTTTGTTTATGCAATTAAATGGACTGCTGTTTAATTTCAGACTTGCGCCTCATATCATTGCGCATGCATGACCATGGCGGTAGGTAGTTACTGCGTTTAATAGGTCATTTCGAAAACGGCTGTTTATTATGCTCAATCGAAGCAATGTAGGCGTAATCCGTATCTTACAGCAACAATTTGTGGGAAAAGTAATGAAACGTGGCAGGGTTGATTAAATGGACCAAACGCTTCTAAAGAAATCATATCTACTTACTATCCACCCAAGTACTTATTCAAATTCAATACTACTTCTGTTATTCGAGAGACTTCATAGCTTTCCTTCCTTATATCAGAGAAAACCTGAGCACACCTAAAACCGTAGGCATAGAATAGGGCCATCTTGTACAGGCTAAAATTAATACCTAGGTATCTCAATTTTGTTATTTACTTCTTGAGAGCCGTTGCTTCACAAACGGTAGATATTTATTGGTTGGGTTAATAATTTAGTCGTTCACTTTCTCGCAGACCTAAGACCATTTCAAATTGAATTACCCCACAAATTGTCAAATTTCAGTGAAAGAAAATCGTAAGGATTTTATATTTTAACGTATTAATATAATCAAATGCGTACCCTCAAGGAAGCACAAAAAATATTTCATTAGAATTATTTATATAAAGAATGAGTTCAATGTACTTTTTAATGTTTTCTGAATAGCGTAGATCACCTGTAGTTCAATGCCATTGTGCACTTTGAAGTGGCAGATTTAGTCTTTAACAAGCCTTTAACACCAGATTATGAAAGCTAAACTAAAATTACTTCCACAATTTATCACTCCGGCGAGTCATTAAAATACTGAAAGAGTTTATTTCGGTAAGTTTCATAAGATTTTATATATTTATATAAAATTTGATGACGCACGTTCGTTATTAGGTACGGCTATCAAACTAAAAGTCAAGAAAATTATGATGAAAAATTTATTGGGGATGTTTAGTCATAGGAAGTGAATATTACTCTATCATGAGGTACACACTGACATAACAGATAGTATTTTAGTTCTAAATTACATGTAGTTTAGAATCAGACTCGTTAACCTTGTGTAGAAATAAATGCACTATTACTGGAGAAAACTAGGATCCGCTACCTATGTAAACATCAATTTGCGTTTGCGCACTAGAATATGTCTTACGTGTTTAATGAATAGTCGTGTGGAAGTATACCTATAAGGGTGGATAGATAGATTGTAATGGGAGTAATATCGATTTAACTTCGTCAGGCTTAATCCATGGTCTTTGAAGGAATTGGCAGCAGAAATTTTTAAAGCAATTATTTTTATAGAGGTTATCTTCCTCACAGCCCCATAGAGCTTCTGTTCTCGTCTATTTCCAGCCAAGGTTGACTATTTGAAGATTTGTGCCACACCGTATCCACACAATTGCTATCATTCAGTCATCATATTTATTTATTATGCTCTCTATGAAGGAACCGAAGACTCTAAACGTAGGCCACTCTAGTCTTTGCAAAACACTAAGCTGCAATTTCTCCCTTAAAGTAAAGAAAAGGGATATTGTCACAATTAAGAGGAGGAGCTGCGGGCAACTGTTAGTTAAAAACTATTGAGAAGGGAAAGGACAGAATTTCGCTTATCTCACTAAAGATATGATTCCGTAGCCGACCGCATACGACAACTGTCGACGCATGCAGCACATGCGCGTAATTCATTGCGGTTTCTCAATGGTCTCCTTTATCCATATCGGAATTTGAAAAGTAATGGGTACGCTGTATATGTTGCATGCGTCGGCAGTTGTCGTATGCAGTCGGCTTCGGAATCATACCATAATGATTCATGAATAACCTCTAGGAGATTTTAAATTGCATTGCCTTCAGAATATTTTTTTAATAATTGCGGCAGTGGTACTAAAAAACTTAGTGGTATTAAAAAACAATAATTTTACATACTTAGGTAGGTATTAGATTGCAAAGCCAAGGCTACTTTCATTAAAGTATGGATATCATAATATCAACTACCTGACCACACAAGTTAAGTGGTTGTGAACGATTGAAAACTTTTTTGTTGTAGGTATTTGTGTTTCGGTCTTATTTCATGTACCAAATAATTAAGTATATCGACTCGTAATAGATAACCTGTAGTTAGAAATTTGAAAATTATCTTAATGACGTCTAAGCACTTTTGCACTAGATTAAAAAATTAAACACAACTTAGATTAAGAAATTAAACACAAAAACTCGAATGCTTAAACTAGAGTGCTGTGATACAATACGCAGCATTAGTAAACCATGTCATTAGTAGACGTAGCTACTCGTATTTTAATCAAGTCATAATATTCTATGGCTTATATACCTACAAGCTAATCAATAGTACGAGTATAATAGATGAACTTGAACGCAAATGAAGGGATGAAAGTCTCTAGCATTTCATTTGATTCGAATGAAACTTAATTAATTTAGCCACTACCAAGAGCTTCGGAGTCCAAACTAACATTTTATACCTGTGAACCGCTACACCTACTGATTGACAGATGAGGTTCTTGAGCAGGATTTCCTCTCAGGGTTTGTCAGACGACAGCATTGTAAATCACATGCCTATGTATAGATAGCATTAGGAGAGCGATCCCCTGCCTCCAAAAGTCAAAATTTGGATGCAACCGCAATCTCGGTTGCATCCAAATTTTGAATTTTGCTTGAAGGAAAATGGAGGTAATAATTAATTTCAATTAATTTAAAATGGGTAAATGACACGAAAAAATTCAAAATTCAGTCACTTACCTAGCGCTATCAGCTATCATTACTTAGGTAACTTTTAAATGTCCCTGTTATCAGGTTTGATATCTTAGTATGCTCTAGACGCTTTTCACCGTTGTTTTTGTTATTTATTGTCGTCCTACATACGAACGATGCGCCATGCGGCAAAGCGCGGCTGTGCGGCGGCCGGTAGCTCGATGCACCATGCTCCTGCACCAAAATAGCTGCGTTGCACAACTAATTCGCACCACATCTCAGTGCATTGAACCGATGTCCTAATCTCATCGCTAAGCGCTTAGTCGAACGATCAGTTTAACTAGTTTTATTCCCAGTGCAACACTGCATTTCTTTGGGCTCCAAAACCTTGTACGCACTCGGAACCAAAAAGTAACTTAAAGTATCAAAAGTTATCGTGTAGTATTCAAAAAATGGCACATCATTTGCTAAATATCGAAGGTGCAGATAGAAATCGCTTAGATCTCACTATTAGTTGCGTAACTTTTTTGGATTCGCTAAAGCAAGATTCGTTTGTTGCAGTCCTTCGCAAGGCTTTCGATGGCTTCGACCACAACCGCTCGGGCAGCATCCCATGCGACTTTGTCGCTGACATTCTTCGGATGATGGGGCAGCCCTTTAACAAGAAAATCCTTGAAGAACTAATTGAGGAGGTGGATGCCGATAGTAAGTATTATTAGTGAAGTTTTTATAGAATTTCCCTATAGTCCTACCTTGAAATAAGTGAACAAGCTAGTGAACCCTGTAAAGTAATGAAACGTACACCCGACCTAGAGCAACCAAGTCCAAAGGTAGCATCTAACAATTTGATCGAATCAGTAGCAATTTTCTTTACAACTGGCATACACCAGAACTGACTAAATTTCGAGTGAAATTAAAGCATAAAATAACATGATGTAATAAATTTTCAGAGTCTGGCCGTCTTGAGTTTGGTGAGTTCGTTACGCTGGCTGCCAAGTTCATCGTTGAAGAGGATGCTGAAGCTATGCAGAAAGAGCTTAGGGAAGCTTTCAGATTATACGATAAGGAAGGTGAGATATGCAAATACCTATATAGTTACTTTCATTAATCTGTCAGATATTACATTTACTAACTCTGAAGTATGATTTATAGTAGGTATTATGTACTGGATATGTAAGTACTCACCGACATGTAGCAGATGGCTAATAAAATCATGATTGTCTAAAGTACTTAGCTTCTATTTATTTCTGAAGCGGTTGCAGGCCAATGTCAATCGAATTATTTTTTTATTAAGTACACGAGACGAGATGAGACGCATTGTCTAATCAAGTTAATTGTGTCATAAATAAAGGTGTCACCAATTTATCTGTAACTATAGTCTTATATTTTGATAACCATGGAATAAATACAATAAATAGGGTTATTGAAGAGCTGTTGTGGTAAAACATATTTTAGCTTCGGAAACTGCTGACCAACAATAACCATGGACTGAAACTTTTTATCATGTACGAGAAAAAAATGCGATCTAACTATAGATATTTGTAATTGTGAAAATGAAAAAAATGAAGAAAATTTACATCTACGAAAAATATTTTTCCAGGCAATGGTTACATTCCCACATCAAGCTTACGCGAGATCCTCCGAGAGTTGGATGAGCAGTTGACGGAAGAAGAACTCGACGGACTCATCCAGGAGATCGATACTGACGGCAGCGGCACCGTGGACTTCGATGGTAAGTAAACTATTTTTTTAATACCTTGACTTTTTTTAGTCCAATAAATCTATGAAATATTTTAACAATTTGAAAAATACAGAAAATGAGTCCATATTACCAGCACCTTTCAAATAGGTACATCAGAAAAATATTCAATGAATTTAATGTTTTTTTCACCACTGAAATAGAAGCACTATTTCCAACGGAAAAGCCGGTGACCGGGCAAATGACCTATCTAGCCACCATGTGCGGGCTATTTTACCGATAAGAAATAGAAGCATAGTATTAATAGTAATTTCAATAGTGTCTTTGATAGGCTTGAATTTGATCAATTCATTATATTTGTTTCAGAATTCATGGAGATGATGACTGGAGAATAAATATCTATATTTCCTCATTTTTATATATTTATATGATTTAATTAATCTAAGGCTCTATATTTCGGTACTTCAACTTTAGAATCTTGGTCAGATTGCCCAAGATCTTTTCATAATAAAAATGTCACATACGTTTCATTGATCAATATCATTAAAAGTATTATGTATGTATTGTACAAAATAATATTTTGTTCTTGTTTAATTGATGTGTATGATTGCGTATAATGTTTATATCTACTTTATTAATAAATCTTTTATTCTATTGCCTATGTTTGAATGAGGTCTGCGAGACCACTACAGGCGCCAGATTTAGAACGCAGCGTAGTGTACGAACGACTAATTCTTAAAATAACATTCGCGTCGAGAATGTTGAGATATCATTTTCATTTCTTAAGATTTCTATTCATGATAAATATAATGACTCCCCTGTTTTTAAAGCGGACGCCAAATTGTCCTAGATAATTTTGATGACATAAAACTTTAGGATATTTGGCGGTTAGCCAGAGACAAGTAATGGGACCATTGAAGATAACATTCTGTGTTTAAGAGTTATGTTTATATCTATGCGTTGCGTGTAGGCAGATTAAAACACATTGTCTTTAATAATCATTATTTATTACGTAACTCTTTGTTCATCGTTTTCAGATTATCAGGAGCGCCAAGTAAGTGGTAACATTTATAACGTTATCATATTATCTTGGGTCAATAATGTAGGTATATATGCACAAAATGAGGATTATTTACGATTTTATGACACATTTACAAATAATACATTCTAATTTCTACTATATTCTTTGACATAAACATAAAAAATAGTTTGTATGGCTTTCATATCTGTACCTACCACGCTCAATTTATGTATAGTGGATTTAATTAATTTATAAACCTTTTCCTAAAAAGGAAGTTCTCAAATAAGCTTTCACTGTGCATTATTACGCGATATCTTTTATATAATGTACAATTTTTTTTTGTTTTTTTTTTTTTTTCAATTATAAAGTGTAGCAGTCTTTCATCTGAAGGAAAAGAAGGAAACGTGTGAAAACTACTACAACATACTGCCTATCTAATTAATACCTATCGATATTATTTAGACAACACCATGTTGAAGTCGTTTTTGTCACCTTTTATTATTTATCGTTTTTATTCTTAATAAATTATATATTTGTACAGTTTCTGTGATAATTAATTATTGGAATAATCCACGTTCACCTGGTAGGTACACTAACAAACACACATTGCTGAACATAAAATTGACTTATCAAATTAATTATATCAAAATAAATCTCTTAAATAACTTAAAAGCCTACATAAAACGTAGACCCTGCTTAATAATACAAAATAAGAAGTACATAATAATCTTAAAGGAAGTCTTGTTGAATCATAATCAGATAAAATAATGTGAAGAGAGAATTAAGTTTAGCGGCTTTTTACATCTCGTTGTATCTACTAAATATTAAGATTAAGGTAGAATAACATATCTTGTTACTTTACTGTGAAATATAAAGATACGTAGGGACACAAGACAACATCGAGGCTTAGTATACGAACAACAAATACAGTATTCTGGAATATATCATCATATTCTTACGAGAATAATTATAGGCGCCTTCTATAATGCGTTATCATGTGGTAACTCCGACTATGGGTAATTTCTGAAAACTGGTTTACGTTCCTCTTTTACTAGATATACCTTTCCAAAGATAGCAAAAGTAAGCTAGGTAAATCTTTAGGTATAGACAATATGAAACAATTAGAAAGATTAACGATGCTCGCATACCAAATGAGTCGGAACGGTATAGGATTTAAGCAACCATTGTCGGAATTACTGCAAAGCATCTTACATATACAAAAGTAAGTGATAGTTTATAAGAAAGCTATTATCGTAATGAGTCATTGATAGATATCGTTATCACAATTTAGTAGACTTTAGCCGCCTTTGATGGCACTTAGCACATTCACAAGAAACAAAAAAATTGACGTCACATTTTCACCAGAGCAAATTGCAATTGGTACCATACAAACATACATTAACATTATTACAAATATAAACAGTTACGACATGGAAGAATATCAGCACTGATTTTTCTGTGGAAACATTCACTCATGTTCACAATATTCATTGATTTAAATGTTACTTAATAGGTACTCATCTATTGTTCTAAATCACAATACTAAAATGTGAAAAACAAGTGACGGTAATTGTAAAAGTCCGCGAAATATTAAATTGACGATACCTGTCAGTTTGATTGATTCGTCATGAAACCGTTTGTATTTGTAATAACGAGTAGGTACAAGTTGCAAAAAATTTTAAGCCACAGTTTAACATTCTTCAACTAGATAATTATTTATTTATAGGTACATCATAGTCAAATATTAAAAATTCATTGGTAACGTATTTAACAACTAAACTTTACAAAGAGTCTTCGATTAAAACATAACAGCTATTCATCTTAGTGTTACAGTACAAAGCATTACGTTATGAATATATGTACATCTATACATATCTCTCACAATCTCTTTAGCATCTTGGCTTCGCATAGCTAGATTTATCTAAGATTTCGTAAAGAACTACCTACAGATGAGATCTCAATTTGAACTATGTTTTACCAAACGTCCCCCACTTGCCTGAATATTCAAAGCTAATTATATCACATTTTTCAGAAACGTTTAGTATTACAATGCAATAAATTACTAATTTATTTTAATAAACAAAAATATAGTGCTTGCCTATTACATATAAACAACCAGCAAACCGAATGCGCCACTTTAACGTTAAGCTTATTGAGTTGAAAGCAATTTGGTTTATATGACAATGCAGTATTACATAATGAACTGTATCCTGATCGAAAGTAGGATTACAAATTGTAGAGAATTGAGCGATTGTATGCTGGTTGGCAATGGCGAGGCAATAGTGAGCTATACAGGTGGTCTTAGTTATAATATTCTTGTTTACCTAACTACAAATAGTTTTATGAATACTGTTTAAGTAGATAGATCTTCATTCCTTTAAAGCTGGCTGTGTCTTTCAGACGCAACCCACGTACAATCCAGTTGCGAAATATTCATAATACTCTGAAACATAACATTAGGAATCGTTAATGTAATATTCGTTAGCTATTGCTACAAGAGTGTTAGCTATTACAAACACATATCCATATTCTGGCTCTACATTAATTTATACTTAACAAATGAATGCCCTTATTTACGAGTACTAAATGCTTTAAAATTATATCAATAGGTACTGTAACTTCAACAGTGTTTTAACTTATTTTCCCTTATTCCTGACACCCTCCCTATTCCTCTCTATGAGTGGCTACGCGCAATTGACACCTCTGGTACCTATTATTGCAAGTGTTTGTATCACCAGGTACGTATAAACATGATCACTATCTTGATTAATAATTAATATGTCGGTAGGTACAGATTTTTTTGTTGCACCCAAGCAGTTAATTTGTTTAAAAAAAGAAATATTTACCTCTCGTCGCCATACTGGCTTTTGACTAGTAGAAGCATTGCCACAATCATTTTACACATGAAGTATTGGTGGCGGAGGCCGAGAGCGACTATTGTTCAATCTTGGAATCACGCTAGGGTCCAACAAATTCCGGTCCTTTGCCATCGCTGAACGGCCGTGACCCTTGCCATGAGCCTTAATCAACCACGCTGGTGGAGCACCTTCACACCATGCTGCTGTAGCCCAGTCTCGAGGCTCAGCACCAAATCGCGAGCATTCGCGTGCATATGCTCGATAGGCTGCGCAATGACATCGTGTACCTGAACAACTTCGTGCATCTACATCGCAAGCTTCTCGGTAGTTGTGAGGATTCACTTTACTCCTGCAATCAGTGAAAGCTTCTAACTCCACAAACCCACGACATAACCGTCGAGCTTTCATGACTTTCTTCCGTCGTGATGGAACGTTCATACCTATTCGCCTCTGTCGCCTCGTGCACGCCCTTGTGCCGCCTACTCGCCACGAAGACCCAAACCTCCATGTATCATTCAGTAGCCTGCCATCACGAGTTCTCATATCGTCCCTGGCTACCGAGTTAAAATTACCACACAACCCGCACAGCTTTCCTTTATACGCACTCGAAACAGTCACTTCCAAAAATCCATCACCGTCCCAAAGCATTTGTATACCAATATCAGCTTTTAAAAGAACAGAACCGTTACTACGTACTATTTCTGCTATTCCGTCCATTTTATGTGGCAATGACACTCTGCGTCCATTAGCTTTTATTCGCATTTTTTTACCCATATTAATTTTTGTAGATCCTATACGTAGGGTTGCAGTCCGTGTCCATGATGAATGCGAAGTATTTCTCGCATCGTTTGATATTCTTATCGAGAAACTACCGTTAACGCAATCCGAAGCCAGTTGATATTTACAGGAACCCTGGAAACTATAAAACTTCCCGTCAAAAGTTTTATAGTGGGGATCACCGAACACCGTACAAATTCCATCAATGTCTACACATTTATGACAGCACTGTCCGGGTAGCTGCCTTAAGGTTTGGTCAGGGGGGCAGGTGATTACCGGACATCGCTCCATGGCACATCGTGGTTCGCCACCATGGCATTCACAAGATTTGCAAGCATCCAGTTGCCAGGTTTCTCCATCCTGTAAACAACAAATATATCATTAGTTTAAAGCTCTAAATGGAAGCATGATATGATCATATTTTTTTAAGATTACTACTGCAGTATAGTGTGTATTATAAAAAAACTGCAATTAATGGTCGTGAAGTACACTCAGATTCCAGAAAAATCTGTTTATAGGTATAATATCTACAAATTGCATGAAACATTGCTCTACGTAGAGAATCACTACATCCTACGCAGTGGTATAAATTAAACTGCTATGATACGTAACGTATCGTATACCATCATTTACCGTAGTACAATATCTATTATATTACACTTACTTGGTAAGTTTTTCCGCTGATAACACAGGCAGCTTTAGCCTCCTCGACCTGAGGGCATTCAGGACAGCACTTCCCTGGTTGTGGAGGAAGCGCCCTAGCCCCACAGGTCAGCACTGGACAGGTATGACGTGTACACACTGCTGTGCCGTTCATACAAGTGCAGTCCGTACAAGGGTCCACTCGGAATGGACTCGCATGCGCGTGGTATTCTTTGCCGATGATACAAGGTTTTGCCAGTGTAGTGCCTGAAACAGGTAATTTCAAAGAATTGATCAAAACTTCCAAAGTAAATAAATCATTGGATACCTAACACAATACAGTAATATGATAATGCTTTTCTTAGCACAAAATGTCTGGGTCGACAAGATAGATATAAGTGAATGGCATATAAATATTTGATGTTTAGCGGGATCGATCGCCATCAACCAAAATTCGACCGCTTGCCAGTCGGGGAAATATTGTATGCGGTCAATCCATGGTCACTTGCTCGTCCTGGGATTATTTTACTATAAGCCTACAGGTTCTCCTTCCACTATTTTCCCTCAGGTAGCAACGCATGAGGGACATGACTAAGTTGATGATCTTGATAGCGAACTCCTTTATCTATTTATATATTTCACAACATAAGTAAGTATAACGCCATCTATTTCATCCGATCTTAGTTAAATAAGTTTGAAAACACAAAACGTATCAAAGTTCACATTGAATCTTTGAAATTAAATGAATATAATTCATTTTAGTTGAATTTATTTTAGTTTTTAATTTTGAAACCAGCAGATAACTTACCAGGTAAAAACTTATCTGATGTGGCATATCTACATTTAGGACAGCAGTCTCCAGGTGGGGTGTACTGACTCTCACGTGTACACGGCAACACGGGACAAGCGCGCTTGGCACAAGACAGCACTCCGTGCACGCAACGACACGACAAACACGGTTCTTCAGGGATCTCTACATCGCGACCCTCCCAGACCCTCTGGCCGTTGATGATGCATTCTGAAATTTAAATTAAAAATTATTATTTTATTGAATTTGAAACATGAATCGAGGAAAATTAACTTTCGGGAAGAATTGGGAATAACCCATCCATACTAATATTACAAATGCGAAAGTAACTCTGTCTGTCTGTTACGCTTTCCGCTACCAGCCCTCCTACCCTACCCTTCTCCTATAACTCATGTATGATTGATTGACGTGATTTTTTTGTGTGTGCATATTATAAAACAAAATGAATTTAAGAAATTCCCTAGGACTTCCGGATTATCATATCTTTCGTTTCTTTTTTTAGAAGATCGACTCTGTTTTTATGTAAAGAAGTGAAATGGATAGATATTAGGACCTTCTTCATTACAACTGACTCTGGCTCTAAGACTCATATTATCTTTATTAGGCCGCAAAATATTTAAGTAGTTTTACTGCTTTAAACGGATAGTTTTTTAAGATTTTATACACGCATTCCTTGCAATTCATTTATGATAATGAGAAATACCGAGAGTTCCACCAAACAAATAAACGAATGTGAATACAAAAGCGACACCATTTAGGGGACCACACTCTGTAGACTTTAGTAAAAGCTTAAAACAAAAACCGGAGCCATTGTTCGCTAAATGGGATTGAGGCCTCTGGCGGCGCGCAGTAACTGCGGCAAAGCGCAAACTCCATAAATTAGTGCGGGTAGACGATGAATCAATCAGAGCCTAATGAATGACGTAGCGCAGACGGCCGCACACGGCGCGGGCGCAAGCCCACCGTGGGCCACCACTGCGCAACAGCCTTCGACACCTGTACCCAAACTGCATTATTACTTTGTTGTACATACAACCAACCCCAACCATACTCCATTAATTACAACACTAATCTTATCATACTTGAATACATTTAAGACTGGTATTTCGTTGCACGACGACAGAGTACGAGGGTTCTACTTTACTCAGTGTCGTAATCTTTGTCATAATAGAACGTGATGCCATATTTACTATTCATTTATTTGTGAGTGGAATACAATAACACGGCTGTAGAATATACGATCAGAATGTAAAAACCAGTTGGGTATTTCAATGGGAAGGGAACATGTCGTTCTAGAGCGTAGATTATTCTATCCATACAAAATAATGCTTTAACAACGACAGTGGTCACTTACAATGATAAAGTGTTTGGGTCTTCAGTATACAATATTTGTGTTTGTCTTGTGAGCATGTTACAATATAATGGGTTTAATTCAGCAGTCACAGATATTCATTTTGCCGCTAGTCGTTCGCGAGGCCGCCATGCGCCTGGCTGCTATGGCGTATGATTGTGACAATGAAAACGGTCAAGTGTCTGTCGTAAAACTAGAGACGACTACACAAAGTGGGTTGTCCTTTTGTAGGCAAACAATTAAGTATTCATCGGCGGTGCGCGTCGTTTCTATGAGTGCTTTGTCATACAGAAGTATCGGAACAGAGGCTCTTGTATCAATTTTGTTGTATCGAGAAGGTTATAGTAAGTATATAACAACCCTATCTACACGGGTACTTTAAATTCATCGAGAGGTTAATTGCTCAAAGTATTTAACTAGTTTAATTTTACATGAGAACTTATGTGATAGTTGATAGTGTATCATTTGATTATGAGAAAATGTGGATTTCTATTTTCTATATGGTTCCATGGACGTATTTTATGTGGGTATGTTACTATTTTGGAAATAAAACAGTATTGAACCCAAGTGTTTCACTACATGTTTACATAATAACAACGGCGGATGGTTAGGACCTTAGATTTATTAATTGTAAGGTTAGGAAGTATAACAACTCAAGCCGTTGCTCTTATGTTATTATCACTACACACGTAAAACCATTTACCGTAAGCCTTAGGACTCTGAAATTCTTGCAAACTGCATTCTAATAAGAACTATGGCAAATATACTTTTAGGACAACGTTATTTTCCTGAAATGATTTGAAAGATCCCAAGGTTGCCTGAAAGAAATCGCGTCCAGCGATAAGGCCGCCCATACGCGTACTTACATTAAACTGTATATCTACATGCTTCCTACTTGTCCTACTGTAAATCTATTGATGTAAAATAGAGAATTATTCATCTATCGACTATCTAAAAGATTGGATCTTTATTCATTTTACAGATGTTGAGATAAGAATAAGAAAAAGGAAGCGCCGCCAAGACAGGTCATTAACGAGAGTTGGTTATTCCACCAGTCAACTTAAGATAATTTATTTATGGTTTAGTTAGGCTATCAAAGAATAACTCATTCCTAATTTACAGTCAGTAAAGATATTAATTAAACGGTTGCCAGTGTGTAAGAAGAGGTATTCATGGATATCTGCGGAGTGACAAAATATATCTTTACAATGCATAGGTACCTCTACCCATAAAATCTTTTCATTATGGTTTACTTTGTTCATTACAAATAATTACAATTAACAGTTTGTGTACCTATCTCGTCATCTCTTTCACGTTCTGAAATCTTATTTGTATTGTTACTAATCACCCAGTACCTATGTACTGGGTGATTAGTAACAATACAATTTTATAGTCATTTCGGTTAAAAAGTTTTTAGGCACAGCTTCGTTAGCAAAATCGTCTGGAAGTATTATTTTGGCGAAAAAAAATCACTTTTTTTTTACAACCCCCATACAGTACCTATGCCTTTCACCTGTAGTTAGGTACATTATTTCCATACATTATAAAAAAAAAAGTTTTTTTTCCGCCAACTTAATACTTTCAGACGATTGTGCTATCGAAACTGTATCCAAAACCTTTTTATCCGAAACAGGTACATAAACTAAAATATACTGGGATGTTTCATAAAACATCCCAGTCCCAGTATATTTTAGTTTTGGAGTACATAGCTAACAAGTAAGTACAACAGGAAATGGGCATATCTTAAGATAAATGATAGATAGATACCTAGAAAGAAAAATAAGATTAAATGCACAATGGACATTTGGAAGACTTTGTGAATGAATCCAACATATTAGCTTTAAATGCAAGATAAAGTAGTTTTTTAAAAGCCACACATGTGTTAGTTTTACAAAGTGATGATGTGAATGTTAAACAGATAAGTCCTTACACCTAACCAGAATAAAATATATTACCCAAATTCGTCTTAAACCACTATAATATGAACATTAATGTATTAAAAATTCACAACGTGCTTCGCTAGTATATCACAGTTAATTATTTCAATTTCTCAGATCGCTGTCACAGGCATACCTGATAATACATGCTCATGTTGAAACATCACTTGAATTTAGATAAGTAAGTTTTTGTGGAAATTCATTTAAGCTCTTCATACATTTCTCCTGCACTATCATGGTGACAATCATGAATGTGGTGACGTGAAAGTCGTGAATGTCTGAGGAGACAGCAGTGAACGTGACAAGAGGGATGTTGGAGTCTGATTCGTACGCCGAGGGTCCTGTCCAAGTCCTGTACAAACTTTTATGTAAATAATTTGTTCATTGTATGAACTTCCGTTTTTATGGTGGATTAAATTAATAGTTCAGTTATTCAGTTCTGTTAATTATTCACGTAGAATTATTAACGTAACTGAATTACTGATTATCGAAAACCATCAAATGAAAATTGCTCTAACAATAAAAGACATCATAAGTCAGATGGACAAACTTAACTTTATAGAAGATAAGTGGAGGTGAGGAAGCTCCTGATAAAGTGGTCCTATCGATCTTGTCTATGTTAGATTTGTCGTTAATCTCGTATCGTAGCGAAATGTATTGTTTTTTTAGACCATAAGTACCATCAATTCTTGTACTCTTTTTAAAGCTTCACATGATGACTAAACACAGTAAAGTGCACTAATGTAGCAATTATATTAATATGTAGTTTTCACTCGAGTTCAGAAAAAAGAGTTCCCATGTTGATAAGACAAGAATCGTGAAGAATTAACAAGTTGAAAGAAAAAAATTAATGCACTGTTGGGATCGTAAAACAAACAAACAGAGGGCACACGTCGAGGCCCCGCAGCCGAGGCGGCGGCGCTTTGACCACCGCACAAAAACCTACCCGCCCCAACCTTTTAAGTAGGTTGTTAACTTTTTGATTTATGGACAATAATAGAGACGCAACGCCGTGGGAGACTCCCAGACCACCACAAATATAATTTTAACGAACCCCCGCCGACTATAATAAGACCTTATTTCGTCGTCAATTCTTTGTCTCTAGTTATAGAGTAAGCATCCGATAGAGGAAGCGGCTATCGCAAAACGCCACCCGCGGTGGTCCATTTGCAGAAACCAATTTAAAAAAAATCTTGATCTCTTTATTTCCACCGTGCATTTAAAAAATCGTAATCCATTTTCATGAGCACTAAAATTTTCAACAATTGCCGTTCTGTAATTCAAATTCGCGCTTCGTCAATTTTATATCTCGAAGATTTCAACGCTTTTGTTGTTTATTTAGAATGTACGTCCAGTCCAGAGTAATTACTCTTTGGCGCCACCTTTATGTACTTACAACATCGCATGCCTTTTATAGGCGGTTTATTGAATAGCTAATAATTGTATAACAAGTTTTTTTGTGGCATGTAACCTTCAATACGTGATATATTAAATTACATTCATTGGATGACTAAATTATTCTGTTATTGTAATAGTCATCTTTGCCTCGGTATGGAACAAGATTCGGGATTGGATTTATGGTGGAGTGGCCCATTGTCTACCACGTTGCTATGTCACGTTGCGTGTTACGTTTGCCGTTGACATAGTGCGGTGTGTGGGCGAGTACTACGACAAAGTACAAAAAACTAAAGATCAATCAGTTGCCTCGATTCATAGATGGATCGCACCTTATTAACTTTTCGAATTTCGAGGTACAGTGCAACGTCCTATGATCCCTTGATCTCCCCGCTTAGCGGCTGGTGGGTAATTAATAAAATATAAACATAGGCAATAAAACCGTAATTTGGAATGTGTCGGCGATATTCAAACGATGAATCGAGTCGTCATGTTGTAAATTACTATTATTTGTTATGGAATTTAATAAACTTGTTAAGGTTTGGAAGCACAGGTAAATTGGTTGCCGTTATGGTTTTATTAAGTTCGCGTCTCGGCTTGTGTTTGTTTTTGTATGGGATTATGTTGTTTTTTGCTACACGCACGTCTGGGTGGGCGCACTCCGAGACACGGCTGCGCCAGCGCAGACCCGACCCGCTCTTCAATTATGTGAGTGGATACTCGTAAATGGCGGTGGGAAAAGATAGCGTATAAAATTATTTTAGTTTCTATTTTTTTAACTATTTGTTAAGTCATTTTGAAACAACACATTTAATTGAAAGGAATTTGGAGGTAAAATGAAAATATCTATCTACGCGATAATTGACAAGGTTTTATAATACATTAATACGACAAGCTAATAACAATTCAACCTTACAGACAAACAGACATTACGTTTTACAGGTAACTCCTATATAAAAGTCACGGAAGTATACGTGAGCTATTGAACATTTATTTAGTAATAGGCTCATGAGCTAGATCTTGATAAGTATTGAAGATCTACTAACAGGGGACTGATTCTCCTAGCTCGATAATTACTCACTTTGAAGATTTAGGTATATTCAATGTAAAGATATGAATAGGTAAGTAATGATATTTTGAAAGCTTACGTGAATGTTAGAATAGAAATAAAATTGTTTTATACGAGTTCCATCGCGATTCACATGGTGTTATTTTACAATTTACACGGATCCCGATAGGTTTGCTTCTCAGCAGTCAAGAAGGACATTTGTATTTACACTGTCGAATACCTACTTTATATTATTGAAAACTGATAAAGAAATATCTACTTTAATAGAATAAACTATATACCTAGACACAAAACTTACCATCGCAGACAGGACAATTATTATGAGTATGTCTCTGATGCTTCGGTCTATCGCAGGGCAAGTAGCACTCGGGCTTAGTGATGGTAATGATGCCAGCTTCACATCTCATCACTCTGTTTTCTTCGTTCCACTCCGTATGAGATGCATGTTCAGTGCCGTTGTACCAGCATCCCTTGCATTTGGCGCAGCAACCTTCCCTCGGCATCACTACCGCGCAGTCGTCCATCTGCCCACACTTTTCTTCGCCACTCCGGCACTCCACGAAGCCGTTCTACAAAAAATAAAAGAATAACTTTAGAGTACATTATAAAATAAGTTACGTCATTACTTAGTGAAATGAACGATGTCTGAAATAAAATGTCGACTTTAAATATTTCGATTATTACATTCATCGAAATAAAATTAAATAAAATGAACCGGCCAAATAATAACATTCGTCTAACAGCATTCGTCTATCTAAGGCATCGTTTAAATAAGTAATCGACGAGGTGACGTGGATATTCTTTTATATCATGCAACGTTTTTAGAAGACCCAGTAAAGAGAAGTAAAGACCTGCTGATTTGTAATCTGTATTACACATTTTACGTGTACACCATATCTATCTATGTTCTGATTTTGACGATAAATGATAAAATAGTCCCTGAACTGTGGTTCATCACTACATTAAGTCTTTCCATCTAAAGGTTCTATGTAAGAACTAGACGGTAGCGATAAAACCACTATTCGTACCTACAGTCAGCATCAAATCAGTCTTGACCAGCAAATTACATAAGAAGGTTACCATGATATGTATTAAGATCTTTTTTAGCACTCTCCTGCCAGTCAAGATCGATCTGATGCTGACTGTACAACAGACCATCACGTACACAAACCACAAGAATGCAATTAGTTTTAAAAATAGTATTGGAAAACTAATTCTTGAGTAGGATAAAATCATTGCATCCCAAGAACTTTGATTTGAATTTATAAACATAAAATAAAAATAGGCATTATTTATACTTTCATAATTGTTGCAGTGATGTGACATGTGACATATTCAGCGTCATCTGGCGCAGTCAAGCTAAATGACTACATACATGACTAATGATTCTGCATCGCGCAATTAAAGTTCTCACGCTGATTAATATATTTGCAAGACAGTTGGGTCACATGACTCGAATACCTTTGTGTAAAAGAAACATTCCCCGTTCATCCTTATTGACACCATGGTAAAAGTCACATAACAATTAGACCGAAAATAATAATCAATATCAATCAATCTTTTTGTCAGTGTGATAAGTGCAAGTTTGACAGCAATAGGCTCGCGCCCTATTACGTGGGAATGAAAATCATTGTTGGTGAAATGTAGGCTTTATTACACCTCTGGCTGCTACCCCTTATCTTCGTAGGATTTACAGGCGTCACACATAAGTATTCCTCTCTGTAGGTCTCTCTTGTAACACTTGTCTAACATAACACTTAGTATGTCGTCAGTCAGTGACAATGGCAAATAAATTTATACGTACAATATTTTACAAACAAACAAGTGACTTAAAGACCAACTAATGTTGATTAAATTCTACATAATATTCAACAGAACTATTTACGATCGTTGATAGTATGTAATTACAATTAAAGCCATAGCTGTCATGAATACATGACGTGTATGCTTAAGAGGTCTGATATATGTGACTCCTAAAATAAAAGCTTTGTCACTTACAAAGAATGGTAGATATTTCTGTAATGTATACGTGGTGTCATAGCACGCATAATATGCCATGACATAATATTACTATGTATTTTTAAGTTATTCAATATATCATACCACTGTACCTATTGTAGGTTATGTCTAATAGTTATTTGTTATACAAGAGTGCAAAGTTGCTTTTTAACCGCGTGCTCAGTTTTGATGACCGAGCAAGCGAAAGATTCTAAATTTGAATCACGAGCATAGCGAGTGATTCACAAATTAGAATCTTGAGCGTTAGCGAGGGAATCAAAAGAGCACAAGGTGAAAAATCTTTGCACTCGAGTGCAACACGTAACTTTTCATCCCACCTTAGCGAGGAAATAATGAAATGCTTCTCCTTCCTAGCGTTAATTCCCAGTCGCATCCGAAGCTTTCACCTCGGAATCCGGGGTCCGCTTTACCAGTCTTAACTGCAGATTTGGCTGGACCTTGATATTTGCCGTGAAGCGACTGCCATCTGACCTCCACAACCCAATGGTGACATTAGGCGATATCGAAGCATTGCAGCTAGACCGTTGTTGTTGAACTTTTTAGGGCTCCAACTACCCGTAACGACTGCCATAGATTTTCGTATGGCATCCGTGACCCACGGCTTAACGTGCTCTCCAAGGCACGACCAGACCAATGCAAATACCCATTTTCATGCATAAAAAATATTTGCACTGAGCGGGGATCGAACCCGTGCCTCCTGCGTAGCGGCCGCGTTCACTACCACTACGCCACGGAGGCTGTATAATATGTGTATTAATACTAATAATAAAATACAAAAAAATAAAAATTCAACAACAATGTCAACAATATGACGTGAAAAAAATTGATGCGCGCAAAGCAAATTAAAAAAAAAGTACACCAAGGAGGTTACGAGTCTGAGTTTTTCATGAATTAAAAAAAAGTTGTATGATAAATTCGGCACCATAGAGGTAGAAGTAAATAGGTTTAATGATGTTTTGAGTCCACTAACCTAGTACACACGATGTTCTAAATTCAAATTTACTTTACCTCTCTAGAGGATAAAAACGACTTTTACGCTCAGTTATCGAAGAGCAAAAATAGTCTTTCCGAGATGGTGGGATGAAAAATTAATTTTGAAGCATTTATTATGCTAATTGTTCAAATCTTCGTACGTGTCTCGGTGCCTTAGTGGTCAGAGCATTCCCCCTGTAAGGGAAACATCGCAGGTTCGAGTCCCGTCCGAGGTAGATTCTCTTTTCCCTTTCTTAATCGATAGATATGTCTAAAATATCTTTTTTGGCCTTTTTAATAAGTGAACGCCTAAACCTTACAATAGATATGATTTTCTTGGTTGAAGTGACGAAATATAAATATGAAAAGTAAATCTATTTCCATGTATCGGGCACTTTTCCAGTCTAGTTAATACCGGGAAGGAGTCTGAAGCTAGGTATATACTCGTTTGGGATATATTCAATATTATAATATGAACTCGTATTTTTTACCAGGTGCGCGAAGGTAAAATCTGTTTTACCGTTAAGTGCTCGTATTTTCAGCTCCTCCGTTGGCAACTTGCAACACAGCACGGTACCTAAATATCTCGATATCTCGAATAGTAAAGTAAAGGCCAAGCTTTTTTATAGTTAGATATCTACTATTGTAAAATATTTTTCTATAAAGTCTCTTTTAGATAAAATTATTATATATATGATATAATATCATGGTACAGGTTTGATACACGAGTATAATATTCAAGCTTTTCTAAATAGACCAAACGCCTGTGATCGCCATCATTGCAATCATAGCAAAACATTATGATGTGAGTTTGCGTACTTTTACTGTAACGCATGTAACTGGACGAGATATGTACATACCAGAGTTTCGATTTACATATATAACATAGCATTTTTCTGAACTGTGAACTACTCAACTCGTGATTTTCTTTACGTAATTCATTAAAAACAAAATACCACATAGTACCTACTTAAGATTCTTGGCTTTGTACCTACATAAAATGTGAAATTAATAATAATACCTATCTAATGAAAATTCACGAAGATTTTTTGTTTTTATTACTCTTATTTAGATCGTTGACAAAATATACTAATGTACCCAAAAACGAAATAAGGTCACCCTGAAGGCATAATTACGACCATTACTCGTGGTAGGTATATTTTTTCCTTATTGCCTTCGTATTTGTCAGTTTTTTACAATTTTAATACACCAATCTGGCATTTTATTGATACTTTGTGTTGTTTATTTTTTATCTTTTATGGTCAATATAGCAACTGGAGAATGAAGAAATCCATTAAGTGAGTCAAGTAATAAGAATTGAGTGTGAGATTATTTTTATTATAGTTTTAATTTTCGGGCATTGCTATAATCGTATATTATTTACGTATCTGTTTACTCTGTTTATATCATGGAATAATAGTGGAATTACTTCTATTTACATTACATTACCATAAGTTTACATAAAAAACTTATAATGGATGAAAAAAAAACATATGTCGTGAATTTGTGTTTGATGTTTCTTCTGTTTTTCAACCATATTTATTTGTATTTTTGAGCTTTTCGGTATAAAATAAGCATATTTTCTACAGGTAGGTACGAGGACTCAAATGTTAGTAGAGGGACGGATGATACAATTTCGCAATTTGTAATATATTATTCTATAACGTTCATAGAAAGACGTAGTCACAGGTCAAGTTATTGTATAGCGTATAAAAATCGCAACACATTTATGTAATCATTCATAGCACCACTTCAATAAAAACAACGATCATCTCTTGAAAGAAAGAATGTAATTTACGTAATGATTCATTCAACATTGCACGCGTACAGTATACTCGTAGTGTTCGTCACAATACAAAGATTACAAAACGGAACTACCAGTTGTACATGAAGCTAAAAAACTAATTAATATTATCTCATGTAACGGCAATTTATGACAAAGTACTATACAAGTTTGAACCGTGTTCGTCCATAATAAGATCAAAAAGCATTCACATAATTATTATTGTATGCGTTATTTTACGGCTCTTTGTTCTATACCGCATTTGCATGAACACGTGGCTTACTTGAAGTCAATGTTAATTGCTTTTCTACACAATAACCCGTCAGTACGTATGTATCACCGCAACAACTTTGTAGATACATTTACTTCATGTGCTTATGTGAAATCATTTTAACCCTACATCTTACGTACGAGAGAATAATCTTGTGGATTTTCGATGAAAGGAAGTCAGAAATGCATACCACGATTATTTAGTAAATCCCCCTAGCAAGAAATATAAAATCGGAAAAACGTATTTATTGATACCTAATTCAAAAGTGTCATCAATTTTACCATTTCGCTGAGACAATTCTGACAATAAGTAAATGTCATCCGAACTTAAGGTGTGTTCTAAATATCGTATCAATCAGTCAAAAGGAAGCAAGTGAAAGAACAATGCCCACTTTTCACCTGTCTGATCAGAATAAGCAATTTGCCCGTATTGCCTAGATAATTAGCTCATAAAATAGCATATTTTTTTCTATTTTTAACAAAAAAACTTAGAAAGAAAGTGTTAGGCTAGAAAATCAGATATCAGTTTTTTAATGATAATCAGAATGATCAGCAATATATCAATCTGCGTAAGACGAAATTCACCATCTTAAAGCAGAAACCATAGACGGAAAATATTCTCTACTCTCTGTCACGTTGTGATTATATTCTCTTTAGAGATGTTACAATCGGGACTATTTAGAATAATCGTATTAATGAACAAATGACTTGACAGATATTACGTTATTCTTCCTGTTACCCAGTAGGACAAATATTAGTCACAAAAGGCAATGTGTATAATGCAGGCATTCTATACAATACCTAGGAAATGTATAGAATGCCGGGGTCGTTCAGGCAATGTATGAAATGATATTCAAAGTTTAAACTATTTTACACTTTGCCTAGAATATGTATAGAATACCTAGGCATTGTATAGAATGCCGGTCGAAGCATAGGTAATGTATGTAATCTATTTTTCTTCTCTATGATTTAGTTAGATAGATACTAATCTTTTGATAGCTAATCCTAATTTCAACTTCCACCAGCGAAAGTGCTGATAAGACATGTATTGTGTTCTATTGGTAGGTATGCCTAAGTACCTACGTGTTTTTTGCGTAGAATGTTTCTCACATATCAGTGAAAGCAAAGCTGCACATTCCGACTTGGATTGATTAGGTTAGAAGGTAAATGCGGGAGCGGAGCGGAGCTCCCGCATTAGCCTTTGTGGTTATTTTTTTTATTACCATACAGAATTTCTATAGGCCACGGCAACCACTCTCTTACCATCATCCCTGTGCTTGTCAGCCACCTAAACTGATGGAAAGAGAGTTGTTACCGTGGCCTATAGAGATCTGCATGATTAAAAAAAATTACCACGAACCTAACTTCTAACCTAATCTATCCAAGTCGGAGTGAACAGTTTTTCTTTCAGCAGTAATATCCATTTTTCAAATCCATAGAGGGCTTCTTAAGGGATCGCAAATAAATGACGCTTTGTTAATCTATTAGGAACTTTGTTTGCTAGCAGTACTTATTTAATAAGGTGAGACGAATTTTCGCACATGAAATATCATTTTAAAGAGACGAATTTACAACAACCCGTCCAATAAACACATTGCCTGATGCGCTTCTGGCATTTAATACAATACCTAGGCAATGTATAAAATTAATCGTATTATACACATTGCCTGAACGTTTTAGGCAATGTATAGAATGCTTAGGCATTCTATACAATGCCGGATTATACACATTGCCTATAACATAAATACGAAATAGTGACCAACTTTTCCTTCATACTTTAACAGGCTTAGGATTAACGCACGCACATAGATTATAATATCGCTCATTGTCGCTATTATTTTGACTATTACCTAATAAGATATCAAAATAATATGAAATAATCGTATTAGGTATACCTAGTAGGTATACCTAGTAGGTATACCACTGTTATATTGTGTTACTGGTACCTGCTACGATTACAAATAATAATTGTATTTGTCCTCTCTCTACGCTATAAACAAACACCGACTATGACATGACATGACTGTGACAGCTTCATTTGGTTTCATGGTTTCGTTTTATTGCTGATGTGTAGTGTAATTCCTCTTTCTGTTACGTTCAAATTCAATTTGATACTCTGATATCACCCCATTTGAGAGGAGAGCAATGTCCGCATCCGTGGGATCCTTGTCCATGACATAGCAGATATAATACAGGAGAGCCTCATTGCTGGACAAGTTTTTCGGCAACCCCCAGGCTACGTGTGTGATAAAAATGTCTGGCAATACCGCCCCGCCGCCGGGTAGCAGAGCAAACCTAAGAAGTCTTAGCTCAACTATCGTTGTAGAATGTGTTATGCGTGCCAATTATCTCATTACCAGTGATGCCCAAAACAGCGAAAAGTGAAGACAGACCCTAAGGGCCAGTCCACACGGTGCGTTGTTTGCGTTGCGTCGACGCAACGCAAATATTTTGACGCATAGCCGGCCACACGGGCGCTGCGTCACCGCAGCGCAGCGTTACTACGATCGATGCAGTCACAGTCACAACGCGTACACCCCCGCCCGCTTCGCCTCCGGGGCTGCAGCTCCGTCGTGTGTGCGTTGCGTCGACGCAGCGCGCCGTGTGGACACTATGATTATTTGTATGTAAAACGACGCGACGCAGTGGCACAGTGCTGCGTCGACGCAACGCAACGCAACGCGCCGTGTGGACTGGCCCTAACCTTTTAGAAAAGTCGGAAGACAGACCCTGGGCTCTAAGATTCCTGCCTTCAATTCAAAACACAACATTATTTTGACAATGATTATAATAAGAGAACACATACATTATAAAAATAAAAAAATAGACGAATAAAAAAATACCAATTGTAATGAATAAAATGTAAGGTTGTATTATTAATATTCATTTTTGACTTTTCATATTGTCATTTCTGTAATAGCAATAAAGTTAAAAAGTATTTTATTTAGTTATTGTTGAATGCAAAAATTCCCTCAGCCTCAGTGGCATGGCGGTAGTGAACTCGAATGCTACGCAGGAGGCGCGGGTTCGATTTCCGCTCAGTGCAAATATTTGCATGCATGAATATGTCTACTTGCATTGACCTGGGTCATGGTATCTCCGTGCCTTGGAGAGCACGTTAAGCCGTCAGTACCAGTTATCATATGAACATCTAATGGCAGTCGTTAGGGGTAGTTAGAGCCCTATAATTCCAACAACTGGTCTACACAATACTTTAATGTCGCCAATGGGTTTTGGAGGTCAGATGGCAGTTGCTTCACCGAAAATATGTAAGTTCAGCCGCGTCATGGTAGTACTGGAAGAGGTGGACCCCGGACTCTGAAGCAAGGCCGTGGATGTAACCAGAATGAATGCAAGGCTGATGATGATGATGACAAAAATTGCAAACAGTTTGTATGTTGAAAGCTCATTTAATCACTGAATATGAGCATATGACATGAAATAAATCTAAATTATTACCTATATCTTGTTAATCTTGACTGTAAAGAATTAACTTTTGATAATATGAGATCGTCATCATCCTAGCGTTAGACCCGGTCGCACCCGCGTATAAGTAAAATGTATGTCAGAACACGATCATTGGTTGTTAGGGGTCCATTACACGCTAGGTTTTGCCATGGTTTAACCATCAATCACGCCGTGAGTGACCAATAACATAACGTCTAATAACCGATTGACCAATAATATTCATCATTGACGGCATGATGCATGACGTTTGCATGAGCGTGTAATGGACCCCTTAAGTTTTTTGACACTCACACAGTTCATTAGTCAAAGCACAGATAAATAAATACTTCACCTACACGTTTTAATACCTTGATTACACAAGGATTACACATTTTTCAGTCTAAAGATTTAAACCATTATTGGTTTTATGGTTTTAAAGATGCAGTATCTATTCATCAATGATACCAGTACAGTAATACGATAGCATTTTAAAAATGTAGTGACAGGTCAACGGATGTATGGAAAGTGGGCATCATTCTTTCAATTACCAACTAAAACCCAAAAACTGAACCAATACAACAATACAAGCAGGCTAAAAACAGCACCAATACAACTACCGATTCCAAGTTCTATGAAAATAATATCGATAATGGAGTAAATTCAATAACGATTACACACTATACTGATCACTACTGTATGTTCAAATAATCTTAAATTTTAAATAACCCTATTATAGTATATAAAATATAAGACTAGCAGATGAGTACAAGGAAATGAATTGATAATAATAACTATTTAACCATCGAAGAAGTCAAGCAACTTTTTAGCATCCGAGCTCGCACAGACATGATCAATATTAGAGGTTAATATTTGCACAAATCTGTAAACTTATCAAACGTTTTAACACCAAACATTATGGTCGTCCTAATTTGTATAGCTCGTGGTTGCGCAGGAGTGGAACGCGAGACGCGAGTATACATTCAACCGCCTGTTGCTAACATCTTAGCTACGATAAGTGCACAAGTAGGTAGATGTACAAAATAAATACGAGTTTGAACTTTAGGGTGTTTGCTATAAGATTGTAAATTAATTGTTTAATCGAAGATGTCGTGACTGTGCACCGTAAGTTCTTCTCGTGGCCCTATTGTACCCGGCCCTCTGTCGCATAGATTATTTAATTAAACTTTTTATCGCAACTGTCATTAGGTAAATTATCATTGCCATATAAGTAGCTACATTCACTTACGTATGTACCTAAGTTTAAATAATTAATACAACTTAGACCATTATACTGTATAGACAGCCTTTCTTACAAAATTAATTGCAAAAACCGGTGAAAAAAATGTGTTTTGTGGAAGCTAATGTCAAAATTGTTCTTTCAATGTGTGCACTGTGCATGTCATGAGATGTATGTATAATATGTCAACTTATACCGAAGTAGTAGCCATTTTTACGCCGCGTTGAAATGACACTTGCTGCGTATAGAATTTGTATATGGTCTAAAGAATACAAGCTAAATATATAAGACGAGCTAAATAAAGCTAATTATTAATAATAAAATAAAAAAAGCTTTAATTTGATTCTTTATGTTATTTGGAGAACAAACATAATTATGTAAATTATAATCTTACATTATGCAATAGTTTATCTATGCAGTACCTACAATATTGGAAAAGATAAGGTAAGATAGAATGTAACAAGTTAGATAAAAGCTTGTAAAATAGAAGAATTCTAAATCCAAACTTTATATTTAAAAAAAAGTGTAAACAACATGACTCAATCAAATGACCTACGTAATATTTTGACTGAGATTGAACTAAGATCTAAACGAGCGGCGGCGTTTATAAACACCAGAGTCTACGCGGTAGAAAACATTTGGATGAACCGATTGAGTCATCCTCATTATCCTACCTAAGGTAAAGTGGAGGTGAATGGCACGAAGTTGGTTCCACATATTTTTTTGTATATCACAAACAGTTGAACAAACTGTTCCAGCGAATATGATATATGCTTTGAACTAACTGTGAAGAAAATAGCATTAATAACACGTTTGGCATCTACCACCCATCTAACATGATTGATCTCCGTTTCAATCTGGCCAGTACGTTGAAACAGTACTATTTATCTGTGGTTGAAGTCACTTTACGCTTGTTAGGTACATGCTAAATCAAAGTTAAGCCATCATCATCATCCTTGCGTTAGTGCCGTCTGAAAGCCGCTTGCCGGCTTTTACTTCTCCACTTCACACGGTCTTTACAGGAAGCCAGCACTTCTTGGGTCTACCTCTCCTACCGTCAAACATTAAGTACTCAAGCCGTATTTGCATTTTATCCTATACTGGCATACATCCCTTGCCTCTCTTAGATTTATCAATCTTTTCATACGTTACCTTTTATACCTTTCACGCTACTACTCCGGGTTTTCAAAAACGTGGCTTGCATTGTTTGTGGATGCCCAGACTACTCGCATCGTAGGTATATTTTTACTATCAATCTCTCATCCATAAATTTTACGTGATCAAACTCTCATACCTTTTGTACGCAGCACATCTTTTTGAACTTCTGTCACTACCTTCTTTCATGCCCCTTTTTTCACGTATTACAAAACTTATGGCAGATATTCAGTTCTACTGTTTAAGACTAGTACTCGTAGCAGTACATAGTATATCTCTTTATTGTTCACTAAGAACAAAGTGAATGTGATATAAACAATGCATACTTTTATTATTCTTATGGTAACTCAGATTTTTTACATAAATCTTACCCGTAAAGGACTATTTGTCTTAGCAATTTTTTTTTGCATTACTCTACTAAATAAAACTAAAAACATGAAAAGCAAAAAGTAGGATATTGTTTTGTACTAACGTCCGATTTGGAACCGTGCCTGAAGTCGTTCTGCAAGGATGCATTTGTAGGCTAACAAAAATGATAAAAGGCTTCCCTTGGATAAATAATATTCCTTCGGCACTCTGCCAAAAGAGTAATGTGACAAAGAATCTGCTCTACAATTGTGAAGGTCCCTAGTATTAATTCAATTTTTCTTATTTGACACATTTATTGTCTTTTTGTGTCTACAAATATGGCTTACTGCTACTGGATATGTTTTACAAGTTGCGGTCAAACTTGGAAACGCTCCATTTAGAATATACTTTGGTCTTTGGGCAGACGTTTTTGTACATTTGATACACACAGAATGATACACGTAATTATTGTTGTTTAACATAGATATGCTACCAGCCTTGTAATTACCCTCTGGCAAATGCAATATGACTTGGTCAACCGGGTATGCGGCTGAAGTAGCATAAAAAAAACTTGGTACAACAAAATTCCCTTACGTCCACTGTTCAGGCATTTCTAAGTTATAGTGGAATACATACATACGTACATACAATCACGCCTTTATCCCGGAGGGTTAGGCAGAGGTCCCACGTAATAGGGGGTGAGCCTATTACCGTTTATCGGGCACTATTGTTGGCTCGAACTGCTGTCTGATGTTAAACAGCCCTAGCCCTTAGTCGCCTTGTACGACACCGCATGGGAAGAGATCAGGTGGCCCAAATCCTACTCTACCGGGAACCACGCGGCTTTTGTTCCGCGCGACTCTGCCAGTAAACAGCGGCGGGGTATTACAATATACAATAATAAAATAATAATAGTAGCTTTATTAAAAAGGTACGCAATCTGACTTGGAATGAAGAAACTCATACATTACCTATCTACATAAACCCTGAACACATTATACACTCTTTTTTATGCCGCCGTGAAAAACAAAGTAAAACAAAACAAAAACAATAGTTTAATGTTATTACCAATACGGTCTGTAGAACATGCTGAAGTAAACGTGTTATAATATTCTTGTAAATTTAATATTTATGTACTGCTTCCACTCGAGGTCATGGGAGCCCATATTGTTTATTACTTTTCATTACTTTGACCGATTTTCACGTGCGGCTCTCTTTGAAATTATCCTCAAATAGAGTAATATTTACGTTACACGTTGTATAATATAACAGTAAGTCTATCGACTGCCCATTACTCGTTATAAATAATGTGAAGGTACCGAACAAAACAGAACAGATTATGAATACAAATTTAGACAAATTGGGGTACGTTACAAGCGTGAGAAGTCTATATTACAGGTACACATCGCTCAAACGCTGACGTGTGAACTGCAAGAACAGTTATGTATATTTATGGGGATTCCAAGAATCAGTTAACATATTTCAACAATGCATTTAAAGTTAATTCAATATCAAAACCGTTTAACAAAAGTATTTATTTCTTTAGCGTATATTTAAATAGCATACAGAGTCTGAGCTAATGACGATAACCTGATAAACTATGACGCATTTAGATTCTTAAGAACCTATCTCAATACGAAGCAAGCTGAAGATTTTCTAGATATAAATATGTTCTATACTGATCTAGAACTAAGAGATAAATGAGAATATAAAACCTAATTACCAATGAATACAAGAGCCGTTGAAAGATTAGACTGAATAACGGTTTAATAATTATTCCTAGACGTTTTTTAGTGTTGTGATTCGCTTCAGAAAATTATGCGTTAGGATTCAATAAACAAAGGCTACCTGAAATTTCAAGGCAAACTAAATATATATTTTTATTTATTCAAAAATAGATTTGGTATGCAATGAATAGAGCTTTTTAGATAAGCAGATTTCCTATATAACAAAGCGTTACGTATATACCTTACGTTATGGAATAGTTGGTAACATGGTGAGATACGTAGCAATGTGAATACTTCATTCTTAATTTTGAACACATTCGTAATTAAAAGAGGATCTACGACAGCGCTACGAGGCTCTACGAGATTGTACTGTCACAGATAAAAATATAATAACATGGTCTACGAAAAATGACAATTACTGTCTATGTAATTAAATATGATTTTTAAGTCGTTACTTCAGTAATTTTTAGTAAAACATTGCACAGTACCCGGTTTTTGACCAAGAGGTAGAGTGAGATGCTGGCTAAAATCGGCTTGTTTCTAGTTTGTAGAGTGTTCTTTATATCGTACTTTAACTACTAATTGTATGAGAATGACAATTTGTTACCTTAATAGAATGTTTATTTCACATGTTTAGTTTCACATAAAAACATAATTATAATTATGGTTCTACGTATTATAAAAAGATATCAAGCTGTAGACAGCGTTGTGTGATACAGAAAACGCTTTTCTAAATAGAAGTACCTAAACTGATTTCTCGCAATACTTTTCGATATGCCGAATCAGAAACCAGGTAGGGTATATAAACAATTAAATTCCTCTTTTTTTGTGTTTCTCTTTTGTCTTTCTTTCTCATTCGACTCTATATTTACTATACTCGTAAAAGGGAATTTAACATGATTTATTTATGCATTTTTTTATTAGTTTTTCCTTTGTTTGTTCTGCTGTTTAATGTTGTAAACATTTTATCAGGAACATTTGGTTGTAGGTTCCGTTGCAGATAATGGATTAAAAATCAAAACTAACGTCCAGTATTTTATTAAAACATCTTTAAGAAGGTACTTACAGAAAATATTCAACTCGAATATAAAGTCCGTGTCATGTGTTTATATGGATATTGCAAAACAGCAACCAAATAGATGCTTAACATAAATTTAAACGAGAATCATCGTTCGGCTCGTCCCCGAGCAGTCTGTGTAGAGTGCGACTCCATTATGTAAATTAAGAGATAAACATTTCAAATGAATGTTAACGTCCACGTTTTATACAACACATCCAGTATTTCTTGTAACGTAACTACTAAAACTGCGGATTGAAATTATCATGCAATTCACAGAAATTACGCTTCACTTTAATCACGTGTACGCAATCCGGCCGGTGCGGAGGGAAGTTAAGTGCGTGGCAATTTCAATATGTAGTATCGTACTATCACTAATAAGCTAGCAACTGTATATCATTAACAACTATTTTCGTTTATTGCTTATAAAGATGCATAACTTTTATATATATCGACTTGATGCGTGTTGATGCAGAGCTAGGTTTTACTTTTAGAAAAACTATCACTGAGTCGGATAATAATCAAAATTAAAAGACTGAGAAGTGGGGTTGAACTTTTATGCAACGGCTACTTAGAAACCAAGTTGGGTACTTTCAGTATAGGGAGTTTGGTCAGAAACATTCACACGATGCGCCCTGTGCAACGGAGAAAGCAGCGCCTCTCTCCTAGGGTGGGTGATACGCCGTCAGCGTTTCACCCCTGCTTCAAAGTTCGACCGAGGTGAAAGTATACCTGTAGAGTGTAGAGGGTTGCTAGGAGGCATTCCACGTATCCCTCTAACTAGCTAAGGGCATAGTGGAGAGCAGGCAAGGGGCGGGTAGGTTCCCCAAACGCTAGTCTTGGCACACCCAAGGGGGTCATCTTAATTTTTACATATCTAAAGTAAATTGCTCTGATTATTTTTATTTTAAATCATACAGTTTGGTGTCACGGAACAAAGATATTTAGCCGGATATACAGAACGTTATATAATTTCATTATTTAGAAGGTCATTACGCAATGTTCAGGAAGCATAGAGGATACTCATTGCCCGCCTCTACTATCAAACACGGGAAGTGGCGGTCGCCGAATTACTGCGACATAGCTCCACGAACTAATCACCGAAAATAATAAATACAATAATATTGGTATTTAAATAATTATGTTTTAACAGCAATAATCGTTAACCATAAAATAGGCATAAGCAAAATCATACTACCTAAATAAAAGCGAAAATTTGGATTCTTGAATGATACAATACATATCCAAAGGAAGATACAATATGTGCAAATCCAAATCCACCTAGTTTTTTATTTTACCCCATTATCCCATGTCAATATCAACTTCGTATGCAATGGTGTTCTTCAAAAAAGCACTTTGTTTAAAAATTACAATACATAACACAAACGACGCGGAATTTCTATGATTTGGCTATTGCTGGTATAAAAACCATTCCGAATGCTTTAGTTTTTTATCTATCCATCTAGTTCATTATATTTGTATTGCAATCGAGATTTTCCTCCAAAAATAGACGCGATAAGTACACAATATGCATAATATGTATTTGTACATAATATGTATTTTGAATTGTGATACCGAAAATGCGTAATCTAATTATCAAAATATTGCCGAAGGTTGAAAGACAAATTATCGTCCACAACAACTCAAGTGTTACTTTAAGGTTTACTTCGAGCAATGCAATATAAACAAAATCCTTGATATCATTTTTATGTAGATTTATCTAGTTTAGAACGGAGTGCTAATTATACACATTTAAAGGTAGGTACTTAGAGGCTGTAATCGTATCTAGGCTAGTAAACGATCCCGGGGCGGCGACAGCGAAGGCCAAGTGTGGGTTGCGATTGCGCTGTCGCGCCGGCGCCTTCGTTGGTTTTTTTTTGCATGCGATCCAAGGATCACTTTAACATTAAGAAAAATAACACTGTTAATACGACATGTCAAGACATGTCGTATTAACAGTGTTATTTTTCTTATTTATGTAATATATATATATATATCTATATATTCCTCATATCACTAAGCAGAGGTGGTAAGGAGGTCTGTTACCGTCAGTCGACCATTGCCTGTCCCAATATGCGCCATAGCAGATGATCTAACTCATTCTGCATCCAGACTATCTCAGGCACCCATTTCAAATGACGAGACTTTGCCTTTAGCTTACCATCAGACGAGGCGAAGTCAAATTGACGTGTCCTACATAAAAAAAAAGTCGTTAGTTTATTTTACTAGGGCCATGAGACTTAAAGTCTTCCTTCTGTTTATCTATTCACGGTTTCCACTCTAGGACACGTATGCTTCAACGGTAATGGGTCATCCATCAGAAGTGACTAGTCAAATGCCACTTCAGGTTACTAATTCTGCGAGCAATGTCTCTGTCTTTAGTTCTTTTTCGGATAACCCGCGACCAAATTTTAATTTGTGGACCAACTCTCAACATTTGGAGACTTAAGTACAGCATTCAATTCTAAAAACAAACAATTCTGAATTTGGGTGTACTTCATTAATGGAGTATGAAGTACACCTAAATTCAGAATAATCATCGATAAATCTCGCAGGGAGATTTGCTTAGTCGACCATCTAAAGTTTAAACCGTAAACCATGCAGTGCATCAGTGTTTTCATTATCTTTTTTTATTAGAAAGATAGCAAAAAGTCATACGGCCCGCATAGTCTATGCACTCCCCAATATCCAGAATCTATAGAACTTATACAATGGTCCATAAAAGCCTTCCTTTTATGTAATCAGTTAACATAGACATTAGACTACTCATGAGTAGTGAGGTGTAAAAAGAGTAGGTTAATTTACTGCAAACCAAACAAACAGTATATTTAACTATTAGTGCTAGGAAAAGAAATTAGCAAATAGGTAGACCTATCATGACTCATTCAATAGGTATGCATTAAAACTTAGCACATTAATCACGAGACTTTGACTTAGCAACTAACTGTAAATATTAATATTTATAGACGCGCATAAGGAACGAAATGCTTTCCTCCAATCTCAGTAGATATAACGGCTCGAGGTCCGTGTAAATATCTGCAACTGAATTAAACTTGATTTTTTTTGCATCATAGCAAAACATAACAACAATGTCGATGATGTGTGGTGTGTAAAAAATACGCGTTGCTAGAACCGGTGCGACCGCATACCGCGCGCGCTCGCGGCAAGGCCTCGCCGAGCGGGCGGCGCGGCGGCACCTGCGCGCACCCGCGCCCGCGTCCGCCGTCGCGATCGCTTACACCCACTTTCACATTTAAATCTTACACGCCTCCACATAGTACACATGCAACGAACCTAACCATCTTAGTACCCACTTAAGTTCTGCTCCTATTAAAAAATGAAACAAAATCAGTTCCTTCTCACTTTCTCATTTATTTAAGGGCTCGTGACCAGTCGTCATCGATAGAGAGGAATTTTTCAACGCCTGAACTTTTGATCCCTCATAAATATTCTTGTAAATATTTTAGTTTATTATGTTAGTTTTAGTTTAGTAATTAAATTAATTTCATAAAATATGTAGCGTGATCCTTTAAAGGCTATTTTTTTCTGTCCATCTCCTGGCTTTGTGTTAACATCTTTATGCGACACACCCCTAAATTCTTCGTTTTTTGATATCAATAACAGAAAAACTGAGAATTTTAGTGTTAAGGAGTTTACGAATAATAGGATTGAGAGGTCCCATATTCGAATCCTGACCACTATACCACCGAAGTGAAGTGAACCTATTCCTAACACAAGCAATTTAGCTCAGCTGAAGGAATTAGGGCGAATACTAGTAATTTCTGTTACTACTTAATAAGCTTTAAAAAAAACTCGTCAATTTATCTGTCTATAACCTTCTTAAGAACTTCTCATATTGTCAAGTATCCCATCACGTTCCCCTTCTGTTATTTAAAATTCTCAACAACTGTCTTAAAAGGCATTATATGAATCAGTGATAACAAGGATTTGAATGAGCAATGTTCTTAAAATATTCCTTGTTATCGGTCTGGTACTCTGTCGGACAGCGTCGTTGGCTCAAGCCGAACGTTACGAGACCATTACAGGTACTTGATTTAATAATTTACTTGTAACTATAAAGTAAATTGTATAAGATCCTAATAGATTACACGGTCAGGGCAAAAATGGACACTTATGTTACATTACTTAATTACTAGGAACATAGCGGGTAGGCGAACGCGTAGCCCTGCCCTGCAACGTTAGGAATTTGCTCGGCATGATTCAATTTATATTGTCGTGGAGAAACTGATCAGCTATTAATACGGTTGTATAGTGTTTTGCTGTTTAGTTAGGACCCGTTCTGACAGTCTACCTGCGGTTAGTAGTAGAAGTGGTACCCACCCGGCATTCTGTATACAAAAATATTTTTGCTAAGATAAAGCGCTATCCTCTCTTGGTACCTTTATACCTATAGATATATTGCAGGCCTGAAGTAGAACATAAGCTATAAGTATAATGCAGGCCTGAAGTAATGACACAACTTATATTTCAAAGATTTACTTTTGTAATTTTAGAATTTTTAGTGTTACGACAAAAAATAATTTATTTTTTAAAACTTTTCTTGCCGATTCCCTAAATTTGTTTTGAGCTTAACTTATTTTTATTCTGAATTTTTATAATTTATTTAGTATCGAATGCTTCTGTGCTTTTAGCAGTAACCATTTAAATCAATGGCTTCTAGAGTTAAGAATGTCAATGCACTCTTTAGATATGAAGGTTAAATACACGTATAACAAAACAATCTATGTATTATATCAGGTACCTAATCAAAGATTTCGATCGATGATTTTGATCCTGACATTAAAATTCGAATATAATTGTTCATAACTTTAGACAGTAGGTGTCGTAGAAAGTAGGTGATAAGGTTTATATGTCATAAAAGAACGACACAAACCGCAGACAACAACAATTCAGTTGTCCCTATTACGTTTACCAACAAAGCTGATTAATCTACTTATGTTTTTATTATAACCACAACATACATTTGCGGCCAGTGACTTTGGAAATTACAGACTGTGGTGTCTAGTTAGGTACAACGTAACGTAGGCATATTGATTAGAAACTATAACAGCACCTACAGTAGTACAGTCATCGTTTCCTCCTTATCTTGAACATAAATCTAATTTTATTATAATACTCCCTATTTTAACCACGTTACGATGACTTGGAATACAACAGCCCCCCATATCTTACAGTGGATATCGTATGAGTTGTTTATGGGATGGGGATGTTTTTCATAAGACATCCAAAAAAGGCTAGTCTCTAAATTTTGTGGTACCAAAAATTATATTGGTGAAACGTGAACATGAACGGTGAAACGTGGGAATATATAATAAACCTCAAGTATTCCTTCAGTAAAGATTAGCTGCTACTAAGAATTTCCGTGTTGAAAAATGTAGATGCAAAGTTCATACCCTTGTTTTTCGTGCTGAAATCCCCACAGATACACCCTCAAAGTTCATACCCAACATGAAGCTCGGTTATGAAAGCTCCAGCGCATTTATTTTGAGTGTCCATGAGTGTCCACGAGTGAAATTTCTTACCCCTCTTGCTGTCTTCTTGTGTTTATCTTACTTTAAGTACATAAAGAGCGCGGACCTCTAGACTCAGTTTTTGAATACATACATTTCTACAATCCATAGTTTGTGTTCAAATTTCCTATCTTATCTACTCGAATATGTTATTGTTTAGTCCTGACTAGTTTTATTTTCTCTAATATAACGCAGTTCTATTGAATTTCTTCTAACTTTGATTTTAACAATATTGTCCATTTACTGGGCTGACAGGCTTTAGTAGGTATATACCTACTTAACTATATAAAAGTATCTACGAATATATATAAATATTTGATTATATCTGGCACATAACAACTAAGTACATGTTCGAACTCTAAGATTGATTTAATAAAGTATTATTATAATTAGATAAAAATTTCAATCGAAATAATATTCATCAACTTCTAGTAGGCAAATAGTAAAACTGGATCACCGGTTTGGTATGTCGCTAATTTATTACCTTTTCTGTCACGTAGTGTTTTATAAAGCTGTATCGTAATGGTTGCCATTATAGGTGTTGGGCTTGTATTCGAGAAGTTTCGTGTTCAGTCTAAAACTACACCACAAATATTTAGAGAGGAAATTTATGTTAACAGCTAGGTACTTATTATGTCCGTAGTACCGGCGGTAAGACCCATCTTGAGAGAGTGGCTCTGGCTACAGAGGCACAGGGATGCCTCTCGTAGCGGCTGACGCAGATTATTACCGGGCATGGGTGCTTCGGGCGGTATTTGCGTTGGATCGGGCAAGAGTCAACGTCAGAGTGTCATCACTCCGACGCGAGCGAGGATTTGGCGCTGCACACGCTCACGGACTGCCCGGCGTGGGAGACGCCGCCGATACGGGAGCTGGTGGTGGCCCTAGGAGTGAGAGTTCTCACGCTCCCCACCTTACTCGCGGCGATAGTTCGCTCCGCGGATGCGTGGGCTGCCAGCGTCTTCTTCTGCGAGCAAGTAATGCTCGTAAAGGAGTTGGCGAAGAATGATCCAACGGCCCAAAGACGGCGTGCATTTTAGTCAGTCAGTCAGTCGAGTCCAACATAACCTCCCCCACCGGAGCTGGTGAGGGAGGTATTCGTGGGATTTTGTCGCAAGATAAAAAAGGTACTTATTATGTGTGAGGGCGAGTGCATGAGGCTTCACCAAGATCGTTGACACCCAATCCATCCTTATTTATAAGCAAGTAGGACCACTAGAAACCTCATCTATCAATAAGCCCTATACCTAAAGACTTTTATCAATTTGCAGCATGGATAATAAGCCCTTAGCATGGTGAGAAATAGCTTTGTTTACTACTATATTTACTTAAACAAGTGATCCAAGAAAGAACTGTTAACCTTCACATTTCAATGTCACGAACATTGATAAATCATAAAGAAATACCACGATGTCCCATAGTTGCTACGTGACACGTGACAAAAAACTCCCATTAAGTAAGCAAATGTATATTTTAATTCAGAATAAGCGATAAATCTCGCACGATGGGCTTTCGAATTCCGCGCAAGTCATCCGACGAGGTGAGATCGCTGGGAAATACCATAATATACTTATCTACCTCTACGTACGGTATTCCTACATACATACTGATGTCGTGTAGACGCCAACAGCTGTGAAATGATAACGTATTTATTACCTTTTTTTTATTTTTGTTTCATTAAATACCAGCTCGAGTTTTATTGTGAGTCGGTACATTATTAAATCGAAGCGGATCTATAAGTAATTATTAGAAATAAAAGTCTAAGTTGAAGAATGTGGTCGGGGATAAATAATAATGGAATGTTATGTTAGGAACAGTTGCGTCGGATTCCTGTGCTGGCTGTGCTTGGCTAGAAGTTCCGCATTGGAAGTTTTTGTGAGGGGTCGCAGGCGCCTAGCGTCCGAAGGGCCACCGGCATGCGGCACGTGCCTAGCCAGCCTAACTAGAGAAGGATGACGTCATTTATAAAGACTCAGTGTTGGTAGTCCTTCATTTCTTTTAAATCAATAAAGGTCTGCATGTAAATAGATCCTCTGAGTGCAGAATTTGGTTGATTTCATTGCACTTCAAGATTTTTCGTCAGAGATTATAGCTTCCACAATTACTATAATCCCTAACATCTACTACAAAGTCAAAGGGTGACTACAAAATACTACTAGTGTTCAATACCGAAACTTATTATCCTGAATATCCTATATTAAATCAATACAAAAACACATCTTCTATTAGGAGTAGGATATAGGAGTGTATTGTATACGGTTACGGGTTTAAATTCTACCTAGCCATCCACTACATCAAACAGTACCTTCACAATGCATTTTCAGAAAATTTAAATCTTGTCCTTCGGCAACATTTTTTGCCTTAAACTTCTCGTCTCGATATCATAAAATGGTGTAACATATAGGTAGAATAATAATATAATCCACGTTCTTACAAATCACAAAAACTAATCGTGGAACAATAATTCTCGCAAAAAGACTAGTGATTTTAATAACTGCTGATGTCATGTACCTGTTATGAATGATTTTTAACTTTCGTGGTTGTACACATATTTTTTTACCTCGAAAACAAGCAAACGACTCATCTGATAGTGATTACGCTGAACGTAAAGATAGTTTACGTTTAACTCGTGTACACGTGTACTACCAACATTTTTGAGAGTCAAGTTAACCTCGCCTGATAACCAGAGATGTGACTCTGGTGCAAGAACGAAACTTGGAAATCGCTATGATGATGATAATGATGACGATTAACTCATGGATGAGTCAATTTTTTTAAGCTATTGCATAGCTTCTATCGCGGGCCTTGAGCGTGGAGACCGAATCCAGAAATTCCGTAACGAAAAAACCTAACACCCCGAAGCTCGCACGAATCGAGCCGAGCTCCTCCGAAGTAGCTCCGCTTAACGTAAGTAATTATAATTGCATAAGTTGATAAAAAATGCTATGCAATAGCTTTACCGCGGCAGTCCCCGAGTGCCACACGTCTTTTTAAGCTATTGCATAGCTTCTATCGCGGGCCTTGAGCGTGGAGACCGAATCCAGAAATTCCGTAACGAAAAAAACCTAACACCCCCCGAGCTCGCACGAATCGAGCCGAGCTGCTCCGAAGTAGCTCCGCTTATTAACGCAAGTAATTATAATTGCATCAGTTGATAAAAAATGCTATGCAATAGCTTTACCGCGGCAGTCCCCGAGTGCCACACGTCTTTTTTTTACCATAGGTATCCCCAACGTACAGACACAGTTATCTTAAAAGCTTCCAAACCACAAACTTTCTGAATACGACAGAATGCACACCATTGTACCTACATTATGACATTCCAAGAAAAGATGTCCGCTAATCAAATTGTAGTTATTGTCTAGGTGTGAGCTTGTAGCACGCGTACGTTTAAATTATTATTCTAAACTTGGTGTGTGATAAATTGATTTGGTGACAATGGTCGCCGTGTAGGCATACAAACGTTCCGTAACTAAGGAACAGAGACAATTACGAGACTCGTATTCTGTATTTCACACTCACATTTACTTATATGTACGTTAATTTAAGTATTAGCTTTGTCTACGGTTTCACTTGCTGTAATCGGAGGTCCGGGGTCGTTAATCTGACATTTTTTATCCTCTTGCTTAGTTCTTAAGGGTTAATAATGGTAATTATTGTTAACTTTTACCTGAACTAGGCCGTCAAATGTGAAAGAATTGTTCAAATCCCACAGACAGTTCTAGAAATTAAAACGATCCAATGTATACAAAAAAGTCTTCAGCTATATCGTTACAGCGAATAAGTTGGTAAGTACATAATTTGTAGATATTGGTATTGTTACTTAATAAGGTTTAATAGATTTTTAGACACGATGTTGATGATTTTCTCAGTAAACACACGAAAGATTTTCGAAGTACTTATATTAACGTAAATTTAATTTCATTATACAGCCTTGCTGTTGTCAGTTAATTAAACCAATATTAAGAATTTCAATGCCTTTATTCACTAAGGCCAATCGTAACTTAACGTGCTTGATCTTGACTGCGCTTAGGTATATATTCTCTCAATTGGTTATTTTCTTCCACGCTAATATTTTATTGTATATCAACCATCTTTAAAACTATGTAGGTATTTGATATACACCTAGAGATTGTACACCTTTTCTCAAGAAATCAAATGCATAAATTAATATTAGTTATTTAAAAATGCAAGTTTCAGTTTACATTCCAAATTACATCAATTTTTATTTGACAAAAATATCATTGTTCAAATCTTTTGACGTCAGACTGCTTAGATAGTCTATCTGCGATAATCTATCTCGTAGATATCTATACTATTATGACACTGTAAACATTTGCTGCTGTTCGAGCGACACATAACAACTGCTGATCTGGTTCTGATGTACGTACCCTCTGTGTCCTAAAGCTTGAGAATAAAACTGATAAGAATACATTGAGTCAAGAGTCAGGAGCCAAAGGTAATGCCAGATGTCACATAACACACACAGCGTACAGAGTCATTATAATTTTTCACTATAAACAACATAGTTGTACAAGTACTAAGTAGCTGTGTACAGTACACAATGTAAGTCACATTACTCACTTATTAAATCTGATGACTGTTCAAATGAATGACTTATTCATGTAAATTACAATACATTCGTTAGATTTCCCTTCTTATTTGAATGTCATATAATAGGGATTTCAATTACCATTGGTGGCAATAGTTGTTAAATTCCCTAATATATTAAAATGTAAGAGAGAAAGAATTAAAATGTAAGATTTATAAACATTTTTTGGGATACGGCTGTAATAATAGAAGAAAAAAATATATAAAAAGAAAACCTAGGTATTTTATTTCATGTACCAAAACATAAAATAAATGAGATAAATTTTAAAAGCAAAATATCAAAATGAATGAACTACAATGGTTTAAAGATGGTTCAGACCATTTTCATTTACATCATTTGAGGGATTTCTACTTTCCGTATTATTTTTATAAGGTGTTAAAACTTATTACAAATTAATTGTTGCGTACTAAAGGAAAATGAATGCTCCTCAGTAGAGTATTTCAATGAGCATAGGATTTATATTCAACACGATTCCAGTCTCTTTTCCCTTTCAAGTTTACGATGCTTTAAACTAAATTTCAAAACTAATCAATCCTTAACATGTTACCTCTCGAGCTTGGTTTGCTTCAAAACTATTGAGGAATATTACAAAAAATATATAGAAAAGTAACGACATTACATGTTGTGGCATTACATAGATTTGTTAAGTAAAAGGCACTCCAAAGTAAATAAGGATAATCCAGTATACTACGATCCAATTATTTTTCATAGCTACTGTGGAAATTATAAGATGTAACACAACTTTGATTAAAGATGAGCTTAAATATCTTAGTACCTCCTTGCTTTTATTGTAATAATTATTTTTCTTCGCACGTGTGGAAACCATTAATTTAATTGTGTTTGTAAGCAAAACACGCCGACAATCACTTTGGTATTTGAATAAATCAAAGGTGGCAAATCGCAAATAGACTAACTAACCTATAGTACCTACTTAAGTACTTCAGTAATTGCTTGGTTTTTTGGACCCTAAGAATGGATACGTGATACGAATTCTTGCATACTAAAGTGTAGGTAAATATATATCTATATTTAGATAACGTTATGTATGACACGTTAGGTTAACGACCGTCATTGCCAGATATCAAGGACAAATACACCTACGCCTCTTTTGGGAAATACAAAAGACGTTGACATGTCTACATTTATTGATGTGGTTTGAATTAGTAGTGCCTTCTGTATCAGATGGTGTCAAGAATGTCAATTTTGAGTTACGAAACAATAAACTACATTTTATTGGTGACTTCTTTCACGTATATATTTCGCAAATTGCGGTAGTAACCCTGTGTTATTTTAGTGTATTAAATAGTATGGTAATAATTATCTTACCTTACAAAAACAGTGGTAACAACTGCTCCAATCTTGCTCCAATCTCGCGTCTTCTAGAAGCACGGGCTCGCCTTCGTTAGCGCACGACGCACGGTCCCCTACTGTAAACATAATAACAAACTTTATAATAATGCACTTCGAATCCTGACTGTCGTAAATCCTTCAATACAGTAAGCCCGATTCAAAATATAATCTTCAGGAAACAGTAATACTAGTAATTAATTAGACAATGTTCGTTTCAAAATAAAGGATGATAAAATATACCGAGAGGTAATTAAACTCTAATCAAAACTGAAACCAACACAAACCCGGAAAACCAACTCAGATAGTAATAATGAACTGTATGAAGTAGTACATGATCGTAAACACGTTGGTACAATCTAGTAACGCTGGTGACAAAGTAACATAAAAGCAATAGAAGTGAATGATTACGATTCACGCACTTTATACCTGCTATGTGCAGTACGAATGACCACGAGAATTGCGGAGGAGGCTGCGGTTTGAGCAACTTGCGTGGGAAACGACTGCCCTATATAGCAATGCACCGAACTGCACTGACTATTGTATACATGCCAATTTATTTGCTGATTAAGTATAGCTTTCTTACGATTCAAGCCCAGTAGAATGTTTGTCGTTATTCACAGAAAGTTAATTTATAAATTTTCAGTGTTCAGTGCTAAATATCTATGCAATAGAAATAGAATTCGAAAAACGAAATAAGAGTAAAGAAAATAATTCACGCTACAATACAGTTCAAATGCAAATATTCACTATAGGACCAATCAAAATCTAGACCAAGAGAACGATATAATGGTAGTTAGTGTAGTAGGTATGTAACAGACATCGTAAACATTGACAGTTGGTGGTAAAATAAATACATAGTATTTTTTCAATTAGACCACAATTTTATTTAGCTATACCTTTAAAATGAAAATGGTCTCATTGCAATACTAGAATAGAGATCCCTATTTGTTAGGATTATTTGTAAATCCAACTTTCAATTATTTCATTTGATAAAACGCGTCCTAGATTTACAAAAAGAAGCCCCTAGAAAAGATACATTCTGTTAAACTGTTCAACATTATAGTAGGTAAATTTAAAGAAAAATTTCTCAATCGAAGAAGTAATCATCTGATAATAATCCATAATAATCACGCAAAAAATTATTATAATTTGTAAATAATATACTTAAATAGCAAAGGTTGATAAATTGATAGAACAGCTTAATCAATGTTGCTGTCCTTCATGATGCCAAATTCCAAAGTAATTGGAGAGCTATTATTGAAACATCGTCGTATAAAAATACTGTCTACGGAATGAAAACCAGTACAAAAGCTAAAAAAAACACACATGTACAAGAAATACCATGGTACCCATCGATTAGAAACCGATAATTCTTGTTATATGAGCACATTGTACCTACCAAAACACTAAAATTAATTCATAATAGTAAATATTACCAAACCAATATCAAAATATTTTAAATTTTTCACAAATTTTATTAACAAATTCCATAGAATAAACAAAACAAACAAAACAATTAAATTCTTGGAGAACGTTACAGTTATATACTTATTTTTTAAAACTATAAACGAGTTAGAAACTAATCATAAGGATCGTCACGAAACATCAGCGCGTCAAATTTCGTATAAATGACATCGACATTGCGTCTGAGTGTCGATGTCTTGGCCGTTTGATCACATGTTACCTTGATTTAGATCCATGGATCCGCATTCTTATTACGTAGCCATTTCGGGCGCCACCGGTCGCACTGTCCTGCGGCCCGCGTAAATATTTTTCTAGGTAATTAAATACCTCGTCTATGTGAGAATTCCTCACCAAATGTTTACTTGTCCTCGAGCACGCTCATCGCTAATATTTAAATTTACTTTGTTTTTGGACAAATCATTTCGATTTATATACCAGATATTGCTGTAATATTTCCTTCATTTAGACTTTTAAGTACTTACTTTAATTTATTTTAAAGTAAATCCTAACATATTCGATACAATTGTATATCAATGAGGGCCAATTTAATTACGCCTGGATTTTTGTGGGCTCACAGATCTTAACATTTTATCGTAACACATAGCAACGAGCGGTTTTCAAGGTAAACGGTTTTATAAATAATTCACTGAATTGTAAATTAACAAATTAGATAGGTAATTCATATTGTTGAAGAATTATACAAAATCTCCAATAATATTCGTATTCAGAAACTGACTAATCTATGTTAACTACACCATACATGTCAGTGAAGTTGATAAATCTGATAAACAATATAACTATCTATTATCAGAATTTTGAAAGCTGTTGAAATGAGTAACGAGCATTCGATACATTGCTCATTATTATACTACAATAAATATAAAAACGTAATTATATAAGGTATGTCGGTGCCTTAAGCAATGTTAACATTTGACACTGAACTTGTTCTGATTGAATGCAGATTCACTTACGATTAGCTGTTCTGTTGTGATAAACAAACATCCAGCCATTCAAAATTCGCATGTATTTATTTTACAATATAAATAAGAGAAAAAATAGGAAAAATAGGTTTTCTAAATAACTACTTCATTTATTTGCACTGTTTCTTGGTGGAACTACTTCATTGTATTAAATATAACATAATAATATCTATTATAAGCTACAGTTGAAGGCATTTGAAAAATAAAATGACATTAGCTCACACCAGCAGAGTCAACATACGTACTTAATACATTTTTTTGAAACCCATATCACAAATTGTGCTCATTTCAGTAACTTGAAAAGTGGTATGTATTATGCATTTTTGGCGCAGTGCCATAAATAATTTTATTGTGATGTTTCAAAGCAATATCAATGTTAAAAACATAAGTAAACCAGATAAAGTAATCGTAAAAGCTGTTAAAAGCAATATTACTTCACATGACTTCATTGAATATATTATTATCTTTAATAAATGTTGGTCCGGTCATAATTCTTGAAGTTTATATTTGTTGCGAACTAAAGTAACACAATTGCCTACTGGTAAATGTTATTATACCGACAAATAACAAGAAATTATGCAAATTACTACGACATACTGCAGTAATACCTACACTTTATAGGTACGTGATTAAATTGCAATTCAGGGAATGAATAATATCATAAAATATAACCATACTTGACGATTATAACTTGTGCTGGCCTTCTCAATAATGTCTACTAGATGAGAATAATGCAAAGAAAGTCGCTCATTAGCTCGATCTAAGATAGAAACGGAGCCTAAGGATACCTATTCATGTTAGCTCTTGGCCTAAACCAATTTCATTATCTATTTGATCTCAAAAGCTTCTGAATACAGCGAAATGAAGTTGTGGAACCTCATTACGTAAATAATGGAGCCTATTCATCATAAATAACCACCAATTTTCCCTATCCTATAATTTCATTTTCCTATTCCATATCTCTCTCATTCTGGGATTAAATCAGATTTTCGTACATGTATATCCGCTAATAAGGCATTATTTAAGTCTAGGCAAGTCTAAATTGTAGAGCATTATTTACTTTTGGTGTTTTCCAAGAGATGTAGGATGATGTATTTGATGTTTTCTCCTTACAATTTGTAGTAACTGAACAATAATCTTAACCAAGGTGAATAACATTATTACAAATATTGTATCTATTATTTTTTTACATTGTTTAGCAATAAATTACTTTAGCGCTAAAATAGTGTTTACTTATATATTTTTGTTTTAATTTGTCTAAAATGACAAATCACTGATACCATTCGCTTGACCTATTTCATTTTTCCGTACGTTCCGTTCATCCTTTAGATTTGGAAGCTTTTATTGTCTCGACAAGGGCACTACGAAACAGTTTTCACGGAGGGTGTCATTTATGTACCTACCTTGATATGTCACAGAAGAAAGATATCTAAGTCAGTCAATTTACTTATTATCAATTAATCGCTGGTTTGTTAAAGTAACAAAGGACATAAAATGCTATATGAACCCCTAACAAAAGGTTCTTGAGTTACCAAAGAAAATGAATTGATGGCGAAAATATCTTGAATACCATCTCAATGGTAATCATCTATGTACTATTTATCTGTTCTGTGTCTGTGGTAAAATTGATATAAACACAGTGAAACTCGTAAGTGTACTTGTAGTAAGTATACGAAGTTAACTTCCATAATATTATTTTATCGGTGCTTCTATCTAGGTTTAAGCCAAGTCATAAACATAATGCACACACACACATAATATTAGAGAGGTGAATAAGTGTGTGATCTATGTGAGAACGTTTTGCCATCGCAGTGTTGCAATAAACGATAGTCGTGCCTTGTGCAACGGACCTGTCGATTCGAACCTTATTGTTGTTATATACATTGTTATTAACCACAATTTTTTTCATTTAGTAGACGCAAACATTAATAAAAAAACGTTAAAAACTTGCATTACTCATTGCCTATTTAGTTATGGTAGCGAGTAAAGATTGGGCACAATACTTTCAAGGGGTCATAGGTCGGCTATTTGAGCTGATCAGATCAAGGAAAAGTCATGTCAAAGGAAATAGTAATGTGTAATAGTAACTTAGATAGAACCCATACATTTTTGTGATTATAATCTGTGTATTTTTATAACAAGCATTTGTAATGCAACTTTGTAACAACTTTAATGTTTAAAAAGTATAGTAAGCTTCTTCTTGTGTGATCACAATGGTTGCAGCCTGCATTTCAGTGCCCGGAGCCCACTATCCTCCACGGAAAGGCAGATTTCCGATGAGGAAGCCGCTAGTTCACAAACTCCTAGAGGAAGTTCTGCTGCAGAGCTTTCTTACTCTATCAGCAAGGCTTGCCTTGTATAGCAATTGTTATCTAACTATATCACTGCTTTTGTATTCTTTTTAATCCTCATACATAACTTGACCCGCGTCAGAAGTAGGATCATATCAGGGGTGTTCTTTGTCCAAAGCACTTACTTAAACCAGCAGAAGACGCGTCTGCGACGGCGAGTATCGCAGCAGCGGTGAGCAGTAGTGCGGTGGCGGCTGTGCGGCTAGTGCGCAGGCCCCGCATGGTCGCGGCTACTCGCGGCGCCGGCGACCTGAGCTCCACCCGCCACGCATCACACTCTAGCGCCACGCCACGAGTGCGCAACACCTGCAACAACAAAAAAAATAATAAATTACAAGATTATCTAATTTTTTGAAGATAGAAAAAGCGAATACAGCTTAGGAGGGACTCGAAATCGCGATCTTTCCGTTACAGTTTTAAATATGAAATATCATCTTAGTTACTATGTAAATCATAAGTAAGTAAGTACTAGAAAGAATTACATAATTTCTTGAGAGGAGATGATCTGTGATCAAAACGTGTAGTCTGTTCAAAAGTTCAGAAAAATAACAAGTGGATACTGTAGGAGTAAGATACCCTTTGAACGTTTGTGAATAAAATTAATGTAAGTTTACATAAAGTATTAAATCATAACCTAATAGTACCTACAGTCAAGCTTTGAAGTACCCTCGTTATGATAAATGACAACAATTTGTTCAATACGTAAGTACAACACCCGTACCTATACACTTTAGTGACGGATAATGATGTATGGGTATTCGTTATCTAAAATTTATCAGGCTTTCCTGACCGGCTGCTGGATTTGCGGATTAAAGGACTTTGGCCTAACGTTATTAAGTTATATGTATGGTTTTGGTTAGTTACCGTAAACTTTTACATATTACCACCGCAATTTTTACCCCATGAAACTTACTGGTAAAGCTCTACATGGTCCCACACCCAAAGGGGACCAGATCAGAGGAACATTAATTAAAAGAAAATTCAACGTTTTCATAGGTAACATACGTTTTAGAAATGATTATTATTTCATGCCGATTGATTATTATTATACATGATTTTTTTTAACTTCGCTTCGTAACCACCAAACAAGAAGGTACTCATGTATTTATTGAATTGAAAATTTTCATTGAAAAGTGTCAAATTTGCCTATATTTTACAAACGTTGCTTACATCGTAAACATATTCCTCTAATCATCGTCTAATTAATAATTCTAAGCTAATGAGAGTATTAATGACCCCCGTGGATAGTGGAACATTGGTTTTACAGTTGATAGAATGCCGGGCTGATGTCCTTAACGCATTTTTTACAGCATTCCTCACGTACATTGACCTCGAGTACTCGGACATATAGCATTTATTCATTAATAATAACAGTGAGAAGCAAAAAGTGGTTCATATTAAGTGCGTTTACACGGCGTTCAAGAGACTTGAGTGTTCGTGCCAATCGCTATCTACTTCACCTGCTACTCCCAGCGACCTCACCTCCGCTATATTGTCAATTACTTCTAGTTCCGGTTCCAGATCCTCCTCGGTAATGCGTTTTTATAAAAAAAAAAAGACAAAAACGTAATTGAATCGCTTAACACAGTTAAATTTTTTGTAGAATGCAAATAAAACATGACCACGGTTTATTAGCACGAAATGAGTTAACGAATCCTAATTGAAATGATAAAGAAAACGCACCGCTAGAATTCATTAACTTATATTATTATATCAAATTACAAAAGCTAAATGTTACATAGCACATATACTTCAAAAGAGTTGTATATTAACCCTTCTGCAATACCGGATACACATAATTGCAGTGATAGGAATTCACGCGGCAGAAAAAGATAAAATAATTAACTAAGAAAAAGAGACACTTAAGCTTAAGAAAGAAGTTCGATTTCTATGAAAGTAGACGTCAACGATCATATTAATCAGCAGGTTCTACGAAGAATTATGAAGATGAACAAAACATCAATGAGAGTCTCTAAGAATCTCCGGTAGAAGCTAGTAGTGACCGCATACGGCGCATACGCTACCGGTATTGTTTTATTTTTTGTCCAACATGTCAATCAACGCGTTGTTAATCGAGAAAATACCGATCAGACAATAGAAACGATAAAAAGTTTAAGTTGATATAAGAATAACAAACACATTATTAGCATACTACCAAGTATAATGTTATCGCAGATGCTTTGTTACTTAATGACTGCTCACAGTTTAACTTACATTAATCATAGATGATACTAGCTTTTATACGCAGCTTCACTCGCGTTATGTTTATTATAATCTCCAGCTGACGTCATCTTAGCAACATGAAATATGCCAGTTTTTAAATCTTATTGTAAGCTTATGAGCGGACATTGTAGCAAAATAAAATATCTACCAGTTTCGAAGTCTCATTGTAAGCTTCAGTTTAAACCAGCTTTGACCTTTGTAACTGGAGATAAAACAATTTTTTATACCGTACAGGAGTAACACCATGCGCAATAGATAGCATAGATACAAAATAGAGGTAGGTACTAACTTTCAAATCCGTGAACATGGCACGTAGCTTTTTGTTGAAGCGCATCACAGAACTACTAACTACGACTTAACGACTGAAAGGATGTGAAATAACAAATACTCCGCGGAGATGTCGAGTGGGCAAATGCGCGAGCAATCCTGGAAACCCGCACTAAGCATTTGATTGAATTATTTAGTGTCATACGTGTGCATCATTCACAATGGAATATTTCTTTGAACGCGTTGTGCAACCAACTTACTTATAACTCTTGCAAAAAGAAAGTTGCATATACTTCCTTGAAAACGAATATAGCATAATGCAAAATATTTGATTACTTCATACATAGATGTTTATTTATTTTTTTATATTATTGTTAGTACACTATAAAGATAAAATAAAAATCAGTTAGGTAGGTTACTTACACACGTTAAGAAAAAAAATATAATCACAACAAAATATTTCAGTAAATTAGGTATATTGCAATCAAATTCAAAATAATAATTAAACCTTGCTAAATTTTATGTTCGTTTTCAGTAAACCATTAAAAGAAAATCTTATGAAATAAAATCTTATATAATTTGGGTAGGAAAATTAGGCATCCATGTTAAGACAGCTGAAGATCCACTAATAAATTGAGATAATTTTAATGCATTTAGTATGCTAAACTAAACAAATTATTTTAAATTGGAAAATATTGATTTCGCTTTTTCCAATTTAAAATAATCCACTAATAAAATCCAATAATTTATCTACCTACTCCAAGAACTGGGACCAAGGCAAAGATGATAATGAATAAGAAGGTTAAATTAGTCTTCTGAAGTTGCTAAAGTAATATCTATACCTATTCCCTGATTTATTGACCGAGCGAGCGAAACGAGCGAGAGTCTCCGTTTAGACAAAGTAGCCGATTTTGTTTTTGTCCGGATGTCTGTGGGTATGTCAGTTCCGGTCTAGAGGGCGCATTTCTTAAGCGATTTTCACCAAACTTGGCACACATATTCTTTGATTTAAAACACAACTTCTATCTGGAGTTCTTTATGATAGGAGAGAAAACGAAGGAGAAAAGAGAGAAGAAAAAAAGGGAAGTTTGCTGTCGCGGTATTTATGATCGAATCTTGATGATTTTTAAGCTGAAATATCAAGGATATATTGTGATTCCTCACAGATTGTTGTTGATAAGGGAGGGGGGATGGGGACGCGAAGAGGCGGAAGTTTGCTATTACGTTATTGTCAAAAAAAGGGTGCTAGGGTGCGAGGTCTATTCTTCACAGAACTACGAGTTTTAATGTGAAGATCGTTTCCTTTGTTAGCGTTCAGTAATTTTTGAAGGCGACTATAATATATATTATATTATATTATACACATAAAATATGATAATGAATACGAAACATCTCAAGTGAAATGCTAACCACAATCAAAGCTTTTCAGTTAATTACATATATAATTCATGAGTAAGTTAGGTATTAAAATAATATAGATTTGTAATTAAGATGTTATTTTTTCTACAGCGCTGTGTCCATTTAAGGTACTGTGACAACTGGTCTAGGTCTGGAAATTATTACTGATGTTGATTAGACGTTGAGTAAGAATAAACAAAGTCTGAATCATGTCCTTATTGACTGTACAGATGGCGCAACGGTTTGAGTGGCCAACTGCCGCTATATCGAGTGCTGTTCACAGAGGTATTTTGTTGTCTTGTACTAAGGTAGTAAGATGTCAAACGACGGAAGATCTAACCGTGGTCTATGAACGCTTAGAATGCCAGAGAGGTGCAGAAAGGATGGGGCAAAAGGGGAGGATAGTTCTACCCTCTGATATAAGCAGCGCATTACCACCTTAAGCTTAAGTTTCAATTGGAATTAAAAGTAGAATCAATAGTTATTTAACGTATGTATTTTTTATTAAGAGATAATAAACAGACATGAAAGACTCGAGAACTCTCGACATAGGGGCAGTTTATGAAGTGACCACATAAAACTTATGTCATAGCTAAGTTTAAAGTAGTAAGCTACTACGTAACCTGACATCCTGATCAGTGATCATGTTTACCAGTTAGGTTTGTACCTACATTGATCACGTGTATCCTGGTCCTGACCCTTGCCATTTCCCATGGAATCGTTTTCCACCTAGATATGTGTTACACATGAAGCTCGTCGAAAGTTTCACTAGACATTTAATCAACTTTTCTGTATGAGCAAATAAAGTCAAGAGAGCCAGGTGACTACCGGCAAAACATTATGTGTTAGTACAGACTGACCATATATTTAACGCAGTTACATATAGGTACAAACACGAGAACATTTAGAAAGCCGCTTTTAAAATCGGGTGTAGGGCCTGCAAGTGCCGCGAGCGAGTGTGAAGACGGGTGGCACCGCAGCAGGCGGCGAGCTCCGTCACCTACTTTCACGGAGGCAGCAACGGAGGAGCGCCCGGCACGGCGGCGCAAGCACCGGCTGGCGGGGACCTGGGGGGAGCGGAGGAGGGGGCGGAGGCTGCGTGCGTGCGACAAGGTCGCCGTGAGGCAAACCACTCGTCGACAGAATTTCTTCGGCGCAGAGACACGCGCATACCAGTCCGGGAGCGGAACGCGGTCGCAATAAAAACGCTCGGATATATTTCACGCGTGCGCAACATTATCTCGTCGCTCTCGGCTCCGATTACTTAATGCTCCGCGGCTAACTGTACAAGCGGAGAGAAACAAGATCAGGTTTTTTCTTCACAGGTTCGATGATCGCAAGGCATCACTTCCAGGGTGCAGTACTCGGTAAAATTCGTAACACATATCATTGTCACTTTGTAGCAGGAAAACTCAACCGTAACAGCCTTTTCCTGTTCTGTAGACACTGAACGAGCTCACGATGTTGTTAACAACTACAACTTTAAGTGACAGAGAGTTTGCATGTGAGGTACATCCAGACCCTAATGACGAGATAGTAATCTCTGATGCACGGTAAACACACTAGCAGTGATATAATTTATTCCGATGAGTGATATGACAACAACGTGCCTACGTACGTGATTCCGTATTTCTAAAGACCCAATACCAGTTCTATGTGTATAAATATCTTCTTCACGTTTGTCTTAATAAGCTTTTTAATCTTGCTTATCACGAACAGATATTATTTTTAAAGCAAAGTATTAACTCACCTAACCGCCTGTTACTAATGGGTCCAAAAACTCCACTCTTTTAAGTTTGTAATATCCTTCTTATTAGAAATTTTACTGTGACCAAGTTATGTATTTATACTCTAATAATACAGTGGTTATCATTACACTGTGCTACGCTTTATCTTCGGCAAATATTGAAGGTGAATCCGTATTTAGCTTGTGTTTGTAGATCTAAGATAAATTCGGCTTGTGCTATATGTGCTAATGAGGTAAAGCCAGCTAAAGAACAAAATGTTTCCCAGTAGTGAGCAAAAAAGAAAAAGGGTAAAATGGAAAAGAACAGCTAGGTACTTCTACCGTACCTCAATAGCTGGTGAAGTTTTCTTAATAACGGTTTAAATTCAAATTCATTTGTTTGCGGAAATGCGGTTGTAGGTACAAACGTTACTGCTACTTACTACGAAGTTGAGATTTATAATCAACTTTTTTTTATCTACGACCTCAAATTTTTCCTTCCAAGTATTTTTACATAAATCTATGCATATCTTAGAACGGATTTAATTATGGAAAATTTTAAGCCGCGTGTACGAAGACGTATTTTTTCACAACTGATTATGAGAACAATTTTTAGAATAAATTTCTTATGAAATTAAATTTCTAACTGAATATCTAACAACTTTGAATTATTACATTCTGTAAGAACTACAATGGGTTTCATTATGTTTGACCCTGTGTAATTAGTAATTACGCACTATCTTCTTATAGTAGATACGTAATTACACAGTTAATTAATTTTTACAAGAAATCGGACCCTACTGACTCATATTGGTACTGAAACTTTCTACATCCTATCGAGTTATAGTAAAAGATAAACTATAAAATAGAAAACATAAAGAATTCCGTAAATTCATTACACCACATAGAAGATTTCATTGTAGCGTCAAAACAATGAGTACCGCTGATTGGCGAGGCGGGTCGGGCTCGGGCACTAATTGAATTAACAGCCCAAACACAACATGTCCATTAAGTGGCTCTTCAAACACCGGGATGTGTTGACTCTGGTCTCGAGAGCGCATTACTGTCGGGTCATCATACTCACGACTTTAATCCCATACAATGACAATTAAACAGCAGATGCTTTCAAAAGACATTTATAGACTGATTTTTATTTCTTTTTACAATTACTTAGCCTTTTATTCTGAAGTAATTTATGATGGGGAATGGATGTGAGCATGTGACTTGAACATCTGAAACAGTTCACAGCTGTGAAATATAGATATGGTTTCCAAAAAAAAACCAAGTGTTGAAAGGAATAACGAAATTAGGTTATGTGTGATTTTTTGTTCCTAATAGAACAGAAATAATATAAATACCTGGAAGCTTGTACCAGTACAATTACTAACAAATGGCAAACAAACATACCTGAATTAAAGTAAAAACAAAAATTAAAGTAAACTTAAAAATAAGGAAAAGGGAATGACGAAAATGGGGAAATTGGAAAGAAAGTGAAACTGTGAGAAGATACAATATCTAAGCTAAACCATTTCTTGGATGGATGGGGCAAATACAACGTTAAAGTAGGAATTTGTCGTTTCATCTAAAATCCATTTACCTTCAAAATTTCTAGTCACCTTTACATAAAGGCACAAACGAGATTCTTAGTTTTTTTACATAGGAAAAATAAATGTACAATGTTGTTTGCAATAAATATAAATTTTCATGGTTACTATGATTAATGATTTGTAGAGCAAGGAACTATGGGTCGTAATTTACACCAGGAAACGGTATACTTGTTTTAAGTCGTTCTATTGTTGTGGAGAACATAAAGCCTACTGCAAATTGCTAAAACGTGTATAAGTCATTTGTAGGTAGGCATTAACGAGGATTATAATTCTAATACTTAATTTATATTCTCTTGTAGAAATATAAGTGCAATTAAACGTAAACAAGCATAGGTAACTATTGTTGGAGATAAACTTTGCATCATACACCTACAGAAACTAAACAGGTTAAAAAGTTCAAGTCACAATGAAGCTCACATTATAGAATTCAGAAAGATGATTAGAAAAATCTATTACGTTAACTCAACAGTGCATTAAAATTGCAATTGTTAGTAAGTTGAAAGGAAAGGAAAGCCTACGCAGGCGGAGCCTCGTCAATCGTCTGGAAACAAGTAGACCTGCTGGAACTTGAAGATCCTGGTGCGCCCCATATAACCCTACATACGCTTAATGTTACTCTATATTCCTTATCAGAGTCATCAGTGTCATCGCTGTATTTTAATTATCTAAAAATGTTCCTTTTTTTGCTACTTCCAACCAACTTATGTATCTATAAATTTATTGTACATTGTATGTACATTTGGAATAAAATAGCAAATTAATTTCATGTAAGATTCTTAGATCTAAATTAATGGTTTTTATCTAGTGAGGAATTCGAAAACGAACAAACAAGCGGTCAATATACTTCCAAGTATGCGGAAGCTCATTTTTTCGTACTGTTTAAATACATAAGTGCCTACCAGTGGATGTTTTATTATAACCAGTAGACATCAGAACAATTTAAATCATAATTATGATAAAATCAAAGGTCATTTATATTTATTATTATTAAATATTTATTATATTTGAACAGCAGCCACGCAAAATGCTATAATGCTACTGTTTTTCCTATTATAGGAACTTGGACCTATCACTTAATCAGGTTTTGTCGTTTGTATTCAATGTGGAAGTGATAAAAATCTCCGTAACATTGAAAGTTGTATAACTATTTTTGCATAATTGCCGTCCAATATAGACCGCGGGCCTTAATCGTATTTTCGAATGAATTAAGAACATCAATATCATTATTATTTACTTGGCTCATACGACGCTAAGGGTGTGCTAGGGGGTTACCATTGTACTTGTATTATCAAAGAGGAATGTAAACGTCAGTGAGGATGGATGTTTGTTACTCTTTCATGAAAAATGAGTGAATGGATCTAGATGAGAATTGACACCGAGTTACTTAGATTGTAGTCTGGAATAGCGCATAGTCTACTTTTATACCAGGAATAGGTTCCTGTAGGTCGCGGGAATGGGACTACAGTCCCAGGTCCTTCAAACGGGGCGTGCAAAATCTTGTATCAGGGCCGTCAAGTGGCGTCAATGGTGATCCGTATCTACTGGACTGCACCTCCGCTTCTTACAATCTAGCGGAGTTCAGTCAATTGACGGACCTTATATAAGAAAGCGGTTGAAGTCGCGGATAATAGCTAATAGTCTAATAGAAGAGAAATAAATACTCGTGTACTGCCACGTTGAGAAGGGAACGTAAACAAGCAAATTATAAAAAAGGAACGTGGAACGCAGGGATATCAAATTGGAAAGAAATCTGAGAGTTCAGAAATGAAAAATTGGAAAGAATCTGCAAATTGGTTCAGTAGTAGGAGTGGCGAGATGTGGGGTGTATTGCCACGCCCTTTCACCTGGTCACGCCCACGTTGTCAATCACCTGAGGTCTACCAGGCAATACCTTAACATAAATTGGTAAGTATAAGGTATAAGATATACCAAGATTTTAATGTTGTTTAATGTAGGTAATAAAATGTGAAAGTTCGAATGAATTACTCAATCTCTCATTCGCTCCAGAAAGTCTGCATGGATCCGGATGAGATTTGTTGGATATAGATTATAATCTGTATATATGTATATACAATATGGATACGACATATAGGCAATAATTGAAACCATATACTAGGTACCCCCTAAGCTTCAAGCAGGAAAAGTTTGAACAAAATTGGTCCAGTATTAAGGGCAGAAACTAGAGTTTTAATTTTATAGAATTTGAAAAACTTTGAGCACTCTGTAGAATCGCATGTTGCCGCTTAGCTGTTCAAGTAAGTTACCTACTATGCCTATTGTTGTGTGTGTGTGTGAAGTTGTTGTGTGTGTGTGTGTGTGAAGGTGTGTGCGTATTTATTAATGACTTATGACACAGTCAATGACTTTAAAGCAATGGATGAAACTATTTAATGACTTATACAAGTGGTTGCATTTTCTACATTTATTTTAATAATTATTTTGTTAGAAAATTTCGGATTTTATAAATCAGGGAATTTAAGTTTAAATTTAATTTGGTTCTATTCCTACGGACCAGGATGCTTCGCGGTTTCAGTATTTGCACATACGATATGGATACGACATATGTTATTAAAACTCTAGTTTCTGCCCTTAATACTGGACCAATTTTGTTCAAACTTTTCCTGCTTGAAGCTTAGGGGGTACCTAGTATATGGTTTCAATTATTGCCTATATGTCGTATCCATATTGTATGTCGTATCCATATCGTATATACATAAATAATCTATTTATATATATAGGTAACTATAGTCTACTTGGCTTCTTCTAAGTAAGGATATTGGTTTCTACGAATTATGGGAACGGGGACGGCGTATTCACATGGGCGCAACCGCGGGCTATAGCTAGTTCTGTAGACATTCTTTCTGTAGATACTCAGCGTATTACTATATTTACTTACTACACTTGAAGCTACAATATCACAAAGTACTTATACCTATTACGTATATCCTAATTTTCTGATTTCCCCTAATGCATTGAGTAAATATGATACCACTCTTATCGACAATTATTTTAATACTTAGGATAAGAAATATTTAAATATGTGATTATGTGCACCTACTTACATGATACAAAGATCGTCGATATTTTGCACCAACATTGATTTTCAACGAGTATGCAAGTTCATTTGAACTGTAAATAACTGATGCTGATTGTTTTTCGTAGCAAGCGTTGAATGACAATTTGAATGCATGCTGAGATAATTGAGACTCAATTTAAATATTATTATTATTATAATAATCAGTACATAAAAATTACTTTTTTATGAGCCACGAATGCCACAATACTTAACGTTTATCTAAGTAGGATGTAAAAATTTCACTTTTCAATTAATTCGATTCTAACATGGATAGATTTTTAGATCAATAAAAAGGCAAATAATTTTAATCACATTTACAGTGTTTCTGATCCTTTTAAACTACAATGTCATACGATATCTACGAAGAAGTAAGGTGCTCCAAAGTAATTACAGGTAATTTTTACCTTAAGTAATCAGAAGTGTACGATCGATGAAGAAGTGTAATAAAAAGAAGAATCAGAATAAAAAAGTGTAACATGTAAAACTATAATCATTAGAAAAGACAACAACAGACATTACATTATAAATTATTACCAAATAGGTACAATCTACAGAGAACTAATAGCAACAAAATATGCGAGAAGATAATTAAGTCGTATAGCATACAGCGTATAGTTAACGAATGGAAAATAATCTGGCAAAACAATAGGGTTGAGATATGAGTTGAATTATTAATAGAGCTAATGAGGCAGTCGACGATAGCGGGGTGAGCGAGGCGACCTCGCGGCATGCGATAGTGCCCACGCAGCCTGATTGTCGCCAACTACCAGAAATCAGGGCTGCCAACTGACAACAGCGCATTCAGTGCACAATCCGTTGTTAAGTAGGGTCATGCTTATCTCTTAACAGATAGACTCGATCGGCGCAGACCGCTGATAAAATATACATTGAGTTCGTTAATCGGAGCCAACAGGCTTGCAAGAAAGTTCTTGACAGTAAAAGCAGCTCGTGATTCGTGCTTTTTTTTTATACTGCTTAGGTCGCAGACAAGCACACGGCCCTCCTGATGGTAAGAGGTTACCGTGGCCTATAGGCGAGTGCAACACCAGGGGAGACACACTCGTGCTGTCGACCCTGTAAGAACAGTGAGATTATGTGCTGTCAGCGCAAAAGATAAGTAGGAAAAGCCTTTGGTTTTCCCACAGACAGCGCAAAATCTCCCCAATGAGCAGTGTAAGTGTAGAAGTTGATAGTGAACTTTTTTAAAGAGGAATCTGGCACTCACCAACCGCACTAACACATAAGGGCTAAGCATAAAACAGCTCAAGGACCGAAGGTTTCCTACTGTTTCGAATAATTACCTCATTGACTTATCTAAAAGAATCATAATATATACATTATCGCATGAGCTTTGATTTAAGTAGTTAGGTAAGTGGATTCCAGATTTGTTTCGAAAAAAAAAACACAAAATGGACTGCAATGATTGATGGTTTTCATGGCTCCATTTTGGATTTTTTATTCAGTGGCATATTCCAGGATCGGCTGCTATGTTTCAGTGTTTCACATTTGGAAAAACCTAAATCCCGAAGGGAACTGAATATACTGATTTAATTCCTTTTTAGGTACTTTTCACTTTGCTTGCGCGTGTAAATATTACAAACATTACTGGCTCACCTTCTACATCTACAGAACTAATAAGTTATAGATAGGTATAGAACAAAATCCCGTTTCAACAACCCTATCTTAATGCCTACTTTTATACGCATTGTGTAGCTGTAAATATAATACTCTAGCACAGATTGAGCGATAAAATTATACACTGCGTTTACACGTATTCTTTTATCAAAATGTTTGACTTGTTGAAAAAGTAAAACACGTGCTATCAACACATTAAATTGTACAGTAGGTAAGGTTACACAGATTAGAAGATAATATTTACGAGAAGTAGGGAGCTATATGCAACGTACAGATTATTCCACTAAATGAGTCATTAAATCTCAGAGGTGTGTTTGAATTTGTGTTATTTTCCTCTTAAAAGTATTAATAAAGCAGGGTATAAGTGCTGTGGTAGAGGGATGAGATTAACCGGAGTATATTAAGAAGCAAGCCACTTGTACCTACTATGTAGGTATGGTATCTCCTTACTTGTACGTTGTGAAGGGCGAACAGGGTGATGCTTCTGTAGGACAGGGAGAGAAAGTACCTACACTTGAAATCATTAATCAGCTGCGGCGTAGAGCGTTCGACTGCTACGTCGATTCGATTCCCGCTCAGCCGAATGAGACAGGCGTCAACGAATGTCAAGAACGTCAAATCCTATACATTTGTCATTCAATTCCATCATACGCCGAGCAACGAATTGCCACTTGTCTAGGGGGGCAGTTCAAATATTTGTATGCATAAATATGTCTATTTACTTTATTCTGGGTGTTATCATAAATGTATCTTATCATGTATACCACTCTAAAACCCATAGTACAAGTTAGTAAAGTTATACTTACTTCGGGTCAAGGATATTTAGTTATTACTAGCTTTTGCCCGCGGCTTCGCCCGCGTGGATGTCGGTTATCGCGACCAAACATAGCCTATGTCCTTTCTCAAGGTCTAAACTGCCCCTATACCAAATTTCATCAAAATCGGTTCAGTGGTTTAGGCGTGAAAGCGTAACAGACAGACAGAGTTACTTTCGCATTTATAATATTAAGTAAGTATGGAGTATTGATATGGATTTATTCTGTTCTTAAGTTTAAGATTATTGTGTTATTAAAAATATTTGCTACAATTACAATTGAAATGGAATAACCTATGGTTTGCGGCGGACCTAAGGAATAATAAATGTTTAGGTTTAACAATAGAATACAGTACTCGTAGATAAATTATTGTTTTACAGCTTTTAATAGGATATAACTTTCAGATTAACTAAGGAAATCTGATGAAACCAACACTGCCAGACAACCATTATCATCCCTGCCCTGTACTAGTCCCGGTCGCATCATTCTAACTGCGATGCAGCTGAGCAACTGAAGCGACCGTTATCTGGCCTCCACAACCCACGGACAATCTCCAAGTTCTGTCGTTAGATCAGGAGTCAGGCTTTTTAGACATCCGACTATACGTAACGACTGCCATAGATGTTTGTATGGCAACCGGTACCAAGGGCTTTATGTGCTCCTCCGAAATTGATCACCAATCTTAAGAAAGACTTGGCCAGTGCTGTTCAACCTTGCAATGTGTTAACCTACTCGGTTATCACTTAGCCATGAGCCTCTAATAAAACAGATTTATCTAATATCTAACCTGTTATGCCTTATCGATTTGTTTAATTTTAAACAATATTCGCAACCGAAATTACTTATATTCCCCCTTACCCCTCCAGTTTAGCTAAATTGCTTGTGTTTGGAGTGGGTTCACGTCCAGGATTCGAACTCGGGACCTTTCAATCGTAAGGCCGACTCCTTAACCATTGAGCTACCGACGATTGATCAATGATACTAGATGACCATAGGATTTTCTTGACCCTAATCCTAATTAATAGCTAAATCACTATAATGGCCGATAAAGCAGTTTAGTAGTAGTTTTATAATTATATTCACAAACAAATGTATTATTGATTGATTCCCGGCGTGGTTCCCGGCAGAGTATAATTTGGGCCACCCCATCTCTTCCCATGCGGTGTCGTACAAGGCGACTAAGGGATAGGGCTGTTTAAAATCGGACAGATATATACAGTCCAGACTCAGCCTATACATGGCAAGAGTCAACAGTAGTGCCCGGAAAATGGCAATAGGCTCACCCCCTATTACGTGGGACCTAATACAATCAACGGGTGCTAGCACCTCTGCCTACCCCTTCGGGGATATAGGCGTGAGTTTATGTTATGTTATGTTCTAATACAATGATTGGTGAAATGTGGGTGTTAATTCACCTCTGCCTAACCCTCCGGGGATGAAGGCGTGATTGTATGTATGTATGTATTGATTGATCGATAACGTAAACGTGCAAGATCCCGCGCGTACATATTATCTACACGTTTATGATATGGCTTAGTTTTATATGAGTTCCTTCTTGTATATCCAGTATGAGTACATCAACCAACATACCTAACTTTTGCAGGTAGGTATTTCCAGGTGGAAATCATTTCTTTTTGATTAATTTACAAAAAAATACTTAGTCTAAATACAATGGTTTGCTTGAGTAGTATGTAAGAGTGAACAGCAAACTTCTAAGTTAGTTTATCGACTAAATATTCTTGGATTTTGTAATAGCCTTTTTGGCACAGTTTCCTCTTGACTACATTTTTGAATTTATTTACAAGTAAATTCCTAATATTACCAGGGAGCTTGTTAAAAAAGTTTTATATTGTATACCAAAGTTTTGTAAGACTATATTCCAAAAATGTTCAGCTTTCTACACGGTTTTTAAATAAGGACGCAGTCAGCCTTAAGGAAAAGTAGTAATGACAATAGGTAGTGAGTCATACATAATATTTGAATAAAAAAGCGAGGGTGAATCATGTGTCTCACCCACCCATCACCCACCTTAATGACGGAACTTAATCAGAACTGCAAGCTATCAAAAGAATATCGAGCCAGCTGAGATATTTTTTTTACTCCAGCAGTTGACCTGAAATTAATTTCGATGCAGGTTCCAAGACAGCTTGATTTTTATTTAAGTAATTATTTGATGCTTTCGTACATCATGTCACAGATCCAGATAATTATACAGGTGGAATAAGTCCCAATTAAATTTCTTTGAATAAAAATTAAATAAGTAGTCAAAATATATAAACGCGCTCCAAACCGCTTGCAAATACATAAGGAAAGTTTGAACTCTAGTTGAATCTAAATGAAATTTTAGGGTTGATCAAAGGGTTATAGGGTTTTTCTATATGGAAAATCCTTTGGGAAAATCTTTACAGCATTATGTTGTATCTAGCATTATCCATATGTACTTAATTTTACGAAAGATATGTGTAGCTATGCCAAGAAAATTATTAGAAGAACTATATATTTTGTCTAGGTTTATTTAAATTTACTCTAATTTAAGAGGATGCTGTAAGAAAATTCAATATGGAATTAAGCAAGGTACAGTAGGTTTGTTTTAACTGCCAACTTTCTTGAATTAATTTAATGTGAGTACAATAATAATTCTTAAGATGTGTTAATTGATACACAACACGATTATATTCTGTTTATGCGCTTTGTAAGGTGGCTAAAACGCCTGTTGATAACCGGTCATTGATGTTCGAATTATTTCACCATCGCGTTTCCGAGGAGAAATCAAAGTAAAAAATGCTAAACAAGTTGTCCACCAGATGGCGCTGGTCTAATACTATACGAATCGCAATTTGTTGGAGAGGGGAGAGGAGAGATATTTAGAAAAACACGGAAAAAAATTCCAAAAAGATGTAGGTATAAGATGTACCTAAAAAGATGTCCACATTATTCATATGGAGAACAACGAAAGATTGATTTGTAGATCATCTTCCGAGCCGAACCTTTTCCCTGCTCAGCTGAAGTCTATTGTCAGTCTAACAACGATGGGGCTGATCTTCGATATTTTCCGTGAGGCGACTGCCACTTGACCTACACAACACATTACCGATATCAAGGTTCTGTAGTTAGACCAGATTGTTAAAATTTTTAGGGCTGCTACTACCCGAAATGTGACCAGACTAGTTTTACTTAAACCTTTTTTTTATAGGACACGTTCATTTGACTTCACCTCGCCTGATGGTAAGCTGAAGGCAAAGTTTCGGCAAGAAGGATCACCATTATAGACACCTACCATGTTACAACAGTGGCACGCAGCTTGGCGGCCTAATTGGATGCTTTTTCACGTCCCACTTAAAAGACCCGGGGCTGTAGGAAAAAGTGCTTGCTTCTTGATGGAATGCCTTGCAATATGTTAACCTTCTTGGCTAAGTCACGGGCCCCTTTGTATGATTTGAAGATCATGTTTTAAATTTTGGGGTTTTGGACCCCCAAAACACACACACACTCTGGTGCACCTGATTACTTAAATGTATGGGCGTACCCATACATTTAAGTAATCAGGTGCACCCCTTACGAGTAAAGTCTCTGAATGAAAGAATATTCTTTGAAATATTCCATTCCACTTATCAACACGTATGAACGTACGCGGTACCTACAGTTGCACAACTACATAAAACTTGGATTGAGCCCATTACTCGCCACTGACTCTGATAACGGGGGTCGCTGACTATTCATTCAAGTTGTAATCAAAATAAAATGAATGACTTATGTCTCAAAGTTCTCATTATGAATAAGATCGGTCTGTACCTATAACAATTTCGCAGAACTCAAATATAATTATTAAGTAGCCTTAAACGTTCGTGTTTACGTTCTACAAAAGTGCTTAGATTCTGTACCAGATTCTATTATCTTATTGATCTGATTTCTGACGTTTGCTAATAAATGTGCGTCAATCAATTAATTAGCCTAATACAGTCCACTGCTGGACATACTCGTAGACCTCTACTCTTCTCTTCCCTACTAGCCCAGCCACACATTCCAATAACAGTACGAGAGTAAGAGAACTTTGTGAATAGGTCGAGAACCTGGGTCGTGTACCTACATAATACTTCAGAATTATATACAAAAGTTCTCGAAAGTTTATGAACTTTGTCAATCCGCACTAGGCCATCGGCTAACCCCGCTCATACTGATAGATAGCCTGTGATCAACAGTGACTCTCACAGTGTAAACAGGACTGATATTATATTTCTTTATGAACATAATTACTCATTAAATAAGTAGTAAGTTATTATTCCATTCCAAGTTGACGAAGGTCCAGGCGAGCTACGTAAGATATTTAAATGCTACGTCAGTATAGTGGGCGTCTTGTTCCAAGTAGCCGCGATAAACGTAAGATGGCCTCGATAACATTTAATGAGGCGCTGAAAAGTATTCACCGCATGAAAATCGAAAAGGCCGTGGGACGATTTGTGTATAGAAACGGTGAAATCCGTGGTTATTAGCAGATAGTTCATGATTGCTTGAACAATTAAGGAGAATTTGTATCGCTTGGTCAATTGGCTTCATATTGCATCCGACTGCATTCGAGATGTCTTTGAAGCCCGGAGTTCGCTCAGTAAAGACATCGATGAGAGCGAATGCCATCTGACCTTCAAACCCCGAGAGGAAAGCCTGCGCCAGAGCCAGGTGCAGTTAACCCTGACCTGAGCCCCGATTATCCCGGTGCAGCCCCATAAACTCCCTTATAACCGATCAAATTAAAATTTTAAAACAGGTTGACCTGAGATAAAGGTACGAGAGAGTAGAGATCTACACGTAAGTAGATGAAGGGAAAAGCAAAATTTTTTGAACCAAACAATAATTATTATATCCTAGCTAGATCATTGATAAGAAATGAGATCCTATTTATGGGTCCAATAACAATATTGTTTGATAAAATGTGTAACCTTATTATATCTAATACTTGTTTATAATTTTATAGCTCAACCTAATGCCCGTGATAACTGGTGCACTTGTCCTTTAATCTTTGATGACGGTTTATTGGAAGTAACAATTTAAAAAGATTTAATGGAAAAACCAAGCTGTAAAATCATTACTGATAAAAGTATCGATACTTGATAGATTAAAAAATAAATCGGTAAAAATATCATATTAATGATTCACCTGTTTTGAAAACATTTTATCGGAGGGGTTACATCACTAGTAGACTTTACTGTATTGGAATGCAAAGATAATATAATCAATATGCAATTAAGATATTGAAGAAAACAATCCCGCTCTTGATCATTTCCTACACGATAAAGTCTGAATTCCTTAAATATTTACGATTACGATACAAATGATTATGTTACGTTGTCTCCGAGTGCCGTCCGATGACTTATTCACATAATCTGCTGTCAAGTCACATTTTGCCGATTCATTTTGTGAATTTTGGTAATATATTACATTATACAACTTCGTTGTAGGAAATTGTAGATCGGAAAGGATATTGGAAGGGTCCTTGGTTCACATCCTCCACACGGTGCACTCTGGGTAACGGAGACGGAAGCGAAACGCAGCGGAAACGCTGCCGCCTATGGTTAATCGTAGTATCGTAGTATAGTATAGTTCAGCTGGCAAACAATACCGTCAGTATGATTTGCCAGCTGAACTACCCGAAACTCGTGTTGACTTTTTTAACCAACTTCTAAACAAAGAGGAGGTTCTCAATTCGGACGTTTATATTTTTTTTAGTTGGCACCGACTTCACCAGAAGTCCTAAGCGCATTTTTATATTTTCAGTTGTATTTGTTATTTATTTATTTTTTGTACTTCTTCTTCCACCTAGCGTTATTCCCAGTCGCATCCGAAGCTTTCAGCTCGGAGTCTGGGGTCCGCTTTACCAGTCTTAACTACGGATTTGGCTAGACCTCGATATTTTCCGTGAAGCGATTGCCATCTGACCTCCACAACCCAATGTTAACATTAGGCGATATCAAAGCTTTACAGCTAGACCGTTGTTTTTTGGACTTTTTTTCCGAAGCACGACCAGACCAATGCAAATATCCATATTTAAAGCACACAAATATTTGCACTGAGCGGGGATCGAACCCGCGCCTCCTGCGTAGCGGCCGCGTTCACTACCGCTACGCCACGGAGGCTGTCAATTTTTTGTACTTATCGGTGCATATTTGTTCCAGAAGTCGGTTTAATATTTTTGTTAAAAATAACTTATTAATAAATTACGTTCTACTTATAAATACCCATTTTTAGTTAATAACATTACCTAGTTCTATTCGTTTACTAGCGAAGCATATAATTAGGGTAAGCCGAAAGGCGGTCAGTTAGGCAAACGGAACACTGAAAGGCAACAATTATTGTTGGCGAACTGAGTCTAAGCGAGAGAGAACCTAATTGTGACTTGTAGTTAACAACATGTTCAAAAGGTTCACTTAACAAGAAAGTACTAAACATGTCTGCTAACTGCGTCGTATAAAGCAAAAGCCAGAATGGTCACCTAACTAACCAACTTTTAATTAGCTGAATGGTCGTGAGAAACCTTCGGTGAAATTACGCACTTTATCTTGAAACTTAAAAGGTTATCTGTACTACACTTCGCGTTAATTACACGTCCTATTATTATTAGGAAAAACTTTGTACACTTAGGTTTTTCTTGTCCAATTTTCACACTGCATATAATGCTAGTTAACAAAAACGTGCTCTTATTATTTATTCATCTGTCATTATTTTATCGCAAAGATATTATAAATAAAAAGAGGTAGATACGTTATAGCGCGAAAATCGTGAAGATTCGAAAACGAGTCAATTGGAACGTTTGCCTCTAGTACCGCGTGCCGAGCGGCGCCGGCCGGACGTTGAGCGGAAGCATCAGTGACTTATAAAAATAACGAAAATGCCATCGTATGTTTATAGACACTGCACGAACTATTACTCTAAAGTTAATACATCAAAAGGGATTTCATATCACATAGAAATAATACATATTTCGACTGATAAAGACAAAATTTCTTACTTTCATAATATTCAAGTTAAAATTGTCAGCACGAAAATAAAAAGAGACAGTATTATATAATTTGGTGCGTGAGCGACAAGGACGTGTGTGCTCCGAACAGATTAAAGTACAGATGAGAATATCGTAGGCATTAAACTCACTACATACTACCTCCCAATTTTAATTTGTTGTTTTTTATAATTGCCTACTAATACTATGTGGTTCAAGTAAGTTAATAAGTGCGAACTTCACTACACTGGCAAGTATCTACTTAGGTAAGTACCTACTTGTTAAAATTTGTACTATGTATAGGCAGCAACAAAATAATGAAATACAATAAACATACCTAGCTTTTTTATACCTAAGTAGCTGCCCCGGCGAACTTCGTACCGCCATATTTTCGGCCCGCGTGGTATTCAAATCCCGTTCCCACTTCACCCTTATCACTTCACTTAGGGGTTTGAAAAATAGATGTTGGCCGATTCTCAGACCTACTCAATATGCTCACAAAATTTCATGAGAATCGGTCAAGCCGTTTCGGAGGCGTACGGGAACGAACATTGTGACACGAGAATTTTATATATAAGAAGATACAATAACAATGACAAACAAACATCTTTGTCTAAACAAAATTAGGCAATTATCTCAAACTTCACTTTACTGGCAAGTACCTACTTAGGTACTTGTTAAAATTGTACTATTGACAGCAACAAAATAATGAAATTTAAAAAATATACCTAGCTTTTTTATAATACACAAAGATATTATATAAAAAGAAGTAGATATGTTATTGCGCGAAAATTTTGAAGATCCGAAAACGAGTCAATTGGAACGTTTGCCTCTAGTATCGCGTGCCGAGCGGCGCCGGTCGGACGTTGCGCGGAAGCATCAGTGACTTAAAAAAATAACGAAAATGCCATCGTATGTTTATAGACACTGCACGAACTATTACTCTAAAGTTAAAACACCAAAAGTGTAGATGAATTAAAAATGTGTGTGTGTGAGTTCGGCACATTTTTCTACGTTGATTTGTAAGCATATGACATGTCTAATGTGAAATGTCATTGATAATACATTAACAAAGTCAAACAAACATCTTTGTCTAAACAAAATTAGGCAATAACCTCAATTCAGAGAGCTCTGTACCTTCTTTTTCAATAATTTTGTTGGCCTATGTCACCGACGACGCGACGTAGCAACCGCACTGTGATTGGTACATTGTTATCATTAAAGTCCAAGTGACAAACAATAGCTTTCTTCTTCTTTTATATTGTATTTTTCATGTCATCTCTTTTCAATCCATTGGTTATGTAGGGAAGTGTAGATGAATTAAAAATGTGTGTGTGTGAGTTCGGCACATTTTTCTACGTTGATTTGTAAGCATATGACATGTCTATGTTATGAAATGTCTTTGTTTTATCGCATCAAAAAATGTATCGCTAATTATTTTGATTAGTGATGCCTAGATTTTGTATCCCAATGGAGTCGAAAACAGACTTAGGGTTTTACAGAAAGTTTATGTAACATCACAAGGGACACTCAAGGCGTCGCAGACTATATGCTGCAGAGTATAGTTCGAAGTACATTAAGATCCTGGTCAGGCACAGACGAGTCACACAAAGAAATCGTAGCCCCGTGACGTAAGTTTTCGGCCATAACTACAATAAAACAAGAATAAATAATCGAGCAAACTATTTTTAAATAAAGACAATGGTCTGTGAATCCTTTATCTCCATAATCTATTATTATACATAAAAATGTTGGTAAATCCAAGTCTTTGTGTATAAAAAAACAAAGCCCGTTACAATGTGGTATATTTTTTACCAAGACGATGTTGCCATAAATTACATTATGGAACCAAGTATGGTAATAAGTTAGTGTTATGATTTGAAAGAGTAGCGGACAACAGACAAAACACTTATAAAACGATAATCACGTTTACTTGGACGCTCAGTATGTTTGTATAACCCCAATGATATCACTGAATCTCGGTGTTAGTTAGGCCGTTAGAAGATATAGCTACGAATAGAGGTGTAGGTCTAAGTTGACCGTAATAAACATCGATTCTATATTACTTAATTGCGAACATAATACATGTACGAGTACATATAGTCATGCCTACTTGCCAGTGGGGTAAACAAAGACTATATGTTTCCACTTGCTACGATCCTGGCTACGTCTATTGCTTCTTTTACTATCATAATTTATTCACAAAAACTCGCCGATTCGCCGAGTCTCTCGTGACCTGATCTTTCTTTAGAATCATCCAAAAATGTAAGACTTAGGACTTCATGTGTGTAGTGGCAGCCATCTCAGACTCTATAATTTATCTTCCATGGAACGTTGAAATAAATTTTTACCCAATTCTGACCGTCAGAATTATTTAGAACTGCTAGTTCCCTGCGGCTCCGCGAAACATAGCATATTATCGCGACCAAACATAGCCTATATCCTTCATCAAGGTCTAATCTACCGCTATACCTACCAAATTTCATTAAAATCGGTTCCGTAGTTTAGGCTTGACAGACAACGTAACAGACAGAGTTAATTTCTCATATAATATTAAGTTTGGATTATGTACAAAATCACCGATAATCCTACAATAATTTTATTTGAAAAGTTAAATGAGATAATGAAGATGTTAATTTTAAAAGAAACACATAGTGTTTCTTTTTAAGTTGGAAAGCAAATAAAAATGTCTATAAATTAATATACATATTAATCATAAAAAGGTTGCAGGTTATTTCAGCACAAAAAGCAATGCAAGCTTTTACATATTTTGTTTAATAAACTGAAGCATGTTCCTTTACACTCTTCTATATATATGTGCATATTTTACGTGATATCTTCGCCGATTGCGAAGGTCAATGATAATCTTTTTTTTTTTACTGAATAACATAAATAGAATAGTAATGCCTTGATGGTGGCCCCATTTGAATTTAAAATAAAAATAATTCCATCAACAAAACGATAAGGGTTGATAAACAAATAATGACAGTATGTCATTAAATATTAAAATTGCTTTTCCTTCTTTTTCTAATATTTGTTTATAATAATAATAATAATAAATCTTTATTGCAGGCAACATGAGTAAAGTTACAGATGTTATAAACTTATACTACGGCCCATAGACACATACCTTAAAACTAGAAATACATACAAGTATATTAGTAGTTGTTAGTAAATAACAGTTAACCTATGTTAGTAAGCACTTCCTATGCACTAAGTCTATGTGCGTTCCTGTGGCACTGGTCCGCGGAAGCGACGGAAAACCACGTCCTGTGGCCAAAAGTCTTCTTTCATAACGCGGTCCAGGTAACAATTGGGTACTCGCACCACGAACGATAAAAAGTTGACGTTGCGGCGCGACTCCAGCAGCTGGACTCTCGGCGTGTAGTTGACCTTATGGCGCACGTACTCCACGATGCTCTTTGCCGTCGTCGTGTAGTGCAGACGGGAGATATACACCGGAGTGTTCGGCTTAGCGGCATGCAGTTTATGCCACTTAAGACAAGCACACGGCCCACCATTTGTCATAGAAGCAGTTACCGTGGCCTATGGACGAGTGCAACACCAGGGGAATCACACTCGTGCTGCCTCTGTGGCGTAGCGGTAGTGAACGCGGCTGCTACGCAGGAGGCGCGGGTTCGATCCCCGCTCAGTGCCAATATTTGTATGCATGAATATAAATATTTGCATTGGTCTGGGTGTTTCTATGTATAATATGTATGTATTTACAAAAAAAATAAAAAAATAGCACAAGCTAATTAAGCTTACCATGGGTCTAGAAAGCGTTGTGTAGAATGTTGTGGAATATTTATTTATTATTTATTTATTTATTTAACCTACCCTGTAAGAATAGAGAGATTCTACGCCGTCAGCGAAGCAGACAAGCAGGACAGTTTTTTGGTCTTCCCACTGACAGCACAAAACCTCTCTAGTGACCCTACTCACCGTCGGGAACACAACACGAGGATATTATAACCGCGGTATTCTGTAGGGCGGGCGGAGATATTTCCACAGTCGGACTGCTCAATTGGGGTGGAAATACCGTTGCGTCCTAACTCCTCCTTATATTGATCATATAACTTAAGCAATGAATCTACTCATACATTAAAGAAAGAAATTATTCAAGGCCGGTAGGCCCCGTACGGCGTTTATATTTGCGTGCAGTCGTGAATTCAAGTCCTGGGTTCCGGATTCGGAATTCTTCCTAAATCCCTACTAATATTATAAATGTGAAAGTAACTCTGTCTGTCTGTCTGTCTGTCTGTCTGTCTGTCTGTCACGCCCAAACCACTGTACCAATTTTGATGAAATTTGGTATAGGGGTAGATTAGACCTCGAGAAGGACATAGGCTATGTTTGGTCGCGATAACCGACATCCACGCGGGCGGAGCCGCGGGCAAAAGCTAGTACATAATAAAATTAACTTTAATGACGGAACTTGATTCCTAGACAGTCTGATGATATCGTCTAAATGCAACTAAGCCGTCCAAGGACGAGCTTGATAAAATTAATGATACGTATTTTTCATGTTGTTTTTACCCGACTGCGCCAGCGAGGGTGCATGTATGTAGTTTTTTTTGTTTTCCTCTACAGGCCTGATGGCTGGACGGAAGGAATAAAAGGTTATTAATTAATTTCCCAAAGGTTGTGGGGTATACCACGTAACATAACTGCCGTACCCGTTAATTTTTCTTTCGGTTTATGATTGGCAAATGGGAACCGCCTGCTATCAAACTTGTTTCGATCTTTTAGACAGTAGTCGGGTTTTTTAGTTTTTAATAATTCATTTTATTAAATTGCCCTATTAAATTGTTTTTGTTTCAGGACTTAATTTTAATTTATGCAATGATGTTAACGGGAATTAACGCAATCACAGTTTTACTAAGAAACAGCATTTCAAGAATTTACGATATTAATTAAATTATTATTCATAGTAGTTAAGTTATTTGTTATTGTACAATACCGGATATAAATACACTTAAATGTTGTCATAGATCCAGTCTAGTCCCAATAAAATCAAATATCCAAACCTGTTAGTTAATTTTGGAATAAAACCAGTCTTAATGGATTTTATCTCGATTTACTTTGTTCTACATCCGACAGCAAACATACATACATACATACATACATACATACATACATACATACATACATACATACATACATACATACATACATACATACATACATACATACATACATACATACATACATACATACATACATACATACATACATACATACATACATACATACATACATACATACATACATACATACATACATACAATCACGCCTTTATCCCCGGAGGGTTAGGCAAAGGTGAATTAACACCCACATTTCACCAATCATTGTATTAGGTCCCACGTAATAGGGGGTGAGCCTATCTGGGGGCACGGCAGTGACCCCGCCAAGTTGAGCAAAAAAGAGCGGCACGGCCGGCCGGCCAAGCTTTTATGTTTTAAATGTAATAAACTGACTTGGCAATCGCAATCTTATTTGTAATTATTGTGATGTGCGATACATTGTGTTTTCATGCGATGGCCAAGTCAATTTATTATATTTAAAACATAAAAGCTTATTACGTAATAACTTAGGACAGAAGGTAGGGACTGAATAAATTAACCGACTTGGTATTACATGTATCTCACAACTTTTTGCGATAGAAGAACCGAGGGCGGCGAGGCTTGGCATCTTTTTACAAGTATTGTTTTTGATGGGTTGCCGTTTTCCGGGCACTATTGTTGGCTTGAGCCTATGCTGCGAGTATAGGCTGAGTCGTGGCTATATATACAATACATATCTGTCTGCCTACATACAGCCCCTATTAATGTGGGTGTTTAATATACCTGTGCCTACCCCTTCGGTTAAATGGTAATCAGATAAATCTATAAATGTACTCTGGTGAAACCGCTACTGAAATGCAACTGAAACTTCAAAATAAAATTGGCCAAGTGCGAGTCGGACTCGCCCATGAAGGGTTCCGTAGTAGCAAAGGCGAAAATTGCGGTTTATGACGTATTAAAAAAAAACTACTGACTGGATCTCGTTCGAACCAATTTTTAGTGGTAGTTTGCATGGCAATTTACATCATATATTTTTTTAGATTTATCATTCTCTTATTTTAGAAGTTAGAGGATACATATAGTTAGAGGATAGGACACACATTTTTCCATTTTGGAAGTGTCTCTCGCGCAAACTATTCAGTTTAGAAAAAAAATATGTTAGAAAGCACAATATCATTTTTAAAGACCTATCTATAGATACCCCACACATATGGGTTTGATGAAAAAAAAAATTTGTGTTTCAGTTCTAGGTATGGGGACCCCCAAAATTTAATGCTTTTTTTTTTATTTTTGTGTGAAATTTTTAATGCGATTCACAGAATACATCTTCTTACCAAGTTTCAACAGCATAGGCCTTATAGTTTCGGAGAAAAGTGGCTGTGACATACGCACGGACAGACAGACAGACAGACGGACGGACAGACATGACGAATCTATAAGGGTTCCGTTTTTTGCCATTTGGCTACGGAACCCTAAAAACAGTGAAAATTACAAAATATCACAAAGTAAATAGCGATAAATTCTATTGAAATAATTTTATTTCAATGGATGTTTCCGACTTAATTTTTAACCGACTTCAAAAAAGGAGGTACTCAATTCGTACGCAACTTTTTTTTTTGTATGTTTGTTACGCGATTGTGAAGCCAATTCTAGACGGATTTTGAAAATTATTTTTTGTTCGTAAGTAGATTATTCCGAAATGATCTCATTTAAATTTCGTAAAGATCTGCTGATGGGTTCCCGAGATTAGACCAAGGAACTCTTCAAAAAGTACCAGGAAATCAGCCGCGATTGCTGCAATCGCATATTATTGCAATGTTTCTGCCATTACACATCATAACATCACGCCTGAGTCCTTTGAAGGGGTACGCAGAAGTGTTCAGAATATTCAGCTATATTTCCGGTGTATATATACATTGATTTTACAAATTCTTTTTGTATTCGCTTTGGCATACTTTTGAGGTAGTCCTATATTAATTTTCATTGATATTGGACCTTTAGCCGACTTCTAAACAAGGATTAAGTTTTCAATTCGGATGTTTTTATATATATTTATTTTTTTACTCAAAGGTTATTGGTTCGTGGTCGATTTAAATACACTGTATTGTGCAACAAATAATGACGCGCGTCGCCGGTTCGATCTGTAGTGCAGCGTCATCAGCGCATGTACAGTCAGGTCACTATACATGCGATGTACAGTCGTGAGACTGTACAAACTCACTAAAAAGAGAAAAATAAATTAATTTTAACAAAAAAGTTTAACCGACTTCACGAAACGAAAAAGTGGCACTGAAAAGCGAAAAATAACTTAATTTACAGACTTACTGATTTATTAGAAGTCGGTGCCAGCCAATTTTGTTTGTTGTGTCTGAACTACTATGATGCAATCAATTGAAATATGGCCTCTTGGGCTAAGCACCGACTTCTAATAAATCAGTAAGTCTGTAAATTAAGTTATTTTTCGCTTTTCAGTGCCTCTTTTTCGTTTCTTGAAGTCGGTTAAACTTTTGTGTTAAAATTAATTTATTACATCTCTTTTTGTAATAATCGTTTTTGTTAATATAAATATCTCGATTTTAATTATAAGTTTAACAACTGTTTTTGCGAGATAGTATCATAACTGACTAGACATGATACTATCTCACGAATGACGATAGTTGACTACCAGAAGATTTGTGATATCTAACATTGAAACTATTGATTACTTTTATTTAGTCACTGGGTATTGTACAGAGGTTGACAAGAAATATTTATTTTATCTAGTGATGACGCCGATGCCGCACAAGATGACTAATTCTCATGCCGCACAACTCTTAGTCATTAGTTACGACTCCCGGGGATGTGATGACTTTAACTACTAATATATTAATAGTTAACTAACTATGCTGAGCCATTTTTACTCTAGTTTTATGAGTAGTACTATCATGTTATACACATTGACTTTTATATACAGAATGTAAGATTTTGACCTTACCTAGAGGGAAAGTACCTACTCTAAATACTGGAGATAGCTAATTTCACTCAAAGGAAATATTCCTTTATTTTTAAAAAGAAATAAAAATGTTTTCATAGATTTTTCAAAACTTGCTTGCCAAACCCGGTAATCGAACTGAATAAAATCCGAAAAAGTAACATCCTGTATTTCAGCCGGCATCAATCGGAAGTGTCAAATTGGTTAGATTACTTTCCCTCCAGGTAAGTTCAAAATCTTGCACTGTGCTACTACTAGTAGTGCTATTTAGAACAAAAATTGATTCACTGTTCCTAGGTGAGCCGGTAATGAATTTTGAATGAATTTCGAATTTGGGACAGGACGCAGGACGACAAATGAGTTAATGAATTTTGACACCTATCTGCAGGTCTACTAAAAACCACTTTATTGGAATTGCATTATGATAATATTTTGTCATGGCGATATTTACACGAAATTGGAATCTGTGTAGCAAATCAATTATTATGTTTCTGCTCATATTTATTGAGATTATTTGAGATCTACTGGGAATTCATAAAGTTGCTCGTTTTAGCAGAATTGCTGAATGTGGCCTTTTCAGACCCGCTGTACAGAAATACAATCTCTAAAAAAAAGTAAGTTATGATTACTTAGAAGTTACATTTTGACATTTTTCTTTTTCAATTATAGTACTCAAACATAAGTCTCGAGACACATATATGTAGCATGGTATCCGTTATAGATATGCGAACAGCTGTAGTGTAGATACGAGTGTCATTACTCGATTGCCTACTAAGCGACGTATGAATGATTGCTTAGTCATGTAATCTTTCACTGAAACGATGAAACATGTGTGTCGTCGCGGGGAGTTCGTCTAGTTAGGATTGAAATATCCATGTTTATCATCTCCTGTCTGCCTTGTGAATCACTACAATAAATATCTAAGAACAAAGAAAGATGTTGAAGTTTTTATTTAATATATATCTACAATTGAGATATAAAAAGTATAGATTCATAGATTCTAGATTTATTTATTTAACATTTTGAATGCTTTCGGTTCATTTAACGGGTCTTTATAATGTCATTTGAGGTCTATATAGTGCTGCAAAATATGATTCGTATTCGAAATGAGGTTTGTGTTTGAAATATCTTGAAACCGCACAGCATTCCTTAATTTCAAATTGACAAAAAAAGACGAAAGCTAATGAACATTATTAAAAGTAGGTATTAAAATATCGAGAACCTAAATGGTACATACTAAAGCTTATCTGGGAGATACTTTTTTATGATCAAACCTGTATATCGCTTAATGGTAGGATTTGATACGTGCAATAAGGGTTTGGAGCCTACTTACATGTACGGTTCACCAATGTACCAATCAGGACAGTACTGAACAATAACAAAAAAAATCACCTAATACATACTTACAAAAACTGTAAATTCTATGTTTCACTATCCTGGAAAAAGAAAACGGCTCTACCTCCCTCTGGCGTAGCTGCTTCTAGCCAATGCTCTGCCGAGTCTCCGCGTAGCACTGTAGAGAGGCGGCAAGGTAGCGTATGTAGCGTTACCGGTGTATGTTTGCCGTCCTTGACGTGGACTCTTATGACGTGGTGTAGGTACTTCACTGAATCAAGTTGTAACTCTGGCCAGCAACAGATAGAAATTGTAGCTCTATGGAGTTCCGTGAAATGAAACCTACTATAAAAATCACCTCAGGGGCAACGGATTCAAAAATGCGTTTTGTATGTTATGAGATGAGTACTTAATTCCTAAATTTCAGTGGTAGGTCCCTTTAAATGTAAACTAAACGTTACTCGAACTAACGTTTAGTTTGTATATTTACACAAAATATTACTTAGATGATGTAGCAGTTCGCTACTGGCATTATTGAAGTAGAATAGAATAGAATAGAAATAAACTTTATTGTACACCAAACAAAAAGAAAAGTATACATAAAATAAATGGCAAACATAATTAGGTAATGTACAAATGGCGGCCTTATGTAATATGTAATATGAAATAGTAATATGAAATTATGCGATCATTGTATGAGTCGGGATCATTTTTATTTTTTACTAGCTTTTGCCCGCGGCTCCGCCCGCGTGGATGTCAGTTATCGCGACCAAACATAGCCTATGTCCTTTCTCAAGGTCTAAACTACCCCTATACCAAATTTCATCAAAATCGGTTCAGTGGTTTAGGCGTGAAAGCGTAACAGACAGACAGACAAAGGACATAGGCTATATTTGGTCGCGATAACCGACATCCACGCGGGCGGAGCCGCGGGCAAAAGCTAGTAACTGATAAGCACAAAGCTATTGCCAGTGAACCTAACAATTCAAATCGAGAACTACCTATAACTGTAGCTAGAGACATTATTACTATTAGATATTAGGTGATACTAATGCATCTTATTGAGCATGAGATAGGTATGACCCAGAGCTTTTCAAGCCACATAGAAGAAGTATGGGTGTTCAGGGCTCTTAAGGCTCTACCCAATATCAGCTGCTAGTCGGTACACCTGCTAAATAACCGACAAAGCCCGGCTCTCTCACAGACTTTCCTCTTGAGATTGGGAGATCAAACGGAAGTCACTCCCGGAAAACCGACAAATTTTAAACGCAACTGTGAAAGCGATTTGAGGATGATAATAATAGGAAAAGTATTCCAAGTACGTACCTAATGAAAAAATAGTACGTGAATTACCCGTCATATAATATCATAGATACCTATTCATAGTAGGTAGGTACCTTAGTAGGTTGGTAGGTACTATCAGTAAATATATGTGTACGGGTATATACAACATAATAAATGGTTTATGAAACTCTGCTTTAAAGAGGACGATAACAATAAATGGTACTCGTAGTATAATTAATTACATGTTTTATAAGATAATCAATACAATAGAAAATTCTTTCATAATGTGACGCAATCCTTTTGAAAATTAGGATTTCATGTTATGACGCGTATGAGTACGCTAGCGTTTATTACAATGTTACACACACGCGTTACGTTACAAACAAAGAAATTAAATGTTTGTTGGGTACAATCGCGCACACAACTTTTAGATCTGTTAAATAATAATGTTGAAAACATAAGAAGCATGGTGTCCAGTAAACATAAATAGTAATGTTCTTTGGGAATAAAAAACAAACCTTCGAATTATAAACATAATAAGCCAATTAAATATAAATGTATTCAATTAAATCCAACTTGAGTTACGACTGTGCTCGCGACAACTGATTTTTATTTGTTATTGCCTATATTTTAATTTCTTGTGATAGCTGATAGCTTTCTAAATTTATTCGACTTGTATGATAAGTGGCATTCGAACATCGTGGCAATATGCGCGTGTTGTACCCGTGTTACTAGGAGATGAATTTTAATTTTAAGTTACGTTAATTTAAAGTTAGCACATCATTAACTGGTTTATAGATATGTTGCTTTAGTAGGTAATAGCTGAACAGCGAGGGCAATACTACTGCCCGTTTAAAAACTTTAAAGAATATAAATTGACAAATCATGTATATGTTTTGAATTAGATGTAATAGTTCTGTGAAGCCCTATTTATTAGATGTCTCAACATGTGCGATTGCTGCCAATTCTTGCTTTACGTTACGCTGCATTAAGGAAAACTCTGATTGATTTAAATTTTCTAAGGATTACAACTAGCCAAATATGTAAATATGTTTGAAGAATCGGACATTATTTAACTTGCCCCAACATAACGAGGTTACATCAACTCGAGTACCTACTTGCTTACTTATAGTACGTTAACTTGTTTCGTTGCTGTGCAAGTGACTTTCTAATATAACATAAAATATTTTCATAATGAGCATGCCACTGAGATATATCCTATTATAGCCTTTCAATTTTCCGTTCATTTACAAATTTTCAATAGACATACCTTAAAATTAAAAGCGCTGTCCTTCAAGCACCGTCAATATAATAACTTCACTCGCGATGCACTCAGAAGAAACTCAGTATTACAAAAAAAATAGCACCTTTAGTAAATGTAAACAGAAGCGGCTATGGCGAAACTCACGTGTTCTGAATATTTGCAATGTTTTCGTTTGTCGTTAAAATAGTTGCGATTTTATTGTAGCAGATTTAATTAGCGAGTATGTCGCGTGTGCGTCCGATACGTCGACAGCGGAGTACGATCGTAGATGAGCGTACCGGCCACGCAGACTTGCGGCGGCGAGGCAGCGCGTGCACTGAGTGACGAGCCGTGGCCAGTGGCGCGTCGCTGCCGGCCGCCGCGAGACTCTGCCCCGCGCGTGCGCCGGACCAGTTCCACACAGCCTCCCGCACCCACCAGCCTGCAGCCCGCGTACCACCGTGCACATGCAATGTGCCTCCACCTACCCAACCGACAACGACTAAGGAACCTACTTGCAATAATTGCACTTCCTTAGTGCAATTATTGCAAGTAGGTTCCTTACTCAATCACAAATCAACGCACTAAATATCACATGTCAATCGAGTTACTAGGATGTCGTTACATAGTACAACATTATCAGTGCAATAAATATCTTCTAATGGGCACAGATGTCCTTATCTTTCAACTAGAGCAGGGATCAGAACGCTCACAGTTCATTCAATTAAGAAATTGTTTTTTAACTTGAAGGTTCTGAAGCTTACACACAAGGGTGATCTAAATATCTTCACCTTTTTTTTTGTCGTGTGGAAAGGTCCAAGTGCGAACTATGAGCACGATTATGTCAAATCAAGCCGACAAAATTTCACTTGTATTTCACCCACGGAAGTTAAGTGCCCATCTACCCCCAATAGATGTTGTCCACATCTTCTTCATCCTTGTGTTAATCCCGGTCACATCCGAAGCTTTCACCTCGGGAGTCCATGGTCCGCTTTTTCCAGTCTAACTGTATGTTTAGCTGAACTTCGATATCTTCCGCTGTCACTGGCAAAGTCTTGTTTTTGGATAAGAGCCCGAGCCCCAAAATGAGACACCCGCCTCTTCCTCACATGAGGTCGGAGTCGGACATTTGACCGAGTACCTCTGTGTGTTGACCAAACCATCGATGAGTCGACGTACAAGAGTAATGGAATACAAACACTCAGGCACGCAAGAAGACAAAGACTGCGAAGAAGGTGACATAGGTCACCGTGTGTGTCCCCTTCTTGGAACAAACTCCCAGAAGCACCCGCCCTACCTCGCATGATTTCCTATGACGGCTTTCTTTCTCGAAGCACCTAAGAGCAAGGTACTGTTCCTATTCATTACCGGTTAGGGTATTGTTGTATCAGGCTGACAGCTCACTATGCAAGTATTCATTAACTATGTTTTGCGCAGGGTACCCCGACAGCTTTAAACTTAAATAGGATAATATACTGTCCCACCGTAACTCACCATATTGACACCAGCCTCCGAGCCTTTTTCCCAACACAGCTGGGGTTGAATTTTCAGAGTAACTGCATAACGACCGAACTTCTATATTTTCCGTGAGGTGACTGCCATCTGGCCTTCACAACCTATTGGCAACGCCGAGTTCTGAAGGTTGTCGGATTATAGGGACCCGTAACGATTGCTACAGATTTACACCCCTAAAACCCCTAAAGACTAGGTAGGTATGTGTTTAATTTCACGATGAAATGACATTTATGATGGCAATGACATATTTCAGAGAATATTATTGAACCGTCCTTAGTCCTTCAGTTATTATCATCTAGCCAACCAACTATAGTATCTTGCAGATCATTGTATAAGCCTGCTTCATACCGGTGCCGTCGCTGGCTTAGTACCTAGTTAAGGAATCGGCCTTATAATCGATCAAAACAATGACTACGTAATTGTTATCCACTCAAAACTTTTGTCATTTTGGTAATTCCCAAGTGGAACAATGCCTATAGTTAGACCGGTCAAAGATGACCATGATGACACGTGCGCACTGCGTATAATTTCGATGGTACAGAGAACGGTACGAAAGCTTCGTACTGAATGACTTGATGTGTACAGTGAACAAAGAAGATAGGGTCGCACCTTTACATACAACTTTGTCTGAAAAATGCTACCATATCTCCTTTGTTGACTGTACATACAGTAGCGACCACAGGTAGACAAATATTGCCTGTAATGTAACTATAGGTTCCTACTAGATACCTGTATCTAGTAGGAACCTATAGTTACATTACAGGCAATATTTGTCTACCAGCTAGACTAGACTAGACTAGACTAGAGTACCTACTCTATTGTTACTTTTATGATGTAAACTGTAAGTAGTTACGTTGGTTTTATTAGAACAATTTGAATTATAATGTTCTCCTCGTGTAATGTAGATAACAGAAGACAAATGATTCAATTCAATTTTTTGGTGTGGCAAGCTATGCCGAAGTTGTCGGCAAATTTGGCCATGTACAGACGTGCGAAGGAGTATAGTCACAAATGATGTTGAACATTAAACTATGCTAATCAACATTCGTGGAACACCCAGGCTTATAATTTTGACGTCAACAATACCTGTTTAAATTCTATATATTACGCAATAAGGTATTAACTATAACATGAATTCATTAAATGAGACTTAATACGGTAAATAACAAGGAGGAAACATGTATTGTATTACTGTATTGATTTTAATGAGTCTTGCGCAGTACATTTATTATAAATGGATAATTCATTCTTAAAGTTTTCAGGCCTTGTGTCTGAAGATGCAGGTTGTCGTTTAGAGACTCGTCAACATCTCAGTATTATTTCCGGTTACATACAAAGCTTTCATCTTTGAACCAGATCAAAAGTGGAAGAAGGAGTATGTGGAGCCGTCGCTTATGCCTTTTCGACCTTTTGGTTTGACTTTTTATTACAACTTTTTGGGACCGTCTATGATCTGTCCTCCTAACACCAAGAAGAAAGCCTGCGGCCGGCAGATCTTCGCCCGTGAATCATCTGGTGTTCCAGCTTGCAGGTGAGGTTTCTTTTACTTTAGTTTAGTTTTCATGAAGAAAAATTCAAAGTGAGGCTCTCGATAACATCGATGAGGTTTACTTACCAGGGTGATACTCATTCTGAAGTACAGAACGTCATACTGTGAGGAAATGACTGTTTACCTAGCTGTTTACGCGACCAATCTAGTTTTTAAGAAATTTATTAACGCCTCACCTGTAAGTGCTAGAATCCTTTACCAGAGTCCGTTTGATGTGGAACATATATTTTGGCGAATCCGCAGTTACTTTGAGAACTAAACATAAGCTGTGTATCTGCTGAATGATTCCTATATTTTAAACATGCACACGTTGAGTTATATAAAAAGGAAGATTCTAACTGTTACAGTTATTTCTGTAACTAGACTACATTAGCTAACGTAAGCTACCTCAACTTTAACATAGTAATAGTATATCTTATGTTACACAAACCTCGTGCCAATCTATCAAAGTTTTCCTAGGTAGCTTTTGCTTTCTGCTAAAGTGAAAGCGAGAATGGTGCTATAATTTTATATATATACCACCCCCAAGGTGAACTAAAAACTGTCTAGTACATCTTGATACTAGACCTGAGTTTTTAGTTTAGTATAGATATACATAGGTACTGGGTGGAATTTTTGTACCGTACCTGCAGGGAAAGTACCCTAAATACTACAGAGAGCAAATTTTACTCAAAGGAAACATAAAGGAAGTATTTTGAAAAAGGAACAATTTCAAAGATTTTCAGATATTGACCAGTTATTGAATTGGCTAAAATTCGAAAAAAATAACATCTTGTAACTATTTTATGGCACGAATCGATAGGGTCAATGCTACATAAACTGTATCATTATCTTTAGATGTTTTTGATTCTAAAGACATATTTTTCACACAACTACAAGACATTGCAGATTTGAGTATTGTCATGATATTTTGAATGCCTCCACGCATTCCTGAGAAAATGATCTTGAGAGCCGGACAACGAAGAGATCCTAAATGGTTACCAACCTAAATATAAGAATTCTTTTTTTTTTCTTTTGTGATACGGAACCGTAAAAAGTAATAAAAAATTAAGATTAAGAAAGAATAACATAAAGAAGAAACAATTTTAGGACAATCCAGTCATATCATAAATATGTTCGAAATAAATCAATTGATTAATCAGAAGCTTTAAAATTCGTTCGACAAGCGTTTTTTTATTTGTCTTAATCGCAAACATATGACAAAACATATGTTTAGTTAGTAGTTACAGTCAGATATCGTTCGTGATAACCATAAATAGGGTAGCCTTTGCCCCGCATTCAGTATAATAGGTTGTTGCTATTTGCTCGTTTGGAAATTTAATTATCATTCATACGCTTATTTAATGACTAATTGGCGTTTATTATCATTCAAGTATTTGGGTCAATCGCCGTATCATTCATTCTTCTCAATTTTAAGATGAATTATACTTGTAGTGTAAAACATCGGTTATACGATCATTCGGTCAACTGAACGACCGCCTAACTAAATTAAATAAGTATTCCTTCCTTTATAAAAGTAAATAAGTCTTCCAATTTTTTCATACCATGCCTGTAAGTATTTTCTTTCCTAGGTTCAGGTACAGACAACATAGGAAATAGGGTTGCACATTTACATACAACTTTATATGTAAAGGTGCAACCGTAACTCCTTCGTCGACTTTAAATTAGAAAAAGTATACATAATCAGTTATTTTTGCGAACGCGATGAAAAGCGGTTTTTGAGTGTAAACGGGACTTCGCCAAGGACATCCCTTGGCTAAGTCCTGATTAACTGCAATGCTTCGATATCGCCAATGGGTTATGGAGGTCAGATGGCAATTTCACAGAAAATATTAAATATTGAAGTTCAGCCAAACCCGCAGCTAGACTAGAAAAAGTGGACGGAGAAAGCTTCGAATGGAAGAAGACATAAAAGTGTGAAAATTCAGTGATGACGTAGGTAGCTAAGTTTTATAGGTATATGCTTTATATCAACTACGAGTAAGAAAAGCGATTAATACACAGCGAGCACATTCAGAAGTACTCTTGAATTAGTCGTACAACTGAGAATTTCCCCATGAATTAACTTCAAGTTAAATCCCTACTAATATTATAAATGTGAAAGTAACTCTGTCTGTCTGTCTGTCTGTCTGTCTGTCTGTCTGTCTGTCTCGCTTTCACGTACAAACCACTGAACCGATTTTGATGAAATTTGGTATAGGGGTAGATTAGACCTCGAGAAAGGACATAGGCTATGTTTGGTTGCGATAACCGACATCCACGCGGGCAGAGCCGCGGGCAAAAGCTAGTTCTTCATAATTTTTAAATAATACGATGATGTGGCCGTTGCGAAGATTAAGTATGTGAAGCTGTACTATCAAGTTCTTCCTATTGCTCAAATAAATCAGATATTGATGGACTATTTATAATCACTTACTTATCGCGAATCGCTTCTAACTCTAATGTAGCTATTAGCTTTAAATATATGCTCTTCAACGGCTTTAACTAGGTTAAGTATACGATAGTATTTTATTCTATTGAAGCTAAAAGTATGTTGTGATAGCCACCTAATTGCAGCCTTTGAATCATGAATGATATAGGTATATGATGACATTGATGACCAATATGTTAAAAAATGATGATGCGTCGGGGGTTAAAAAGAAAATCGATCCTTCATCAGTTGGCGTAGGCAGGGCCCTGATACTGAAACTAGTTAAGTAAAGCTGTATTAAGTATAAAAACCAATTATTCCCGTAGCGTGAAGCAAAAGTTACTTGGACATTTAAAGACCCATTTAGGCCAAATAGTCAAATAATCAAAGTGTCTAATCAAAGTACCTGAGCTATTATTATGCAGTTAATTAAGATAATGGTCTATCGGGCTAGGCACCGACTTCTTACAGATCTGTAAATTCAGTAAGTTTACGGTTTTCAGTTTCTTTTGTTTCTTGAAGTCGGTTTAACTTTTTTATTAAAAGTTTATTTATTGAAGTGAAAACTTCTTATGGCGCGTTGGGTATTTTTCGTAGATTTTTTTTTTTTTTTTCAGAAATAAAAAAATAATTGACACGCGACGTCTTTATGACACGACGCATCGTATCAGTAAAATGTCTGTTTTTGCATGGAGCACACATGGACTCACATCTAATTCTCGGCTTAATTGGATGGGTTACTGTAGTAATAAACTTCCTTGACCGACATTACCAATAGATAGTCTTTTAGCACTTCTAAGCGGTTGCCATGTGATTAGTAGACTCATGCACAATGTCCAATTCATATAAATAAGTACGTATGCATAATAAAGAGGCAAAGTTCGTGAGTTTTTAATTTTATGAAGTTGTAGGGAACTGTGGATCTACTGAACCGATTTTGAAAATTATTTTACTAAGAAAGCCACATTATTTCTGAGCGTCACAGGAGCCAAAAAAGCCCACGGGTTGGGTAAACGGGATCACAATTTATACCTCATAAGGCATTTCTCTCGAACCCCAGCTTCCCTGGGCCGTCTACGGTTTGGAGATGAAAAACATGACACAAGATAAATCTCAAACCTAGGATAAGATCCTAGATTAGGTATCTCAGAGTAATTTTTTTTTAAACATACTGTTAATATGTATTGACATTAAGAACATTAATTATGCCCGGAGACAATGTTCAATGATCTTAATAACTGTCCAGTACGGTTTTATATTTAATATTTCAATAGATATAATTTCTTCAAACAAAAACTGCATAGTTAGGTATATACCTACTATTCATATTCTAAGTACCTATCCTTGTGTAAAATATACATTGAACGTTATCTAAGTTCTAGAACGCACGCTCCAATATGAATAACAGAGTAAGAATCTAACAAAGGCGGAATATTGAATGAAAGACACTTGCAGATCAATACCTTGTACATTTTTTCCTGTTGATGATAACAACATCATAGGCGCTGATTCAAGTTGAATCAATGTTAATATTAGGGTGACGTCAGACATTCGATAACTAAGAAATTAGATAAGATAAACAGACCTACTTTACTTCTTACCCTAAATAATTTATTTAAATGCAGGGATATTTCTTACATATCAGGCAACCGCTTCGGTTTCATACGTTTATTTTGGTAACATTCACTTTGAATAAGTGCCTAATCTTGAAGAGCAAATTGAAATCCAATGAATGAAAATCACCTTTATAGATGACAACAATACTATAGTGATGATCTCCGGTTTAATATCATCGATAAATTCTATATTGTTACACATAACACACTTGTACTTTTCTACGATATTTATCATTGAACCTAACCGGTTTCGTTTTACGTCATTCTCAAAGGTTTACTACATTGACAGAAAACTGTTGGTCCTAGATCCTTATGCATTGTGAAAGGTTCTAGAAGTTTAATAATATCATTTCGTGATTCGTAGAACGCAAATGCTATCAACGTCTACTTCAACGGAGGTCTGTCACCACCCTAACCGGAGTCTATAGATATGACATTCGTCAACGTCACGTCGCGCGCGACACAGTGACAGCGACAAACAACGTCAATTACCAATAACACCGATACGTAATCAGCTCAGTCATGAATTACGTTTTTTACAACATCTTTTACACCGTTCACTGAATGATACTATTATTAGATTTACTTCAAATTCACGTGATGTATTCATGTAAACCTATATTCAACTATTCACACTGTGATGAGTATGCGACCTTCTGGTGACATTACACACGTGGGTCACTCCTAAAATGAAAACTGTGATTATTTCTGAGTGTTAATACAACACTCAGAAATAACCACTTCAAAAATGAAAGTTTCGACACATTCTATACAAAAGTAAAATATAAATGTGATTTTTGGTTTACCTAACTATACAAATATTCTGAGCCAAGGAATATGATATATTCCTCTTTTTATTAAGATCTTTTACTAATAATTACCTTTCCATAAGTATTAGCGAGAGAAGGAAATCTTGAAATATAGTCCTGTACCAATTCGTCCAGTGTGGAAACAGTAGCCAAAGCTTCCCAACATTGGTATAGGCCTATGTCCAGCAGTGAACTGCGAGAGGTTAATCATTTGAAAATTTGAAGGAATCTTAATACTTACAAAGTTACAACATAAGATCTACAACTTAGATCTTCTTTTAAATTTCTAACAAAATCCGACAAATATCCATACAATTGTGAGTATATCCGTATCTTCAAAACGGAACTACTTAAAGGTAGCGATAAAGATAATATGAAGTTGATTCGTAATACATTTTTGCTTATAGGTACTTTGTTCAGACTGACAGAAATGTCGTGAGTCATGCCCTTGTTCCGGCTATTCACGTGCATATAATCAGTATTCAGTACGACGCGCATGAAATTCGTAATATGAAGAACTACCTACATTTCAATAAAATTATCCTGCTCGCTAGTCATAGGGTAGAATGAATCACCAGGAATTTAGTATTCCTTCTGAAATATAAGATAAAAATTCTGATTCAGTTCGGAGTTCCAGTAGTAGGTAAGTTCTAAATATGGTCACTAAATGAATCCTTCGTCGGTTGTCAACTCCTTTTTTTATGTAAGTAGACACAAAACATTGTCATCACTAACAATTGAAATGCAATAATCACAGCGGCTCTCTACATCTCTTATATTTTCACTACTAAGACAAACAGGCATGCGATGCATCAGCATATGCATCCAATGGGACTAAAACTTCCTGGAGGAATTCGTGATAGTACCTACTGGGATTTTCGTCCACTGGAGGTAATCGCCAGGATGGTCCAAAGTCCTCCCCTCGAAGGTCTCTAATCTGTAATAGTTATTTGTTATACAAGAGTGCAAAGTTGCTTTTTAACCGCGTGCTCATTTTTGATGACCGAGCAAGCGAAAGATTCTAAATTTGAATCACGAGCGTAGCGAGTGATTCACAAATTAGAATCTTGAGCGTTAGCGAGGGAATCAAAAGAGCACAAGGTGAAAAATCTTTGCACTCGAGTGCAACACGTAACTTTTCATCCCACCTCAGCGAGGAAATAATGAAATGCTTCTCCTTCCTAGCGTTAATTCCCAGTCAGCATCCGAAGCTTTCACCTCGGAGTCCGGGGTCCGCTTTACCAGTCTTAACTGCGGATTTGGCTGGACCTCGATATTTGCCGTGAAGCGACTGCCATCTGACCTCCACAACCCAATGATGACATTAGGCGATATCGAAGCATTGCAGCCAGACCGTTGTTGTTGAACTTTTTAGGGCTCCAACTACCCGTAACGACTGCCATAGATGTTCGTATGGCATCCGTGACCGACGGCTTAACGTGCTCTCCAAGGCACGACCAGACCAATGCAAATACCCATTTTCATGCATAAAAAATATTTGCACTGAGCGGATATCGAACCCGTGCCTCCTGCGTAGCGGCCGCGTTCAATACCACTACGCCATGGAGGCTGTATAATATGTGTATTAATACTAGTAATAAAATACAACAAAATAAAAATTCAACAACAATGTCAACAATATGACGTGAAAAGAATTGATGCGCGCAAAGCAAATTAAAAAAAAAGTACACCAAGGAGGTTACGAGTCTGAGTTTTTCATAAATTAAAAAAAAGTTGTATGATAAATTCGGCACCATAGAGGTAGAAGTAAATAGGTTTAATGATGTTTTGAGTCCACAAACCTAGTACACACGATGTTCTAAATTCAAATTTACTTTACCTCTCTAGAGGATAAAAACGAATTTTACGCTCAGTTATCGAAGAGCAAAAATAGTCTTTCCGAGATGGTGGGATGAAAAATATTTCACACGTTTCTAATAAAAATACATAGCATTACATCATTCAGTTAACGATGATAATCTGTAGATAGTCTTCTTTCACGCCTTACGTGCGTTTCACTGGACAAAGTAACAATGATAACAAACATTGTTTATTATCGATTAACATTCATTCAGTCAATGCTTTTCAGTTCTTATCTGATTGACGATAAATTCTGTTACGTAGAGAGATATCGTGGTATCGCTGTTCACGGTTTTCTATGCGGTAGGTACTTCCCCTGTCTCTAGATTTCAAAAAGGGGAAACCCGAAATGGTAACGCATTTTATTATAGGAACACTATATTTTTCCAAAGTAAAAGAAATCATCCTAGCATTAACGGTTTAAACCCAGAGCTTTCAGACCCTTGGACCGCTATCTTTTTCCTTCACTTCACATGCAGTTGAGCTTGCAGAGTTACAGAAGTGGACGAACAAAAAATACTTTGGAGACCTTCAATACATATAAAGTGCAACAATACAGCTGCAACAGTGAGTGGAAAGTATTTGCCACTCATTTAATCAACGCATCGATCTGAGAACTTCATTGGCTATTAACCCTCGACCTATGTCAGTTAGTACAGAAATAAAGAAAAGCCTTGATACATTTCAATTGTCAGGGATCATGTTACTCGCTTTTGTACACAGACTGTTAATAAAGTTCATTTTATATTACATTATTCAACGTACACCAGTGAACTTTATTCATAAAAGACATGTTTTATTTATGACGCTTTTCTTCTAAGGAAAATTATAATTTGAAACTTGTATTGCATTATATACCAGACTGTTTACTCATCTATCATAATATTCATAATACATTTATCTATGTTGTTACCTTTAGAACAGCTAATCATATTACCTAAATGGGTTGAAAGATCTTTCACGGCATAACTTTCTATACTTCGCTACGTTAAAGAAATCACTGTAGGTATATTTATGTGATTTATCTAGCTAAAAGGCACGGCAGTAGTTGCGAAATTTATTAATGAGTATTGATAGGGGATCAATACTTTTCTTATCTTTTAAAGTAGATATTATATAACTACATATATCTACCTAATCTGTGAATAATTCGATAGATACAAGACATTAATATCAATGAAATTCGGTTTTCTGGACAATCCGTTGCTATGAGCTTGAGTGAATGATATTTCCTATCATGGTGAAGTTATGTTAGTTGGACTTCCTAGATAGTCCCATAACATAAGGTATGCTACGTTAGAATCCCAGGCGGGAAAAGTTACACATGCATGCCTATTGAAGACGCCTACGTCTTAATTATCATTGCCTAGCTCCAAATTCATCTATACTAGTCCAGTCATGTAGTATCAGATACATCTCAAGAAACTCATTAGTATTCAGTATTCGCATTGAGTTATAAAAAGTAATTTCTTTAGCTGCAGATCATTGTGACTCAGTTCTTGCCGACCGGCTCAACAATAGGGTAACCAAACTACCCTCGCAAAAAATACATCCCGGAATTTGGGCAATGGATCAATTTGAATCGGAGGGACAGTATAGTGCCCATACTAAGATGACTCAGAAGCAACGGGGCACTCTTTCTTTCGAAAATTTTAGCATATTTTGTAGTCCATACAACCTTACATATTAGATATAGATGAGAAGGCTGACATTGTTCTCGTATAAGAATACTTCCTGTTGCCCATGGCTCTGCCCAAGTTGATGTCAGTTATCGCAACCAAACATAGCTTATATCCTTTCCCGGTGTCTAATCTATCTCTGTACCAAACTTCATCAAAATCGGTTCAGTGATTTAGACAGACAGGCAGAGAAAGAGACAGAGTTACTTTCCCATTCATAAAATTAATATGAAAGTATAGATCATTACAGATCTCCTCATGATTGCCTACTGAAATCTCTAGGGTAGAGCCCCAAAACACTGAAATTTAATCTGCATACATACGATCATACAATCACGCCTTTATCCCCGGAAGGTTAGGCAGAGGTGAATTGACACCCACATTTCACCAATCATTGTATCAGGTCCCACGTAATAGGGGGTGAGCCTATTGCCGTTTTCCGGGCACTATTGTCCGCTCGAGCCATGTATAGGCTGAGTCTGGGCTGTATATATACGTCTGATTTTAAACAGCCCTATCCCTTAGTCGCCTTGTACGACACCGCATGGGAGGAGATGGGGTGGCCCAAATTATACTCTACCGGGAACCACGCGGCCAAGAAGAACCAAGAAACCAAGAAATTTAATCTGGAAGTTTGATAATCTAGTTAGTGTACCTTTACGAGTTACGAAAATATTACCAAATTTGTAAGTTTTAACCTCCAACCTCCCATAAAAAGGAGTGCAGGCTGGTATACATTGTCGTATTTCAGAATTCTCTCGCTATACAACGGAGTACGGACGTAGTTGTTGATTGTCTCCTTGAATGCAAGTTCCGGAAATTGTTTACGATTTAAACTTTACTTACTGCGAAGTTAAATATTAATGACGCCGTTCTATATTGTTATTGCTTATGAAATATAATATAGTTTTCGAGTGACTAGTGTTTGCTAACGATTTAATTAAAATATTAAATAGGATTAGACAGGCATTGCTTAAATTTATAGTGTAATAACTGTAATAGGTACCTATTTTATGTTGCTATATTATGGATCATTAAAAAACGAGATAACAAGCTACTTTGCTTTGCTAGGAGTAATATTCCGGCCGAAATATCATCAACTTTGAAATACTAAATGTTTTTTAAATTGACCCATATATTCTACTCAATTTTATGAATAGAAAGTGATAATTACAGTTTGTATTGATACTGGTTAAATATCTAGTCCCATCAAGATCTTTGCCCATGCCAGTCTCACCAGCAAGACCGTAGGGCACAACTGGGTACCTAAAAACCACGGAGGACAGAATATAATTTCCTTCTCCATGCTACAAACGAACGAAGCTCTGTTGCATACTTTCCTATTGCTCGAGACATTATATCTTGAACCTGAAATGTGCTCAAAATATGCTCTCTGTGTCTTTTGAGGATAGCATGGGGTGCTATGGCGGTGGACGAGCTTAAATTCACCAAGCATAGACAACATAACCCGCGCGCGCCAGGACCTCGTTTGTCCAAACCAACCAAATTATTGTAAAAAAACCGTCATAAGACGGACTCCAGACTCCAAAGTGCAAGCTTAGTGTTACCAGAGTTGGCGCTGGAATGACGAAGGAATGGATTGTAAATTGAACGCTCTATAAGTTAGCGCGTCTTGGCAACCCTCTCTACATAAAAAGTTTTGGTGAGATACATATATCTCGAGAATTGCACAGTCCACTTTTCCTAAAGACAATAATTTGTAACTGAATGTGTGCCCTAGTTTCTTTCATATATTTTTATTTCTTAATTTCTGGATGTTGGCTGTTGATTATAGTGCCAGCAAGTGGGCGAGAAATATAACCTGCCAAAGATAATGTAAATGTATTGTAACAGTTTTATAAATGACGCTTGTACTTTACTGAAGTTTTGTTGCTTTATTCTAGTTATTTGCTATGATGTCATTATCATCCCGGTTCTAATGACGATGTACACCAATTCTTGCAAAGCCTTGGTTTTCATAGTTTGGATCTTGGGATGGACTCTCTGAAACATAAGAAGAAACTCAGGACGCTACCGGTCCACCGAGCCCGTGATGTCGGTAAGTGCAGAAAGAGGCGATTCAGACGAATCAACAACCCCCGTCCTCCATGAAAGTATGCCTTGGGATCAGGTGAGGTCAACTATCACCTTAGCAGAAGCAGACCGCGTGGCGATTGCGCCACCTTATAAACCGAAGGGCAATGTCTCTATCCTATATCTAAATCTCATTTGGGGCAAAATTTGAAGGAATTGTTACCCTAATAAATTGGTACATTTTATATGTGTTTATAGGTACAACGTACATGTGCACATAAAACCTTCGCGGCGCCGCAAAGCCTCCGTCATTACGAAAACAGACGGCATCAGATGAATGAAGCTAGGGACGCCCACGCGAGCAGAGCACAAAGAGACAAAAGCTCTTAAATGGTGTCTGTATAGGCACTTATGGCATTGTGTCGCATTGCCTCTATAAACACATGGAGTTGATTTAACTCGCAATTAATTATAGCGTTAGGTGTGATAAGATACATTACGAGAGTGACGAAGAAGTCAAGATTATACAAGTAAAACTCTTTGTCATAATAGAATTTGACCTATTTCTTGGAGATAGAGTAAACTAGTAGTTCTGTGAACAGTAGACCTTGCGAGCACACCTTGCCACTTTATTCTGGTGCCCTTAAACAAATCTGGTATCCTTAAAAAAAGCACCAACAAATAAAGACGATCCGTTCTTAAAAAAAACGCTATAATAGCAAACGTCCCCCTTTTTTCATCTTTTTTTTTTTAAACGAACCTTTCCGAGACATGATTTTTTTCACAACACATGAGGAACCATGTCCCTGATGTTTCAGCCAAAAATCATCAAGATTCGTTCATAAATAACCCGAAAACCAGTTTTCCTCCTTTTCACCCCTATTTTCCCTCTTACCAAAAAAAGCTCTCGACGAAAGTTGTGTTTTAAATCACATGTGTTTCAAGTTTGGTGAAGATATACATACGGTCATAGATACGGACAAAAGCAAATTCGGCCACCTTGTCAATGGTCAATAATGAAAAATACCAAATAGTAAATAAGCTTTATAAACACTTAATACCTACAATCGTCACCATCCTCCTAGCTATTTTTCGGTTGCGACCAAAATTTCACTTTGGTTGGTTAACTACTCCGAGAACGGCTGCCACCTCACCTCCCCTACACCGAGAGGAAATCCTTGACCACAACCCTGTCTGTTGTTTAGCAGATGCACCGACTAGCAGGATAGGTTGACTTAGCCTCAAGTGTATTGGTAGTACGTATTATGGCTGATTTTCGAAAAGATAACGCACCTCTACGATTTTATTAAACTGCGCAGAATTAATAAAAAAAATCATTCTACATCTACAAAACTGTATCGTACTATAGAATAAAATAAAGTATCACGGAATAATTCATTTAACAAGACTATTAACTATGCACGTCTGTGTCGTTGAGGATAAAGCTATCAGATTTTATGATTAATTACAGGAAGTTTAGATTATAGTGTAATAATGTGCGTATCGAGTACCAATTGACAGCCTCGGCGCCATTTAATGTTTCTATAACGATTTAATCGTAATTAGAGTTGGGCAGAGATGAAATCAGAGTTTCCAATTTATTATTTAGATCAAGATATGGACGTAATGTACAAATAAGGTAGGGCAATTTATATTTAGTTTTAGATCACCTCTAGAAAAAAAAATCTTTGAGTTGGAGTAAACGAAATCCGTTAGACAAGGAAGCAATATGTTTGCAAATAGAGCTTTTTAGTGTAGTATTTTCTATGATAATTAAAATAATCACCATGCACATCATTACCAGGAATACATTTCAGGACTGAATACCTATCGTGCTGGAACTTCTAAGACCGCTTGTGCAAGTGTATTTACGTTTTTTTTTTCAAAATAGAGATTAAATCAAACTTCAATATAATTTCTGCTACAATTTAATGATAAGTTTAGGCAAGTAACAGAAATCTGCTTACCACTTACCAGTAGCCCTTTATAACAGTATTATAAATGGAAGATTAAATATAATAATCGCAGCATTTTATCTAATTGAAGTTACTGCGAATAAGTTATTAAATATTCAATGGCTGTAGCATTTAATGTGGGTAAAGTAGACGTTATAATTAATGCAATTAGGGGGTAGTTAGCGTTTTGTGCCAAATGCCTCAGGCGCTCGGTGTCGCCGACTAGCGGCAGCCGACACGTCCGAGCGATCCACGATTCCCCACGTCCATCTCACATGCGAACTGAATAACTTAATGTGAATGAAATAAAAAGCTGTCTTTATTACACCGTTTAATGTATCGCGGTCCACTATGAGTTTAATTCACAGAATGAGGAAAAAAAAAGTCCTGCTTGACGTCGTGCGACAATCTCTTTGATGAATTTAATTCCGTATGGCATTCTAAAGCCTCCTGTTCATATTGAGCCAACGTAAGGCAATTTACAATACAGCACATTGTAATTACTAGGCTATCTTGTTCACACAAGATCTTCGGGGTAGAAGTCAAGGTTTGCCAAGACAAGTTGATAGACCTACTGCTTGACGGACGAGGTTCTGATGTAGATTTTCCTCTCAGATCGGAATGTCAAACGGCAGTGTACTGTAGTTTTCCGCTAAATAATGCTATAACTGCTACTGATGACATTCGAACATTGATTTGTATGCTAACAGATTGTTGCCCGAGCTTAGTAAGAAACGGGATAATCGACTCATCGTCCAATGACTCAGATCGCGCGCTTGATGACTATGGAAGTGTGGGAATCAGGACTTCTGATTCAGGCCCTCATCTAATACATGATAATCATCTATTCTATGGTACAGCTTACCACCTTATTACCTTTTTGCGCTGAACAGTTTCGTGTAAGTAAATTTTCCGCATCTGCGTCACTGTGAAAAAGCCATACGACAGCGTCAGGTACCATGAAATTGCAAACAATGCATACAGTAGAAACGAGATGTCAATAGACGCAATCTTGCAAGTTGCAGCCGTTGAACATGATTGAACTTCGGGTGCGCAATGCTAGCTCTAACGCTGAATCTCACCCGCCAGCACACCTTTCAGACACAGCTTATTATGTAAGTATGATAAGAACGGAACGCCTCAATCGTCATTATTCTTATATAAATAATGCTTCTTCAGCCAATAAACATTATATCCATGCTTCTTTTTCTTTTACCGTTTCAGTTTAAGTGCATCTTTCAAACCTTGTAGTCAATATCTTTTAATGTAATTCTTTGTAACCTTGTTAACCACAGCACAGACTAGTTTAGCAAAACCTTTTTCTCCTAATTTAGCTATACTACTGCTCCAGAATAGTAAACAGTTGACACATAATATATTTTTATAACAAAAAACGAATGTTATTTCCTTTCTGGTTTGAGAGCATTACACTAAACGCCAGCTCATACACATAAAAAATGTCGGAGTAATACAAATATGAACAGTAGTGAGTTATCTGCGAGTCATGTAGATAATCTATTGGCTACGAGCCAAATAAAAAACTAGCATACATAGTCATAACTAGCGTTATTTTTATTCTTTTAGGTAAGTACGACTTAATTATTCTCTCATTCATTTGACTCATAATGCATCCCGTAAAGTAGGTCATTAGTCCTAAACAATCTAATCTTTAACAATTTGTCCATATCATGCAATAACTTGAATTTTTTTTAATTTGCTTCTGATGCATTTTCTTCATACTGATATTGAAAATATCCTAACGATCAAAAACGAAACACTACAGTCTGTAGATGTATCAATCAAGGCCTTTACCATTTTGTACTATAAACCCTCAATCCAGTTTTTTACTTTCAAATTTCAATCCTGCCCAACTGCCTTCGGCAAATCATTCATCAAGTAGATTAGTAGACTATGGCTACAGCAGGCCTATAAACATTTTTGGGTAAGTTCTTAGATAACTCCTGCTTCTACATAAACATTTACTGCCAGAATCGAATTCCAGGAGACTGTAAATTCATTATAACAAGCATTTATCATTAAAAACACACTACCACTGTTTCCCAATTGGCAGTTAGGTGGACCATATTCTGATGTACCACGGTACCTAATGATCTGTTGAATTAAATCATATCTTATTAAATAAAATAGGTATAGCACGATGTCCTTCACACATTTGATCATAAGTCATAACATAAGTTTTTGCGTTAGTCTAGATCACTAATTAGGCGATATGTAGGTTAACTTTAAAATTTATGTCATAGTTGTTAGTTTATCTGTGTCATATTTCGTATAAACATTTTATAGCGTATATAAATTCAATCAAAAGCTTATAGTGAAGAAATAGGAGACAATATTGATCTATTCACCGATTGCCGATGTCTGGCAGTACCTAGTTTGATTAAGTGACTGCTTGTACTTGTGTATACATCGATAATAATAAATAATGTAGATTGAAGGGTATCCTGTGCTAATTGGTATATCACAGATAAATTAATTTGCGTGACTAAGCCAGTCTTTATAACATTAATATTATTGAGAGGGGATATTAATGTGGTTTAAGGTCGAGCGGAAAAGTGCTTGGTTTTTTATTTCGGGTTCAATTCCATATATGCAACTTTATGGGAGTCCTAAGTACTAAAATGAGGGACTCACCTACAAACCGCTATAGACAATCTGCCCCTCTAGACAAGTGGCAATTCGTTGCTCGGCGTATGATGGAATAGAATGACAAATGTATAGGATTTGAAGTTTTTGACATTCGTTGACGCCTGTCATATACGTTGGGCTGGTTTCTCTAGAGTTCTTCAGACGGCAGAAAAAGACAAGAGAAGCCAAATTGCGGATAGGAAGAGTAGAAGAGTAGACGGAGATGAAGAAGGAGGAGATTACTTTTAGGAAGATACCTACTGATCTTAAATCTAGATTAAATCTAACTTCATGAAAACTAACCTAAAATTATATATACTCGTAATATAGATTTAGCTTTTATTGTAAATTCATAATGATCGTTTTTAAAACCATAATAAATTATGAAGTGAAATCCACTACGTCCAGTCTAAGTACACAATATACCGATGCGCGTAGCCGTATCCAGAATACGCCGAATTATGACGCTGTAAGGTACATGTCAATGACTCCAATTAAAATTAATAAACAGTTCATTACGTGGCAGTAGGTATAATGTTAAATTAAATTATATGTAATTGTCATCATCGTCATACTCATAGCAATTTCCCAGTTACATCCAAAGTCTATTTTTGAGTCCAAAGTTCATTTACTGTTTTTGTTTAGTATATTGACTTTTCCCGGGGCGATTGGTGTCTGACCTTTCAACTCTGAAAAGAAAACCTGCGCCATAGCCTTGTCTGCTACGTGAGGTTGCACTGATTTATGAGGTCAGCTTTAGCCTCAAGGATATTGGGAGGGGCCCTCTTATAACCTTGTAATTGTATTCTATGCAATAATTTATTTCCTTCCTTCTTATAACCAGTAAATTGATAAGGTTCTTATTAATTCCAGTCGATATTCCTTAAATATGTACTACATTATAGTAAATTCCAAGAGAGAAATATTTATAATTTTATTAATAACCCTTTACTACCTGCCTTCATTTTATAGTCATTTTGATCAGATCACCTTTATTTTACGCCATAAAATATGGTCCGCATACTTTATACTGATACACATTGTGGAAAGCGGTTACCGACGTAATTCAAGCTTGGAACGACTCTGTAAATATCTTTTTCATCCCACCATCTCGGAAAGAGTACTTTTTTTCTTCGATATCTGAGTGTAAAAGTCGCTTTTATCCTCTAGAGTGGTAAAGTAAATTTGAATTTAGAACATCGTGTGTACTAGGTTTGTGAACTCAAAACATCATTAAACCTATTTACTTCTACCTCTATGGTGCCGATTTATCATACAACTTTTTTTTAATTTACGAAAAACTCAACTCGGAACCTCCTTGATGTACCTACTTTTTTTTTAAATTTGCTTTGCGCGCATAATTTTTTTTTCACGTCCTATGGTTGAACATTGTTGTTGAATTTTATTTGTTGATATTTTATTATTAGTATTATTACACATAATTATTATACAGCCTCCGTGGCGTAGTGGTAGTGAACGTGGCCGCAACGCAGGAGGCGCGGGTCCGATCCCCGCTCAGTGCAAATATTTGTATGCATAAAAAGTTCAACAACAACGGTCTAGCTGCAATGCTTCGATATCGTCTAATGTCACCATTGGGTTGTGGAGGTCACATGGCAGTCGCTTTACGAAAAATATCGAGGTCCAGCCAAATCCGCAGTTAAGACTGGTAAAGCGGACCCCGAACTCCGAGGTGAAAGCTTCGGATGCGACTGGGAATTAACGCTAGGAAGAAGAAGCATTTCATTATTTCCTCGCTGAGGTGGGATGAAAAGTTACGTGTTGCACTCGAGTGCAAAGATTTTACACCTTGTGCTCTTTTGATTCCCTCGCTAACGCTCAAGATTCTAATTTATGAATCACTCGCTATGCTCGTGATTCAAATTTAGAATCTTTCGCTTGCTCGGTCATCAAAACTGAGCACGCGGTTAAAAAGCAACTTTGCACTCTTGTATAACAAATAACTATTTATGCTCTCTGAGAAACATCCCTGCACTATTTGAACATGTTTCAACATTAGGCTTTACTTGAATGGGTCAAAACTTTCGGTATATTCAGCCATTGCGTTATTTACTACCTCTCTCTTATATACTGTATGGTATATTTGCGTCTGTGAGGCATCATCATTGTATATGACAGTGACAACATTTATCAGTAAAACTTATATAAAAATCCAGTTTTCAATTTATAATATAGTATGTTAATCAGGTCAAAGCCATTTTAAAGAAAAGTTAGGTGAAAGGTATATACGAAAATGGAATATTATGAAAATGGAGCAGTCAATTAACGGGCTGAAATGTAAAGATGTTAATACACCTCTCTCTATCTACCACTTCAACAAAACAGGTGTCAGTATATAAATAAAATATAAGGATAACTAAAAAGTTGTACATTTCTGGAAGTTCTTAGATGATGTAATTACGCGACCGGGCACATACAAGATACCTGCTGTTATTATGCAATTTATATGTGAGGCACACTCTAAATTGTAGTGGATACATGATCAGACAACATAATGTACCCATACAGCTACAAGTGTCAGACGATCTGGCCCTGAGCACCTGTTAACGCTGCCGTGAAATGGTTTTTGTATGTATGTCGGCACCTTTACTTCATAAGTTTTGTGAACTAGCCGAGTATCAGGAAAATTGAGTCAACGATTTCAATGAACACCATGTACACTTAGTTTATTATACAAAGCTGGTGTTAGACTGCTCTAAACATTTCTTATAAGCAATGTCGTGCGTCCTACTATTCAGAATATGAGTGGGATGCAAAGAGCAACGATTTGATGAGCGGATAAAATGGATTCAATTTAAGCCTACTAATCATATCCTACTAATTCGATGAAAGCTTCGAATGCGACTGGGATTAACGCTAAGATAATAAAGATATCCTACTATATAATAATATAAGTATGAAAGGTTTGTGAAGATGTCTGGGTGTTTTTAACTCAATCATCTAAGGACTGAACGGATCTGGCTGAAATTTGTCACAGGTATAGAGTACACAGTGTGTAAAACACATAGACTAAATTGTTCTGCCGAAACCGGTTCCCACGGGTTGCAGAAACGGCATGAAAAGGGAATGATGCAACGTAATTAAACATCCGATGTTTAATTACGTTGCATCATTCATCATCATTACTTTACAGCATTAGGTCAGATTACACTTTGGTGACCGAGGTCCGATCTACTCTTTCGCTTAATTTAAGCCAATCTTGCCTTTTGCCATAATGACTACACATCCACCGGCCCCAAAGTGTTCTCCTAACACGATACAATAATTTTTGTGATTCATTCTGATTCACAGACGACGGTTCCTAGTCTGTGAGTAATTATAGTGTTGTTGCTACGACGAAGTCCGTTAGTTCCACAGTTGTAATAAAAAAAGGAACTCAGTATCTTACAAAAATAGGTATAATATACAACAGTCAATCTGTGTCCCGAACAGCATGACAAATGAACATTAATGGTAGGTAAATATGACTACATTGGAGTACTTTTTTATTTCTAACCAGCTTGTGTTATGGGAACAACGTAAAATGCGAATAAACATATATTATACAATATGGATACGACATATAGGCAATAATTGAAACCATATACTTGGTACCCCCTAAGCTTCGAGCAGGAAAAGTTTGAACAAAATTGGTCCAGTATTAAGGGCAGAAACTAGAGTTTTAATTTTATAGAATTTGAACAACTTTGAGCACTCTGTAGAATCGCATGTTGCCGCTTAGCTGTTCAAGTAAGTTACCTACTATGCCTATTGTTGTGTGTGTGTGAGAAGTTGTTGTGTGTGTGTGTGAAGGTGTGTGCGTATTTATTAATGACTTATGACACAGTCAATGGCTTTAAAGCAATGGATGAAACTATTTAATGACTTATACAAGTGGTTGCATTTTCTACATTTATTTTAATAATTATTTTGTTAGAAAATTTCGGATTTTATAAATCAGGGAATTTAAGTTTAAATTTAATTTGGTTCTATTCCTACGGACCAGGATGCTTCGCGGTTTCAGTATTTGCACATATGTCGTATCCATATCGTATACATTTTTTATAAATACATTTATTTTATATTCTTATATTCATTTGTATCGGAACGGAGCTGGTATCGAAGCACACAGCCACCAGACGTAGCAATCGAACGTACTACTGCTACGACACGGAGACTGTTTTTTTTTTTTAGTTGAATGACTTAAACAAAATATTCTCTAGGAATTGTTCAACTGAGATACAAAGTATTCGACCAGTTACTTCTTCTTCATCCTAACGTTGATTCCCAGTCGCATCCGAAGCTTTCACCTCGGAGTCTAGAGCCCGCTTTATCAGTTTTAACTGCTGATTTGACTGGACCTCGATATTTTCCGTGAAGCAACTGCCATCTGACCTCCATAACCCAATGGTGACATTAGGCGATATCGAAGCATTGCAGCTAGATCGTTGTTTTTGGACTTTAGGGTTCCATCTACCCGTAACGACTGCCATAAATGTTCGTATGGCAACCTAACCGACGGCTTAACGTACTCTATGAGGCATGACCAGACCAATGCAAATACCCATATTCATGCATACACATATTTACACTGAGCGGGGATCGAACCCGCGCCTCCTGCGTAGCGGCTGCGTTCACTACCGCTACGCCACGGAGGCTGTCGACCAGTTACTAAAACATAGATTTAAATAAATATCACATTATCGTCTTCTAGAACAATATTCGCTTCCAATTAACAGTATAAATACGACTATAGGAATAAAGGAAATAAAAATTTGGGTAAATCAATTTATTGTCATCGGCAGAATTGTGGGATATCTCCAATATAGTGCCGAGCTGAAAAACTTCACTTTTTGTTAAGTTGGCTTAGGCCTCGCTCGCCCCCTGAATCTCGACCCTTGCGATTAAAATGCTTCACTCGCCCCTTTTTTTATTATTTTGGTGTAGTGACTCGCCCCTTGTCACGGGGCGAGTTAAAAATTGACATTTAAATAAATATTCTGGTGCTGTGAATCGCCCCTTGAGGTATTTCTTTTGAAATAAGCCGTGAAATGGTACAGTCGGACAGAAAAATGTACACTTAAATGAAAATTACCATGTTTGATGTCTGTAATATTATTATCACCAACTACGTACACTAAGTTTTTGCTACCTGGCTTACCTATTAGGTAGAACAAAAGGAACGTTTTCAAGGGTCCAATAAACAAAAGCTTTGTTAAAATAGGTCGGAGAGAGACATATATATAATGCTTTCTCTTTCTAAGTTCGTATTATAATGTGGAAGGTATGTGTTTTGCGATATTTGCTTAGTGGTTTATAGTCTGTTTTTTTTTATCTTAGATACTAAATTGACAAGTGCAAATGTCAAATTGTGAAATAATGATACCAGCTTTGTATTTAGTGGTGTACTCGAAAGTCGAAACTATCGACAATGTTTGCTGCCTAGATACAGGTGGTTTGGCTATAATGTATTTTAAGAGAAAAGTTAAATATAAAATGTTTATAAGTTTTTTATGCGACTGCGCGGCGCAAAGGAATAGTAATGTGTTTATTTGTATGTTCCTTTATTAAACTCTATACATACCAAACGCCTGGCCCGATTTTTAAGATTCACACATTCACTCACCGGACTAAGAGGCATCGATTGCGATTCCTCTTAGTCCGGTGAGTGTCACTAAAGACATGACGTTAGTGAAAATTCAATATGGCGACTATACTGGACGCCTTATTGTGAAAATCAAAAAAAAATAAGTTAACAAACTATGTCAAGTGGGGTATCGTTGAATAGGTATTCAAAAATCATTTCAGTTTTTTCTCACCATTTTTCGATTTGACTTACCGTTTAGGATCTATATCGATTTAAAGTTGCGCTACAACTCATCATCATCATCTGCATATAGACGTATTCTCCTGATTGCATCCGTGGCCAAGATAACCTCGAAGCTCAGGGTCCGTCTTCCGGCTCTTCCTTCTCTACTTCGCACGATCTTGGGCGTCCATGGTAGTGAGACCATTAGCACGCATATCACCCTCCACGACGTCAAGCCAGGACTTCTTTGGCCTACCCCTTTTACCTGGACCCGGCGGGGGTACCATTGCCAGGCATTTGTTCCCCACGTAGCCTGGTGGTTGCCGCAAGCCGTGGCCGCACCAGCGAAGGCGGCTCTCTTGCATTTTATCCCCGATGTCACGGGCATGGAGGCTGCCGCGGATGCGAGAGCTCCGTACGCGATCTTTACGCGTAACGCCGCACATCCACCGCAACATTTTCATCTCCGTGACACGCAGCTCTTGCTTGTGTCGCTCGAGCAGCGGCCACGCCTCACAACCATGCAAGAGGACAGGCCTAATGATCGTCTTATAGACCTGCCCCTTCAACCTGACTGGCATTTTGGGATCACAAGTGACGCCAGTCATTTCTCGCCACTTGGCCCACGCGGCAGCAATGCGTGCCTTGACGTCGTGGTCGATCTCACCGGTCACATGAAGTACAGATCCCAGGTACTTAACCTGGTCCGTGCGCTCGACCAAATCATCGCCTATGCTAATGCTATTTAACGCTAAGTATTCTGTCTTCGCTACATTTAGCTTCAGACCACCGTTCTCAAGCGCTTCTTTCCATCCTTTCACGCGTCGCACCAATCTGCTCCTGTCCGCGTCCATCAGCGCAATATCATCAGCATACATGAGCGAGCAACCACGGAGGCTGCTCATGTGAGTTTCTAATGCTGTCCGACAAAACATCTAATACTACGCTGAACAGGTAAGGACTAAGGATGGATCCTTGGTGTACCCCGACGGTGATGGGGAATAAGGCTCTCGAGTCACCAACAGCTGTAGCTGCAGCAGTCCGAACCACGGAACCGGAATCGTAGTACATGTCTCGGATGGTGTCAACTATTCTAACATATTATCTTAGACAGTAGAAATTTACGATGAAAAGACGAAAACTTCGCATGACTGTATGGAAGAAAATTGAAAACGATTACAAAAATTATAACTAAAAAGTTTTAAATAAAATAAATTATTGAAACTTGTGTTGATCTTTTTTAGTATCAGTCGAATTCTTGTTTTTATTTTGATTTTAAATTTAAATTAGAGTACCAAAAAATTTAAAATACCATAATTTACATACCTACAATTTTCAGATTCTAAGACTAGTATAGCGTCATCTTTATCGATAGTCTCTGCAGATCGATTTAATGAAACTTATGAAGCCTTAAGTAAGTTAGATTTTTACAATGACAACCCAAGTGACGCAAAATGGACGCCATTTTGTTTCAATGACAATATACCTATTTAAGTTTTGTTTCATTTAGGTAACTTTCATACCGAATTTAAATTAGTATTTTATAAATTTTATAGATTAACCTACAAATATTTGTACTAAATTTAAATTATCGATAAATTTCGATACTGGTGGCACATGACTATTTTTTTATTGCAAAAAACCGACAACACAGGTAATGTCAAATTAGTATCTGAGATTAAAAAACCGACTATAGTAGTGATTAGTGACATCTAAGTGCAACAGAATATGCACAATATTTAAGAGTATTGTGATATTGTGTCTATGTTATAGGCAATGTGTATAATGCAGGCATTCTATACAATACCTAGGAAATGTATAGAATACCTAGGCATTGTATAGAATGCCGGTCGAAGCATAGGTAATGTATGTAATCTATTTTTCTTCTCTATGATTTAATTAGATACCTAGATACTAATCTTTTGAGAGCTGCTCCTAATTTCAACTTCCACCAGCAGGCAGTGCTGATAAGACATTTGTGTTCTATTGGTAGGTATGCCTAAGTACCTACGTGTTTTTTGCGTAGAATGTTTCTCACATAGCAGTGAATTTCTATTGGCCACGGCAACCACTCTCTTACCATCATCCCTGTGCTTGTCAGCCACCTAACCTGATGGAAAGAGATATGAATAGAGATATTATGTAGGTAAATTAAATTTGCAAAATATTTTTATTCTTTACTTTTTGTTTGGCTTTTATTTAGTATTCGTTTTAATATCGCTTTCCGCTTTATTCACAAATGAATATTCGAATTTTTGACTTAAATACTTCTTTAGTCGGCAAACTAAATCGTATTCTGCCTACTAAAACAATAGTATCTTGTTGGTATTGATAGATTGAAATAATGTTAACGTTAAAAACGTGACGTTAAAAAAAGGATAAACAATACTACAAATTAATTCGTTTTCCTATGCGCGCGCATATAACAATGGCGATCGGCCATATTTAAAAGAATGACGTTTGTTTTACTCTGTTTTTTAAAATTAAATTTGAGTGAAAATTTTGTTTATTATACAAGTATTACAAGTTGAAAATATTTATTTAAATACGAAAATGCATCAAATGACCATACAATACAATAGGCATATTAATTTATTCATACTATTAAACACGTTATTTTTTATATCGAAACTTTTTTAAGAACATAGAAACTTAACCTATAAAATTTAAAAAAGAATCTATAACTCACTTGTGAATAATAGCAATGAAAAAGTCACAGTTTGATAATAGGTGTCATTACGTACCTAATTGCGGTGAAATAATAGCAATGTTATGAGCAGGTGTGTTGTAAAACTCTTTATTGCTGACAGTACTTTTAACTTACTAACAATCGGGGGCGATTTGGGGTATCTAATGTTCGAAGGGGCGAGTTGCAACATTAAAGCAGTCGGGGGCAAGATCCACGGGGCGAGCCAGGCCTAATTATGGAAGTATTACGTACGATTACACTAATGCATGCATATGGATAGGCCGAAACATTGTTATTGGCTATGAAACAAGCAGGTATTAAAACACTGCGCCAATAGGTATTCCAGGTAAGCTGGCATCGGCTCTTATCTGATAGAAAGAACTAAGTTCACATGCCTGCACGCGTCGGGCAAAAACACCCGGGGGTACCTACTGATTGATTGATACGATAGACACAATTAGAATTTATTTAATAATTTATAAGCCGTTGTATGGACGAGAAATGTTTAGTATACTAGACAGTGGTAGTAGTTGTATTAGCATAAACGTTCTTTTAAAAAAGCCGGCGGCGTTGGCGCCGCGTGTCGCGCCTATCATATTAGGTAGCACTCAAGAAAATTATATAGTTCGTTCAGATCCTATGAACAAACACCTATTTGCCACATAATTGTCCTCGTTTACCTATTCGAGCAATACCAGCGCAGTATATTTTCATTCACTACCTATTATTATTTGTTTATTTAACGTTGCGTGAATGATTAATCAGAACCTAAGGACATGATTGCTCTCAAGATGTATATTTTCAAAGGTAATTGCTTGTATTGTACAGGTGGTAATTCGTTACTTTGTTTAAATCATTGTGGTACGCTTGTTATGTGTTATTATTGATCAATTTACACATTTTAACCGGGATTCGTAAGGTGAATAGTACTGTGGTAATTTACTCAACGTGTCAGTATCGGAACATATACAATGTATGAGTGCATATGGTTATTACCGGCGCCATTATGCTTTACTATAGTACCTAAATCACATAGATCGATAATGTCAGATAATAATCTGCGTGTTACAAGGATCGGGTGTGAATTGAGAAACCGCAAGCTCGGCGTAGCATGCGTGCATACAGTCGTTATGTAGAGGTAATATTTTAATAGATATTTATGTATCGGTTACCCATAATGTTGTGTGGTGTGGCTCTACATAAATTACTTTGGCCGTCGGCGTTGCAGTAATTTATATCGCAAGATGCGATTAGTAAATATTTTCAGGTACATAAATCTTCATGGCGAGTATCATTACAAACCGTGATGATAGCACAGGGTCATACCCTATACGTGCACAGAGAGAAACAACTAATGTTGCTGCTACGCCAAACCAGGTTGGCTGAATCTGGGCCATGTTTTGTTTATGTGATATTAGATATGTGATAGCTTATTTCCTATATGTACTCTGTAGTGCAATGTGTAAATTTTCCGCCAATTGCATCAAGCCGTGTCACAAAATAACAAACTGACACTAGATTAATCTGCTCTCTATATTCAAATACTGGGAATTGCTTCGTTAATAGTAATCTTGCTGAAGTACTAACTTATTCAAATTATGTGATTGCTCCTTTAAAAAAAAATCGGCCAAGTGCGAGTCGGACTCGCCCATGAAGGGTTCCGTAGTAGCAAAGGCGAAAATTGCGGTTTATGACATATTAAAAAAAAACTACTGACTGGATCTCGTTCGAATCAATTTTTAGTGGAAGTTTGCATGGCAATTTACATCATATATTTTTTTTAGATTTAAACATTCTTTTATTTTAGACGGACAAACAGACAGACAGACGGACGGACAGACATGACGAATCTATAAGGGTTCCGTTTTTTGCCATTTGGTTACGGAACCCTAAAAATGTGGTTTAGATCCTCACAAAAAGTTTCGATTAAGTATTAACAGGGCGTCATCTAGGTCGCGTTTACGAAAACATGAGTTTTCTATAATAACAGATTAGTATTCATCTAATATTTGCCTTTCATTGCTACGATTAGAATATAGTTACGCGCACAGATAGTCTGAAGACGTAAGCAGACCGAGGAGCGTAAGCAGTACAAACAATTGCTAATGACGTAACGTAATCTTTACTGTTTGCGATGATGCACACAGCAGATATTTTCATCGTACCACTCTTCTTCTTTCTCTTTTGTGGGGTAAATCTCCAAAGACTAGCTTTAAATAGTCTAAAGGTCGGACCGCACTGAGCGGCGCGTCACAGCAGCGGAGCGACGAGACACGTAGCGACACAATTAGGTATACCGCACTTAAACTGCAGTGCCGCGACAGTTTGTGGCAAATTTTGTTTGACAATTTCTGAAAAATATGAACGAAACTGACAGCGCAACGCGACACGGCACGACAAATTTCATGAGTTGGTCAACTTTGAAGTGCAGTGTCGCGTCGCGTAGTTCCGCTGCCGCGTAGTGCGGTTTGCCTCATACAATTTCTTCCAAAGAATATTTTGTCGCTACGTGTCGCGTCACTCCGCTGCCGTGAAGCGTCGCCCAGTGCGGTTTAACCTTAACTCGCAACACCGCCTCGCTTACTACGTGTTCGTGTTCCTTCTACACTACATAGTTTTCAGATTAGCAACATTAGTGATCAATGATAACATAGAAAATTATTTCACGTGGCATAGACTACGTAATGAATTTACCACGACACCAATTACAGCCTACAATACTGTGCTACGAAAGAGTAGTTTCCGTGCTACGTGAAAGCTGCCCCCCTAGACAAGTGGCAATTCGTTGCTTGACGTATCATGGAATAGAATGACCAATGTATAGGATTTCACGTTTTTGATACGGCAAATCTCATATATTTGTTGGCATTCTAATCTACAAAACGCCGGCTGACGATTGACGAATTGCCACTTGTCTAGAGGGGCTGAACATACAAAGAATGAAGCATACTCATTTATAATTTTTGTAAGGATTAAATCGTTATGATTTGACTGTCTTTCATTACAACACTGTAAAATTTCCACTAATACCTGTTAACCTACATACGTACTTGAAATCATAAGTTTGAAAAATATAGATGTAATGCATTATGTACGAGCCCCAATCAGTAGGCGATGTTGATTATAACTTACATTATAACACAACGTTTTTATATGTCTTAGCTATTGACACTAATTGGTAGCTACGCTGATCTACGGCCATCACTGTAAACGACTGTATTGATTTTATGTAATGTTATTAAATAGATTTATAAAAAAAATATGTAGGTTTTCAATCAATTTTTGATTGCTACCTTAGTAATAAGTACTTACAACTGTTGTAAGTATGTTTTATATATCCCGTAAGATGTATGGATTATGAAATGTTAATATTATTATACCTATTAGTGTAGTAGTGTATCTGAATATATCTTGGATTGAGATCCAAATTTACTGACTCTAGACTGAGGTCTAGAGTCAGTAAATTTAGTCAGATACCAGAATTATTATCTTACTAGTATTTCGAGCTTATTATATTGTTTCAAATTGTGTTGATTTTTTTAATGCATGTTCATTATTTCACGAAACTTGCACATTATAAATATTAGCAACTTATAACACCATACCAAATTGTCTTCACACGTTCTAAACTAATAAAACTCTCTAAACACCCAGTAATTCGATGTTTATGCATTTTCACTAAATGAGTATTAACACTTAACTGTAACATATGTGATCTGTAAAAGTTATTTAGGTAGCTGAATCTATTTAATTAATATAAGCAGGTATCTATTATAAGCAATTGGTATCAAAAACTCAAACAAAATTCTGAAACGTCAGTCTCGACGAAAGCTTAGATAGTATACAATTATATTTACGGGATTGCACGTGATTGGATGTGTACAGAACTGATTACTTCTGTGATTAGGTATGCCCAATATGTATTAGTGCATCGTTTACAATTTCTTCTGGATCACTAACTTAACTACCTGAGAGCATTTTCCAGAACCATGGCAGTTTGAATATACTTAAAGTGAATGTTTCAAAATGTTCTATACGACTTTTAAATCCACTTTCATAGTTGCAACAAATAGTTCCAAGAAACAACAATAGGAATCAATACCCACAAATGTATTGATCGTTGAGATTTTTATGTCTGATCACAAAGTCACAGTTTATTTTAAATTTTTTGATGTTTAGGACTTCAGTGATTACTTGTATGTTTCCCAAAGAAAACGGGGATTTTAGGACCTACAGCGTTCAAATCGCTACGAAACGCGGCGTGTCGTGTAGGTCATCTCAGTATTCTCAGGGGTAGGATCAGTTTCATACATTTACACATTGTTAAGATATGTTGTATCGTAAGTGCTCGGCACAGATCGTACTAAAGCGGTATACAAAAGTTTATATTTATGGGCAATTCGTTTAATAACTTCTAAATAATATATCGAACTAATTCATCTATCAATGGTAAGGATTTACGCAAAGACTACAACGGTTCCATGTTCCACAATTCAGTATCTAAATAATAATTAAAAGCTCTGCAGCACATAAGACAATGAAATTGCCCTTTATTCTAAATCAAACTACACAACAGGATTAACAAATATGATTAATAAAATCCATCTATATAAATAAAATGAACACCCTCAAATGTAGATATGAACGCGCATAACTTAGCCACATGACAACGAGACAAGATATGACAGAATGCGTCACGAGGTCACGACACATAATTTCTATTCTACGTCAAGCCGCGTATTGGGGTAGCTGATGAAGTGATGACGTACCTAGATGTTGACTATCACTTAATCATACTACAACAACTATAAAGCCGCTGATATTTTGCATAATAGAAATTAGAGAATAATCAATTTATTTACTAGGTGTAAATTATGGTGTTAAGGGATATGGCGTTCAAAACATTAATATTTTTTACTGTTTAACCTTAATTCAGTAACAACATTAGATGGAGGAAATCTTGAATATGTAATAGTAGATTTTACAGCTCTGCTATTCCTAGCATGGATGGATCCAGCTCTACCTTTTCCGCAGTTTGAGACAGTGCCAGGGGAACTTTACAAGGACCTTCTATTGCCTTTCTTACCCCATTATCCTGCCACCCTCCTCCCTCCATACTTCCGGCAAAGCAAAGTATTTTAACCCGAGGAATATGTTCTCGTGGATTGCAATAATAGAATCAATATTTCACGAGGGCTCTTACAACTTTTTCATGATACAACAATGCATAGGATTGGTGCCATACATCAATACGAACATAAAATATAATACTGGTATCAACAAGGCTTATTATTTGATTGCTGTAAGATTGATATAACGACATTATTTTTCCAATAACACCGCTAACAAGCTTTAAATTAAACCGTTCACACTTATGGCTATAATCTTATCAAAATCAGCACCAATTATTGTCCCTAAAGCCGCTAACTACGTGATTTCGATAACGACTGCGACAAGTAAAATCTGACTCGGATAAATACAACATTAATAAGTACACAAGTGCCCCACTTTTCAAAGCTTATAATCATTTACCTTTTAACTTTTCCACTTCACGGTAAAGCTTGTAATGCTAAATATACACAACTCTTTATATAACATAGATTATTACTTGGATTTAGCAATCTATATTGGGTATATATAAATATTAAGTTAGTTTGTGGCCGCTTAAAAGACTCAAATGTTCTACATCGATTCGCAAAAGAAACTTTAGAGATGTTTCTTTTTTTTCGGCAATTAGGTTATTTTTTACGAATGATTTCCCGGGTGAAGCTGAGCTCCCGGCTGGTAGTGTTTGATAAATATCCAGATCGTATAATGTAGGTGATACCTATGATAAATAAAAACACATAATAGACACTTAGCTGAGTGATTTATATATGTTTAGTATATCATGATGTATTATTATATTTAGTATATTGTTATGTAGACTATGCTTATTTTTACTTTTATATATTACCACTGTATATCTTTAAGCTTGTGTGTGTACTTAAGTGTGTTTCTCTTCCGTTATTATACACACATTTACACCTCTTTTCTTGTTCCTCACGATCTCCTCTCGCCGGTCTGATGGGAGTAATTTCTTTATAGAAATAAGCAGTACCAATGTACCAATTTTCAACTTCCATTATATGTATATTGTTCTGTGTGTGTATAAACCTTAAATAAATAAATAAATCATCAGCTACCAATATAGCTCAATGAATTATTATAACCTAAATCATGTAAATCTTAATAAAGTCGCACTTAGCCTTTCAGACAGCTTCATTTTCATATAAATGGAAACACGAAAGGTAATATCATTCAAGAACAATATAAACACTACACATTATCCTTCGTCTGTAATGTCACTTGCTTTTTAATTATTATTACTTCCCGTCATTCACATTTATTATCTACATAAAAGGCCTCGATTCATGTTTTATTGTAATCTAGTCATAATTATTGCTACATTATTAGACTTACTTCAAAAGCTTGTACCTACGTAAGTTCAATAGATTTGATACCACCCAAAAGTGTTCTGATGTATACCTCATTGTGTCTTACAATATTTATTTCTTTGCAAGGTATACGTAAGGGACAAAAATAGTATTATTTTATTTGCTGACGATACTTCATTAATATTTAAAATTAAGAGGCAATTAAACAATTATGACGAAGTAAATGGTGCAATAACAAGAGTGGTCCATTGGTTTAGCTCAAATAATCTTTGCCTTAATGAGAATAAAACTAAATGTATTAAATTTACCCTACCTAATGTTGAACAGGTGGAAACCAATGTACAACTCAATGGTCAGGTGTTGAACCTTGTGGAATCAACAGTGTTCTTGGGTTTAAGTATTGATGCCAAACTGCAGTGGGGATCACATATTGAAAAAATAGCCAGTAGATTAAGTTCAGCTTCCTACGCTGTAAAAAAGATTAGGACTCTGACAGATGTGGATACGGCTAGAATAGTTTATTTCAGTTATTTTCATAGTATTTTGAGCTACGGAATTCTCCTTTGGGGTAATTCCGCGGATTTGAATACAATATTTATATTACAAAAGCGGGCTGTGCGAGCTATTTATAATTTGGGCCCAAGAGTCTCCCTCAGAGAAAAGTTTAAAGAAATAGACATTCTGACCGTAGTGTCACAATACATTTTCGAGAACCTAATGTATTTAAGGAAAAATATTTCCAAATTTCCAAAAATTTGTGACAGGCATAACATAAATACGAGACATAAAAACAATCTTGTAGTCTGTGATAGCAGACTCCAAAAAATTAGTAATTCTTTCCAGGGTAACTGTATACGCATTTTTAACAAGCTCCCTAATGAAATTAGGGATTTACCTATAAATAAATTTAAAAATGTAGTTAAGAGGAAATTGTACCAAAAAGGCTATTATAAAATACAAGAATATTTAGATGATAAACTAGCTTGGAAATGAGCTGTTCATCATGAACTCATGCATGCTTCTCAAACAAATGATTGTATTTAGACTAAGTAGACTAAGCATTTTTTGTAAATAGACCAAAAAAAAAAAAAAGCCCGCTGAGTTTCTTGCCGGAGTCTTCTCAGGCCGGGGCCGCGTTTCGAACCGGTGGTCCATTTGCTAAGCTAGTCTTTAGTACATATATGTATAATTTTGACGTTTTGTAAGTGCCGTTTTGATGGTCTATACAGAATAAATTATTTTTGACTTTGACTTTGACTTTGCAGTGTAAACTATATCCCTAGGTCGGAAGTGGAGGAGAGTCGCGAACAACTTGTGTCCGAAATTGAGACTACTCTCTCTGGAGTATCCGATTGGGGACGACTAAATTTAGTCCAATTCAACCCTACCAAGACACAAGTATGTGTATTCACCGCTAAGAAGGCTCCATTTGTTGTAGCGCCGCAATTCCTGGGCACACCGCTCACCATCTCCACAAGTATCGGGATTCTTGGTGTCGATATCTCCAGCGACGTCCAATACCGAAGTCATCTAGAAGACAAGGTCAGGTTGGCATCAAAGAAACTTGGGGTGCTCAACAGGGCGAAGCAGTACTTCACTGCGGGGCAACGACTACTCCTTTATAAGGCACAGGTTCGGCCCCACATGGAGTACTGCTGTCACCTTTTCGCCGGAGCGCCTGCGTGCCAGCTTGACCCTTTCGACTCGGTACAAAGACGGGCGTTGAGGCTCGTCGGCAATCCCATACTCACAGGCGATGTGGAACCACTCAGTCTCAGGAGAGACTTTGCTTCACTGTGTGTGTTTTACCGCCTATACAATGGTTTGTGCTCAGATGAATTGTTTGACATGATGCCCACAGCTACATTCTATCATCGCACTTCTCGTCATAGACGGGGAGTTCATCCTCACACATTGCGACCGGAAACGGTGCGCACTGTGCGGTATGAAAGGAACTTCATCCCTCGCACACTCAAGCTGTGGAATGAACTCCCCGCGATGGTTTTCCCAAGCGACTACAATATGGGGTTCTTCAAGAAGGGCATTAGAAGGTTTCCTCAGGGTCGGCAGCACGAGTGTGACGCCCCTGGTGTTGCATACGTCCATAGGCCACGGTAACCACTTTCCATCAGGTGGGCCGTGTGCTTGTCTGCCACCTAAGTGGTATAAAAAAAAAAAAAAACTGTAATGACATGACGTAGAAAAGAGTTGTGCAACAATTTTAATATTAAATGAAATATTATGAAGAACGATCGGCAAACTCAGCAAATGAGAGATGGCAGATGTGTTTTAATGGCAAGTTACGTTCACAGGCACCTCCGCTACCCCGGAGTCCTCAGATGGAGCCGCTTGAAATAATCGTGGAAATAGTGTTACCTGTGAAAGTGTAGGTACACACTCTACCATCGATGTCCACCACACCATCGTTTGTCGGATGACCATCGCACTCCGTCTTTCCGTTACCGGCGTTACCCAAAAAAAGCTTTACACTACAGCAGTTACTCCAACAGAATTCTGAAATAACCTCACCCCAAAGCGGAGATATTTCCCCGCTCTTATCGTTCCAAATTCGGCAGCAAAATTACGTTATTTCTCCCCCAGAATAAATACATATATTTGTGTATCTTTAACGTAATGGGCGTCAACAAACCCATATAATCGTTATTTATGCTATCCTACATGATGGATCGCAGATATTTAATGCACTACCCTTTCCGCGCCGTCAACCTCCATTAAGTAAACAATACACTACACCACTAATGTCTGTTACAAAAGAGAGAATGATGTTGCTGATATTCATTTAATTTTCGTACAGCGTTAATAGTAAGATATTCAACAAGATGCTATAAGTATACCTATATCTCTAATAAGTATATAGCGATGACGTTACTGCTCTTCTTTTCTCAAAGGTTTTATTACCTTGTAAATCTGACAATCTGGCATTACCTTGTACTCAAATTATAATTGAAATATACCTACATCTAGACCTTCATAAGTGTTCGATTAAATTTTCTTTAATCTAGAAAATTTCCAAAGAGACAATCAAAGACTTGAGTCAGTTTCATATGAATTTACGAGACGACGCACCTTTTTAGTGTTCAGATTTTACTGGTAGATAACTGAAGTTATAAGACGTTATTAAGGTTACTATAATTTCAGAAAAACGATTAGGGATTCGCGAAATAAAAAAACCACGCGGATGAAGTCGCTTGCACAGCTTGTAAATAATAAAAAGGCATTGCAAATACAGTATAGGTGATACTTTTGTTCTTAACACTAGCCAAAACAAACGAAGTCAGTGCTTGTGACCAAAAATTACCCAAACATGACTCTAAATTATGTCTCACATGTAGCCAAAACAAAATTCATTCCGATACTACCTAGTGCCAACAGTACCTACAATTGCCTAGTAGAAGAAATCAAAACAAATGTTTGCAGTGATGTTGATGACGTCAGTGGGCTACAATGGTTAGTGACGTCAGAGATTATAAGCTTGGCAAATTGACGCACGATCGTGAACACTAAATAAACCCTATGAGGATATCGCCCACGCCTTGATATCGCTACATTATCTCAGACTTGATTGAGTGTAATGTCGATCAACAGGGTTTTACATATTGCCATTATAATAATTTTATAATCCTACAGCAGGTATATGTTATGCATTGATACGCTGATCTGAATTTATCCTTATAATAACAGTCAACTGAAAAGTAAAATGGTCTGTCTGAAGGTAATGTCTCCTAATATTTATGGTCATTCCTTTATCTTAACTAGTCTGTCATGTTAATAAGTTAAAATATTAGACGGTAAGTAAGTAAATCATTAATGCGTACATTAACAAAGTAATCTGTGGTATCTGTGTTGGGGTAGGATGTAATCGGACAATCACCGAGGCGCCACAACTTTAATATTCATCCACATTAGGAAGGCATTGAGCAAAGCGTTAGCGTGCCTAGCATACTTCTTTTTCACCCCAGCGGTAATTCCCAGTCACATCCGAAGCTTTCACCTCGGAGTCTGGGGTTCACGTTACGTGCCTAACATACTACAACTTCCACGAATAATAAGTTTGCAAAATATATTAATAAAAACATAATTAATTTTCGGAATTTGCTGACCATTATGCCGATGTGAACCTGCTCCTAATAAAAGCAATTCAGCCTAAGCTAGAGGAGTTACTAGTATTTTTTGTTACTAGAACTATTTCAAACCAAAAAAGATCCTACACATTCACTCACTAGTGTGATAAAAAATTTGTAAAATGGTTTAATTAAAATCAAATGTATGACTGAAACATATATGCGCAATAAATCACAAGATTTTAAATGCGTGCAAGCACTAGATACTCACCAGACATCGGTCTACTTACGGTTGCATAAAAAGTTTTATGAAGAGACGCATGATGGCTCCTAATTAAAAAGATGTGAAGGCCAAAGTTTACTAAACGTATCACTCAAGTCGGAATTTTTCTAACTACGCTCATTCACTTGATAAACTGCCACGCAAGTGTATCGCGTTTCCTGTGATCTAGATCCGCTCACAGGGCATCGGTCTACTTCTTAAGGACCTTGCGTACTATACAAACTATTCATTATGGATAATTTAACCTAAAACCATACCTACTTGTTACCAAAATTTATCAATAGGTTCTACTATGACGTATATGTATTCGTTTTCTCAACGCGAAAGAGCGATAGAGCTCTATATCATGAAAGCTGCGTACTTCATGGGCTTTTGTAAACTAATCACAATAATACCCTGTGTCTGAAAACACTACTTCAATGACGCCCAGATAAGATGTCCACATAAGTTAACTAGGCCACATTCGGCACATACAGACGTCACCCCTTTGCGTGTGACTTTACTACCAATAGAGGGCAATCCGAGAGTAAATCTTAACGCACGTATTCAATCTCTTTGAAGGGTAACAAGCATTGTAGTAACTGTAAAAAAAAGAAATAAGAACTGTATTGGTGAAGACAATTTAAGAAGTAAAATTATGTAACTGAACATGGTACATAATTTGGCATGTTTATTATGGCAATTCAAGTTCTAAATTCTTACCGAGCCTAAATGCGAGTGCATTTATAAGAGTGGTTAAATAAAGATAATTACAAGTTACTGGTATATAGATATGAGGGTTAGATTTAGGCTTAACAGTTTCAACATAAATTATTGATTTATAAGGGGTAATGTTGTGTAGTCTGAAATATTTGATTGACGCTATTGATACCAGCTCCTCTAGACAAGTGACGTTGGCCGGCGTATTGTAAAATAGAATGACGAATTAAATTAATTTGACGTACTTATATGAGAGTCGTCAACGTAAGTCATAAATGTCAAATCCCATACATGCGTACAATACTGAAATACAACGAATTTGCACTTGTCTAGGCGGGAAGGAGCGTAAATTAGGATTTGATTGAGTCGACCAAGTGTTAAACCTCTTATACATGTACCTAAGACAATAAATAACTCAAACAAAGTGGGTGTCCCATCAAATGTTGCAAATTGTAACCATTATCGAGATACATCCGGCAAATTGCCAAAGACTATCACACAAACGACTGCTGCTTATCAAGACCTTTGCCACTGCTTCGATCTAAACTTCAAAACACGCGAGCGAAAGTAGAGCTAATATAGTATAATGTTATTTATGACAACTCATAAACATAATATTATATGAAAACAGATATCGTTGTCGTTGATAAGGTGCCTAATGTTGTAAATAAAACTGTCATATACTGTATAAACTGTAACTCATAGATGATGAGAAATGTAGTCACTTCTCAGTACTGGGGTCAGTAATGTGCAGTGACTTTTCTGGTGTTGCTGGTATCCTTAAGCTACAGGGACTGCTTACCAAGAAGTGAGCCCGTATGCTTACTTATCAGTATTGTATTATGGTATAGGAAACGAAACTTGTCTCTTTAACAGTGGAGAAAGGTGAAAATCTTCAAGAGGAAAGGATTTTTTGCGGCGATCTAGTTTGTCACGCACCACACCATGCGATGCGATCCATTGGTCTCTGCAAAGACAAACCAGACTTGACTACTTGGAAAGTCCTGGATGTTCGAAATTATGAGTTCAATATGATATAATCCAATGATATCATCCAACTAATTCAACTAATGATTACACTAATTAAAAAGTCGACAAACTGTCTACATACCTACATATCATAAAAAGTCGAAACGATGAAATTATCTTGCAGTGACATTCATCGCGACGACACCACAGCGTGGCCTCAATACCATCTTAAATGGTCACATTTGAAAATGACGTATCAGACACAGAAAGGTCAAAAACCTTCATAAAATATCCTATTGTATAAATATATTACTTAAACTGATAATGCACCAAAAGACAAACGATGCATTTTGAAGAGAAACACGAATCGATTCACCGTCATGAAGTGCATTGCCCCCGAGGCAATGTCGACACTGGATGTGTGATGTGGTACAGATAATTATTTTATTATTGCATTTCATTGTCATCGTACGATAACTTCATCTCGCAATTGATAATTGTTCACTTTTTTGCGAAATAGGTCAAACGCTGTTACTTACCTACCGTAATGAAATTCAATATCTACTTTACCTACTTATTTTTGTATGCTAAATCTAAAAAAAAATGAATTGATTTTAATTGCGTTTCTGAACTTTGGGCTATGTGAAGATTCCGGGGAAAACTTAATATAAAAAACCATTGCCCGAAATACAGGAATACAGAATGTATTTGTAATTTATTCATAACTTTCAATTATTATGATGTATACAAAGACATTTGAGAGAAAAGTAAGAAAACTAAACTAATATATTTAAAAACTAATACAGAATTATTATTTTTTTCTTTTTGACAAGTTTTCATGTTGAACTTTGCAAAAATGTATCTCCAGGCTATCATATATAATGTCATTTCATTTCATTATTTTTTTTATACGTGTCATAATTACATATTTGAGCCGTTGCTTCTGGCCACCCTCTCAGTTGACGTCGATGGGGAGGAATTCTTTGACGCCTGCAGCTTTGCATAAAGGTATATTATGTATTGTTTTTGTATTATGTAAATCATCATCATCATCATCATTTCAGCCATAGGTAGTCCACTGCTGGACATAGGCCTCCCCTAAATGTAAATAATTTTAATTTATTAATTAAACACCAAATTATTTAGCGTCGCAACCGTAAGCGCAACTTTATTATTTATCATTGTACCTATCAGTCAAATAAACTAAGTATATTATCATGTTTCCATGTGAATGTAGGTAGATAGACGTTATGTGTAGAGGTGTGGACACAACAGACTTTAAGACAACATAATCATTCAGAAGCATTATACCTACCTACGGTCAGTGCAGACACATTGGCGATTAAATGCCAGTAATCGCCAGTTTGTCTGTTAGTGATCTTAATATTATTGCTTATATGAGGATTCTCCAAGTCACTCTTATGCAATAATTAGCTATAGGTACATGATATTAGCCCAGTCTAACGAATTTCATATGACTCGATTACTGTGATACTAGGATGAAATCAGACATGTGGCGGTGATCCTAAATACCTAGTCCCAGTCGCCGGAATCCTCGATTTTTATAGGTACATCGTTTAACAAAATATTATTATCTTCTTCATCCTAGCGATAGCGTTAATTCCCAGTCGTATTCGAAGCTTTCAGCTTGGAGTCTGAGGTCCGCTTTACCAGTCTTAATTACGGATTTGGCTAGACCTCTACATTTTCCGTGAAGCGATTACCATCTGACCTCCACAACCCAATCGTAACATTAGGCGAAATCGAAGCTTTGCAGCTAGACCGTTGTTTTTGGACTTTTTAGGGCTAGATGTTCTAATGGCAACCGGGACCGACGCTATGGAATATCGTAGAACAAGAGCTGCTCAAAATTACTTTTTTCAAATGTTGGCTATTTCACATATTTTTATTTTTGGTCCTTACTTAAGAAGTTGTACTTTCATAATAACAAAGATTTAAAACATTTACTAGAGTAATAAATCAATAAATTGCGTTTGAAATCAACATTCTGAAACTTAGTAAATTCTAACTTCAAAAAGTTCAACATTCAAAGCTAAATTTTGAGTACAATTTGTATACAAACCCATGTAGTGTGATACATTTCTAGAAAGGATATTTTATGGAAATTCAAATAAAATTATGAGAAATAAATTCTAGGGAAAAATTCAGTTAAGGCATGACTTTTTGTGACAAACCATATTTTTTTATTTATATTCGACTTCGATGAAGCTTTACGCAGTTATCGAAGTTTATCGAAGTTTTAATTTTTATTGTATTCCATGCAGAATGTAGTTACCTAGAAGCATACGTAAAATTAGGTGCATCTTTGCGCTTTTTATAGAGATATGACGTATATTGTGATAAGGTATTTAAATAGCTATATCAAGGAACCGCTATAGATATGATCATGGCGGTTTTGTGGTAATATAAATGATTGTCCGGTAGGTTACGTTTCGCACACGTGTTCCATATGAACAATCACAATATGATAAGGTGGCAAATAAGGGCAGTGTGCACTGCGATGCACACTGCCCTATTTTGATTTGCCTATATAAAGCTCTGCCTGGTGTAATAGTTTATTGCAATTTATGCGTTACTCAAGTTGTCCATTACTATAATTTGTGTGACATTATCATTATATACTTTATAATGAGTTCTTTTACGTGTACAAGACTTTTAATAGACATGGTGAAGGAGTACAAGTTAAGCATCAACTTTACCTAACTATGGTAGATGGAAAAGTAGCACAGGTTTTAACTGAAACTCCCTCTAGCTCTACGTGTACTATATGTGGTGCGACTCCTCGTTTAATGAATGATTTAGATAAAGTCACTGTGAGGCCAGAAGACGAAAATTGTTTCCAGTACGGATTATCCACATTACATGCCTGGATAAGATGCATGGAGCTGATTTTACATGTATCATAAAATCTATCTTTTCAAAAGTGGTCGGCAACGACTGACGAGAATAAACGATTGAAACAAGAAAAGAAAACTACAGTTCAAAGACGGTTTCGTGAGGAGTTGGGTTTAATTATCGATAAACCGCGACAAGTGAGCAGTAATTCGAATGACGGCAATATCGCAAGATGATTTTTTAGTAATACTAGTTGCTCTGCTGAAATAACAGGAGTTGATGAAGAACTAATACACGGATTTCATGTAATTTTGCAAGCTTTGTCATCCGGAATAACAGTTGATGCTTCAAGATTCGGTAACTATGCCTATGAAACAGCAAGATTATATGTGAACAAATACAATTGGTATTACATGCCATCATCAGTACATAAGATTTTGATACACGGAGAGAGTATCATAAATCATTTTGCTGTATTACCCATTGGACAACTCTCCGAAGATGTGCAGGAATCTCGCAATAAGGACTACAAAAAATTTAGGCTACATCATGCGAGAAAATGTTCCAGATTAGCTACTAATGAAGACGTATTGCATACATTGCTATATACTTCGGATCCATACATAACAAGTATTCGTAAACCATACGAAAAAAATGTCAAGGAGCTGGATCAAGATACACTACATCTTTTGAAAGTGAATCAACTCATCACGGATCCCGATGTTGTTTAACACAAAAAAATATGATAGATATTATATACTATTTTTTTTTTTCAGTCAATTAGCCTATTATAATTGTAGTCCGCAATTTTATTATAATTTGAATTAACAAAATAATGCCTCACACAAATAAATAAAAGTAATAATATTTGGCTACTCTAATTTATAATTTATATTTTTTATTACGTTTAATAAATAAAATACATTATTTTGTGTAGTTTTATTACCTGTAGAGATGGAGAGGAGCCTTTAAAAAGAAATCAATGCTTAAATAAATGCCGTAGCAAAATATTTGTGACCATTTTTATCAATTTTCATAATGAAGCGCGGGTAAACCCATGAGTCGGCACTAGTTCATATTGAATTTAATGTTCATTTATGAAGCATGGTCTGGTCTATGTTTATGCAAAATTACAAAATTAAATCTCAAGTATTTAAAAAGTTATAGATTTTTGATCAGCAAATGACCCATATTTTCCATAGTGCGACGGCTTAGCGTGCTCTCCGAGGCACAACCAGACCAATGTAAATACCCATATTTCATGAACACAAATATTTGCACTGAGCGGGGATCGAACCCGCGCCTCCTGCGTAGCGGCCGCGTTCACTACCGTTACGCCACGGAGGCTGTCTAACAATATAAATCTTTACACATTTTTACAACAATAATACGTCGTTTAACTCAGTGTCAACTGATTTAATGTGCCTAAACTGATTTAGTGCAAAAATGCGATTTTATAATATTACGCTATTAGCACAGTATAACGAATCATAGTCATTCTATTCGTTTGATTGTGCTATTAGTAGATACAGTCGGACTGGGTAACTTTGACCTATATCCACTGGTTTTTACTTATAAGTTCCACATTGTATTCAAAAGATTTTCATGATAAATGCGTTTTTGGTGGGATCCAAGACGGCTTTATCAATAAAAACATAAATTCTTAGTAAATGAGATCAAGAATAACGAAAAAATCACCAAAACGATGAGGGCTAAAGTTACGTGGATGTTGGGGTAACTTTGGCTATTTGCTTAAGTTACAGAAGAAATTACTTGCCTTCCAAAGAGGTAACTTTAAAACCACTTTACGTCAGACACTTTTCAAATGAAAAGTTTAGGCGCCAATAAAAAATAAACTGACAGCTATAGCTTCGACTAAAGTTAGCTTCGAAAATCATGTTGAAAAACAAACCATATCTTGTTTAGTCGGAATGCATGCGTTTAGAAACTTAAAATCATAAATTATTAAATTATGAAGTTGAGGGCCAATGTTACATTGAAAGACAAAGTTAATGACCATGACAGTTACGAAAATGGACGAAGCCCCCAGTCCGACTGTATCTATTGCGCTTCATAGGACCTATGAGTTGTAGTAGATACGAGTAGTGTAATATTGATTTAAACCGGGGGGTGCAGCTAGTATTGAACAAAATGAAAGGACATTCATGCCCAAAATTCTTAACGCAAACTGTCACCTAAAATTTTTTAAGCTATTGATTATCTACTTGGTTCCAAATATTTTGAACAAATAATTTACTGTGAAAAAATTAATGACTCATATTCATTTCTTCTTTAGCAGAGTCGTCACCGTTATGCACACAAAGCGACCCAGATAAGCGTTATTGATTTTGAGTAACAAAAGCTTGTGTTCCCTTTGCGGCACGGCGCTAAGTGGCTACCCACCGAGTATAGCCAGGGATGGCACATTCCCCAGATAAGATAGCGTCTTCCTCGAGTTCCCGCCGCATTGCAATCCGCTCAGTCATCCAACTCTCACTGTTTATCCCAATGCATCCTGTTATATTGCTTAACACCACTCATTTACATCAGGATATGATAATGCAGTCGTTGCCAGAAGTGTGAAAACAAAGCAAGGGATATTTTTTATTGTAAGTACCTATTTTAAATGAAATATATATAGAAATAAATATTACGACTGCCTCTGTGGCGTAGCGGTAGTGAACGCGGCCGCTACGCAGGAGGCGCGGGTTCGATCCCCGCTCAGTGCAAATATTTGTGTGCATGAAATATGAATATTTGCATTGGTCTGGGTGTTTCCATGTATAATATGTATGTATTTACAAAAAAAAAATGTATCTAAGTATGTTTATCCGCATTCTAGAACCCATAACACAGGCTAGTTAAGCTATGCTTACTTTGGGTCTAGATAGCGTTGTGTAGAATGTCCTACAATATTTATTTATTTATTTATTTATTTAAATATCACTTTACGTTTTAAATACCTACTTAGTATAAAATAACTTTATACATATTCCTACGTACCTAAGGCATATTATAGGTCCTATTAACATAGGTACCTCATACTTATCTACACATTGAATCACTTTCCCATTAGAATATGTAGAGACAACAATTTTCACTTGCTACGATCTTCGGCTTCTAGCTGCTTCTTCGCTATATTAATTTAGTAATGTGCCACCCGCGAGACTTAACGTATAAAAATATCAAAGTTTACTTTTTACATTTCAAATCGATTAAGAATATGTTTTGATTTCATTGCCTACCTAATGTCCGTTTGTAATACCTACCTAGGTAGGTAACCTGCATAATGATCGTTTAGAAGCTATATGAATCTAGAGTCCAGAAAAATGCATGGATTTAGTAGGTAACGATCTCAAATAGTGACTCTGCAATTATTGGCCGGATGTTGTAGGTACGAGTAGCTTTAATTGCAAGCATACAACTTTCAACGTGTGAGACCCACGATATATTGTGACAAGTGTAGATAGTGCCCACTAATACAAAAAGGGTAAATACACGTCTGAATCTTCAACCTCGATAACGTAATTAATGTACGTATTATCGATCCTTCCTTACTTTATTTGAAAACTCGGGTCAGTGCAAGTCTATAAAGATAAGTGATGCAGCTGGTTGAACTCATAAAACGAGACAAACGAAGTGTTTGTTCGCCCAAGTTTTATTACTCCATAATAATGAACGAGTTTATTCAATTATCGATACTGAGAACCAATGTCACGGGATGAGTGATTTACGTATCGTTGCTTGCCACTGTGATGATCTCAAAATTGTTGTCTCTAAGTCTCTATAGCCATACATTACGTAGGTACCGAGAATGAAGAGACAAAACGAATACTTGTCTCAGCCGCAGGCTAGCAACAGATAACTAGCCAGACACGAGACACGACACATCTTAGAATCGAATTAACTAATTGGAAAGGTTTTGTTGCTAGTCAATTGCCCCTGTCGAGCTGATTCGTATTTATCGCTGAGTACATACGGGCTGACATTTCATAAATCTAGTTAGATATTCTATTTAGAAACTTGTTGCCTTTACAAATAAGTAATTTTAAATGTATTTGTAAAAGGTAAGCCTTTTGTACAAATCGATTTACCCAATAAGTACTATCTTTGCATAACCTTCAAGGCCAGCAAGGGTGGTCTGTCGGATCCTATTTAGGGCATGCCTGATTCCCCGGCCACATAGCCCGAAGTGATGAAATACCGGGGGGTTATTTATCGGTGCGTGTCCGATTTATACCCGCCTCATCGTACGCTCTGGGAAGGTGAATACCAAGAGAGTTTTCATACGAAAAGAAGGTATAGTACCTACAACACAAATGGTTTAAATGCTTTTTCAATCCATTTATAGCAAAAAGATAATTGCTCGACGTTGTAACATCCCGTGTATTTCTGGATCTCATTCAGCCTGCGCACGCGAATAGACGTGTGAAATATATATTTTTCCCATGGCGAGGACCAACAGACTAAACTCTACCTATCAGGGATTCAAAGTTTTAGGACTGAGTTATCAATGTCATATTCATTGCCTTTAATAATTGCAGGTATGAAACACTACTACTGGTGATGAGTAGTTTTATCATCATTGTCAAAATACATTAGTAACAAGGTGAATATCATACTCGCTTATTTGCAAATATCCAGATTGTGATAGCCAAACTAATCGTTATTATACACAATTGTATAAATAACTTCGACAGCCCTTGCTTTATGTATGACATAAATCCCACACACACTAGACAAAATATGCATGTATGCCAAGGTTAGATCCGGACATGATCATCCGTCTACTTGAAGGTGAAGTTGGCTTGGAGCACCACCGAAGATCTTGGTGGAACCCCATAAATTGTCTCGGCAAATATAACAGCTGTAGCTAGCAGCTATTTACTCAGAAGCTGAAAATAGGTAGGTACATACATACCTCCAGTAAATATCCTTTGCAGAATGACGACAAAAGAGATTCAAGAATCAAGGAAGCAAAGAACTATTTATGGAAGCGGAAAAAACTGTAAAAAGCAAGTGATTGTAGACATGTGTGTGCCTGTCTGCCACCCAAGTGGAATAAAAAACATAAAAAATTACGCATAACAATGAATTTAACCTGAAGTGTCTATAAAAATTACCAATAAACCTTAAGCTATCAAAAACCGAATTATAAAATTGAACATCAGTTTGTAACGGTTCCCCACCGTTTCACCGAAATTTTTATTCATAATTTTGTTTCGCATAACAACGCATAGCATAAACTTCATTTCGCAGAAAAGGGTTTGGCATACACTCATTCGTCATACTTTCATAACGCATAATTTTGTAAGTCAGAATCATCTTTTGGCATAACTTTTAAAGCATAATTAATCAAAAAGTAGAACCGTGCATACAGCAAGCATCAGACATGCAGCATGCTTCCGCCCGTAGCACATCTCCGCCGTTTCGCGGCGGACAGCGGAACTGCTAGTTGAGTTTCGCTGTGTTCAAGTGTAGCTGGAGCAGCGAAACATGAGCGGAACTTGACACTTGTTATCTAATATGGAGCGCGTACCCGAATCTAACTGGTCCGTGTAGAACGCATGCGCCAACTACCTGACTTCTGATTGCTCCGTTCAACATGATAACGTCTTTTTCGCATGCGCGAACTTGATACCGTGCGTCAAGAACTTTCAAAATCAACAGGGCCGAAATTGGGTAATTGGCTGTCTAGTTAAATTATTAGTTACTTTATGGTGAGTGATAGGGAAAGGAGATGTTCACTTTTTGTATGGACAATGGGGACACTAATTTGCACAAATATAATATATATAAATTAGTTTTATATTTGGTACCATTATACGTTAACATTACATTTAGATAAATATAATATTAATACAATTAAAAGTCTATTATTATAATAAAAAACGTACCTTCCACATTTAATTCCCTCTGAATTTCTAGCCATACTTGCAATTTTTTCACGTTATTTTTATAATGTGGATGGCTTATTAAATAAATAACGGGTCTATTTCTGATCTCTATGAGAAGCTTTTCGGTATATTCCACGTCCATCATTTAAAAAAACGTAGTTACGCTCAGTAGCTTTACCATGAATTGACACCAAAATTTGACAACTTCGTTACCAAATCGAACTGTGTATGCGAATCTGATTGGTCTGTGTAGAACGCATGCGCGAATTTTCTGACTTCTGATTGCTCCGTTTAAAATGACAACGTGATTTCGCATGCGCGATCCTTCGCTATCGTGTGTAGATTTCGAATCGTCGTCGCCTGTTAAAATCCAGGGCCGTATAGGGTATTTGGCTGTCAAGTCAAATTAAATACTTTTTACTAAACGTAACAGTAAGTTATAAATATGTATACAAATATAATCGATGATTAATAATTATTAATTATATTGACCAATTATTATTTATATTATGATTGGACAATTTCTATGGTTGGAAAATTAAAGAGTGATTGTCATTTTTCATAATTGGACATATAAGTCGTGCAAAGGACACATTTGACGTTATTGCTGGACTGGTCGCCGAGTGCAGACCGAGGGTTCAGATTCAGCCACCTGTCACCGCTTCAACCCGCTGGCGAAGTGGTGTGACATTCATATCCTTCCTTTCCGGAGTACAATGGGGACACCGTGCTTTTCACACCTAAGGGCTCTTAAATTATGGCCTAGAATCAGTCGGGGAGTGCGTAATAGGAGGCGTGCGGTTTTGAGTAGGTGCGATGGCCGACCGGAGTGGTATTTGAAGGTACTACCGAAAAAAAGTAGGAGCGTGATCAAAATTCGACGTGTGTGGAGCCGTGGGCAGCAGCTATGTTTAATACTAGCAGTTGCCCGCGTGGAATTCGGATTCCGTTCCCACTTTTTTTTCGTGCTAAAGTTCCCTCGGATATGGTCAGGAGTGATTGTCGAACTGAACTGAACTCTGACCCACTAAAAACGCATGCCGTCGCCGGTCTTTATTTGCTAGCCTATGTTACTCGCATTATTGAAATCAGTCAACAACAAACAAAAAAAAACAAGAAAAGGACTTTCCTCTTTAGAATATTAGTGTACCTAGATGTAGGTGATACCATCCTGTACAAAAAACTGTAGACGGCGAAAAAATAATCAAAGTAAAACTTTTTTACTGATCTTGATTCATTTGGAATTTAAAAGACCCCTAATGCGGCCCTGCAATTTACGTGTTACGTAAAATTGTCACGTGACAACACTGACAAAATAGCGGACGAAGCGCGGAGGTGTGAACGGCATAGGCGAAACTGCGCGGCGAAAGAGATAGAAGATAGGTAAATCTATGCATTAGAACATGCCGTTTCGCTAGAGTTTCGCTCCTCGTACAACTGACAGAACATGGCGAAACGACCGCGGTTCCGCTATACGCGGTTTCGCGGCGGAGATGTGCAGCATGCAGCAAGCATCAGGCATGTAGCATGCAGCAAGCATCAGGCATGTAGCATGCAGCAAGTATCAGGCATGCAGCATGCAACAAGCATCAGGCATTAAGCATGCAGCAAGCATCAGGCATTTACCATGCAGCAAGCATCAGGCATACAGCATGCATGCAGCAAGTATCATGCAGCAAGTATCATGCAGTAAGCATCATGCAGCAAGCATCATGCAGCAAGCATCAGGCAGTAAACATGCAGCAAGCATCGTTTCTGTCACAGCTCCGGCGCCGCGGGGCTCCGGCGGCCCCACACGAGCTTATCGTCGCAGATGGTTGTAACTCCCACCACCTGCTCCTCAGCTCGTGGGCCGCCTCGCCCCTCCGCGCCTACGCGGGCTTAAATAACACTCTAGGGGTAGGGCAAACAAGACTACGTGAAGTCGGATTTGCAGCAATTCATTTCTGTCACTAACTTTTTTGTAACAAATTTTAACTTTTCTGCCAACTGAAGAGTATGCCATTGCTAATTCGGATATATGACCATTCTGCCAAAATACGATTCTATTAAATCAGTGGTTCTCAAACTTTTTAAATGACGGAACCCTTTTGGGAAGCAAAATACTTGATGGAACCCTACAATAAAACAATTATTTTTATAAGTGTATTCTTTATTAATCAGCATAATAAAAGTACAATGTATCAGTTACTAATTATTATTTACTTCACCACTTGGTAAGGACAATAATAGAAAACATTAAAAAAGAAAAAATCTAACTAGTGGGAGGTATGAAACTGTTTTTTATTTTTCATCAATTGCTTGATATCAGGTTTGATGGAAGAAAGTTGGAGTCTCATATCAGCTTCGGCGTCCAGTCTATTGCGATATTTTGTTTTCGTGGCTGCGTAGGTAGAGAATCCTGTTTCGCACAAATATGTAGTTGGGAACGGGAGAAGAATATCCAGAGCCATTTGGCCAAGCATTGCATATTCATCTTGGATTCTGCACCAAAAATCATTAAGAGGCGTCGTTTTGAACAATGACTCCATACTTGTGTCTGATGACATTTCTAAAAGAGATTCATATATCTCATTTGACATGTTTTCAGGCTTTTCCAAGTTGGGTAAAAAAGGATTATGAATCCAGGAGTTCACTTTAATTTTTGTATTGTGTTCTTCGGGAAAATACTTTTCAAAAGATGCGCGCATCGAACTGAGATATTGGACCAATTCTTCAAACACATTATCTTCAAACATTTCTGAGTCGTTTTCGCTAACAAACTCACTGAGTAATGTAAAACTTTCTATTTCTTTCTTACCAATGCAAATGATCCAAAAATCTAATTTTCTTTTAAAAGCAGTTATTTTATTATAGGCCTGAAACACTGTTGTCTGTTTACCTTGCAACGATAAATTTAATTCGTTAAGTTTTTGAAAGATATCCGCCATAAAAGACAATCGGAACAACCAAGTTTTATCATTTATCATACAAACGGTCCTTCAAATTAAAAGAAGTATCTGCTGAAAGAAACATTTGTAACTCGGCTCTAAGTTCAAATAGCCTTGTTAAAGTTTTTCCCCGAGACAGCCATCGCACTTCTGTATGGAGCAGCAGTGTTTTATGTTTGCTGCCATAATCTTCACACAATAATGAGAACAATCGGGATTGTAGTGGTCGTGATTTGATAAAATTAATTATTTTTACCGCTTCATCCATAACTAATTTTAGATTAGACGGCATTTGCTTCATCGCAAGTGCTTGTCTATGCAGAATACAATGACTGGAACTACAATTAGGCGCTTTATTTTTCATTCGTGACACTGCTCCTGCTGTTTTACCTGTCATCGCCTTGGCCCCATCTGTACAAATGTCAATGCAATTGTTCCAACTGAGATTATGTTCTTCAAAAAATATATTTATTTTATTAAAAATTTCTTCCCCGGTAGTGTTTGTAAGCAGCGATGAACACATAAGCATGTCTTCTTCAAAAGAACTTTTATATGGATATCTCACAATAACCAGCAGGATAGCCAAACCAGCGACATCAGTCGACTCGTCCATTTGCAAAGCGAATCGTGTATTTTGTAGACGTGTAACTAGTTCTTGTTTGACGTAGCTTGCCAGATCATGGATTCGTCGTGAAACAGTATCGTTTGATAGCGGAACAGTAGAAAGATGCTTTGCAGATTTTTCATCAAGCATACATTTTGTTATGTCTAATACACATGGTTTTATTAATTTCTCAGCGATAGTGTGCGCTTCACCTGCTTGTGCAATGCGATAGCTAACTAAATATGATGCCTCCGTGGCCTTTTCGTTGGTAGTTTGTGTTACATGCATCATATTTTTTTGACTTTCTAATAACTGATCTTTTTTGCGAACAAAAAATTCTTTATTCTTGTCTTTAGTCTCGGGGTGTACGGTTTCTAAATGTCGACGCAATTTGGCAGGTGCCATGGAACTATTAGGAAGCAGTTTACTACAGAGCATGCAGAGAGGTGAGCCGTTGGAATCAACAAATCCGAAACTGATATAAGATTCATCATACTTCCTTTTTTTCGTCTTTGAAACCGTCGAGCTTGACGTCGTGGCACTCGTGGCATCATCTTCTGGATCGGTGATTGCTAAATTCTCCGCGCGCATTGCTTTTGAACATTCAGCGTCATTAGAAGATGTTGTTGGAACACGTTTAACACCTTTAAGCCAACGTTCCATTCTTCTTTATTTATAATGTTACAAGTCAGGATAGTGGGGTTTAAATAATGCACAATCGTTACTGCGTATAAGAGACTAAATTTAGAACCTACAGGGAAGAAATGTATAAAACTGAGACAACAGAATACAGCAGGCAGTAAAACAATGAACACTAGTTTCTCGCTAGCGAGCTTGTAAGTAGGTAGTAACTTATCGCTCCGAACGCTAATCATCAACTGACGACGCCAACGCGCGATCGCCGCTTTTATACTTAGTCCTAGACTCGATCTCAAATATTCTCGAAAATACTCGAGTCGGCACCTTTGATAAACAAAAAGCAAAAATAAAAACAGAAATTTAAAAATAGCGTTGTAAACAATATCGACTTTATCCTTTGAAGTTAGAGACGAAAGTCGCTTGTTGACAACTATAGCGTCTAATTCAGAGGCGGCTTTTATCAAAGAGACTGAGCGCTTACAAGTATACTACCCGCTCGTTTTAAGTTTGCCGCTGGCGATAGGTATGAGTGTATGACGTTCGAAATTTTTTATTTAATTGTAACAATAAAAATTGTGTACGTTAGATATTTGGGTAAAACTATGACACATTATAAGTTTTGTTGTCACGTGGGGGAGGGTACGCGCATTCCACAGACCGGCAAACTTAGAGCGAACGCGTTGTACAAGTATAAAATTGTTGAGACCAAACTTATGAGATATTGTACCAGCTAATGTAACACAAGCTTATACAAATACAAATAAATAAATAAATAACATTCATAGCGTTTTGTCTCCGCGCGGCCGCGGAGTCCGCACAGCCGCGGAGCGACCAGAGAGAGGTGTTTTGATTTTTTTATTTCTAAATTCTTGCGGAACCCCGACAGAGGTATCACGGAACCCTAGGGTTCCGCGGAACACACTTAGAGTATAGCTGTATTAAATAAATCGTTATGCCTTGAAAATGTTCGATTAAATAAAATTGTGCCAAATGAGTTATGCCAAATGAATTTCGGAGTATTAAGTTTCTGCCAGATGGAGGGAACCCGTTTGTAACTCGTAAGTAAGTAGACACGAATAAAACGATATCATTATACCTATGAGTTTTCTTCATTTAAGTCATTTTATAGTTCGATGTCTCTGTTTTAACGGCATTCTTTCCCACAGCAATAACACCAATGGTAATAGAACCTCTAGAATTTACAACGCAGTTAAAGAAAAGTCGTACTACGTCGTAGGCCTCTCAATTATTTTGCAAACGTATAGACGTTTGCAAAATAATTGAGAGGCCTACCTAGGCCGTTTTATTCCTCGCAATAAAATTGTTTACTGACATAAATCACGTTGATCCAAGTCGGTACCTACAGAATGCGCGTATAGGAACAATAATATTAGTAGTGCTTTATTAGGCTTCTACAACCTACTGCATCGGAGAGGAGGCCATATACGCCAGTCATTTTAAGCAAAAAGGTCGGACTAATTCCGGCGGAAGGTTTCTTTGTTTTAAAATGTTCTTTGGGTTCCCCTGAACATATCTGGAAAGTTCCCCATAGATCCCATATACGCTCCCCCCTCCCCCCCCCCTCAAACGTCTCCCTAAATCCAGTTTTTTCTATTTTTCTCAGAAACGGTGAAAGCTATAAGAAAGTTGTCTAGGTACCATATAATTGCTATAAAATTACCTACCAAACGACAGTTCATTCATTTCAATGTGAGCTATAGTCTCTGAAATATACTTACAGAAATTTCACCAAAAAAAAAATTGGCCCAAAATTATTCTTTGTACTAAATTTGAAGAAAAATTACTGGAGTTGTTGCAAAATGATGTAGGCACAAGTAAATCTTCATACATTAAGGAATAAAATGATGTATGATTCATTGTTATGGCAGCATTGGTTCTCGAGTTACAGCGAATAGTGTCAAAAAACAACAAAATATAATTTTATAGTACGAAGACAGTAGAAACTTTGAAGATGATGATGCCTAAGGTTTAAATTATGGCAATTAAATATCCATACATATGATCACGCCTCTATCCCTGGAGGGTTAGGCAGAGGTGAATTAACACCCACATTTCACCAATCATGGTATAAGGTCTCAGGCAATAAGTAATAGCCTATTGCCGTTTTTCGGGCACTATTGTTGACTCCAGCCATGTATCTGTGGCTGAGCCTGGGCTGTTTATATCTCTCTGATGTTAAACATCTCTATTCTTTAGTCACCTTGTACGACACCGCATGGCAGGAGATGGAGTGGCCCAAAGTCTTCTCTGCCGGGAACCACGCCGCAATTAAGTTTAAATAAACGGACTTAATAAAATCATTTCCCCTGAAATACTAAACGATTTATCCTTTCAGTAACGATGTAGCGCCACATTATAAATATAATGGGAAAAAAATATGCAAAACGGTTACTCCGATTTTAATATATGAGGTGTCAAATAATACCTACTTCTTGTCATGTTTTATTATAAAAAAAATAAAAGCTTTAACTATATCAAAAACTATCTGTTTATTAAAAAAATGAATAATAACTAGTCCCCATGGAAGCCTTCCCCGCTTCTGACAAGCTTATGAAACTGATAAGCTGTTCCTGAAAAACGAATTCACTAACCTATTCACTCTAGTCTTAAATAAATATATATATATACACCCAAGTTATAGCTATCCGGCAACACAGATTCGGGCAAGGCCGTTTGGTGCGTATAAGTGGAAAGTCCATGGTGTATCAGTGGCGGGTCACCGTGCGTATGGTCGTTCGATGGTGGAAAGGGTTTGGCGGAATTAAGTTGTGCAAATCTTGTGCACACTCCATGAAGTGCATCCAATAAAAAATCGAGAGTCATGCAAGCAACTCTTAGCTGATGTTCTAGGCTCTGAAGCACAGCTATTTTCAACTAGAGCGTCGTTATTGATGAGCCTCCAAGAGGCTTGTTTCTCTATTGACTCAAGGGATTCAAGCTGGTATTTGGCTGAACCGTCACAAAGGTGCGAGCAGTATTTTATGCACGATCGAACTTGCGCTTGGTAGAGAATGAGAAGTTGTTCCAGTGTGAAGTACTAATCTTACTTTTGATAGCATTCTCAGCTTTTTAGCAGCTTCGCAGAGAAGAGACACGCCTGACTGGGTTTTGGTTGCGTTGAAGTTGACCAAGTTGGCATCTCCCCAATCGGAGGATGCCTGCAAAGGAAAGTTCAACCGCTCAACCATGGTTTCCTTAAGAGACCGGATCTCAACCATGCCAGCGTACGGCCGTCTCGTAACTCTCTACCATTGTGATGTCGTCTGCGCACTCAATGGTTCCGGGCTTGAGCAGATCGTTGATATGGAAAAGTGTGACAGAAAGTACCGACCCCTAAGGGACCCCAGCGTTTATTTGCAAATGGTCCAACGAACTACCGTCAATGATACGGAATGACCGAGTTCCCAGGAAGATTGCAATCCAGGCATACAAGACAGCCGAAGGAAGGAAGTTTGTTGAATAAGTTATCGTGCTAGACCCTGTCAAAGGCCTCTGAGATGTCGAGGGAGACCCCTAGCGATCAATGGCCTTATTCTTAATGTGGCATATCCGTGGTCCGTTTATTTAAATTTTATAACCATAAGGTGGACTGACGACCTACGTAGGGTGGCAGGAACACACTGGATGCGGAAGGCGGAGGATCGGCAAACGTGGCGCGTATTGGGGGAGGCCTATGTCCAGGCCTATGTAAGTACCGCGGTAGCCTAGTGGTATGGTATGGGTAATGGACTGCTGAGACGAGGTCACGGGTTCGATCCCAGGTTTACCATGGCACACACCAATGACTTTTCGATGATTTTCGAAGTTATGTGTGTGTTTATCGCAGGTTTATAAGTGCCCGGTTAATGGCAATAGGCTCACCACCTATTTACATTGGGACCTAAACATAAACGGCGAAATGTGGGTGCCCCCTTTGCCTACCCCCTCGGGGACAAAGGCGTGAGTTTATGTTATGTTATGTTAATCTATGTCCAGCAGTGGACTGCAATAGGCTAATTGATTGATTGAACCATAATTTGACCCAGGCATCATCATTTTCTAAGTTCCTACTTTCTTCACACCAGAAAATTATATTGTGGTGTTTGACACTACTCGCTGTAAATCGAGAACCAATGCAGTTACAACAATAAATTATACCTCGTTTTATTCCTAAATGTATGTAGATTCACTTGATCCTACATCATTTTGCCACAACTCCAGTAATTTCTCTTCAAATTTAGTACAAAGAACAATTTTGGGCCAATTTTTTTTTTTTGGTGAAATGTCTGTCGGTATATTTCAGAAACTATAGGTCACATTGAAATGAATGAAATGTCGTTTGGTAGGTAATTTTATAGTCATTATATGGTACCTTGACAACTTTCTTGTAGCTTTAACCGTTTCTGAGAAAAATAGAAAAAACTGGATTTAGGGAGACGTTTGAAGGGGGGGAGGGGGGAGCGTACGCAGGATCGATGGGGAACTTTCCAGATCTGTTCAGGAGGACCTAAGGAACAATTTAAAAAAAAGAAACCTTCCGCCGGAATTAGTCCTAGGTTTGATGGATTTTTTGTTTAAAATGACTGAGCTAATACTACACAAGTTTATTCCAGTTATATTTTTTCATAAAGTTTATAAGTTATAGGTATTCGGCCACGTGATGCGCAGAGATGACGGTCACATGACTAGGAGTGTGCTAAACAACACTGCCGAGGGAAAGAGAGGCAGAGGTCGCCCCCTTACGACTTGGATAAGTACCATAAATAAGGATCTGCTGACGATAGGCGCAAGCCTTGAAATGACGCAAAACAGGCAAGAATGGCGCAAGTTGATACGGAGAGCCGACCCCAAATGAGATGGGAGAAAGGCTAGGATGGATGGATAGGTAGGAACTATTTTTCCTTCCTTTCTTCTTCATCTTACTTAGCGAGGACCCCTGTTGCATCCAGGCGCGGTCGCAGCTTGAAGTTTGGGGGGGGGTCACTTCGGAAATTCCTTAAGAAATTTAACCCCCCCTCCCCTCGTACTGGGACTTTTCAATATGGTGTGCATGGTTTGGGGGGGAGGGGGGGGGTCATGTCCCCTGTGAGTCCTGTGACCCCCCCCCACTCGGAACGCGCCTGGTTGCATCCGAGGTTTTCACGTTCGAGCCTGGGTCCCCTCTCAATTTTATAGAAATCGTCCATTGATCGGCAATATTTTTTGCTATATTTATTAAATAATTAATACAATATTATTTAAAAACTTTAACTTGGACATAACATTTCAACAATATTAAAAGGGCCTGCCGCCAGACTTATGTTCCCATCGATCTAATAATAAAAAGCTGTGATGTTTCAGTTGTCCTGCGTGAATGAATCGTGGTGTTAATGTATTTGTCACGTCTGGGATATTAATAGAGCGTACACTCATCACCTATAATGGAAACTCATTGAGTTTGATCGGGCGAATGGCGCCGGGTGTGCGTCGTCGAACCATATCGTACCGCACACCACACGCGGCTTCCTAGAACGCTGCTGACGTGAGCTTGCCAGAACTTTTGTGAGAACAGTGAAAAGCTTAGAGCCTTATTTGTATTTATCTGTTACTGACATTAGTTTAGGTACAGCTTTGACTGTACTTTGACGTCATAGATGTTTGAGATATTTTTATAATCTAGTGTTGTATGTAGGTACGTTGTACAAACATGTTTTATCATTACTTTTACAATGAAGTACACATGGATAGCGTAGTGAATTTAGTCGTCAGCTCACTATTTAAATTAACTGTTTGAATGAAATCAAAAATCATGTACTTAGGTATGTAGTTAATTGATAGATTATAATATTTTTGAAGGAATTAGGTAACAGGAACTACACACCTTTTTGACATGTGCCGTGCATGCTTGTGATAACCTCGCTTTAGACGCGATGTAGTGGTTAATGTCGAAGTTGAACCAAATAAATATCTACCCAATTAATATCTCTTACATCAAACCTATTGTCATATCATATACCTACCCATACCCACTTAGTACCAGTATTCGCCAGGTAGGTAATAGGTACCCAACTTATTATATCAACCCTCTCCCTCTGAAGGAGAGTAAAGAGTTTATGGCTATAAAAGAGTTTAGCTTAAAAATCTAGGAAAATTCTTTTTTTTTTTGTGCCGTTTATTTGGTGAGTGAGACGTTAAAGAGTGTTAAGACTCTTCTTCTAATTAATTAGTAAAGGATTGAGAAAATGGCCAAGCGAAAACGCAGACAAGCGCTTAGGGTGCTCTGTTTGGACGCCTCATTTCCGAAACGACGACTAATGAATTTTTTTGCTTCTAGTACATTATCTGCATCATTAAAAGAAATTACAGGAAAATCTACATCGGAATAAATATGAATAACAAAATCATGAAAATACATATGAGAATCGGTAGAGTTTTTTCGGACGTTTGCGAGCACAAACACCGTGACACTAGATTTTTTATCAATTTGTGTCTTCAGACTGAAACTATTTGCTCTTAAGCTATTCCTACCACAAGTAGTTTTAGTAATAAACGATGCATTCATCAACGCTAAGTAGGTACCCAACGTTGTCAAACATATCGTGCGTGGTTCCGAGGTTGTAAAATAAACAGGCATCAAATGCCGTAAAGTACCGTACCTAATCGATTAGGAAGCGTTAAAGCAAATAAACTCTGGATAGACGAAACTTGGAATTCTCTCTAATAAAATAAAATCAATTATAATAAACAACTTTAATGCGTTGGTCTTTAAAGGTACCTACATTAAAATGAATGTTTACTCATATCCTTAAACTATTCAACCACATGAGGCAGAACTTGTGCCAATTGTCACAGAATAAGTAACAATTGTTACAAACTGAACAATAAAACGGTAAATTAAATATTATACCTACGTAGTTAATATAATTTGTTATTATTATAATCGCTTAAATCAATTAGACTATTGCAGTCCTGTGCTGGACTTAAGCTTCTCCCAAGGGTCTCAAGAGTCAACTCTAGGGCCCGTATTCTACGACCACGCTCACTTATGAATCGATCTCACAATGATATTTGAACTGTCATCTAGCTAGGATACAATCAGTCTGTCCTCAGATTTAGTTAAAAATCGAAGTTCAGGACTGAGTTTCGTTCTGGAATACGGGCCATAAACATGAAAAAATCATAACCCTCTTTTGGCTTTGCCGTAGTCGGGTAAAAATAGGTACCTGATTCATTTGTAAGCGGTAGCACAATAATTGAAACACAATAACATTATTTTAATAGCGCAATAATATATTTCAATTCTATGAATCGAAAATCCGATAACAGAATCTGCTGCTTATCTTTTCCTGTAAGTTATTAGGTCAACAAAGGGGAATCGACCTATTTAACGGAGCATGAAGTTATGGCAAATAGGGATAACCTTGTATTGTATTGTTACAATATTATTAGTTTTCTGTGAGTTAACATAACTTATAACCAATAAACTATACTTACAGGATCACACTTCCTCCACTCACTCCTTACGTATCAGTATTGATACCTGTTTTACTACTAGGTCTTATACGACTAGGTTCCACAGAATAGAGCACTGTGGTAACTATATAGGTACTTACTGACGTCGCATCCAGATAGTAGGTATGACAGCCTCCGTGGCGTAGCGGTAGTGAACGCGGCCGCTACGCAGGAGGCGCGGGTTCGTTCACTTGGATCCCCGCACAGTGCAAATATTTGTGTGCATGAACTATGGGTATTTGCATTGGTCTGGTCGTGCTTCGGAGAGCACGTTAAGCCGTCGGTCCCGGTTGCCATAAGAACATCTATGGCAGTCGTTACGGGTAGTTGGAGCCCAAAAAAATCCAAAAAAAAAAACAACGGTCTAGCTGCAAACCTTCGATATTGCCAACCATTGGGTTGTGGAGGTCAGATGGCAATCGCTTCACGGATAATATCGAGGTCTAGCCAAATCTGTAGTTAAGACTGGTAAATTGGTCCCCAGACTCCGAGGCTTCGAATGCGACTGGGAATTAACGCTAAGAGGAAGAAGACTGACGTCGCATCCAGAGCGCTAACTTCGGAGACCGAGACCGAGGTTCGCCCTTCGCCTTTTACTTCTCCACTTCGCATATACATGGTGTCCACACATCCTGCAGGATAAAGGTACTATGGTAGTGAGACCATTGTCACTCACGTCACCTTCTACCTACGTTAAGCCTCAAGTCAAGACAGATCCTCTTCGTCAGCAGAGATAACATGGCCAGACGTTTGTTGCCCAAAGGTGGTCGCTACATAATATGACCGCACCAGAGAAGGCGACTCTCATTGATACTCGTATGTATTGTCTGCTTAGAATGCTGCCTTTCTTAGTCGTTACCTAGTAAACATGATTGTACCCTGGGTTTGGAGGTTCAGCAAACCCAGGCTATATTAATATACTAATATTAATTCTGTAAATTTTACATGAACAATTATGTACTTATGTCATTACACGCAATTTTTTGCTACCCACGCATTTAAGTAGATAGGACCTGCATATTTATAAGCAGTCGATTTAAAAAGAACGTATGTTAAAACGAATTGTAATTCTACTTATTTTTATCGCAAAAAGTGACAGTATTGGCATTATAAGTCACACCTGCAGCACCTGCATGGCTGTATAATTAGATACCTATGTGTGAACCAAGTAAGGATTACCATTCATGGTAATTCTGAGATCGTTAGGCTGCGCGCATGCAGATGCATGATTCATACCCAGCCCGCCGGGCGCCTACGGCCATCGAGTCCATCGACCACTGAGCCTTGACTATTACGCATTGCTAATAAATTTAGACACTTTTGGCGAATGAATGGCCTTTATCAAGTAGTTGCCCACAAGTACATAATAGGCTTTATTTATAGAATATAATACCACAATAATACTACCCATAAATTAGCTGATGTTTCATCGGTATTGGTTTTAGTTTTCCAAGTAATTAAGACATCTGTGGCCAGTAGGCGCTTGTGGTTAATTTTCAATGAACCTTTGGTCTTTAAATGAATCATATTTAAAGATGTGTTGCAAGACGGACCACTAGTGTATTTCAGAAACCTAAGAAAAACAATGGAAAACACTTCGGAACATACCTAAGTAGGTATAAATAAGAAGTACGGGGACCCAGGCGCGGTCCGAGGGGGGGAGGTCACAGGGGACATGACCCCCCCCCCAAACCATGCACGTCATATTGAAAAGTCCCAGTACGAGGGGAGGGGGGGTTTAATTTCTTAAGAAATTTCCGAAGTGACCCCCCCAAAACTTCAAGCTGCGACCGGCCCTGCCAAATCATTGGAACCCAGGCCAACCTCACCTGCTGATTGATGAATATGGTTCTGACACGACGGTTGGGTGCTGGCTCAGGCTTCCCTCCTCCTTCCTCCTTTTCAGGAGGTTCGATTCGATGCCAGTTCCCATAAAAACCAACGCCAACCAATGAAAGGAGGATCAGGAGAGTTGACCCAGGGTTTCCATTCCAAGTGCGAGTTTTAGATGAAATGAATGTGGTTCCCGGCAGAGTAGAATTTGGGCCACCCCATCTCCTCCCTTGCAGTGTCGTCATGCACTAATCAAACCAAAACCCATCACTGAAAACCGCATCGAAATCGAACTTTTTTTTCATTCATCTTAGGTGGCAGAAAAGCGCACGGCCCACCAGATGGAATGTGGTTACCGTGGCCTATGGACGTATGCAACACCAGGGGCGTCAAACTCGCGCTGCCGACCTCGTAAGAATCTTCTAATGTCCATCTTGCAGAACCCCATGCCCCATACTGTAGTCGTTTGGAAAAACCACAGCAGGGAGTTCGTTCATTCCACAGTTTAAGCGTACGGGGGATGAAGTTCCTTTCATACCTGACTATGCGTACCTACTGTTGCCAATCGTAACGAGTGGGAATGCAATGCACTCTTGTCTGTCCTGTCTGGTGAAAGGTGCGATGCGATGACAGAATGTAGCCGTGGGTATTATATCGAACAATTCATCTGAACACACAACATTATAAAGGTGGTAAAACACACACAGTGATGCGAAGTCTCTCCTAACGCGGAGCGTTTCCACACTGCACCGCCAGTAAGTGTGGGATTGTCGACAATCCTCGGCGCCCGCACCGCCAGTAAGTGTGGGATTGTCGACAATCCTCGGCGCCCGCACCAAGTCGAAGGGGTCAAGCTGGCAATCCGGTAATCTGGAGACGTCAACACCTAGGATCCCGATACACAAAAATTTGGTGGGGTACTCACTAGTCAGTCGTTTGATATTTTAGGTCATAATAATATATGTCAATTAAGGTTCCTGAGTAAATAGTACAAGCAATGTATCTATACTATACGAAAGAACAAAATTAAGCTCTTCAGTTAGAGGTAGGAGTTTGTAATGGCAATAATTTCTGAAATGTACAGTCGCCATGGGTACTTAATAATTTACCAACCACCTTGGCTGTAAAAGAAAAATAAAATAATAAACAAAAGAAGAAAAATATTAAACATGTCCTATGAAAATTACAAAAATTGTACGTTATCACATCACTCAGTTTTTATTATTGATGTTCATCTTAATATTATGTAATTATCATTTGTAAATATGTCAAGTGTTCAGTGTAACTTGTGAGGAAAAGCTCGTGTGAGTGTGTTGTATTTTTTTGTATTTCTACTCATAACTACTCAAAAGCTACGGTAACCACATGTTACAATGAATACGCACGCGCCTGCACGTCTAATTTACATGTTTATTTTTTATAGATATAAAAATGTGGTTTTTAACCGACTTCTTATGTTATTGATTCATTCTGTCTCATATTTGGGCGTTTACCAAAAAAAATGACCGTCGCGTTATGGAATTCCACCCAGGAGAAAAAAAATACATAGAGAAATCTAGTACATTACGTCGCGTGGTGGACGTGACGTTTGATGCCGGTACATAACCAAATCCAAAAAAAGTTGTTGTTTTAATACATATTTAATAAATAAGAACATTGAATTACTTTCTATAAAACAAACGCAATAAGTTTTATTAAACTGTAAGGCAAAGATATCCATACTTACCAATAAAAACAAGGTTCGTAGTGGAACATAAAAGTAGCCCAGCGTGACGCACAACCAGTCACTACATGACTTTCCATAGACTTTCTGAAGCTATGCCGCTAAAAAAATAAAATGGCGCGTGTTTTATAGTGTTAAATGTTGCCATTCATAAAAATTGACAAAGTTAGTAGAAATTTGTCGTAAAAACTCATTTTATAGTCGTAGCGTTCCGGAATTTTTCCACAGACATCATTTTTTGACCCACGTCAAAACACGTATTTTTTTATAGTTTGATCTCTAAATCTATGCCAACAAGCAATAAAATAACATTTGGTTGATATAATCTTTCTGAAAAACACAATGACCCCAATTCTGACGTTACTAACTCTAAACTAAATTTCTCTAAAATTTTCTTATTTTAGATAAGCGATTGACATTTCTAACCGTATTCTGTTGTTATGTCAAACTAAATTTAGTGCTTGCTAAGCACAAGACAGCACTAAATTTGAATATGACGTCGCTAAAACGAGTGTTACAACTATTAAAAAATTAAGAATGAACGATAAAGATTTTCATAAAATCTGTAAAAACTTATCTTAATAAGTCTTTAGAATGCTGACAAATGATAATTAGTGCATATTATTGATCAAATAGTAAACAAACTGTGATATTTCTCAGTCTTAACCAAGCAAATACAGTTTTTCTCGGTCCACGTACCTGGCAAGTTCGCGGGGTCCGCTAGTTATTTATAAAATCCAAATCAATCGACGATTTATAGAGCTTTATAAAGGCTTTAAGCGTATATAGAACGACGATTGGCATTATTTTATATGATGTCTAATTTTAGTTTGACATTTCTTATTTTAGTGCATATACGTCTTATACTCTAAGATATACGTACAACAGAATACCGTTTAACCAAAAATGACAGTTGAGTACTTTCTCTAATTTTAGTTCTGTCAAGCTAATTTTAAGTTAGTTGTGTGTTCTCAGAATACGAAATTACATTTTGACAGGACTAAACTGACATTTAGAGATTTTTAGCTTATTTTAGTTAGCTTGAGACAAGACAGAATTGGGGTCAATAGTTCATAACCTAGAGACAGTTAACTTATAAAAATCACGTACCGAAGTTTGGAAAAGTATGGTGGGACACTATAAAAATCACTACTTTTTCATTTTATTTTATCAAAATTTATGTGAAATTATTATATTTTTTGGTTTTTACTTATGTAAATTATTAGCTTTGAATGCGTTTTATAATGTACAATGTTAAAGGAACTAGCTTTTCATATCAATAGTTCACAAAATTTAGTTACAAGTCGTAGGACATGCCATTATTCGAGTGGTCATTTTTTTTGGTAAACGCCCATTTGTATTTTATGTTCTGACTACGATTACATTGCAAAAAAACTGTACTATTTACGATTATTTAATGAAATGTACAGTTTTCGAAGTATGTAATATGCTGTTTGCCGTTTTACTCTACGGTTGGTTGACAACCCTACATCTCTAACGTCTGTCTCTGTCAATGTCAAATGTGTCAAAAACACCGCGCCAATGTCAGTTCAGTCCAGTCAGTGCTCAGTTGAAATTTTGAAGAAGGTTTTTATTATTTTCAAATACTTAACTTAAGAAGTTGTAAGGAAGTCCACATTATCTTAGGTTTGTAGCAGTAACAATAATATATACCACAGTCTAATTAATTCTTACATTTTATATTGCTCTGGTGTCCTAAAATAAATTTAATTACAACTTTCAGGTTTTGGCGCGAATATTTTCAGGTTCTCTTTGCTGATAAACTATCAATAAATTAGCCAATAACAATGGATAAAAAGAGACAATTCAAAGGCCCGCCTCCAAAAAGGTTTAAGTCGGGCGATGATGAGGAAGATAATGACGTACCATGCAGTTTTGAAGATCAATTAGCTTGCATGGACAGTGGTGAGTTTGATTCGCAAGAAGTGTTCGGAGACGGCCCAGAAAATCAATCTACCAATATGAAATGGTCACGGCCATCGCCACCTGCAATGGATCCTAAAAAGGACAAATTAGTGTTTCAACAATTCGACATAGATCACTACAATGGGCAGCCAATACAAGGAATGCCTGGGTCACAGCTGGCTCCTGTACCTATCATGAGAATGTATGGGGTCACCATGGATGGAAATTCTGTGTGTTGTCATGTCCATGGATTCACTCCATATTTTTATGTGACAGTTCCTGTCAATTTTACAGAATCATCATGTAATGAATTAAAAACAAACTTAAACAAAGCAATATTGGAGGATTTGCGCTCTAATAAGGATAATCTTAAGGAGACTGTATTAGAAGTTCGATTAGTTAAGGCAAAATCTATAATGCACTATAAAGGAGACAATGAAATTACTTTTGCTAGAGTTTCTGTTGCTTTACCAAAACTCATTGCTGCTTCTAAAAGACTCATGGAAAGGCAACCAACTTCGTTTGAACTAATGGATCCATCATTTTATGAAAGTAACATTGATTTTGATATTCGTTTCATGGTAGACACTTCTGTAGTTGGATGCAGTTGGATTGAGTTGCCAGCAGGTAACTGGTTTATAAGATCAAAGGATTCCCAGCCTAGACCTGAATCTAGGTGTCAAATAGAAGTGGATGTAGCCTGGAATATGTTTGTGGCACACCAACCTGAAGGAGAATGGTCTAAAGTTGCACCAATAAGAATTCTCAGTTTTGATATTGAGTGTGCTGGAAGAAAAGGTATCTTTCCAGAACCTCAACATGATCCAGTCATTCAAATTGCATCTATGGTGATTAGACAAGGGGAATTAGAACCATATGTTAGAAATGTCTTTACATTAAAAACTTGTGCCCCTATAGTAGGTTCTCAAGTCCTCAGTTTTGAATCAGAATCTGAGATGCTTGCACAGTGGTCTGATTTCTTTCGTGAACTTGATCCTGATATAATAACAGGCTATAACATTAATAATTTTGATTGGCCATATCTCATAAACAGGGCCAAACACTTAAAAGTGGGTAACTTTGACTTTTTGGGCCGTATCAGGAATATTAGGTCCGTTATAAAAGATTCTGTACTACAGTCAAAGCAAATGGGTCGAAGAGAAAATAAAAGCATCAATTTTGAGGGCAGGGTACCATTTGATCTTTTATTAGTTCTTGTAAGGGACTATAAACTACGTTCATACACTCTGAATGCTGTCAGTTACCATTTTCTTCAAGAGCAGAAAGAGGATGTACATCACAGCATAATTTCAGACCTGCAAAATGAAAATGAACAAACCAGGAGAAGGCTTGCTATGTACTGCTTGAAAGATGCTTACCTTCCACTCAAACTCTTAAATAAGTTGATGTGTATCATCAATTATATGGAAATGGCTAGAGTGACAGGTGTCCCCCTATTAAGCTTACTAACTAGGGGTCAACAAATAAAAGTTGTGAGTCAGTTGCTAAGGAAGGCTAAAGATGCTGGGTATTTAATGCCAGCTTACCATAGCCAAGGGTCAGATGAACAATTTGAAGGTGCTACTGTTATTGAACCTAAGAAAGGATATTATGCTGATCCTATCTCAACTTTGGATTTTGCATCTCTGTATCCCAGTATTATGATGGCGCATAACTTATGTTACACTACTTTAGTCCCATCTAGTATGCAAAGTAAACTTAATTTAGGCAATGAAGATTACACTGTAACACCAACTAAAAACATGTTCGTAAAATCTCACATTAGGAAAGGTTTATTACCTGAAATTTTAGAATCACTACTAGCTGCCAGAAAGAAAGCAAAAGCAGATTTGAAAAATGAGACAGATCCATTCAAAAGATCTGTTTTGGATGGCAGGCAACTTGCATTAAAAATCAGTGCCAATTCAGTTTATGGTTTTACAGGAGCACAAGTTGGTAAACTACCTTGTTTAGAAATCTCAGGTAGTGTTACATCCTATGGTAGAACTATGATAGAATTTACAAAAAGTGAAGTAGAGAAGAAGTACACGAAAGCAAATGGCTACAAAGAAGATGCTGTAGTCATTTATGGTGATACTGACTCTGTTATGGTTAAATTTGGTGTTAAAACTCTTGAGGAAAGTATGGAATTGGGCAGAGAAGCTGCTGATTTTGTCACTGCAAAGTTTGTTAAACCAATCAAGTTAGAATTTGAGAAAGTTTACTATCCATACTTGCTTATTAATAAGAAGAGATATGCTGGGCTATATTTCACAAGACCAGATAAATATGATAAGATGGACTGCAAAGGTATTGAAACAGTCAGAAGAGACAACTGCCCCCTAGTGTCAAACATGATGAGTACCTGCCTCCAAAAGTTACTTATAGATAGAGATCCTGATGGTGCAGTCAATTATGCAAAACAAGTGATTGCTGATTTATTGTGCAACAGGATAGATATATCACAACTTGTTATTACTAAGGAATTAACAAAAAATGATTATGCTGCTAAGCAGGCTCATGTGGAATTGGCTAACAAAATGAAGAAAAGAGATGCTGGCACTGCACCCAAACTAGGTGATAGAGTTCCATATGTTATATGTTGTGGAACTAAGAACACTCCTGCTTATATGAAAGCTGAAGATCCAATATTTGTGCTAGAGAATAGTGTGCCAATTGATTTTAACCATTATATGGAAAATCAATTATCAAAACCTCTTTTACGAATTTTTGAACCAATATTGGGGGACAAAGCTGAATCCTTACTTCTAAAGGGTGAGCATACCAGAACAAAAGCAATGGTTACTTCAAAAGTAGGTGCTCTAGCTGCTTTCACCAAGAAGAAAGAGAAATGCATAGGTTGCAAAACTGTTATGCCTAATGATACTGTTAAAGCTTTGTGTAATCATTGTTTACATAAAGAGAAACAGATTTACATCACAGAAATGTTCAAATTAAGACAACTCCAGGAAAAGTTTTCAAGACTTTGGACTGAATGTCAAAGATGTCAAGGCAGTCTTCATGAGGAAGTCCTTTGTACTAATAGAGACTGTACCATCTTTTATATGAGAAAGAAAATGGGAATTGAGTTAGATGCACAAGAAAAAACAGTTCTGAGGTTTGGTGAACCCTCATGGTAATTTTTTCCTTGTTTTATCTAATAGCCTTATAGAATTGTGTTAGGAATATCTAATTTATATTTGAAATAAAGAGCATAAATTACTTTTATCTACATTTTTATTATATTTCACTTATTATATTAAAACGATAACATCAACATAGACAATTTGATACACAAAATAACAATATGGATCACTACAAATTGTGATTTGGAATGTTTGATTACAGTTCAGTTGTATTTCTTTTAGACATTCGTTTTCCCAACATACTTGACGGCATAGTTTCGTAATGTACTGAAAACAAATGTTAAACACTTTGTCTCATTAAATGGAAAACATAGCCCTAATAAAAAAAAAATACATGCCTCAATACTACATAAACATTGTTTAAATTAAACTTAATACTAAATAAAAAAGCCAAGTTGCGTAGTGATTAAACTGCCTTATGATTGCCTATTTATATCACAGGAATACATTATTATGCAAGCTGAATATAAGTACTAAATTAAACAAAACCTAAATACGTCAATATATTATAGAAAGGAACAAGCATAACACTTAAGTACTCATACTGATAACACAGTTAAGTGTGACTATTTTCGATCTACACTAATAGGTAGGTACTTGATTTTTTACTATTAACGCCTTCGCAGCGGGTGCGGGTCGCGGATGCGCGCACAGTGCGTCCGCCTGTCCGTCGCACAGTGGTTCGAAATTTGAGCTCCGTTGACATAGAAACTTAAAGTGAGGAAATTAAAAAAAAAAATTGTAATGGCTCTGGCATATCTCGCTTTATGTCATATTAACGTATGAAAGGTATAAGTAGCTCCACGCGTGAGAAAAAAAAGTTTTGTGTTTTTTTTGTATGGGAGAAAACACTTAAAGTGCTTTTTCTTTCAACTGAATGGAACTGAAGGGCTGGTGCTCATACCAGCTATTGTACCACACACGGCGATCAAGATGACATCAAATTCACGCACCTTTACGCACCACTCCGCACGTAGTAAAATTTTGAAATATTGAATTTTCGATATGTGATTTTTCAAATCTTTGACGTAGTTAAATGTAGTTGCCGGTCCATTTATTTATAATGTCATTAGTTTTTAACCTATTAGTGACTTTTAGGATGACAATAATTAAAAATAATGTTGATTATACGCATAAGTTTTTTACAAAATTGCATTCCGAGAGCTAAGTAGCTCATTTGTTAATCACCGTGATTATGGTTGTTTATGATTAAATATGATTGACGTGAGATTAACCAATTAGGCTCTGGCATATCTCGCTTTATGTCATATTAACGTATGAATGGTATAAGTAGCCCCACGCGTGAGAAAAAAAAGTTTTGTGTTTTTTTTTGTACGGGAGAAAACACTTAAAGTGCTTTTTCTTTCAACTGAATGGAACTGAAGGGCTAGTGCTCACACCAGCTATTGTACCACACACGGCGATCAAGATGACATCTAATTCACGCACCTTTACGCACCACTCCGCACGTAGTAAAATTTTGAAATATTGAATTTTCGATATGTAGTGAGTAGGACCTATTTGGCTCCGCTAGAGCCTAATTGGTTAATCTCATGTCAATAATATTTAATCATAAACAACCATAATCACGGTGATTAACAAATGAGCTACTTAGCTCTCGGAATGCAATTTTGTAAAAAACTTATGCGTATTACTTCAATATTATTTTTAATTATTGTCATCATAAAAGTCACTAATAGGCTAAAAACTATTGACATTATAAGTAATTGGATCGGCAACTACATTTAACTACGTCAAAGATTTTAAAAATCACATATCAGAAATTCAACATTTCAAAATTTTACTACGTGCGGAGTGGCGCGTAAAGGTGCGTGAATTTGATGTCATCTTGATCGCCGTGTGTGGTACAATAGCTGGTGTGAGCACTAGCCCTTCAGTTCCATTCAGTTGAAAGAAAAAGCACTTTCAGTGTTTTCTCCCATACAAAAAAAAAACACAACTTTTTTTTCTCACGCGTGGGGCTACTTATACCATTCATACGTTAATATGACATATAGCGAGGTATGCCAGAGCCTAATCGGTTAATCTCACGTCAATCATATTTAATCATAAACAACCATAATCACGGTGATTAACAAATGAGCTACTTAGCTCTCGGAATGCAATTTTGTAAAAAACTTATGCGTATAATCAATATTATTTTTAATTATTGTCATTCTAAAAGTCACTAATAGGTTAAAAACTAATGACATTATAAGTAAATGGACCGGTAACTACATTTAACTACGTCAAAGATTTGAAAAATCACATATCAAAAATTCAATATTTCAAAATTTTACTACGTGCGGAGTGGTGCGTAAAGGTGCGTGAATTAGATGTCATCTTGATCGCCGTGTGTGGTACAATAGCTGGTGTGAGCACTAGCCCTTCAGTTCCATTCAGTTGAAAGAAAAAGCACTTTAAGTGTTTTCTCCCATACAAAAAAAAACATAAAACTTTTTTTTCTCACGCGTGGAGCTACTTATACCATTCATACGTAAATATGGCATATAGCGAGGTATGCCAGAGCCTAATCGGTTAATCTGACGTCAATCATATTTAATCATAAACAACCATAATCACGGTGATTAACAAATGAGCTACTCAGCTCTCGGAATGCAATTTTGTAAAAAACTTATGCGTATAATCAATATTATTTTTAATTATTGTCATCCTAAAAGTCACTAATAGGCTAAAAACTAATGACATTATAAGTAAATGGACCGGCAACTACATTTAACTACGTCAAAGATTTGAAAAATCACATATCGAAAATTCAATATTTCAAAATTTTACTACGTGCGGAGTGGTGCGTAAAGGTGCGTGAATTTGATGTCATCTTGATCGCCGTGTGTGGTACAATAGCTGGTGTGAGCACTAGCCCTTCAGTTCCATTCAGTTGAAAGAAAAAGCACTTTAAGTGTTTTCTCCCATACAAAAAAAACACAAAACTTTTTTTTCTCACGCGTGGGGCTACTTATACCATTCATACGTTAATATGACATATAGCGAGGTATGCCAGAGCCATTACAATTTTTTTTTTTAATTTCCTCACTTTAAGTTTCTATGTCAATGGAGCTCAAATTTCGAACCACTGTGCGTCGCGTGTGACAGGTATCCGCCTCACACAGCGCTGCTCTTGAAATAACATGAAACAAGCAAGCGAAGCGGACGTCCACGCCGTGCGCCCGCTAAACACAGCGAAGGCGCTAAAGGTTTTTCTAAACGGGCAATGTTTTGCTGCAATTTGTGGTTGCAACACTGTGGTCCGGCAACATTGCCAGCAATACCGGTCAGACTTATTGCAGTAATGTCCTGGCCATATGGCCAAAAATTTTTTGTGTTGCCACTTATGGCCGATATTGCCCCGATGGGTTGCCGGACGATCGCTAGGCGGTCGATTTTACTGCAATATTGCTCGGCCAGTTCTATTGTTGTTTCAGTCGCTCTCTTTGTTGACACAGTCTATCCTTTTCTACACGAATTGTTAAATAATTTACTATCAAGGATTATTCCTAGTCCTAAATTTTCACGCCTATTTAAGTAAGATCGAACGAATCCACAATATCTTTTTCTGTTTATTTTTTAATAAAACAATATAAGCTGCTGCAACAAGTGTGATTTCGTCAGCCTTGTTGCCGGTTTGTGTAGCCCGTTTAAGAATCTGCATCAAGAGCCATACTATTGCAGACATATGGCAACACATTGCCCAGCCATTGATTGTTCGGCCATCAGTTGCAATAAAATATTTTTGAGATTGCCGTTTAAGAATCTGCATCAAGAGCCATACTATTGCAGACATATGGCAACACATTGCCCAGCCATTGTTCGGCCATCAGTTACAATAAAATATTTTTGAAATTAGTTGCCAATAGTGCAGTCACAAATTGCAGAAAAACATGGCCCGTTTAGAAGGGGACTAATATGCTACAATTTCAATAAATAAATAATTTAAAATAATAGAAATCTCATTTCCAGCCCAATAAAATATATTAACTATTTATTATGAGATTCTTACTGATACTAAGTAATATAATGACTAACAAACATCTTGACAATATTCTCTGGCTGCGCAAAAGTATTTTAGGTCTCTTTGATGGTAGTGCATGGCGTAACAGCTGATTCATAGCTTAATCACGGGCTCAAGGCTCACATTCATCAGAATGTTTAGTCCTTTCATTGATGCTCTGATTGTTCTATATCAGGGATGGCGAAACAGTGGCACGCGTGCCAGTGATGGCACGCAGCACAATTTTTTGAGCATGCCACCACGAAGTAGTTATTAGTAGTTAAATGCGCCCTTGCTATAACTTAGGCCTAGATTCGTTTTCTAGTGCCTAAGTTCTAGCAAGGGCTCATTTAACTACGGATAAAAACGATAACAAACGTATAGTTTTTAAGAAAGCATATTTTCGGAGGTGGACTATGCTATATAATCGAATATCATCATTCTTCAAAATCTGTTCAGTAATTTAGGCGTGAAAGCGTAGCAAACAAACAGCGAAACTTATTTGATGGCAAATCTAGTGCTTCATTTAACTTTTTTTTAGAATGATGGCACGTTGATGCACAAAGGTTCGCCAACTCTGCTAAATATACTGCACATGTCAGCAGTGCAATTCTGTAAGCGCACAACGTTGCGAGAACCTTGACAGAGATTTTCATTGGTCGGACTGGGTGACGTCACTGGAGATCAACCAATAACAATCTATATCAAGGTTGTGCTCATCATTGTGAACTTACAAAATTGCATTGCAGAACTGTCCAACGATTGTTCAAGATGTTTGTCCGCTCATTATCAGTCTCCTGGAATCAATATGTATGGGTAATATGAATAGTCTAATCCTAATTATTATTGTTGCATAACTGAACATGAATCCAAAGATGTATTATTTTCTACTTTAGTAACAATATTGAGTGAAGTAGTATTTCACCTATTTTCTTGAGATAGAGTTCTTGTTATACTTTGTCTAGGTGTCTTGATAGCTGGCTGTGGTTTGATAGAGTTATTAGTCTTTGGTATTGGCATGTCGAAAGAGCATACAGAATTTGCAGTAATAGAAGGAGTTAATCTCATTATGTCTTCCAATGTTCTTATGAAGGTATCACATGTTGCTGTAAGTAGACTTGAGGCATCATCAATTTTCTGAAAAATGTAACAAAATAACACATTACCGCTCAAAATATATAAAGATACAGGCTGCTACATAATAAAAAATTATACAGACAATATTAATTTTAATTCATATTTAAAAGGCTATGCTTTATGGTTACTAGTTACTATGATGACAAAATATGGATTGTATTTACCTGTATTTCAGGGCCACCTTCCGCATTAGCTGCACCTTTTATAGCATGGACTTGCTGCATCATTAGATCACAGTATAATCTTAACTCAGATTTTTTATGGCTTACAGAATTGGCATCTTCCAGGGCTACTACTGAAAAAGTAATTTATTAAATCATTAAAATCAGGACATATTTGTGTACTGTATTCCTGCAGTTGATAAAAAGTAGCACATGAATATCATCATCATTTCCACATTGACATATTTTCCTGATTGGCCAAAATAAACTCGGAGTTCAGGATCTGCCTTTTCCTCCTACATTTTGCACAATCATGGTAGTTAGACCATTGGCAAGTATATCACCTTCCATCATCAAGCCAGGACTTCTTGGACTCACCCCTTCTACTTGAACCCGCGCCATTGCCAGGCATTTGTTACCCTACTAACATAATTATGAATATATTGGCCACTAACTTATTGTCAGTTTTATAATATTATAAAATAGATGCAGCCTGCAGCTCTGCCCATGTGAATGTTGGTTATTGCAAGTTTCAGTCATATTTCCGGTTCTACTTAACTATATTTTGTTAAAGGTTGGTTAGGCCATTCCTGTGCTCTCAGTCAAAATTATGACTTAATTTACACAATATAATCTTACCATTCAGCTCTTTTGAGTCAACACAAGCTTTAGCACTTCCTAATGCAACAAGCCATTTCTGCCGCTCCTGTGGTGATGGTGCTCTTAAATACATGTGCTGCTGTCCAGGTATGACTATATCCAGTCTAGTGTTGTCTATGGTGTTCACTGAAAATCATCAAGACTATATGAAGATTTGGACAAGTGACTTGTGTTATTAAATACCAAGAAAGAGAGATGCTCTCAATTTTTATGAGTTCATCATTCATTTAATCACCAATAAGGGTAGTAGGTAGGTAAGTAGTCTGTAGATTACAGTTCACCATGGAATAAACAAATTGCATGTGCAATGTTATACATATCTAAATATTGCTGTTTTCATAAAATAAGAAGTCATTTATTCTAAAAACCTAGCCAAGCCTATAACTACTGAATAACATTATTATTATAATAATGATGTTCAACATGATTACAAATACAAATTGACATAATTGCAATAATTTGAAAGCATTAAATATAACACATATATTTTTATTACTTACTGTCAGCACTGGCCAAGCTTTTTCTATAAAGTACATGGGTATGTAATCAATAAGTTTTACTTTCACCCGACTAAACAATTATTAATTTATTAAGGCCAAGATAGTAGTCCACACTCACCATTTATTTGGCAAACTGATACTTTGACAGATCCTTTGCACCCCTGACTGACTTCTTCCTGTGATTTATAATAAGAAATTATTCCATTTTCTAAAACAAACCACCGGGTTTGCCAACCTGGAAAGGTTTCAATATGTTACAGTAACAAATTAGTCTATATAAACGAATTCTAAAATAACATTAAACTTATTACACAAGACAATACCATACCATTCCAATAGTTAGTCCACTTCCACAAAATACCTTCCATATTTAGAGATTCTTTAACTTTTCTAATTTGTTTTATTTATTTACTTTTTAAACAATAAAAAATTTCGTCTTGTTGGATTCAAAATGTCAAACATTAACGTCAAAAATGTTGACATTTGACTTGACAATTCACTTGACGCTTCCTTCACTCATCACTGTTGTTGCAGCACATTCTTTTTAATGCCGAAAGTATTATTTTATAAATTAAAAAATACGGCGGTAGGACATTACTGACAACACGGTATTCCCGTCCTAACTGAGTAATCTGACTGGGGAAGTACCTCCGCCCTACAGAATACCGCAGCCATAATTACCTCGTACTGTGTTCCCGGCGATGAGTAGCCCAGCCTGAGCCTGAGCTCACTGGAGAGTTTATGTATCAGTGGGAAAACTAAAGGCTCTGGCTTTGTCTTGCGCCACGCGCCAACGGCACAGACACTGTTTTACAAGGCCGGCACAAGTGTGACTCCCCTGGTGTTTCACACGTCGTCATAGGCCGCGGTACACTACACGGTAACCACTTTCCACCAGGTGGGCCTTGTGCTTGTCTGCCATCTAAAAAAATAATCGTTTAAGTAAGTAAGTAAGGTAAGTGTACCAACAATAGACACTTTAACCTCTAAAATACCAACCGGTGCCCGGGCACCGCGAGTGTTAGGTGAGAGTTTGTTGACGTGGGTAGACTGGTAGGACAAATCAAATTTCAATCTAAAAAATTAAACATATTAATTACAGCATGGTCGTTACATCTTTTTTTAACTGTTACAGCAACATTTAAACATTAACTTTTGCACATAAAATCTTTAAAATCTATCATACTTTTACTTTAAATAAAATTATTATGCACTTGGTCGAAAACACCAATAATAGACATCATCGTCCTAATAATAGACACCTATTTGTACCAATAATAGACACTTAAATTTCTCTCTACAAAATTGAATATGTGCATCAGAGAATGACCGTTACATATTTTTTTAACTCCCGACGACGTAACAATGTTGGGGTGTTACAAGTTTGACGTGTCTGTGTGTGTGTGCGTGTGAGTCTATGACGTCGTAGCTCCCTGAACGGATGAACCGCATTTGAATTTTTTTTTGTTTTAAACGTGAATTAGTCAGGAGGGACCTTAGGTGTGTTTGATAAAAAATTGGTCCAAGATGGCCGCCGCCAGAAAATTGCGGATTAGATTTCTTCTCATAACTACCTTAATATGGGTATCAAATGAAAGGGCTTGACTAGTAGATCAACATTTATAGAGTGAAAAATTGAAAAAAACCTTACATAATAATACCCCCAAAGAGTAAAAACATAAACCGTGTTGTTGTGATTCAATTGTTGTTAAGTCGGGGGATTCCTACCTAGTGAAGCACTTCGACATGGTATCGGACCGATCCAGGTGGGGTACAAGGGGGAGGGGGGGGGATGCTGGATATAATTTTGATTGAAGATGTCCTTCCTGATGAAATGATCAGGAAAGACCACGAAGGAGTGAGGTAAATCAATCAATTAGCCTATTGCGGTCCACTGCTGGACATAGGCCTCCACAATATGCACCATGTTTGCCGATCCTCTACCTTCCGCATCCAGTCTGTCCCAGCCACCTTTCGCAGGTCGTCATTCTACTTGGCTAGGGGGTGTCCCAACTTACGTTTTCCTTCTCGCGGTCTCCACTCTAGGACTCATCTGCTCCAACGGCCATCAGTCTTTCGGCAGATATAGCCAGCCGACTGCCACGTCAGCTTGCTTATTCTGCGAGCTATGTCGGTAACTTTGGTTCTATGTCGGACGACCTCGTTGCGAATTCTATCCTTCAAAGAGACTCTTAGCATAACTCGCTCCATAGCCCACTGCACGACTTTAAGGTCACGGACTAGCCTCACTTTCAGTAGACACGTTTTGGCACCGTAGGTCATAACAAGCAGGACGCACTGGTCGATAACCTTTGTTTTGAGGCATTGCGGCAGGTCCCCCCTGCCCGGAGAAGACCCGACGTAGTTTGCCAAATGCTGCCCACCCCAGTTGGATTCTTCTGGCTATTTCTTTCTTTGGCGAGTGAGGTAAAGAAGAAGGACAACGAGGAAGAGGTAGGAGTGGGAGAAGGGGTGGAAGAAATGGAAAAAGTGGGGGAAGGTGTTGGGAAAGTTTGGGGTCGGAGCGTGGGAATGCTTGGGAAGGAGTGAGGGAATTGGTGAGAGAGGGAGGGGGAAGCTTAGGGTGTATTTCGGTATGGTATAAGAGCTGAGGAAGAAAGTCATGGGAAGGAGTAAGGAAAGTAGGTGTGGGGAATGTAGGGAAAGGCGAAGCGTGGGGAAGGGCGAAATTGTGGGGTAAGGGGTGGGGGCGGAAGGAGATGGGTAGGTGCAGGAATGTGTGTAGGACAGGGTAAGGGAATGGGAGAGGGGAGGGTGGAAGGGGAAGAAAGGTGAGTAGATAGTCGAATAGAGAGTCAAGTGGTTTAATAGTGTCGACTCAGCGCTCAAAGCTTGACTCTCAGCGCTAAAATTTACGACACCACGCGATAAGCGACATCCACACGGTTAGAGCGGGCTAGCGCGGGCATTATTAGTAGTTACCAGTACATGTAATGAATTTCAATGTATATATCACATTTAGCGTAGGTATAACATCTTATTTTCATGAAATAAAGGCATTATTCCAAAGTGTCTAATAATGGGACTTTTAGGATTTTTTGTACCAATAATAGACATAGCTTAAAAATGTTACAAAACCTAACCAAAATACGCGGGCAATGGTCTAAGCATGTCAATAATTTCAATATTCTTAACGTCTATACTAAAATTAGTAATAATCATTAATAATAAACAAAAAAATCACACCTTTAAAAAAATTAGTACCCTTGAAAAAAAATCTTAAGAAATAACACGATCATGTTCACGGAGTTACATTATTTGCTGTCAACTGTCGTCTTTCTAAATTTACTTAGGACAGTGTTGCGAATTTTTGAATATGTCTTATACACACCATTAGGCGTCTTTTAAGTCAATAGTCTTATAAAACAAATGGTTACTTTTTTTAAAATACTGGGTTTTGTTCGAAAGTGTCTATCATTGGTACAGTGTCTATTATTGGTACACTTACCTTAAGTATGTATAATGACCCCAATTCTGACGTTACCATCTCTAAACTAAATTTCTCTAAAATTTTCTTATTTTAGATAAGCGATTGACATTTCTAACCGTATTCTGTTGTTATGTCAAACTAAAATTAGTGTTTGCTAAGCACAAGACAGCACTAAATTTGAATATGACGTCGCTAAAACGAGTGTTACAACTATTAAAAAATTAAGAATGAACGATAAAGATTTTCATAAAATCTGTAAAAACTTATCTCAATAAGTCTTTAGAATGCCGACAAATGATAATTAGTGCATATTATTGATCAAATAGTAAACAAACTGTGATATTTCTCAGTCTTAACCAAGCAAATACAGTTTTTCTCGGTCCACGTACCTGGCAAGTTCGCGGGGTCCGCTAGTTATTTATAAAATCCAAATCAATCGACGATTTATAGAGCTTTATAAAGGCTTTAAGCGTATATAGAACGACAATTGGCATTATTTTAGATGATGTCTAATTTTAGTTTGACATTTCTTATTTTAGTGCATATACGTACAACAGAATACCGTTTAACCAAAGATGACAGTTGTGTACTTTCTCTAATTTTAGTTGTGTCAAGCTAATTTTAAGTTAGTTGTGTGTTCTCAGAATACGAAATTACATTTTGACAGGACTAAACTGACATTTAGAGATTTTTAGCTTATTTTAGTTAGCTTGTGACAAGACAGAATTGGGGTCAATATATTGTATCCTCTAGAAATAAACGTTATTATACCACCGACAAAGCAAACTGTTGTCTATTGTTTGCAATATAATCTGTGGCAATTGGAATAAGGAAGAGCAATCCAATAAAATATATCGATTTTTGTAATATGATTAATAATCGAGAGTTAAATATCGATTTATTTCCTGATTTTTAAATTAAATTTTAAAGCATTTAGTATGCTAACTATTGAAATGAAATTGATTATGATAGGAAAAAGCCTCCTGGATACTCTTACAATTTTGTTATTACATAATATGAGTGGAGTAACCCTAGGGTATAGATATACTTGAAAGACCTGAAAGACCAGACCTTTTCTGGTTTTAATTAAGTTTGACTTATATATGATTTTACTTGGTTTTCCAACCAATCAAAGCTTTCGAAGCATGCGTCCAACCAAACTTACATCAAATACTGAAATGATTTTTTTTAACGAAAATTCGAGTACATTTTAAGAACCTCTTAAATTATGTAAATTGGTTCACCCTTGTTTTACCAAAAAACGTATGACAAAACATCATTTGACAAGCAGCTTCGCTCCGCTCTGCTCCCGCATTAGCCTTCTAACCTAATCTATCCAAGTCGGAATGAGCAGCTTTCTCAATAATCTATCACTAACTGTCTGTTTTTCAACGAACATGTTTTTAAAATAAGCAATTTGTAAAATGATGTTTTAAATAATGAATTGTTTCCAAATAAATATTTTGTCTAATGAGTAGTTTGTCAAGTGATACATTTATCAAGTATAATTTTGTCAAACGTTGTTTGTCAAATGAAAATTTGTCATTCGTTTTTTGTCAAATGATAGGACACCATGTAAATCGTTTCTTTTTTTCAGAAAGCGCATTGATTGCATCATAATAATATATCGATACTTGTTACCTATTTGTCGCGAAGTTCCTTCACGATTAAACCTCCTTGTTAGCTTACTGGCCGTCGATTTATGATTCATGTCAAATTCAAATATTGTTTCTTTTCTCATGTCTATGACAATCAAATTCAGTCTTGTGTCAGCATAAATTTTTATGGAAAGAATTATGAATATGGAAATATGATGTTATAGATTTACAGAGCTGTAACGGATACAGCACGGCTATGAAAACAGCTAAGTACCCTAGAGTAATTTTCCACCTTTGTTGTGACTAATTGAGCAAAGATTTAGTTAATGATGGATATCGGTGATGCCTTGCGAGGCGTGTTCACCTGGCAGTATACGGGGCGCCCAAGAACTATATCCTTCTCGATGCCAATTTGTGTATGTCAATGATCTGACTAAGATATAAGGGTAGTTAGCTGATTCCATACATTTGGAATCAACGGTTACTTTCTCATTCCAGATGCGTGATTCAATCCTCATCCCTAAGCGAAGCAGAGGAACATTGCATGTCAGATACGTCCGTAAAGATCAACATCACTTTCGCCAGTTGCACTGCCAGGCCCTCGAAAGAGACACAGTGCCCCTCGCGACATGGTGGAGATGCTGATTCTTAACTCTGGTTTAAGAAACGAAATCAAAATATATCAGTTATTTATTTTCAAAATTGTCTGACATGTTTTGCTGCCTCAATAATATAATTTTTCGGTAAAATTTTGCAAATAGTTCGGTTCAATTTAAATTGTTTAACCATTACTCTGCCACTACCACTTGAGAGTTGATTATAGTAAATTATTTAATGATGACCTTTATTGAGTTGATTGATTGGAGACCTATGTTAGCGACATATTATGGATACAATGTGTGTACAGTCTGGTACATGGGTGTGCAGTGCAGCGCGGTACAGTGGTACGCGGCATAGTACAATGGTACATTTGTATGGAGTTTGAGATGATTGCTAACATAGTGTCGGATAAATCTCTGTTGAGAATAAAATGAAGTGGAAATTGACACTGTGTTGTTATACTAGAATTGACTCTGTGGTGAAGTGGATTTTCTAAACAGTTGGTAGGTTTAGTGAAATAGTACAATAACGAGAACTTCTTTTCATCCCGCCGCGAGTGTCGCGACCTTTCGTCACGAGGTGTAAACGCCGCAGCTAACTTAAAAAATTAATTGCTATAATTTTCAATTTTATTTCGCGTGGGGAATGTCGCGAAGTTCCTTCACGATTAAACCTCCTTGTTAGCTTACTGGCCGTCGATTTATGATTCATGTCAAATTCAAATATTGTTTCTTTTCTCATGTCTATGACAATCAAATTCAGTCTTGTGTCAGCATAAATTTTTATGGAAAGAATTATGAATATGGAAATATGATGTTATAGATTTACAGAGCTGTAACGGATACAGCACGGCTATGAAAACAGCTAAGTACCCTAGAGTAATTTTCCACCTTTGTTGTGACTAATTGAGCAAAGATTTAGTTAATGATGGATATCGGTGATGCCTTGCGAGGCGTGTTCACCTGGCAGTATACGGGGCGCCCAAGAACTATATCCTTCTCGATGCCAATTTGTGTATGTCAATGATCTGACTAAGATATAAGGGTAGTTAGCTGATTCCATACATTTGGAATCAACGGTTACTTTCTCATTCCAGATGCGTGATTCAATCCTCATCCCTAAGCGAAGCAGAGGAACATTGCATGTCAGATACGTCCGTAAAGATCAACATCACTTTCGCCAGTTGCACTGCCAGGCCCTCGAAAGAGACACAGTGCCCCTCGCGACACTATTCTCATCACTACAAAATGTAGTTGTCAGTAATGTCAGTTGTCAATAATTTGTCAAACTCAAACCTATCAAACTGCTATCAAACAATGAGATGGTGAGGGGTGTGGTAAAATTATAAAATCCGTTGATACATAATATTTATCACCAACAATAATTTTTATTTGACTAGTTGTCTAAAATTTTAACTGAATACCATGGATAAACATGTCATTTTGGGTATACTACTTATTTGTATCTCGATCTCTACAGGTAAATTGCAGCAGAATAGATAGATCTGAGTGTTTTATGTTATAAGTAAGTAATTAATAAATTGTTTTACAGTTTTTGGACTTGAATGTTATGTGTGCGAAAACCAAGAAGATAACAATGAGAAATGCGTGAAAACGATCAAGAACTGTGAATATAATCAAGATGTTTGTTTGACTGAAATAAAATGGGGAAGCACGCCGTATTGGTCTCAGGGAGCTAAGAAACAATATTATATATCTAAACGTTGTTCAAATAAGACAGAATGTGCTACAACTAGACGCCGGAATATGCCGCTTTGTACCCATATTTGGTACCAGGATTGGGTCTGTTCAGATTGTTGTCTTGGGGACCGTTGTAACTATTATGTTATTGTAAGTATTCAATTGTTGATGTTTTTTTTTCTCTATATCAATTCATTATTCTACTATTAGATTCCATCAAAAGGTTTAGATATGCAAATAAGAAGTATCCACACAAAATTTACTACATTACTACAAATTGAACTAAGAATAGGACTACACTGTTATTAATTTTGGTGCTGTCTCAACTTTGACCTTTGTTTTATCTTATCTAAGAGGGACAAGTAACAATTTTTTTTTTGTGAAGATATTAATATGATTCATCATTAGCGTTAAAAGCAAGTTTATTGGGTAACGAAGACTTTTTAATAAGTACAATTTTTTACATTAAATGAAGAACATAAAGAATGTGAGTACAATGGGAGATTGTACTACATGGGTGATCTGAAGCTAATGGAATTTTAATAATTAAATACATTAAATAGGTAGAGAAGAAAACCTTTTCAAAATATACACATCTGGAAAAGGTTTTCTTTCAAGAAAGGCTTCATGACAATATAGAAAGCTTGTGAAGAGTGAAGGATAGAAGCAGATGGCGTGCTGTTGTCTCTGCCTACCCACCAGGAGGGAAAGGTGTGAGGTTATGTATATATAAATGATAATGTAGCTTTCTAATGGAAAAAGAAGTTTGGAAATCGGTCCAGTAGTTTATGCAAGTCTTTCCTCTTTATAATATTAGTGTACACATTAAACTCATAAGTTTATTGTCCTACCTACTAGCTGTAAGTTTTCCTAAAATGTAATGTATATTAAAAAATCTTTCTCTCTTCATTTCAGAGCGCAAGTGGAACTCTAAAACCAATATTATTCACACTGTCTGGACTGCTACTGCTAAGATTTCTTATATTATAAAATTAACATGTCAAGAAAAACTATTGCATTTTATATGATTGGTAAAACTAGGCTCTTTTTTAAAATATTAGGTGGATTAAACTTTAAAATCTCAAACATTCAATACTAAATGAGAAGTGGAAAATGTAAGGAATTTTATGCTTACCAAAATAGTTCCCATACATTTATTTTTTCTAACTAAATACACTGTTTATTTTTTAATTTATATAGAGCAACTTAACTGTTAGTTAATTTGGTTTTGCAATGGCTGAATTTCAAAAGCAATAAGTTAGAAAATTATTTTTGTCTTTAATCAGGATATTATTATATTGGACTTAAACCATTTTGGAATTAAGAGGCATATCAATATTACAGGAGCAATTAGAATTGATGTGTTCATTGGGTAAATTATAATAAGTGCCGTAAAGATGTGCAACATGATTCACAACTCCACTAGCTGACATTTACTTATATTGCACTGTAGAAAATTATAACTAATGAACTCACTGTTTTGTATGACATAATTGGTTGTAATAAGAGTGTTTGGGAGGTTAGTTTTCATACTAATGAGGTTTAATTGAATTGCTCTACTATTAAAGCTTAAAGTACTAGATGTAAGTATATCATACTATATTTTTAGGAAGTATAGAATCTCTGTCCTCTTATACATACAATACATAACTGTAATTCTAAAAAAATACTATGAAAGATTACTAAATTTATAAAGAAGTGCCCAACCTTTTTTGCAACAGAATCCAGTGTTTAAATTGCCTATTTAATGACTGATTTTATTTATTTTTTCAGTTTATTGTTATAAAACTATTATTTTATCAACAAATTATGTGATCTAACAATTAATTCATACCTAGTAATAGATTTTTATTTTTTAATTAATTTAAGCATGTTATGTGTATCTGTTAATTGACTTTACATGACCATCATCCACCAAGCATTTTCCCAACCTATTTAGGGCCACTTTTCTTCCTACAAAATTTTGATATTTGCGGTGAAACAACTGCCATCCGTCCTCAATCCACTGGCAATATCGAAGTTCTGTAGTTAGACTGAGTAGTGGGACTTTATTGCTCCCAATATTTACCTATAAAGGATATTGCAGACAGATGTTTGAATGACTTTGTTTTACTTTACTAAAATTATTGTGAGTGTAGTAATTTTATACATGAAATCACCACTTACTAGAAGTCTAAACTTCTATACTTATACGCCCCAATACTTTAGTTGTAATATAAAATTGATATTTGATACAGAAATCTCAAATCGTAATGTATAATCTCAAATTATAACTTTCAACGAAAACTGTGCAGCACATGCCACTAAAAAATCTGCAATTAGCCAAATTGTAATGATACAGTTGAAACCTGAAAGACGCTATGCTATTTAAATAATTGTAAAAAGATGTTGATAAAAGCTGTTATAGTATAGCCTTCATAGGCCCTCACATTCATTGTCCAATATTCACATAAAATTTTATAGTTTCTTTTATTTTAGAGGTAATTCCAAGTATAAATAATAAGTATAAAATTATGTGCTTTACTTAATCCGTCCAATCTAGTTATACCTCGGGACACGTATCTTGGACCAAAATCGCGAGATAAACGAGACCTTGGCGCGCGCGGATTGATATGTAATATTAATAATCTTTGCTGGGTGAATTTGAGTTCGTCCACCGCCGTAGCACGGGTGCTGTCTTCAAAAAACACCCAAGAAACGTCGTATCATCTGCATACATTTTAGGTCCAAGATATTTGTGTCTAGATTTTTACTTTTTGTACAATATTAATTTGCGTTTTTTATATAACGTGACTGATAATACTGTAATTTGTAGGTAGAATGACTGTAATATTTTTTTATTACAGTATTTTTTAAATAAATATTTGTGTAAAAAATAGATGTTTTGATCAACACTGCTCTTAAGAAATGCCTTCAAAATTTCATTCACTCTAGGAATTACTTTCCGCATACGCTCATAGCTCTCCCTGGCTCCTAATACATTGCCAGGCCAGGCCCTCTCGCCTCTATTTGTTATTGGCATAGCCTCTCTCTCATATTTTAATAGGTACATTTCAAGTGGCTATGTTGTATTTCGTTCGGTATGCAGACCAAAGGTATGTTTTCTTTTCATCATCACTTTAGTGTCTGATTGCATACGAAGCCTTTACCTCGGAACCGCGTACTCATTTTATCTTGGCTCATACGGCTTTTGTGGGAGCGACTGGCGTTTAATCCCCCAACTTCGAGCCTGCGCCCAAACCTTGACCGTCAATCAGCAATTATACCGACTTACAACAGCTTTAGCGTGGCAATATTATACGCATTAGTCCTGTCCTGAGTACCTAGATACTGACCGAATAGACATGTATTTTTTCCCAAACGTTAATTGTTCATCGGTCTATTCAGTCATTGGTCGGCGCCACCCGCTCTGAACTATGCAAACAAAACCATCCGATTTGCATTATGTACTTTAAGGACATGGAAATAACAAGGACGCACACAGACGCACACAAACGAACACGGACGCATACCGCCGCACACGGGTACAACCAGGCACTACTTGAACAACCAATGAAGGTATGAGATACCTACCGAACTAATAGAACTACTGAACTAATGGAGCTTGAATAGAACTACCGAACTAATAGGACTTAGTTACGTACGGTAAGTGTATTAAATGTACTTTTATTTACATTCCCCTAGGTGCATCAATCCGAGTGCTTTAAGTATAGGTACTACAGGGGTGTTCCGTATACAAAACGGCCTGCACAAGCAAAACTGTAATGAAGTTTGTGCGGGAGTCGTGTCTCGTGTGCGAGCCCGCGTGCGTGCGTGCCCGTAATATAGCAGCGAACGAGCTCTCGCCTCCAAATCCCATGATGAGGTTCCAACAAGGACACTCGCCGCCTCGATCACGTCACGCGCTATGGAGCGCGCAGCAACCGCGCATTGTTGACCTTCAGTCAGGGTCTCCGCCCAGATCAGGCACCCATATAGGGCCACGGACCACACGATCATCCCGTAGAGTCTTCTGCAGGAATCATCCGACCCCCTCATGTTGGCTAGAGCCGCAGCTGTGCCATTCAATTTGGGAACCAGACTTCGGCGATGCTCGCCAAAGGCAATCGGACGTCGGGCTCAAATATTTTATTTGGAGCTTGATTCTGATAGGTAGGAGTCTCGCCCACTATGAGTCTGGAATCTGGATCCCTCGGGTGACACGCTCCGAGGCCCATGGAAGAACAGGGTCTCAGTTTTAAACAACTCCAGCACAAGATGTTGAACACGTTGACGGTGTCCAGGGATCCCACCAACATCACCTCGTCGCTGGCAACCGCATCTTTCGCCAGAGCTCTCAGGCGCATGTTGGCACCTCGTCGAGCACAATGGGCCGGCGAGCCTTCCGGACGCCACTTTTTTCGTATCAGGACCAGTTTCCCCCGTATTCCACAATTTCGGAAACTGGCCCCGCCCGAAACATGCGCTGAGAAGCCCTAAAGTCGGACTTCGAGAGCATCTTTGACTGGAACAAGGACCCAATCGGCTCGGCCTAGAATGTCGTTGTGCTGACTCCCAGGGCAGTGTTCTTGGCTCTGAGCCTTCGTACTTACCATTCTAGTTTTAACCCAAGTGACCTTAGGTGACCGCGGCGGAGTCATCATGTTAATTGCGCTGGAACGTCATGTTCACGCCTGCGCTGCTCTAGCTGGAGACGGGGGCGTAGCTTGCCTCTTACCTGTACCTAATCTGTAAAGTATCTTCTGGCGAGGACCTAGTGGGGGGCTATACCTAGCTGTGCAGGGCCACGGCCCACCCTAGGAAGAAAACACACCCTAGCTACGCCCAAACGGCATGAATAGGAATAGGTATGGCATTGATCTGGTCTTGCTTCGGAGAGTAGGTACGTTGAACTGTAAGTCATGATTGTCTTATGAACATCTATGACAGTGGTTTGGGTTATTTGAAGTCCTAAAAAGTTCAACAACAATACTTCGGTATCGCTAATGGGTTGTGGAGGTCAGATGGCAGTCCCTTCACGGAAAATATCGAAGATCAGCCAAACCCGCAGTTAGATTGGAAGAAGCGGACCCCAGACTCTGAGACTCTGAGGTTATGTGAAAGCGACTGGGATTAACTCTAGGCTAAAGAAGAAAAATACAAGACCATTTAGTTATGGTGGCGTCACCTAGTTGGACAGGTTAAACTACCTACTCGATTTAAAATTTTTATATGTCTATCACATAGACTTAGATACTGTCTATCATGAACCTCGATTTATTCCTTGCGATTAAGGGTGGCCGAACATGTACGGTTTCCGGAGACGGTTTCCGTCCACGGTTTCCTGATTTGGAATTCCGTGTGCCGAGCGCACACGTCCGGTTTTTTGCATTAGGTTTTTTTATTATTACTTCGAAGCGAGCAGTGTTGCCAGTGCCAAATTGTCAAATGTAACACAAGCTGGCTTAAAAGTTGCATTTTCGGGGGAAAAGTTACGTATTCTTGTTTTTTTATATAGTGTTTCTTGTTTTTTTACAAATCCTCTCGGTTTATCTCGGGTATCCGCCCAATTTAGGAGCCGGCCTTCCGAGATGCTCCTTGAAATCCCACTGGCCATTGAGTACGAGCCCCAGCTATTTCATCTGGGACTTAATGCAGCTGAGAGCGTCTACCACTATGGGGCTGGGTCGTAAGAGAGTCAAAAGTTACGCAAAATGTAACAAAAGTTACAATACAATCTGGCAACCCCGGAAGCGAGACACAATCAGTGTTGCCAATTACTGATGATCTGAATTCCCCACAAACCCAACAGAAAGGCCCCAATATTAGACATTGATAACTACATTACTTCTCTTGAAGTTTCCCGCTATATTCACCACTTGCGATGTTTATTGCGGCTCGTGTACATATATTGCCAATAAAGAGTTAAATAGTACCTTAATGTCGGATATTTTGCTTTAATAATTTATCAATATGTATAATACTTGCCACTTATTACTTCTGAGTTTAGGTCTAGTGTGAATGTCTAAATGCCCCACATAAGCACAATCCCCACAAATTCCCTAATCGGCTTGAAAGTCCCCACTCTCTTGGGAATTGACAACGCTGGACACAATTTAAGCGCGATTCCGGATGGAAATTTCCTGACGTGTGCGGCGATTAGTACAAAATGTATGCGAGTGCTGCGTTCGGTATGACGTCATTAGGTTTTTTCCATTCTGAACCGAACGTCAGGTTTTTTCCGTTCTGCAAAAAGTAAGGACGTGTGCGGCTAGTAGAACATTTTGTATGAAAATGGAGCATGCGGTTTTTTGAATCTGACTTTTTGATCAGGAAACCGTGGACGGAAACCGTACGTTTGCGCGGAGCCTTAGGGTGGCCGCACATGTACGGTTTCCGGAGATGGTTTCCGTCCACGGTTTCCTGATTTGGAATTCCGTGTGCCGAGCGCACACGTTCGGTTTTTTGCATTAGGTTTTTTTATTATTAGTTCGAAGCGAGCAGTGTTGCCAGTGCCAAATTGTCAAATGTAACACAAGCTGGCTTAAAAGTTGCATTTTCGGGGGAAAAGTTACGTATTCTTGTTTTTTTATATAGTAGAGACAAATCCTCTCGGTTTATCTCGGGTATCCACCCACATTGGGCACCCATACAGGACCATGGACCGCACGATTCCTACGTAGAAAATGTGAAAGAAGTTACGCAAAATGTAACAAAAGTTACAATACAATCTGGCAACCCCGGAAGCGAGACACAATCAGTGTTGCCAATTACTGATGATCTGAATTCCCCACAAACCCAACAGAAAGGCCCCAATATTAGACATTGATAACTATATTACTTCTCTTGAAGTTTCCCGCTATATTCACCACTTGCGATGTTTATTGCGGCTCGTGTACATATATTGCCAATAAAGAGTTAAATAGTACCTTAATGTCGGATATTTTGCTTTAATAATTTATCAATATGTATAATACTTGCCACTTATTACTTCTGAGTTTAGGTCTAGTGTGAATGTCTAAATGCCCCACATAAGCACAATCCCCACAAATTCCCTAATCGGCTTGAAAGTCCCCACTCTCTTGGGAATTGACAACGCTGGACACAATTTAAGCGCGATTCCGGATGGAAATTTCCTGACGTGTGCGGCGATTAGTACAAAATGTATGCGAGTGCTGCGTTCGGTATGACGTCATTAGGTTTTTTCCATTCTGAACCGAACGTCAGGTTTTTTCCGTTCTGCAAAAAGTAAGGACGTGTGCGGCTAGTAGAACATTTTGTATGAAAATGGAGCATTCGGTTTTTTGAATCTGACTTTTTGATCAGGAAACCGTGGACGGAAACCGTACGTTTGCGCGGAGCCTTAGGGTGGCCGCACATGTACGGTTTCCGGAGATGGTTTCCGTCCACGGTTTCCTGATTTGGAATTCCGTGTGCCGAGCGCACACGTTCGGTTTTTTGCATTAGGTTTTTTTATTATTAGTTCGAAGCGAGCAGTGTTGCCAGTGCCAAATTGTCAAATGTAACACAAGCTGGCTTAAAAGTTGCATTTTCGGGGGAAAAGTTACGTATTCTTGTTTTTTTATATAGTAGAGACAAATCCTCTCGGTTTATCTCGGGTATCCACCCACATTGGGCACCCATACAGGACCATGGACCGCACGATTCCTACGTAGAAAATGTGAAAGAAGTTACGCAAAATGTAACAAAAGTTACAATACAATCTGGCAACCCCGGAAGCGAGACACAATCAGTGTTGCCAATTACTGATGATCTGAATTCCCCACAAACCCAACAGAAAGGCCCCAATATTAGACATTGATAACTATATTACTTCTCTTGAAGTTTCCCGCTATATTCACCACTTGCGATGTTTATTGCGGCTCGTGTACATATATTGCCAATAAAGAGTTAAATAGTACCTTAATGTCGGATATTTTGCTTTAATAATTTATCAATATGTATAATACTTGCCACTTATTACTTCTGTGTTTAGGTCTAGTGTGAATGTCTAAATGCCCCACATAAACACATCCCCACAAATTCGCTAATCGGCTTGAAAGTCCCCACTCTCTTGGGAATTGACAACGCTGGACACAATTTAAGCGCAATTCCAGATGGAAATTTCCTGACGTGTGCGGCGATTAATACAAAATGTATGCGAGTGCTGCGTTCGGTATGACGTCATTAGGTTTTTTCCGTTCTGAACCGAACGTCAGGTTTTTTCCGTTCTGCAAAAAGTAAGGATGTGTGCGCCTAGTAGAACATTTTGTATGAAAATGGAGCATTCGGTTTTTTGAATCTGCATGCACGGTTTCCTGATCAAAAAGTCAGATTCAAAAAACCGAATGCTCCATCACGTCCTTACTTTTTGCAGAACGGAAAAAACCCGACGTTCGGTTCAGAACGGAAAAAACCTAATGACGTCATACCGAACGCAGCACTTTCATACATTTTGTACTAATCGCCGCACACGTCAGGAAATTTCCATCCGGAATCGCGCTTAAATTGTGTCCAGCGTTGTCAATGAGTAGTTTTCCAGTAGGTATTTAAAGGGTTCCTAAAGACGCGCTAGATGGCGCAGCCGGCACTTTTGGTAAGAAGAGTGTGGTGTCACATCTAGTGTAATTTATGGAAAAAATGTTCTTCGGTTTTGTAATGATTTACTTTACTTAAATATTCTGTCATTTTTTCTGATACAATGAAAATACCACAAACAAACCACAGAGTACCATATAAAAACCAGTATAAATAGTAGTAGTAGTTAAAATTACCAAAAGCTATGCTAGCGCCATCTCCTGATGACTTAAAAACCAACTGATTATTATACCTACAGGAAAACTGCTCATTCCCAAGAGAGTGGGGACTTTCAAGCCGATTAGGGAATTTGTGGGCATTGTGCTTATGTGGGGCATTTAGACATTCACACTAGACCTAAACTCAGAAGTAATAAGTGGCAAGTGTTATACATATTGATAAATTATTAAAGAAAAATATCCGACATTAAGGTACTATTTAACTCTTTATTGGCAATATATGTATACGAGCCGCAATAAACATCGCAAGTGGTGAATATAGCGCGAAACTTCAAGAGAAGTAATATAGTTATCAATGTCTAATATTGAAGACTTTCTGTTGGGTTTGTGGGGAATTCAGATCATCAGTAATTGGCAACACTGATTGTGTCTCGCTTCCGGGGTTGCCAGATTGTATTGTAACTTTTGTTACATTTTGCGTAACTTCTTTCACATTTTCTACGTAGGAATCGTGCGGTCCATGGTCCTGTATGGGTGCCCAATGTGGGTGGATACCCGAGATAAACCGAGAGGATTTGTCTCTACTATATAAAAAAACAAGAATACGTAACTTTTCCCCCGAAAATGCAACTTTTAAGCTAGCTTGTGTTACATTTGACAATCTGGCACTGGTAACACTGCTTGCTTCGAACTAATGAGCAGTTTTCCAGTAGGTATTTATAGGGTTCCCAAAGACGCGCTAGATGGCGCAGCCGGCACTTTTGGTAAGAAGAGTGTGGTGTTACATCTAGTGTTCCCTAAGAATTAAGCTTTTTATTATATTTTATCTATTATTGACCCCAATTCTGTCTTGTCACAAGCTAACTAAAATAAGCTAAAAATCTCTAAATGTCAGTTTAGTCCTGTCAAAATGTAATTTCGTATTCTGAGAACACACAACTAACTTAAAATTAGCTTGACACAACTAAAATTAGAGAAAGTACACAACTGTCATCTTTGGTTAAACGGTATTCTGTTGTACGTATATGCACTAAAATAAGAAATGTCAAACTAAAATTAGACATCATCTAAAATAATGCCAATTGTCGTTCTATATACGCTTAAAGCCTTTATAAAGCTCTATAAATCGTCGATTGATTTGGATTTTATAAATAACTAGCGGACCCCGCGAACTTGCCAGGTACGTGGACCGAGAAAAACTGTATTTGCTTGGTTAAGACTGAGAAATATCACAGTTTGTTTACTATTTGATCAATAATATGCACTAATTATCATTTGTCGGCATTCTAAAGACTTATTGAGATAAGTTTTTACAGATTTTATGAAAATCTTTATCGTTCATTCTTAATTTTTTAATAGTTGTAACACTCGTTTTAGCGACGTCATATTCAAATTTAGTGCTGTCTTGTGCTTAGCAAACACTAATTTTAGTTTGACATAACAACAGAATACGGTTAGAAATGTCAATCGCTTATCTAAAATAAGAAAATTTTAGAGAAATTTAGTTTAGAGATGGTAACGTCAGAATTGGGGTCATTATATGGGTAAATTAAATTAAACTTTAGCTACATCGCAAATTCATGAAAAAATACTACAAACAAACCACAGAGTACATTAAAATTACCAAAAGCTATGCTAGCGCCATCTCCTGATGACTTAAAAACCAACTGATTATTATACCTACTGGAAAACTGCTCATAATAAAAAAACCTAATGCAAAAAACCGAACGTGTGCGCTCGGCACACGGAATTCCAAATCAGGAAACCGTGGACGGAAACCGTGGACGGAAACCGTCTCCGGAAACCGTACATGTGCGGCCACCCTTAGGGTGGCCGCACATGTACGGTACCACTATGGGGCTGGGTCGTAAGAGAGTCAAAAGTTACGCAAAATGTAACAAAAGTTACAATACAATCTGGCAACCCCGGAAGCGAGACACAATCAGTGTTGCCAATTACTGATGATCTGAATTCCCCACAAACCCAACAGAAAGGCCCCAATATTAGACATTGATAACTACATTACTTCTCTTGAAGTTTCCCGCTATATTCACCACTTGCGATGTTTATTGCGGCTCGTGTACATATATTGCCAATAAAGAGTTAAATAGTACCTTAATGTCGGATATTTTGCTTTAATAATTTATCAATATGTATAATACTTGCCACTTATTACTTCTGAGTTTAGGTCTAGTGTGAATGTCTAAATGCCCCACATAAGCACAATCCCCACAAATTCCCTAATCGGCTTGAAAGTCCCCACTCTCTTGGGAATTGACAACGCTGGACACAATTTAAGCGCGATTCCGGATGGAAATTTCCTGACGTGTGCGGCGATTAGTACAAAATGTATGCGAGTGCTGCGTTCGGTATGACGTCATTAGGTTTTTTCCATTCTGAACCGAACGTCAGGTTTTTTCCGTTCTTCAAAAAGTAAGGACGTGTGCGGCTAGTAGAACATTTTGTATGAAAATGGAGCATTCGGTTTTTTGAATCTGACTTTTTGATCAGAAAACCGTGGACGGAAACCGTACGTTTGCGCGGAGCCTTAAGTATTCAGATCTTCTCTAAGATTCAAATTCATGGTTACCATGGATTCCCTTAATTTAAGTCTATGGTTCTCTTGTAAATAGACAATCATTATTTATTATCTGTTTACGGAATGAACTAATCGTAGGGATGTACACTGCAGTACAATAATATAAAAGTTTTGTAAATCTCTAATGTGCTGCTAATAAATAGAACTAGCTTTTGCTTGCCCGATGCTCCTCCTGCGTGGATGTCGGTTATCACGACCAAACATAGCCTATGTCCTTTCTCAAGGTCTAAACTACCCCTATACCAAATTTCATCAAAATCGGTTCAGTGGTTTAGGCGTGAAAGCGTAACAGACAGACAGAGTTACTTTCATATTAATAATATTAGTATGGATTAAAAAATTGTAAGTAACTTTATGTAAATATTTTAATGTTTAATATGAGCATCATTCTGTAAAACAAATGTAATTCTGTAAAAAAAAAAATATTTTGATTAATCATAATAAGGTAACTGTACCAATGCTCGACACTGTACCAATGCTAGACACTTTCGAACAAAACCCAGTATTTTGAGAAAATTATCCATTTGTTTTATAAGACTATTGACTTAAAAGATGCCTAATGGTATCTATAAGATATGTTCAAATATTCGCAACACCATCCGAAGTAAATTTAGAAAGACTGTTGACAGCAAATAATGTGACTCCGTGAACACGGTCGTGTTATTTCTTAAGATTTTTGCCAAGGGTACTGATTTTTATAGGTGTGATTTTTTTGTTTATAAGTTATGATTATTACTAATTTTAGTATAAACGTTATAAATATTGAAGTTATTGACATACTTGGACCATTGGGACAATGATGTCTAGCATTGGTGTTTTCGACCAAGTGCATAATAATTTAATTTAAAGTAAAAGTATGATAGATTTTAAAGATTTTATGGGCAAAAGTTAATGTCTAATTGTTGCTGTAACAGTTAAAAAAGAATGTAACGACCATGCTGTAATTAACTTGTTAAATTTTTTAGATTGAAATTTTATTTTTCCTTAAAGTGTCGAGCATTGGTACAGTTACCTTAATATTTGAAACATTTATTGACGATTTAATTGCTATTTGCGCCGTCATTTAAGAATCGGCACTAGAAAATAAAAAGTTATAAGTACTTACCTAATATTATATTAATTATTATTTAAGTAATTGGCTCTTTAATTTTTATTACAATTTTTATTTTCAATAAAAATTGTAAAATTATAAAAAATCATTTATCGATGTTTTTTTATAATTTGTTTGTCACATCCCTAGCCACCCGTCGTGCTGCCTCTAGCCAACTGCCAACTGCCAAGTGCCAACCCGAATTAGCCAGCGGTAGCGGCAGAAATTTATTCTTTATCGTAAGGAGTGAAATTCTTATTCTTTTAGAATGCATTGGAATACATTCAATATATTTCATTACAAACCGCTGGCTTGCATTCTTGTCTTGGTAAGTGTTAAATCTTCGTATATGTCTTGACTTTTTTTACAAGAAGTCTACTAACTAATAGATTGTTGATTTTTATGGTCTATTATGAATAAGTAATTGCTGTATAATGTAAAGGATTGTTATGTTTCAGATATGCCACAGTTTTTACAACCCTACTGATAGCGGTGCTGTGAAAATTACTCAAAGTAATTTGGATATGGTGCTAGGTAAAGATTTTTAATCTACTATATCTTCTAGGAATGCTTTTACTCTATTTACAAAGAAAATTACGTGCTCTTCTCTTCTTCTTGGAACCCATCCTCACGTAATTGAATTCTACTGTCGAGGGTTTATAAATAAATTAAGCCTGGCAGCATGTGAGCCCTAATACCACAGAATGCCTCATGGGTATTTTTCCTGTCCTCACCATTTGTTTCAAAACAAATATTATTATTTAACGTTACGAATATTTAATTGGCTTCCTTCATATTTTTACTATAGTTGTAGGGAAAATTAGCCACATCATCAGAGTTATGTAAAAACAGATAGGTACACAAATTCCTATTGCTTTCACTACTTATATGTTTGCTTAAGTAAATAGTAGTAACATCTGATATTGAGTATTATCTTTATTTGTTTATATTTTGATTGAAGGCCCAGGGTTAGTGCCTCTCTTATTATTTTCTCCAGTTAGGAATCTCCATATGCATCCTCAACAAATAATCAAAGTTTCAATGCAATTAAATGTAAGGGATAAAACAATATAATTCACAAAACCAACATTACCTTATAGGTACAAAAACACATCTTTGATACTCATTGTAAAATCTTAATTATTAAAATTACTCCCAGTATGTATCTTTAATGTTTACCTTAATTTATTTATCTCATTTCTTTTTATTCTGTCACACATAGCTGGGTAAAAAATTTGCATATTACCATTTATGTAATAAAGATCATACTTTTTATTGCAACTAGTGCAGATTAATATTTATTATACAATATTGTTATTTAAGTCAATTTATATTTGGTTTCAGCGTCCAATGAAGTAGTATTTTTGAATTTTTATGCGGATTGGTGTAAGTTCAGTAATATGCTTATGCCTATATTTGAAGACGCTGCTGATGAAGTGACTAAAGCAGGCTATGATACCGGGAAGGTAGTAATGGGAAAGGTAGACTGTGATCAAGAAGCTTCTGTAGCCACTAGGTTCGGTATAAATAAATATCCAACTCTTAAGATGTTTAGAAATGGAATACCATCTAAGAAAGAATACAGAGGTAAGTGATCTTAATACTAATGATTTAGTGATAGTATTAGCTATCAGTATGAGAAATCACTCCTGAAAATAGTAATTTAGCTTCATTGGAGGGGTTAAATAGTACTACTTATATTATACCTATGTTACCGGTAGTGTTATAAAAGTACTCGTTTGAATTTGAAATGAGAAATTGTATTGTACTGAATGATTATTGATATGTTAACTTTTAAAGCTGCTTAAGAAACACATTCTATATAGTTAATTCTAATTATGGACAATATTGTAAAAAATGAAATAGATATCAAACAAAACAAACTGGCTTATAATTGATATTTTATTATCATCAAGAGTTGTACTGCTCTAGTAGAAACACATTTATTGCAGAAAACCTGATTCAATGTCTGTGTGTATAAATGGCCTGTGTTGGTATGCTATTGCTGCATTCATGCCACAAAGGACGTTTTTTTGTATATTATTGTGTATGTATGTCTGTGGCATACACATGTACAATAAATATACAAAAAATACAGCTGTTATAACAGCAAAAAAAACACATTCTACAAGCTTGATAGGAAGAATGCAATTTATAGCAACAGAATTGATTAGTGAGCCAATCAATTTCACTACTACACATAGATATTAACAAATCACTACTGTTTCATTGTTTCATAATGAATAGACATGTTATTTGAAATTATACTGTTTTTTTTATGAAGATCAGTATAGCACCTACTCCTCAGTGCCAACAATATGCAACCATTGTTGTAGATGCTTAATTAAACAATTAATTTGTTTTATAAGTATTTTCAAGTACATAAAGACAAATACGAATTCTTATCACCTAATTATGACTGCCACTTTTAATAATGTACCATGTAAAACAACAATGCCTAAATAAAGCTATCTTCTTATTCAGGCCAGCGCTCTGTACAAGCATTTGCAGAATTCATTAAGAAGCAATTGACAGACCCTGTAATTATATTCAGTGCTTTGAAAGAATTGCATGACCTCAGTGAGGACAAGAGACATATTATTGGCTACATGGATCGAAGAGATCAGCCTGAATATGAGATATTTCGAAAAGTGGCTGCTAGCCTTAAAGACGAATGCCAATTCCATGTTGGATTTGGTGAAGCTTCGCAGCAGATGCATCCAGCAGGTTAGTATTTTTTATGATACATACATACATACATATATGATATTAAAATTTAACTACAATGGACAAGTCCTGAATTGCAAGGGAGGAGGGAGATCTAAGAAAAGATTAATAGACTGTGTGAAAACTAAAATATGTATGGCAGGGAAGAGAATGAATGGGGATATAGGCATATCAACATTCACTCTTTCTAGCAGTGTATATTTTCGGAAGGATGTGCAGTAGTTTATTAGGAGCTATGTTTTAGCAACTGGGTTTTCAGCTACATGTTCCAAAGTCGAACTGGGCACTTGTTCAATTGTTACTGAGAACTTCACAATAGTTCATCATCACACATTAGTCCCAGTTGCATGCATTATTCCTGCTCTTTCGAGTTAGACTTGGCGTATTTGGTTTTCTCGGGAGCGACTAACATCTTACCTCCCGCGAGAGTATCAGCGCCGGAGCCTCGTCTGTCAATCATCAGGTATACCGACTTGTATGTGCGGGTGGTTTGGACTCTGAAGAACTTATTGGTCCCAAAAACATCCAAATACACAGAACTTCCCAATCTTCTTCGAATCCCAGTCGCATCCAAAGCCTCTCACCTCGGAGACTGAGGTCCACTTTACCAGTGTAACTGGAGATTTGGCTGAACTTCGATATTTTTCGTGATACGACTGCCATATGATCTCCGCAACCCAATAATTGCCCAATAATAAGACCTAATAACCCTAAGACTAAAATGTACAGAGGTAGTCTCAATATCTTATCATAATTTTATTATCATTCTAACTTACTAGTTTTAACTGCATGGGAAAGATAAGCTTGCATTTGAGTTATTATTGGCATGGTAGTAAAGATGATAATAAATAATATTTAGACAGAAGTGGAGATTTGAGCTTAAAATTGAAACATGAGTCATCTGTCTGTCCCGAGGGTGCAAGTGGTGTAAGCTAATTGCTTACAGGGAGTAAGCTAAGATAAAAATCGTACCAATGAGTTTGGAAAACTATTTATACCTACCTAATAAAATATATGCGCCAATATTGTTTACAAAATACGCTCCATATTATGTTATTTTAAGGGATTGATATAAAATAGATTGCAATTTGTTTTTTTTTTAAGACGGGTGTGAGGGGGGGGGGGGGGGTTCTGATTTCCCAGCCCTTTCTTATTGTTAAGTAAGCCTTGATTGCCTATATCAGCCAATGCCATGGTAAAATTAGATGGGAAACACTAATCAATAATATATCTTAATTTTATTTACATTTTTTACTAGTTACATAAATTACTAAATTAAACTAAAAACTATTAAAACTAAAAAAAAGGGAACTAAATTAATTAAGACTAAAATATAACTTAATAAAATATTTACATACATAATGCGTCGTGAAATTCCCAGAAGACTGGCAGCATTGCCACGTTGAATGGCAATGCTTATTCTCTGTGCAAGATAATAACCAGCCTTCTGGTCACGCGTAGTGTCGATCAGCCGCTTTGCCAAATCTTTAACTACAAATCGGGCACTTGGACCCCATGTCCCCAACGTTTCAACCCCAAACGGCTCAAAAATATAATCACCTGTTAGGTAACAGTATTTGCGCCGTTTGAGGTTTTCCGCAGATGCAGCAGCAGCGCCGGCACAGCCTGCTGTGCCTGGAAGATGTGAAGGCGCCAGGGTGTCGACGCATGTTGCGTCCCACACCAAAGGCCTACCCATCTTCCAAGGCAGCAACGACATACCGTCCGGTCTCTTGCCATCGTCACGCGCCAGTCCATTAGGTTCACGAATGGCTGGCACGCCAGCAGTGGCAAGAGCACGGCGGATAATGTCGTTGATGCAGGCGTGTCGCGATATACGACCAGCGCTTCTGCTGCATGAAAGGCCATGGTGCCCAAGGCTGTCGACAGCTTCACCGCAGTGGCAACGATGGGGAGAAACACACGACGCTCCTAGGCGAAGGCAAGTGGCAAGGCGGAAAGTGGTGTCGTCCAACATAGTACCTATGTTGGGCGATGGAAGTGCCTGAATCCAAAGGCCTGACTCCCACTCCCCCACCGCCAACAGGCGCGCGCGCTCTGAAACATGGGAAATTGTGCTTAACAAACCGTCTCTTACCAGCTTGCAGAGCGGCGCATCCCATTGTCTCTGGGAGAAAAGGTTACCAGGCAATTCAGTGTTGGGACAAGCAACCTTCCAAGCATTAATGGCATCGGACTTGCACGACACCTCAGAGTCAACCTGTGTATTTATAAGAATTTTCCTGGTTAACTCTTCAGTGCCGTGAACCGATGACAGAAATGCTGGTAGACTAACGTCTGAAATTTTGCGAACACCGAGACCACCCAAGCGAACTGGTAAGGACGCTTGGAGCCAGGCTCGGTCGTTCAAGGCCACATTTAAAATTTCGCTGAGAGTGTTTTGCAGAATTTTGTCAATTTTTGCCAAAAGTGTCAAATGTTGCCAAAACTGGGATGAACGAAGTGCATGAGTAAATTTAGGTACAAAGAGGCAAAACCGAAGTACAGTAAAGGCCGAATGAACACTTATTTTTTGTAAATGATCTGTGATGTTTTCAAAATTTTGAATTTTCTCCTCAATAAATGAATGAAATCCATCTTCCAGAACTGGGGACCCCAGGAGGCGCAGAGAAGCTTTTTCCAGAATTTTTATATTGGGAGCTAATTGGTTAAATTTTTCTATAGTCGAGGGTCTGTCTGTAGTGTCACTAATAAAGATTTCACATTTGTCTGAGTTGAGTTGTAAGCCAACGGATTGAAAGTTATTTTTAATGAATTCTAGATCTTGTAGAACTGTTTGTACATCACCCCCTAGAGTCCCATCGTCTAGGTACCAGATGTTGAATTTTGAATTTATCTGTTGTATGATGGGATGTATTGCTAGGCTAAAGATGACTGGTCCCAAAGGGTCACCTTGCTGACAACCAACTGCTGATTCCAAGAGATGATTCTTATAAACTAATTTTGTCGGGTGTCTATAACATTGCCAAAGGAATTTAAAGATATGCGGGGTTTCTAATTTTGCTTGGGTCAGCAAAGTATCCCTATTCACTGAATTGAAGGCATTCCTCAGGTCAACCTTCAAAATGACCTCACTTTCACCGCTGCCAAGGTACGTCGAAAGTGCGTGTATGGCAGCCTCACAGCCCCCTTTCGAACCAAAGCCGAGTTGAAGGGGCTGGAATTTTGCTGCAAGCTCGGTACTATAGTACTTGCAACAAATTTTGGCTGCCAACCGCCGTAAGGTGCTTCCTACGGCAATGGGACGAATGCCACCATCCTTCTTACGCAAAGCACATAGGTTGGCCCCATATAATATATTGGTGATACCTTCGTCCACATTGCCGGAGAGCATCAGGTTCACTAACGCCGTTAGCTCCTTCAGAAGGGCATCGCCAGCCTCCCCAGCGCTCGGGCACATTAAATCTTTAAGGTGCTGAGGGGTTAGGCCGTCGAGACCGCCAGCTGATCCACTCCTGAAGGAGCAAACGGCTGCAAAAACGTCCTTGGCAGTAATATGGAGACATTCAGTGTCAGCATTTGGTGGATCAGGGAAAGAGAGGTCAATTGATGCCGGCGGATGCTTACTCTGCAGACCCGCGAGCGTGTCTGGAGAGTAAGGTGCCACCACATCGCTGCTAAAAAGCAACCTCGATGCTCCCCTGATATCACCTTCCCTTATTTTATTTTGTATAAATTTATAAGTCATATTATGATTGTAGAGATTTCTACAATCATAATTATGTAGATAGTAGAGATTTCTAATCTTAAATATCATTGTAGAGATTTCTAATTTGAACCTTATCGATTAGTGCTTCCCATTTAATTTTATCATGGCATTAGCAATAATATCATTGTAGAGATTTCTAATTTGAACCTTATTGATTAGTGTTTTCCATCTAATTTGACCATGGCATTAGCAATAATATCTCTACAATCATAATATGATTGTAGAGATTTCTAATCTTAAATATCATTGTAGAGATTTCTAATTTGAACCTTATTGGTTAGTGTTTTCTATTTAATTTTACCATGGCATTGGTAATTATAATTATAGTACATTATGGTACAAGTGAGTAAAGTTGGTAATCATCATAGTCACGCGTGGCATACGACGTTTTACAACACACTTGCGAATAAAATAATACTACAAATACTAAATAAAAAATACTACAAATTAATTCGTTTTCGGCGATCGGCCATATTTAATAGAATGAGGTTTGAATTAAACTTTTTTTTACTGTTTTTTTTTCTGTAAGTACTTAGAGAAAAAAAAGTTAAATTTGAGTGAAAAATTTGTTTATTAAACAAGTATTACAAATTGAAATTATTTATTTAAATACTATTAAACACGTTCTTTTTTGTATCGAAACTTTTTTAAGAACATAGAAACTTAACCTATAACTCACTTGTGAATAATAGCAATGAAAAAGTCACAGTTTGATAATAGGTGTCATTACGTGCCTAATTGCGGTGAAATAATAGCAAGTTTATGAGCAGGTGTGTTGTAAAATGATATTATCAAAACGCTCGTCCCAATAGAATGCTTGTCCAAAGACTAGGTAACTAATAAGTAGGTATCTCATAAATTGATATCGATAGTTGAGAGGGAAAAAGATGCAAGTGACATCGAATTTTCAAAGAGAAAAGGTTGCAACCAGCATTGTGAACATTTCATATTACGGTCTTTTTCCTATCAACTATTATTGTCGCTTAAATCCTTTTGCTTTTCAACACTATCAATATATTATGCAGAATTAGTTATACAATTTACAATAATCTTATCAGCATGATATGGTTATAGAAACCTGTTAATTATTACTTAATTCAATGTTTATTATTATTTACAAATTGACCTTGGCATATTATATTTTCATTTGACAGGCCAACCGATAGTAGTATTTAGAACAGCTCGGAAGACGTCAAATGAACCAGATGAAACCTTCCATGGATCCTTGTTAAACTTTGAGGAGTTACTTAAGTGGGCACAAGAAAAGTGCATACCAATAGTCCGTGAGATCACATTTGAAAATGCGGAAGAACTCACCGAGGAAGGATTGCCGTTCCTTATTCTGTTCCATCACCCCACCGATACAGAAAGTGTGAAGAAATATAAGGATGTTATATCTAATGAGTTAGAAGGAGAAAAAGGTAAGTGCAGGCAGTTAAATTTTACACGCGGCATACTAGTCCCGTTCCCGTGTCTGCAGGACATGCAGGCAAGATAAAACTTGTCTGTGCGATTCTAGATTATTTATCTCTGTGATAAATTTCATCTCTAGATCATGATGACACATGACACTCGTCCATTAATTCTCACTTTCACAACAGAATATTAGTAGAATTGCCACAGTTTCAATTAGTTTAAAAAAAAATGTTTTTGTTTGAAATCAGGAAAATAATCTATCACTGATATAAGTATCAACGGGTCTTGTATAGATGCTTCTTACTAGTGATTAGAATGCAAAATAATTGCGTCGGCAGCAATCGCGTTTGTCGTGCTTGCGTCACGTGATTTTACTGGTCAGTATTAAATCCGGTAGATTACCGATTAACTGAAGAATGAAACGGATGCAAATATGAAATCAAACGAATTTACGTAATCAAGCAGGCTATAACGTGAAACTTTGTGGATGGTCAGAAATATCATTTACACTAATGCGCGGTTAGCAACGTAATAATGATCAAGTAAGAAAAGTAGCAGGTCATAAAAACTTACGTACGTAGCTGTTTTTCCAAATGTGAAATTACTTAGGGTTATTATAGACGCCGTTGCCCTAGTAGAAGCAGGCCCAGTGTGGCCTGCGCTCTCTATAGATGAGTGGGGAGTGAGAAATCTGATCCCTAACAACACTAAATGTTGGTGGCCACTGTGGCCAGGGATCTCGGGGAAATCCTTTCTAGGGCGTATCAGATTCCCCGGCCACAAAGGCCGATGTGACGAAACGCTGCGGTTTTAATAGGTCCAAGTCCATCATACCCACTTCATCAATTGCTCCTGATTGAATGAGGGAAAGCCCAAGGGGGTTTTCGCCCGTAAAATGGGTTTAGAAAACTTCACACTACATAATATTTTGTTTGAAAAGATAATAAGATTATGAAAGATGAAAAATATTGTTGAAAAGTAGGTAATCCATACCTATTATAATTATTGTGGTACTGTAGTAGTCATTCGTGTTTCTTGACATGAGAAGGTAAACAATTCAATGCTTTCAATGTCTTTTACTCAGACAAAACAATATTTATGTACATATTTATATCTGACACAGTGATCTAGTATTCTCACGCTCGGCAATGAATGAATTGAAATAATGTTTCGAAATTGCACGGCATGTACTCGTAAAGAGTGAATGAAAATCCCAGCAATATTATTTTTACTGCTGTATAAGAATGGTGTAATTTTTTTTAAATTAATCGCTTTATTTAAGAAACAAGCTCCGCCTACAAAAAAGAGACGTTCCGTAGAAGGCTATGAGCTGTACGTACTAATTTGATAAATGGACACTAAACTTGAATAACCTTCGGGGATTTAAAGGTATGAATGTATGTACATATCATGTATGTCTGTCTGTACTTTTTACCTGAACTGCTAAGGAAGGGTTATGTCTTTCGCTCATATTTTGGGGGTATATAAGGGTGCTTATGTAAAGAAACAGGTTATATCGGTATCCTCCCCGACAAGTTTAAAATGATGATAGTTCGTCGTTTACGTTCTAAAGGCGCCCACTCATACAGTCCGCCTGCAGTTTCTGGTCCTATCGGGCGGCCTGCAGTTTATAAGTCATCAATAACATTATTTTATTCTTTTAGTCTGATGTTATTACGTAAAAATGCTGACGGCCATAGACTGTCCGGCCTATAACTGACGGCGCTGACCGGAATCGTCAAGCGGCCACACACATATTAGCCGTCAGTCCAAAATCGTATACGAAACTGTAAGTGTGTGGGCTATTGCGATTAACTGACCGACTTATATCATCCGGTTGTCGTTCGATAAACTGTTAGTGTGTGGGGCGCTTAACACTACACATGGTAAAAATAATCGCAACGCATTCGGACTCATACAATGATGTACCTATTATATTTTATAATATATCATTGGGCTCAATTATGTTTAAAAACACATGGGCGCGAAAACTTTATGATTTTTTTTTGACAAACGATGAATTGACGTGATGGCAACCGATCGATAGACGATACCAGTTACTTGTTTCTTTATATAAGCACCCTAAAACTATGAATGACTATGAATTTCTCAGGCTAAAAGAATAACATAGACGGCACGCATAGAACTCGGTATGAAGCCGCGTAAAGTAATAGGTACTTTACATTTCGCTCGCACTCGTACGTGCACACAATGTGTGCAAGCGGAATGTAAAGTAGGGATTAGGGAGGGTATAACTCCGGACACGTATCTTGGACCTAAAATGTGCCTTATACGCGCAGTATACATTTCTTGGATGTCTTTTGAGGATAGCACGGGGTGCTACTGCGGTGGAAGAATTCAAATTCACCAAGCATAGATTATTACAAAGCAATCCGCAGGCGCCAGAGCCTCGCTTGTCTTACGATTTAGGTCCAAGATACGTGTCCGCAGTTATATTTTTGTAAATTTCTTTACTACTCATTGAACTGGAATCATGAAATTTTACAAGAAAATGGTATTAAATTTTTATTTAATTGTAAAATTCCAGGAAACATCAATTTCCTGACGGCTGATGGCGTTCGCTTCGAGCACCCGTTGCATCACCTGGGCAAGTCCATCTCGGACCTACCGCTAATCGCCATTGATTCATTCCGCCATATGTACATGTTCCCTGATTACAAGGAAATGGAGAAGCCGGGCAGACTCAAGGAATTCCTCCAAGATCTCTACTCTGGCAAACTGCACAGGTAAGAAAAATAACAATATAGGAATTTAAAAAGGTTCAAAAATCCCTCAATGAATAAAAATATATAACGAGTGAAAAAGTAACCAGTTTATCTTATCAATGTTTAGGAATGACGTTTTTCAAAACAAACATTAAAAGAGACTTGGATAGCTTTTTTATTTTACCTAATAAGGTAAATAAATATAGCAGTGTTATTAGTTGATTTTATATTACATAATTATTATATTACACAAGTAGATAATCGTGGGTGATCTTTAAACGTCATCACGTCAATGATAACTTTATGATAACTATCATAAATAATACTATGGGAATGATATCTGATCACTTGTCTTGTAATTTTAATAGCTCAAAAACACCAAATAAAATGAACTAAATTGCATGATGACATTACAAAATTGAGCCTAAAGGTTCAACCCCACCAAACGGACGGCATCGGAACGGATTTTACAATCTTTAAACAAAATAAATCTTATATCACAGCATTTAAAGTTTATATTACCAAGTCACGCATGACAGCTTGACGTGCGTCATGCCGCCGCACGTCGCTGTCAAGCTGTTGTGCGTGACTTGGTAATATAAACTTCAAACACTGATAATAAGATTTAATTTCGTTTAAAGATTGTAAAATCCGGGCCGATGCCGTCCGTTTGGTGGGGTTGGACCTTTACACCTCATTTTACTGATTGGCATATCACCTGCGACAATAAATAGTTTCTTTGTTTACTTGTGTGCTTTACTTTATTTGAACATCTGTAGAGAATGACTTTGAACCTGTATAAATTCAGATCTATGTCACATCAGTATCTGAAAACGTCGCTCGTTTTAAAGGCGACACTAGTCTTCAGGCCATTTTAGAAATATGTTCATTGTAATTGCAGTCTATCACTGGCCTTTTAAAATATGAGCCATACTGCATACAATTTTAAAAATTTGAATGAAATTTTAAAGCATTTAGTATGCTAACTATTCAAATCGATTAAGATAGAAGGTGGCTCAGTGGTTAGAGCATTCCCCTGTAAGGGAAAGATCACGGGTTCGAGTCCCGCTTAGCTGCATTCGCTTTTTTCTATCTCAATCTATTTTTTCTATCTTAGTCCGTCGCCACTGTGTTATGATCCTTACTAATATTATAAATGCGAAAGTAACTCTGTCTGTCTGTCTGTTACGCTTTCACGCCTAAACCACTGAACCGATTTTGATGAAATTTGGTATAGGGGTAGTTTAGACCTTGAGAAAGGACATAGGCTATGTTTAGTCGCGATAACCGACATCCACGCGGGCGGAGCCGCGGGCAAAAGCTAGTATCATATAAAATAGTGTCTAGCTTTTGATCTAAAATATGAAATACATTATAGCATCATTACGAAATGAATGGAAATATTTATTTAGCCTTGAAAGGGTTATTATATCTCGCAAGGAGAAAATTGTTCGCTCGTTATTGTATTGTATTGTAATAGATTTAATATCAAAGGTTAGTTGGTATTAAGTCATCATACTAAAATACAAAAATTAGTTTTCAGAGTTGTACTCAAATAATTCCGATTTCAACTGTTTACAGTAAAGCCGAATCCTAAAGTTACGTATGACAGCTCAACCACAGGTCGCTATAACCTTGTTACGTCGTCATCTTTTCAAATCAAAATTCAATAATACCATATCTCCCTAATTATTACAAACAAAAGATTATACATTATCATATCTCTAAACTAAAAAAAATATTTTCTAATATTAATATCATTTGAAATGCTAGAAAACATGACAACATGCTAAATTGACATACGTCATACGTAACTTTAGGATTCGGCTCCACCGTAGAGTTTTTTAAGAGTAGTTGACAGTCGACAAGTTCGACAACGTATGCCATAAGCGCCGTAAACGTCAAAATAAGTGTACTATTTTTTATAGAAACTTTTTTTTTATTTATCATTCTATTTTACAATACACCGGCTAACGAATTGCCACTTATCGATCGACTAATGAGATGATAGAGATAAGGGTACTTAGATAATTTTGTTACGTAGAGAGGATGGATGAAAGAAAATTCACAAAAGGAATTTCTTTAGCGAGTTTGAATGGATTATTTACAGTTTGCAAAACAAATTTATTTATTTGCGAATTCGATATAGGTAATGCATAAATCGAAACTAGGTAGGTAATTCGTGAAGGTGTTTGAATAAAACGTGTTTATACTTAAGAATATTAATATTTTTTTTATTTGAATTTTCAGAGAATTCCACTACGGTCCAGATCAGGATACGCCGCAGTTAAACATAGAAATGAAAGTGACCACTCCTCCGGAATCCACATTCAAGAAACTGGCGCCTTCCAAGAACCGGTACACCCTCCTCAAAGACGAATTATAAGATTTTTCACAATTAGGTCATGAATTTAGTATAAGTCACTTACTAAAGAATTACCTTAGTGTATAAAAATCAGTTTAGCCTTTTTTATTTGAAAGATATTTTTATTTTTTTCTTTATTTACACATCTCGGAATTTATTTCTTTTCTTCATTACGAACAAAGTCGATTGTTTGATTCCATTATTACCTATTGATTGCTAATGCTATCGTGTAATGAAAGTTCAACGATTTAATCGTGTTGGTGTAGTGTAGTTGCTTATAACGTGGTTGTGAGATTCCATTGTCCATCGATGTAGATTATAAAGGGCATTGGCGAAGCGTGACAATTTTCACAATTGAAGCCGGTGGAAAAAATCTTACCTCGATTTAGTATTTCGTCATCCATGCGGAAGCCGCCAGGAATCGAGTTAATGGAACCCCCCTCGCCATTGATAAACGGAGATTTTAGTTCAGAAATATTCAGTAACATGCTTTAGTCATGTCTGTAGCAAGGTCAACCGTATCAGTCCTCACAATAGATTCATATTTCGAGTCACTTACAGTATGTAAACTAATGAAATAAGTAGTTTTTGTACTATTTCACTGGTTGAGCTAAGGAGAGACAGCAGTCTTCAGCGTGTAACGTATATTTGTAGTGTACTGCTCGGCAAACAATGGAACATGTCCGTTGTATAATATATGTCATGATTGACACAGTGATATTAGCACAGACATACAAGATCTTATCAACATCCCAGACAACGCGACATCTGGAATTTAGTGTTTCTTACGCACGCGCGTGTTTCCGCCTTCCTGTAATCCCGATTGAAATCTTAATCTCAATCTAACCATCAGGCGGGGTGCAGTAAAATATTTTTATAATGAAGTAAGCATTCGCACTTATCGCACCATAACCATTTTTTAATCACTTTTTGAACATCTACCGTTCATAATAAAATTATAGTTTTACTTTACTCACCTAGTTATTTTATTTACACATTGGGTTTTACAATTAGCAATTACTGGGTACCAGTTTCTTTTTTCGTTATATATTTCTTAATGTTATCTCTAATTTATTTCACGATTGTAGTTCAATATTTTAATTTTTAATTATACTATTTCTTGAACCTAGCGTTTCTATCTTAATATTTAGGTAGTCGTTTATTTTATATTTTTAAGGTCGGCATTTGATTGTTACTTACTGACTAACTTAACACTGAAGCAATCAAATGTTTAAAATAGAAAACTTCCACTTCTCTGTTGATTTTAGAATGGGTATACCACGGGACACTTATCTTGAACCTAAATCAGACAAACGAGACCCTGGCGTGAATGGTTTTGTCATAATCTATACTTGATGAATTTGAGCTCGTCATCCGCAGTAGCAACTCGTGTTATCCTCAAAAGATACCCAAGAAACGTGTACTGCGCGTATAGAGCACATTTTGAACACATTTTAGGTCCAAGATATATTTCCCGAGCAATAATAATGTAAATGTTATTATGTTTGAATGAGTGAGCTTCTGCGATATAAATATTTATTCAAAACATTTGTATAAAGTTATAAATATTGGCAAAGTCGGTCGTTGTCTTCTACTTTGTACATAAAACCCCTTATATTCTAACTGGCGCTGTCAACAGAAATCATTTTTTAAAATTTATATTTATATGGTTGTGTGAGAATAGGAAATTTTATTTATTGTGTTTATGAATTAGCAATATACTAAAAGTTCCTTTAGCCAATTGGTTCTAGGTCAGCGTTTCCCAAATGGTGTGGGGCTACCAGAAAATAAATACCGTGTCGCAGTTATTGTCACATTGTTTATTTTCAAATCATACTCGTTTATGATCAAGAGATTTTAAAATGTGTTTTAGTTTCACTAGAAGGTTTAAAAATAAAAGCGGACCGCAGACTCCGAGGTGAAAGCTTCGGATGCGATTGGGAATTAACGCTAGGATTTTAAAAATATGTGGTGGTTCACGAACTTAAATAACTGGACCAGGCCATAATAAAATTTAGGAAACGCTGTCCTAGGCAATCCCATGGAGTTATAAGCATGGAAACTGTGTGGCTAGAGGCCTACAAAATGGAAGATAAAATAGTCCACTGTATTATTAAACTGATGTATTTATGGAATCTAATAATTAAACTATTATATAAGTCTTATTGTGTATGATTAAAAATGTCTAATTTGCATTAAATTGTCAGGAACTTTTGAATTTATTCGGCATTAAACCTCCGTGTGACTCGTGAGCGAGGATGGGGAATGTATTATCTCGATAATACATTCCCCATCCTCGCTCTAAAACTGAATAGTCATTATTTACTGTATAATGTGAAATGGTTGTACAAATGGATGTCTTGTGACGTGTGTTGTAATAAATTTTTGAGCCGATTTTTTGTTGTTTTACTGCTTATTAATTAACTTTTAAAATCTTTTACGTATCTTTATAAATACCTGGGTCAATGCAGGCCAATTATAACACGATATAAGCCTGTTTACGTCGTTGTTTAACTGTATGATCGTACTACTGCATTATCAATACAAAAGTTTGGATGATATTGCAGAAAAAAAAATATTCAATCACTCAGAACGGCGAATAGATCTGTGTGTAATTGAATGAAATAGTGTAAATTTTATCATAATAATAGCTACAATCGCTTTCCGTAGATAAGAAAAGAAAACAAAAACGCGCATGAAAATTAAATGCTCTCAATCTTCGTTGAACCCCGTTGAGTATTCTCTCTCTTATGCGAGTTCTTTATAAAAATTATATATGGACCAGGATCAGGATTGGTAATCGATCAGGAATAGTATCTAATAAATATCGGATATAGTCTGCCATATTTTGAGTTGAACCAACTGTTCAAAAAAGTGAATTGATGAAGCCCCTGTATAAATTTGCTCTACAAAGATATTAAGCTCAAGTAGCGTGCGTTGCCGTTAATATTTTGCCAGGCGCATTTCATTTAACGTATTTTGACCATTATTATATCCACACGAACCCTCACCACGAAGACCAGCAAAATCATTATTTCCACATATTATTTACAATGGTGATTGTTTTGATGAGCTCTTCAAATTAGTCCCACTCTCTTCTGACCTATACGTTAAAAAAAAAAACAAGAAACAAGAGTGCGAGGCTATTGAAATTAGAAAATACCCTTATTTTAATAGAGAAGATGGCTGGAGCGTTCCGCCAGCCTGGGATCCAGTCATCCACTTAATCAAACAAAAAAGTGGTTTTATTTCAAAGAAAAAAAAAAGAATGTCATCCGCATACGGTGCAGAATTCCACTGATCAAAAATCAAGCGGTTCGTCGACTCCTTTTGCCGCACCATTAATTCCTTAGCAGTACACGTGTTTTCCTCTTCCTACAGTCCTGGGTCTATAGGAGCAGGGCGTGAAAAAGCATCTGATAAGGCCGTAAAGCTGAGTGCCAGCGTTGTAACATGGTACATGTCTAATGGTTACCCTCTTTTCCGAGACTTTGCCTTCAGTTTACCATCATGCGAGGTGAACTCATATTAACGTATAGTCTACATAAAAAAATATTTTTTACTAATTATAAGCCATCTACGGTTTTAAGATGCTCCCCTCGGGTACGGGAAGTACTGTGTCCCCATCGAACCCAGCCAAGGTAGGGAAGGGGGTGCCTTGCGCCACTGCACCAGTGGTGGTGAAGGCCGTGAAGGGGTGACATAAATAAATAAATGATAATTTAAATAAATATTCTACAACATTCAACACAACGCTATCTAGGCCCAAATCATAGCTGAACTAGCTTGTGTTATGGAATATAGAATGCGGATAAACATTCTTAGATAGGTACCTACTATTTTTTTGTAAATACATAAATATTATACATAGAAACACTCAGACCAATACAATTATAAACATTAATGCATACAAATATTTGCAATGAGCGGGAACGAACCCGCGCCTCCTGCGTAGCGGCCGCGTTCACTACCGCTACGCCATCGCCACAGAGGCTATCATTCGGCGGTACTTGAATTTTATTGTAGATGGCCTGGATTTCATACTTTATAGCCAGATAGGAAGGCATAGGCATGGCCATCTTTAAACATTTCAGACAAAAGTTTTCTTTACCTTACTTTTTTTCCAAATACTTACATATTAGACAAATAGCGATAAAATTAGCTTAATATCCCTGTTAAACTATCATTCCGATTTCAGAGCACAATAATGAACCTATCGTTTGTCTTTGCCTATAAATTTGACACTAATGGCCAGCCTCATTCATATTTCCTTAATTACAAACAAAAATGGACATTTCACAAAAAAAAAAGGTTCATAATGAGAGCAATAGATTGGCGTTAAAAATGTGTCATCGTTATGTGCCGAACGGCTTGTTGTTTAAAACAAACTGCTCTCGAGATGTCGTTTTTACTGATGTGGGGCAATTTCGGCTGTCAGAATACAGAGAGAGAGGCGCGTTTGAACACGGCCGCGGCGCCACAGGGTGCCATGCTCCGCAGAAATCTTTTACCTACTCCGTATATTTTTTGTGCAGTCCAAGCGAAGTTCGTAGGTACCTATTCGGTGCGTGATTTTAAATATTGGATAGTTTCTGTAAGCTATACAAATAAAATGTAATCTTGTTAATGTTTGTCTATTCTGTTTACATCCATTATTTACCCTTTGATGCCATATTTAAGTGCTTTATGGTATATAACCATAAATTATATTGTGTAGGTTATTTTATTGTAACAGATCAATATTTTTTTTGTAAGTAGGTCTAGATCTATCTATACTAAAATAACCAAGGTATTGGTACCGGTGGTACCTATTATCACTAAGAGTGATTATTTACTCCAAACAATTGAATGTCATCATACCTACCTATTTAAATGGATTACGTAATAGAAAAAGTTCTGACCTATACTATTCTACTCAGAAATATAAGTATTTACCTTTATTACGCTACTTAGGTCGCAGACAAGCACACGACCCACCTGATGGTGAGTGGTTACCGTGGCCTATTTTTTATGGACGAGTGCAACACCAGGGAAGTCACACTCGTGCTGCCGACCCTGTAAAACAGAGAGATTCTGTGCCGTCAGCGCAGAAGATAATTTACCTACTTCATATTCATATTGATAGAAAAAGATTCTTACATCTTTACCTAAGCATTGCAGAGGATCTTTACACTAGTTTGGGAGTCAGAGGTTTTGTAAACTAGATCTAAGTTACTGAACAATAAATTATTATTATTATTATTTGTTTCTCTGCTCCTTAGCTCTCGGGACTATGGAGTCCCGGGCATTTGGAAGGCGTGCGTCGGGCCGAAGCCAAGACGTAGAGGCCCTTTCAAGAGAGTTTAATATGCTAGGGATACACACATGACGGATACCATCCCCGAGTGCACAATATGATACACTCGGAGATGGTCCCCGCCAGGTGCAGAGACTATTGCTGTACGATGGAAACTAGGTATTGGGCTATGGGGTTGAGTATTGGATGGACTGGTAAATGGGCTATGGGGGAGACTAACGGACACCTGCCATGACAATAAGTCTCAAAATTGTAAAAAGGCAGGCGGTGACTTGCCAACTCATTGCATGGGCCCCATTAAATTAGCCACACTTAGTGCGGCCATGGGGCAACACCCGTTGAGCGGCTAAGGTTGTCGAGAGGTGAGTCTGCGGGGCGCGTCCCCGGGGGTTATGACATTTTACACTTCCAACCTGGAGCATAGGTTCCGCTCTTGCGACTCCACTCGTGGCCGGCCAATAAAGGCAAGCACATGAGGCGAGGGGGAATAAATCCGAGCCTCAGGAGAATCAGGGTACGTGGTGTCGCCACTCACCAACAGCTCGCCACAAGCTGCCCCTGCGGGGTTATTATTATTATTATTATCTATGTAAAGGATAATACAAGTTTTTCAGAGATAGAATCATTGAAAATTGTAAATAGTAGATAGGTATATACGACAATCTTTGTGGCGTAGCGGTAGAACGTACGACTGCTACGCAGGGGACGCGGGGATACCTCCCGATCAGTGCAAATATTTGTACATCTAACGATTGCAGGTAACAAAATAGGTAGGTACCTAACTAGGAAACGGCCTAAGTAACTACCTATATCTTAAAATAACACAACTACTTAATTTTACCGTCGCGTCGGTCGATTTTGAGAATATAATGTTTTGATAATGTAATGTTTTGCGAATGTAATATTTTGAGAATATAATATTCTAAGAACGAAGGGTTAATTTTCTAGTTAGACTGTATACCTAACTTTTAACTTGTGAAGTTAATAGGTATCAAAAATCGACTAATGATCAAACCAACCGTCGTTTTTTTTTTCGGCTACCGCTTTACGCAACGAATTTCACAGATACAATAGGGTAAGGTGACGTTGGCATCGGTGGTGCGAACCTGTCTGTCATTGTTCGCGACAGGTACATCGAGTGATCTGGTTACACCATCACAATAGACTCTTCACTCCTTCAACTGCGCGAAACTGAGCGGAATTCCGATCAGATAACAAGAATGTCCGATGTGATACAAAAGCATTATAAAACTTATTCGTAACCCGCGTTGCATTTGAGCTTTTTAAGTCTTTTGTTAGAACCTATCATATCGAATTTCGTAAAAAGCAACAAAATGTGTGATAAAATTGGATAAAATGCTGTTAGGTAGATATTTCAATATGCTGTGATAAGGCACTTGTGTAGATCATAGATTAAACTCATATAATATTGGTCTGTTCTATTAGAAAATAAATATTGTAGAACATTCTACACTACGCTATCTAGATCCAAAGACAAAGTAAGCTTAGCTTAACTAGTTTGTACCTATTAGGTAGATATAGGTCCTAGAACGCGGTTATACAGATTTAGGAACATAATTTTTTTCTGTAAAATACATTACCTACATAATATACCTACATAGACACATCAGGACCAATGAATATTATATATTCAGGCATATTATTTGAGCTAGTAACGAACCCGCGCCTTTCGACGTAGCAGTAGAACGTTCTACGGCTACGTCGTCACACTCACATGTGTAGGTATCATTCAGACAATTTCAATGTTAGTACACTATCTTGATACCTACCTATTAGTATTATAAGAGACATAAAACAGTTGTAATGATCAATAAATTCAACGGTAGTCGCAATGAGTAAGAGATTTAGATATCAACATTACAAAAGCCTTCAAAACTGTTAAAAGTAATGTCAAAAAGAACATTAGCAATGCACAATTTATTTCATATCTCGTTCAACTTACGAGCAACAGCGTGGGTGCCGCCCTGGCTACCACAATAGTTGCAACCTGACACCGCGTCGGTACTTTGTTAGTTCTCATAAAGCGCCAAATCTATTGAGCACCCTGGCAAAAGACAGGAAGTGAAGGACAGCGTGCGATAGAACCAATTACCCGCCCACGATATAAGAAACCTGTAATTAGTGTAAGATACACCGCGTGCCTTGAGCGGAAACAGCCGTGTTCGTTTGATTCAGATGTCGATATTCGCTAGTCATTTTTATTATGCCTTTTAACTGTTTTCCGCGGTTTCTACCGTGTTTTCTTTTTAAATAGCCGGACTAATTGATTCACTGGATTGCCTAACGGCCGGAAACAATAATAAATACCTAAAATCAAGTAGTATTTTAGGTAGGTATCAATAATGAAACCAATAGTAATGGCATATTATGTAATATCAACTAACTAATAAAAGGAACTATTTCTCAGTAAGTGTCTTTGCGATATGTAATGTTTTGTACTTACTTTATGAATATAATATAGTTGGAACCTTTATCTACTCCGTTCTAAAATATTGTGGACAGGTTACACCTATATCATTCCATATTTCGTCAGCAATATTTTTGAAGGGCTCTTCTGGGATACGGAAAAAGAAGCAGCTTCCAGACTTGGTCTTGTCTACATAAAAATAAACTTTAAAACAATTAATCTCATGGTAGAGAACCGAACACAACCTTTTTTATATGCCTACCTTTTTATATATGTTCTAAAAATATTAAAATCACCTGTAATTGTAATTTTATTTAAAAGCACTAGATACGCCACCGAAATCCTGAAAGATGACGGTAAGAAGTAAGAAAATATTTCACACGTAACATCGATAGAAGACAAGCTAGTGAGCAGCAAAATTCTTTTTCGTAACAAAAACACAGTAGCCCGAAGATTTATGACGAGAGCAGGCGATCATAGGACATTAGTAGCCGGCATTGTCGAACATTGTCCTCGGCATGTGGTCTTTGTACATTGAACGCCGACTTTGACACAGTAGCATGTCTTTCGGTCTGTCCATCTGAGCCATTGTTCTATGGGATCGTAAACATGTCGACAGGTTAGAACATTTGTACTAGAATATGAGGATAACAGTAGTAATTTCGTAGAAATACGTGGGACAAAATAGGAAGGTTTTTTAGATCATCAAATTTTAGATGAATGCTGTGTAATTATGGGCAGTTTATTGTACTTGCTCGGGGTTGCATTTCATGGGGTATAAAGAAACAAGTGTTGTTCTGCAGTTTTGGATTTTTAGACTGACTTTTAAAGGACTGTCGTCGCAGAATGATTTTTATATTTGAAATAATTTCTGGACTTTCAAAGGGTCAGTTGGTAAATCGCAACGTTCTTTGTGTGAATTAGCATTTTAATTGTTTATTATTGATTAGCAACTTTTGAAGGTGACTCTACATAATCACTTACCTACGCTCGGATCTGGTGAAGTGTTAAATTTCAAATAATTTTTATACCACTTAGGTGGCAGACAAGTACATGGCCCAACTGATGGAAAGTGGTTACCGTGACCTGTGGACATGTGCAATACCAAAGGCGTCACACTCGTGCTGTAGACCCTGTAGGAACCCTATAATGCCTTTCTTGAAAAACCCCATATTGTAGTCGCTTGGAAAATCTCAGCCTAGTAATTTATTAGTAAGGGAGACACGTCTTATGACACGACAAAAAAATGCCTTGTGATTCAATTCTACTATAGGTTCGCTGAAGTAAACTTTAGTCTAAGTTTTCGTCATTATCGTCATCAGAATTTCCATCAAAAACTTGCCCAACCATACCCGAGGCTTTCCCACTCTTTAATTTGGAGTTATATCCATGGGGGGGGGGAGGGGGAGGTACTTGTATCCCCCATGGAAAATTTGGATTTTTAAGGGGACTAACTCGCAAGCCGACTAACTTGCAAGCCGATGCACCTAATTAACGAACGGGGCTCTTGCCTAGGCTTACCTCTAGGGGTTGGGAGGTCATAAGGTAGTCGCTCCTACAAAAGTACACTAAATCATGATATAGAGCAGAAGAGCTGACCTCTCAGAGAGTAAGTACCAAATTTGGATGCAACCGGACCTAACGTGTGATGATAATCGGTTTGCAGGCGAGGTTGTCTTGGACAACTTCTTAGAGGGGCCCCATTACGCCCAGTTTAAATCTTCAAAATATATTTATTATTGGATCGGGTTACAATTTATTATAAATGAGAACAGGTCGCTACTAATTATATATTACAGTAATTAATTACGATACGGCATATTTTTTATACAGCACATTGACCCAAACGTTAACAAAATTGACTTTACTTATCAACCTCGTAAGATATTTTCCCATGCCATCAAAAACTGATAACAAACTTAAAAATAAACAACATACACTTGTACTTGGAAAGGCAATTATAGAAATAAAAAGTATAAATAATAAATTTCGTTGAAGGAAGAAAAGGAAGCGTGGTCTCTTAGAGGCGCGGTGTTTAGTGAAACAAAAGCAGAGAGAACGATTTAACAAACTGCCATATTTTAACAACGTGTAATTAAAGGTTTGGCTCCGCTCGAATATGCATAAATCATGCGTCTGCCGCAAACTGCCGACCGAAATAGAGAAAAAATTAAATACATTAAGTCCTCTCTGCCTGTCTTTGGGAACTGTGTTCGTCTACGGGAGAAATGTTTGTTGGACGTTATGTTTTACTGTACTTATTCTAAGTTTCAAATAACCATTAGGTTGGTACTGGTTCTGTTGTTACAAATATTAAATTAAACGTATTTGAAAGGACTGAAATGGACTGAAATGTATTTCCATTTTTGGCTTCCCTTTATCTTCGGTTGTTAAAAAGATGGTTGGAGATTTAGTTGAGTATTTGCAGTATCTATCTAAAAGTATAATTTTAGATTTATAGTAGGTACTTAGGTAGCAAATAAACGTTCACAACCATTTGGCCCACCACCACGTGCCGACCATATGGCTGTGAATGGTTGTGTGTGTGGTTACCGCGGCTGAATGCCTGCAACACTAGATATGTCAATCGTACGTCGCTAAATGCATTTTGGAAAGAAGAGAGAAAATAGGAAGCAGATAAAGTGCATAATAAAAATATATGAAGACCTACTCATCAACCATGAAAACCGCAAAGTGCTTAGTAAAATAGACAAAGAGCTTCTCGTCAACCATAACAACAGCAAAGTGCTTAATAAAATAGACTAAGAGCTTCTTGCCAATATTGAAAACAGCAAAGTGTTTAATAAAATGAACGAAGAGCTTCTCACCAACCATAAAAACACCTAAGTCCTTAATAAAATAGACGTAGAGCTTCTCACTAACAGCTGTTTTCATAACAGCAAAGTGTTATTTAACGCATAAAGAATAGTCTTGGTAGGAAAATGAAGGCCAAATCTTTCTTTCTTTCTAATTTCTTACTCTCAGCTATTCTAAGTATGTAAAGTTGTAAACTGACATAAAAGCAAGTTGGTATAATATAGACGTAAACAAGTAAACGTATTCGGGATGGTACATTTATTTTGCACCTCGTCTATTGTCTACATCGACTCTACATAAGTCAGCTTTTATGAACAAGTTTCGCTCACCGAAAAGAATTCGTAATGTTATAACTTTGTGAATTGTTTATCTTAATTTTGTTCATTTTTTTTTTCAAAATTGCTATAAGTCACATACTGTTCTTATTACGCCAGGCTACGTGGGGAACAAATGCCTGGCAATGGTACCCCCGCCGGGTCCAGGTAAAAGGGGTAGGCCAAAGAAGTCCTGGCTTGACGTCGTGGAGGGTGATATGCGTGCTAATGGTCTCACTACCATGGACGCCCAAGATCGTGCGAAGTGGAGAAGGAAGAGCCGGAAAGCGGACCCTGAGCTTCGAGGTCATCTTGGCCACGGATGCAATCAGGAGAATACGTCTATATGCAGATGATGATAATGTTCTTATTAATAATAATTCTTTCAACTAAATGAAAAGCTTCTGGTAAAAGTGGATTAATTTCGCTAATGTACTCTTCAATACATGTTAGGGTTCATATTGTCTAAGTTAGTTAAGTAAGGTATTACCGATATGCCGAGCAACTGAGTTGTAAATTATGTTAGATACGGGGACTTCCCCGTAAGATAATTCACTTGGGAAAATAGGAAATGGATCATTTGAAAATAAATAACAATTGAAATTATTTCTGAGACATAACTTTAATCAAGTCTAACTTTTGTTAGACAGGTTATAAATTAAATATCTTTTTAATCTATACAAAAATGGTTAGATTATTGACAGAAAAATTGATTTCGATTTCATAAACACTCTACATAAATATTTACATTGTTGCAAGCAGAAACTTTAGTTTGAAAGGAGGCAGGCATTACTAATATGCTATTAAGATCCGTTATTGTGACTGAGTTAATCCGCGACTCGGAGATAAAGTTCAAAGTAAACAGTTGTTACCTTAACGTAACCTTTGTTTGGACGGTTGTCGTCTCGCTCTTTCTCCTGTTCTCAAGCCGAACTGGTAAGCTCATAACTCACGGGGCAGGGTGGGGTGTGTCGGAGGCTGTGGCGGGCGACACCAGGGGTGGGGCTCGAGGCGGGGAGGGGTGCGCGTGCGCCGCTCGCTCCCTCGGGCCAGAGGGGGCCGGGGTGAGGTGACAACCGCTTGTTACGTCTATTCCAAGCCAGTTATTAAAAACGTCTCGGCGAGAACGGTGCGCCGCCCTGTAATTATCCAGTTGAAGGTTTAGTCGCGCAACGTTGTCACCACCGTCCCCAGGAATGCAATACGTGGATCCGCCCGCTCAACAGGTCCGTCCGCCCGCCCACTAATATAAGATATTTACAGTAAACGCACAATAATTATATGCGTAAATGAGCACTCGATGATTTTATTTTTATAATCGTTTTAGTACATCAATCAATTTTAATTTGTTGTTTGGAGTGTTAGCGAATTTTCGAAACGTGTTGTTAGTTCATAAATTTAATTATGTGTTATTTATTACAGATGATGAACATGATGACTGGCTACGGGTGTGGCTACGGCCGCGGTGATGCCATATCGCCAGCGTCGGATCTATCATCATGTAGCAGCGCATCTTCAGGGGCATGGTGCGCGCCTCCTGCGTGGCGCGAGCTGCCCCCCTACCCGCCCCAGTACCCTGCGTACTGGCCACCAACACCCGCTGCTGCTGAAGAAGCGCGGGAACTTCAACGGCGCTGTGCAAAGTGCCGGTGCCCTAACTGTCTCACTGAAGCTGCCGGATTTGGTCCCAATTATGGGAAGGATGGCGCTAAACGCGAACACGTATGCCATGTTCCCGGCTGTGGAAAAGTCTACGGGAAAACATCTCACCTAAAAGCTCACCTACGCTGGCATACGGGTGAACGTCCATTTGTGTGCAACTGGCTGTTCTGTGGGAAACGTTTCACGCGCTCTGATGAGTTGCAACGACATTTGAGAACACATACGGGAGAGAAGAGATTCGCATGCCAGCTCTGCACGAAACGGTTCATGCGTTCTGATCACCTTGCTAAACATGTGAAGACTCACGCGAATGTGTCGAGAAAGAATAAAAAATCGAAGGAGGATGAGAAAGAGGAGACGTCCACCAGCACAAGTGATAAAGCGGAGCGTACGTCAGAGTTGCAAGCGACGGCGGCGCCTGCTCCCGTTGTCGGCAGCACGAACTATGGAACAGTCCCTTCAATGCCAGTCTCAAGTGCACCTAAACAAATGTCAATAAATTACGCAGCAGTTGCCCCGAATATGGTGTCGAGTACACCTAATTACAACAGTGGCGCAATGTTCAGTAGTGGTGTGATGTCCGGTTGGTATCCTGAAGTGCGACAAGACGCGTTGTATCCACGGCCGCCTGTACGCGATCATCGAATGTACCAACAGTACCCCACTTCAATCCCCACGTACCAGTGTGCAACTAAAGATAATTACGCAATGTTTCAGGGACATTATAATTTACAACCACCAGTGGCTTTAGGACAATAAGTGCTTAATATAATCGATGTGAATTCGATTCGGACACAAGGTTTGAACACTTTTATGAAAGCCTTTCGTGTTTTTCGATTCAATTTTAAAATCATTTAAGTTACCAGGTAAATTTAAATGTGATGTTTGTAATATAGCTGTACATTGAAACTTTTATAAATACTTATGTGCCTTCTGATTGTTGTATACTGAATTACGTATTTTCATTGAAATGAATAAATAAAATAATGTTTTTTTAAATTTCGTAGTTTAATTTTAAATCTCATGCTAACTAATAGGTACCTAGCCGTTTTCTTATCCAAAACCTAAAGCAACATCACTTACATAATCATATTAACTCTATTACTTAGTAGGACTTCTAATATGGTATTTGCTCATAATATTATCGAGTAAAATATTAGTCCCGGTGTCTGTAATAGTAATTACTTTAACATAACAATTTATTAGTCAACAATTTTTCGTTGTTAGCGTTACAATATTTTCAATTATGTGATTGCAATCTCTAGGACTACATACGCAAAAACTACTATAAACACATTTTTAACAATGCAATCACTTTACTAATGATCGGACTTGCGATCAAGAGATTTTGGTTTCGAACACTACTGAGAATCGAGTCCGCTCCTTACACAAGCAGAAAGTTATGGAAGTGTTTTTAAGATGACTAGCAATGTTACCGATGTAATCAGTAAGTATCAGTATGATGTAATCAGGCTCCACCCACGTAGAATTCAGATTACGGATTCCAGGGATAAAAAGTACTCTTTTTGATTCCACCATATTTGATTAATTCCATCTAAATCTGATCAGGCGTTTGAGTGTGATTGAGTAACAACCATGTTCAAACAGTTGAGATATTTGGAATGTATTTCAAATGTTTGTCCAAATATCAAAATTATTAGTAGTTTAGGATAGGATTTATACACATATTCAGATTCTCTCTATTTCCTATGGGATTAATAAGGTCATAATCAAGCTGTATATGTATGTCTCCCACGTTTCGTTGTGGGGATCATTGAATCAAATACATAAGATATTTCCAATCAGAATTGAGTAAGTTTCTATAATATTAAAACAACTGGTAATAAAGAACATCATGCTGAACATGCAGAATGAACTCTAACCTGTTACCTGTTTAGATTTGGCAATCGCAAGAGGCGGAACACAACTTCATTCAATTTATAAAATTACCATTTAAATGTTCGAAACATTAGGAAATTTGATTCCAGCTTCTATAAATCATAGGTGATCGGTACAAAGAAGTATAAATTATGATCTTAATCACTGATCAATTCATAGATAACAGCGTTCTATAACATATTTTTTTAAAGATTCATCAAATAAATCAACAATATTATAAAATTGTTAATAAGTTTTGTCTGTACATTGTACGAGTAGATATTAAATAAAATATTTTTGGCTTATATCAAATTAACAATTATGAAATCCAAAATTGTTTTAAGACTTGTTTACCCGTTTGTTAGCGATGGACGCCAAAACTACTTAACAGCTTTTGATAAGTTTTATTTTATTAAGAAGATCTTGGAGGATCTTGGTCCAAAAATCTACAAAATGTTTGATCGCAATTGGTTGAGTAGAATCAGATATGACCAAAAGTGGCGCCCACGGGGATGTTGATCCACGTGGGCGAAACCGCTGGCATCAACTAGTATAACTAAACGGAACAGGTTTTGCAAGTATTTTTAAATTGTTTTAACACTTCATGGCACAAAGTATTAAATACTAGTATTAATATGTAATGACCTAGTATTGATTTCCTTTTTTATCTTTACTGACAATAATTATACCTAAGTTATAAATTGTTTTTTTTTTTAACTTATTTTAATAAGGTATGATCACACTTCTTTAGTATAATGAGAATTTATTTGCGATTAAAGAACATCACCTACTATAGGTACTTACTTGTTAATACGAACAAAAAAACCCTTTTAGTTTTCAATATTTTAAATTAATAGACTGATTCATAATATTAATAGAATGATTGATAATAGAGAATCAATAGAATGTTTGATTCGGATCAAGAGAAGAGATAATTACAAGCAACATACACATTTACACATACTTTGCAACCTGGGACTACACACTATGCAAACTCGGTTATCTTGGTCTTTATGAGAGCGACTGTCATCTGACCCATTAACCCCGATAAATAAGGTCGGGCCAAAGCGTTGCTCGTCGATCAGTATTTGTACCGGTTTTGCAGGCGTAAGTACATACCTAGATGGCGGGCAGTTGTCTTTGTCTGCACCAGAGGGAGCAAAACCTGTGAAAATTCCCTAGAGTAGGACTGATCATATTTCAGTTGAAACGCATTTTAAACATTTCAGAAAATAACTCAGTACTGGGTAAATTATCTACATACTGCCTGTAGCTCGAGTGACGTGTTAACGTTGGTGCTACGCGAGAGCTACGAACTGCTACGAAGAAGTTCAACTGAGATATGATTTTTTTTAGACAGTGTATTGAATAGTATCAGTCAATGAATTGAACAAAATCTGAATAGAAAATAAGATACATCGGGTTTATGAAGATGAAATAAATATATCTAATGGAGGCTAACTTTGTTGCTAGGTATGTGATTGAATTAGGATTTAGAATAAAAGAGTATGTAAGTAAGTTAAATAGAATTATTGAATTCAAACTAAGACAGATAACACTTTGTGGTGTTTTAATAACATTATGTATTAGAATTTAGTTTAGATTTTGGTTGTAATGTAATTCATTTCCATGTGTAGTTCATCCCCCCGTCACAAGATGGCGTTAGATGTTCAGTTTGCGCGACGTCAACGGCGCGTCACAGCGCTGCGACGTAATTGCACGCGGCTATTATCTGGGCGGTGCTCGGCGCGCATGGCGGCCGGTGCGAGCGGGATGCACTCGATAATACGTAAAACAAAACGAGGGAGTAATAATGGTAAAAAACGAGCAACACGCAAATTATAGTGAGAAATGAGGCAGCCGGTAGCGGTGGGGGCTTGTGTGGTGCGGTGGGGACGGCGCGGCAGTCGCGCTTGCCCGGCGCACGCAGACCGCCCGCGCCGCCTGCGCCGCGCTCGCGAGTGTAGTGACTGTGACATGCGCCAGCAGCCGCACGTAGGCGCCATGAGCGGCAAGGCCTCCTCCTCTCCGGACCTGCTCATGAATGTGAGTCCTCGCTCACCCCACCAACATTAACATACACCTACTAAACCTACTAACAAATAGGACACCTATATGGCTATCACCGGCTTATCAGTGTAGTCAGCCGGGTGTCTGAGGTGAAAGATGTCATCAGTGTCACTTCTTATAGGTTCTGTGGCATTTCGAGTTGACACGTCTAGATCCTAACAGATAGTCAGCTACTTGGTTGTCTATCTCTGATGAAACTGAAGACATATTTTGTTATACTCTAGCCAAGTTAATAACACTTGTTATCACACTTGGCTTTGTATTAGGTAGACACCAGTAGAAAGAACAGTATGATTTTAAGGGAGCGTGACTAATAGAAATGTTACAGTAATCACTGATAGATAAACTTATTATAACCGCGTTCTAGTAATTCTTCACGCCTTACGAGGTTTAATTTCAAGAACAAACCGAACCAAATAGTTTAGTGGATGAAACGGTTTGTTAGCGAGCAGGGCACCCCCGGGTATTGTCGATTTAGCACGCACCATAAGCGGCACATTACCCGCGATTGAGTCTGCGAGCACCGAGCGGCTCCCTCGAGCCCTAACCTCTATTACTATTCATGGCCGCCCCCGCGGGTCGAGTGGACTGTTCCACCCGCATCAAAATATACCCGACCGTAAGAGAAAACATTATGTGTAAATTTTCTTCATATTGCCGTGCCTTTGAATAATATTCCGAGTATTCGAGTCACCGTTTACTCGGTACTACGTACTGAATAATAAATCCAACCCTAATTTGTTCAAATAGTTTAAGTAGGAAATTATAATGATATGTGCGTCGAGTATTTTAACGGTGTGGAACAAATCACTGTATTGTGAAGTTGCCCGCTCGTTATAGAGCACAATTTCCTATCATCCCAAGCGGCACAAGTCGGTAGGACTGTTTATTATTTATAAAGCGATATCCGTCACATAAACGTCATTGTTATTATCTGAAAATAGGCCATTAAATTTCGTTCCGAACATCACTAGCACTTCATAAAAACGTTAGAGTTAATTCAATTAAATGAAGTCAAATAGAATAAAGGTCGTGCCGGCACTTTAGAGAGGCGTATCAAATTCTTAATGACACATAGAGCCTTCGTCCATTTTCTACCCAATTTCCTTTTCATATTAGTTTAATCTAGAGGCAGGACTACTGGCGCCAAAAATTATGCCGCGACGGCCGTGTCGGGCGCGGGCAGCTAATCTGTTTAGCGTTATATTGTATGCCGCCCGGCTACTTTGTGCGGTGAAAAAGGAAGAAATTTATGCGTTTCGGTGTTGTGTGTGAGTTTTTTGTGGGAATGTAATTAATAATTCGGCGGCAAAACTAACAGTGTTTTCGTTCCTACGTCGCTTTGGTGATTGATGTCCAATGCTACGGTTGCAATTAGTACGCAGGAACAAAAGACTTTGTTCCTCTATTTCTACGTTCATTTGTTTGTGCAATTTGTATTTAGAACACCCACGTTCACGACCAAAGTAAATTATTTATTTGATTACTACATATCTAGTCATATTAAAATTATGCTACCTATTTATGTACGAATGTTGCAGTTATGTAAACTTACAAATTGGCATCAATTTAATTGGAGTAGGAAAGTCGATACTCTCTACATCCGAGTGGTAATTCAGGTTGCATCAAAAGCTCGCATTTTGGAACTTATACGCTCTCCTCCTCTTTTTCTGATTAGGTTTTGTACTGCTTTTATGGGATCAACTGCCATCTGACCTTCCAACACTAAAAGGAATGCCCGTGGCTAAGCCTCATTCGTCAATCAGGAGGTGTAACGGCTTGCAGGCGAGGTTGGTCTGGACACCGTAAATTATACGGGGCTCATAACACAAAAAATACAATAATAAATTATTTGATAGGTAGGTACACAAGTAAGTAAAAAGTTACCTACTACCTACCGCTTTCTGTTCGGAGGATAATTCAATTTAAAATCAATAACAAAGTTTGGTATTAACATCATTAGGTAGTAGATATGAATATCATTAGTAGGTATGAATATCATTTTGAGACTTTGCTAGTCAAGATCGATCTGATGCTCACTGTACCTACCTATGTACCTGCAATAGCGGCATAGCTATGCAGTTGTCTTCAAATAGACTAAAACCTATCAAATAATGTGATGACATTTAAATATATTGTCATATTTGAAAACAGACTATAAAATAGCTTAAAAATAAAATGATTTCTTACTTTACAACAACCTTACCCAATCTGCCTACGTAAAACTATAGACACGTTCAAAAGCTCAGTACATATTATGAAAGTGTTTCAAAACGTGTTGGACTAGCAAAAGCAAGCGCTGTACGGTGCCGCGGTGGTGCGTGGGCGCAGGACGCCTAGTCACGGCGCAACCGCTCGGCTCAGATGTGTCTACACAACACGATTGTTTGTTTTGTAACTGTTGCTACCTAGGTGACTCGAGCTTAACAATAGCTGACTTATAAAAAATACGATTGGTATAATTAATTTTATCCTAAATCGATTAAGATCAGAATAAGTGAAATGCTCAGACGGGATTTGAACTCGCGACCAGTGGAGGGAGAATGCTCTGACCACTGAGCTACTGAGCCACGCCTTGGGCATTCCAAATTCTCTTATCGGTAGATAACTCCACCGTCACCTAAGATGGTAGTATGAACCAGCAGATCTTTGTGGCATCTTTTGCACAAATTGTCAATCTCACCTATAAGATCTTACCTCTTAGCTGACGAATGGGGTTCTAGTAATTTCATTTATTTTACCTATAACAGAAGTGAACTTAAGTGTTAAGCTAAAATAAAATAAAAATTACAGAAAGTGTGGAAACCGAGTGCCACTGCGCAAGTTTTGAATGCAACCGGGATTGGCAACATGGCCAAGGAAACTTAATTAAGATATTAATTTTCTTAGGATTTTTCTTTAGGATATTCGGACAGAATGCGAATAATTAAGCTAACTTAATTATTATAAACTTAATTATTCGCATCTAAACAAGATCACATATCTTTACAAAAACTTACACTTGTCCTCTATCTCAAAGATTGTTTCAAAATGCGAGCCATTCCCTAACCAGCTAATTACCGTTCCGTAAACAGAAATGTGGTAACATGTTCGGTTACTCGGTGCCAATTATCGACCGGTTCACGTCACTCAGTAGCTACATATCACTCCTGTCTCTTTATTTAGATAGCGGAGGATACGAGCAATTCAGAACAAGTCGACTGTGTTATTTGGATCTGTGCGCGTAGGTACGTACCGTTGGTCGGAGTCGCTAGCGCTCAGCACTGGTGCGGCAACATTTTAATTGACCACGCGATGTTGTGCCGCGTCTCGCCCGACTTTTTCTCCACTCCTCAAATTGCTCTAAAGTGCTTAATGACAGATGCGTGCAATCGCCGTTTCCCCGTACGAGAGTCTGCTCGTATTTTACATACATAAATAGTTCAACACGACCAACTAATGCCGATTCTCGGTACTGTAATTGCGCCTGTGACAGGCTTCCGTCGCCTTTCCAGAGGCTGGCGGTTGAACGCCAAACGTCGACGTCGCCTAAATTATAGTTATTTCACATTAATAGCGTACACATCGACTAGTGCGTGCGCATGCGGCTCCAGGCATCATTGACATTTGCAACCAACATATTCAACTTGACTGACAATTTATTTGACGGATACGTGACTAGAAATGTAATGGGTAATTATTAACATTCTTCGCATTTAAAATATTCACCAGTAAATTGATGTAGGTCTAGGCAGTCCCTAGTTACTCTGGTGAATAACATTTTGAAAATATAAAGTTTAATATAGTTAAGGAATTATTCGAGTAATCCTTAGATGTCCATTTTTTTCTTTTTAAATTACAAATTTTGTTAAAGAAGTATATGTGTTCAAATAAGGAACCTAAGGTTAAAATCAATCCGTGTTTAATCTTCAGCTTTTGTAAGCTTTTTATGTGTAACCTACTTTAAGTGTTAAATATTAAGAAAAGGGACTAATAAAACTTATATAGGTATAAGGTATGCAAAGTACCTACATTCCTACTCAGAAAATATAGAGACACTAAACAAGTAAACAACAGCAAATATGTGTATCCAAGAAGGTAGTCGATCTCGACCACAACCGGAGAGACTGTTGTCACTTTTTTTAGAATACACAATTAAATACTCTACAATATTCTACGTAGTGATATCCACAATAAAACTAAGCATAGTTTAGATAGTTTGTTTGTATACATACCTAGATATTTTTTACTCTGCATACTAACAAACTAATGCAAATATATATATTACTAGCCTTACGCCCGCGGCTCCGCCCGCATGCATCTAGGTTAACGCGACCTTTGCTCATATCTTCGGTTCTACTCAACCGATTGCGATCAAACAAACGTAGGATTTTAAGTCTGAGCAAGCCCTTTCTAACAAAAAAAAACACATCAAAATCCGTCCAGTAGTTTTTACGTCCATCGCGGACAAACAGACAAACAGACAGGAAATTCAAAAAAAATATTTTCGTGTTCAGTATCGTTAACCTAACATAACCCAAGTTTTTTTTTAAATATCTCCAATGTACAGACACGATCACTTTACAATTATATAATAGTATAGATATAGATAATTTTTTTGCACTAAGAGGGAATCGAACCCACGACCTCTATACAGCAACGTCACATTTACGAAAACTTCAGCATAAAAGTAGCAGAAATTATCTCTTTTAAATTGTCATTTTAGTTTTGATGGGGTAAAAAAAATCTATGAGTATTTTAGTAAATTAAGTAAATACAATTTTTAAACGAAGAACCTGCGAAGCGAGACGTGAGCACGAAGACCGCCTTATCCTATAGGCAACTTTATACCCCGGCTTTTGAGATCCAAAACAGCGTGTGGTTTTAGATTTTCACTCATCCATCAGGCGGTCCTTAATTTAAGCACAGATTACCTAAAGTATAGCTTCCAATCATATAGACGCTACTTTTACTTTTGTATCGGTCTGTACAGCCATTCAAACGTTGCATCATCTTTTTAGGATGCAAAGTTACTACAAAAATTGAAAAACAGATTTTTCTTAGGGTACCTATTATTGCATGGCTACTTGCTACGGTAGAATATTCTTTAAACCTGCCAATTAAAAGAAGATATTATAGGTATTGTTATTTTGATTCATGTCATTCATGCGGATATTACATGACATCGTAATGTCCATAATTGATACTCTCATTGCTATGTAATCCGATATACACGTATATTCTACCTATATACTCATAGATACTGTGAAATTTTAATCTTATTTCCTTTGAAATTTTCCGTCACAAAATATAATATCTACAATTTAAAATAAAGATTTAAAAAAAATTATATCAAGTATATTTTTATTGAAATATCTGTAAAATATAAGGGTTCAGAAACATATCTATTTCAGGTAAAACTTTTGTCTTTTAGATTTTTCCTTCGAAGAAAAGGCTAGAATTAAATAACTACTTCCCTAATAACTAAGAAATTTATTATAGCTACGCCAATTCTAGGAAGTTAATTTACAAAATAATATAATAGTCTGATATTAAATCTTGCCTTCCAAAAAGACAAACTTATGCGGTAGACAAATATTTTCTTAATAGAGATAAAAAATTATTTTAACCAAATTTTCGATTATTTATCCGGATGACTCTTAACAACAATTTGTCCGGATAATCGAGTCTCTATTATTATTCCCACAGCTGTAACACACTATTTAAGATGGTCCTATTTTAGCCATTAATCTTTTTGATAGTCCAACATTGTTATACATGTTGTAGTCCATCATTGTTATACATGTACAAAATTATGTCTAGTTAAGACATTAAATTAATACCTAAGTTGAATGCCCCCCCGTGGTGAATAATATGATAACAGATATTAATTGATTATCCTATATGTTTTGTGACTGGGCGGTGTTAATTTCTTTTTATGTCAAGTTCTATGTCATTATAGTCTATGCATTTAAATGGTTATTTTTAATAATATCGGAATAAAACATTATTATTATCGTTTTTCTTACGTGCATAATATTAAATTAAACTTAGTTTAGTGTAACTTAACAGCAACATCAGTAATATTTACATAGGAAGGTAAATACATTCTAGTTTGTGTTTTCACGGTTATTCTGCTTATTTACCTAACTATAGTCTCACCACGAAACTAAGTTAGGACTTGATTAAACTTATTCTTATATGTTCTTGCATCAGACGACAGATGTGGTATTACGGGCTGGATGATATAAATACTTAGTGTTATCCTTTGTGGGCGACTGGTATATGCACTACGAAAATCCTGTAGGCCCCACTTAAATGAATAGGTATATGAGAATGATACATTAGCGCAAATAAACTGTATCCATTTATAAGAAAAAAATACTACAAATTGTCATTTACATTTTAGTAAATGACAATCATTACAACAAAAAATCAAAGTTAAAACTAAACAACTAACTGACTGACTGAATAAATTCAATAAGTTTTATTTTATTTGTCTTTGATAAAGTCATAGGTATAAGAAAATACATTTCAACCTTTTCACTGATTGCATGTAAAATTAATTGTTTTGTAAGAAATTGTATGTAGCTTCTACATGACTCAAATAACTAATATTTCTAAGTGTTTACTTCACCTGAATACTAGGCACTCACGAATAAGTGCATGATAAATTATTTGTGAGGTAACCGTTCAGCTGCAGGGCTCGTGTAGTGACAAATAATAGGTGATTCATTTCACATTAGTACTGGTTTAATCACTTGGTGTGTTGCTTGAAGCTTGACTGAGTCAACACCTAATAAACTGGGATATAACAAACGACGTTCAGCTGTTAACACCGATATGTAGTTATATCACCTATTATATGTAATTTATAAAAAAAGATGTACAGTGACAAAGGAGATACGGTTACACATTTACATACAACTTTATATAAAAAGTGCGACCGTATCAACTTCAGCTCAATTCAAACAGCTCGTGTATTAAAGGCGTATACGTCATGGCCTCTGTATTATTAAGCAGGCTTTCCTTCTTAGGGTTGGGAGGTCAGCCGGCAGTCACTAAAGCCAACAAACCACTAAATAAAGTTAAAGTTTTTTAAAGTTTCAACGCAAATATGAAATCTCTATGAGGATGATGATGGGCATATCGGCTTTATACAACGAGCAAAAATGAACACTAACACGCAGGACTATTAATACTGGTAAAGAGCTTACAATTGGAGATTGAAGCATCCAGATTGAAGTCATCCAGTCCGGCGGAACTAGATTGAAACTAATATATTCCATTACAGTCGACCTCTTTCTCTTCACTCGATACAAAACATTTTCAATAGCTTCACCTTGCTTTAGTATTAAAGTTAATTGAGAACGACATTCGGTTTAATAACATAATAGTAACCATAATAGTGATATGTCATTATTGGTCTGTAGTACCAAGATAATTTTACTGCCTGAAATCTGAGCTTTGAGTCAAAACCGGTCGAATGATAATAGCCGACATGGCAGCCTTTCGCAATCCAATTAATTTACTCATTAAATCTCAGATGGTAAGACCAGATATAACATTTTAAGTAATATTTTTAAGAAAGCATCTTCGCAAGTTATTCATTCTATGGGCGTCAGTTTTAGTATCTTAAAATTAAATAATACTAAATTAATCTTTTGATAGATGTATCGTTATTTTATTTTATAGTAATGTCTTGGAATTTTTAGATTTGTTTTTTTTTTCATTATTAAATGACAACATTTCAAAGCGATATACAATTTCAAATTTTAATTTATATCAATTTACATCCGTGTGCTTATCTGCGATCTAAGTGGCTAACAAAAATATTCTAGCTGATGCTTGCGGCATAGAATTCTAATCCCTGTCTCCGTTACCCTTGGGAAGATATTCTAGGTATAAAAACAGCCTATGTGATATTCCAGACTGAAATCTATCCCTTGATATTGACTCTATGCCACCGACTACGTGCCACCTAATTCCATGACCCTTTCTCTGGCTATCACATAAGATTCACATTAGTAAATTCAAAGCTACAAACAATAAGAATCACCTCACATTTATAACGAATTACGAAAGCAATAAAAAGCTAACCAATCCCCGAGCGTCGGGCCTCCATTGGCGAGGTCGATGTCAACAGGAACCTGTCCTGTGACGTCACGGCTTATAAAAAAAGTATCCTGTGTAATTATACGTACGTTGGATTGTGGACTGGCCACGTTTTTGAAGAACGGAAAATGGAAAAGGTGTACCCTAAGTATTATCCTTTATAACCTTTTTATTAAAGCAGGTTGTTTCATTGGTACCTATTATAGAACAGTGGAAACTAGTAATGGATCCAAATTAGTGTTTAGATGTATGCTATATTCAATGTACCTACTTACGATAAAAGTATTTGACTTCGATTTAGTATATTACAAACGACATCAATTAATTTCGGTTTCGGCGTAGCGTAGTCAATACAACGAATTTCCTGATTTACCTATAATGTTTTCCCTTTGTAAGTTACATCTTCAATAGACCTATCTATTGGTTTTGTATTGGTATTAGATGGTATATTGGATGGTTTTGTTTCAAGTTTTCATTAAATATTTTACCTGGTTGTTTGTAAAACGAATTAAAGTAATTTAGTAGGTTGGAATACTTTAGAAGTGCATCTTTTTTTGGTTCAATAAATTTTATTTTAATATCATATTTCACAAACAAATGTGCAGAAGCAATCGTGATAAAACAGACGAATATCTTTCCACTGTCAAATGTTTAATGTTGCCAAAAAAGTCTGGATTAAAGTGCATTTCCGGAACAACTCGTTTTGTCGCAAGTATATTTTCCGGAACGTAGTTGTATTACCATAAAACAGCAGTTTGCTTTCTCTGTGCTGACTTCGTAGGGAGCTAGCACGTGCCCAGACGCAACATGTTTCCGTGGACGAAATTGATTACAAGATATTATGATTCTCTGTAGGTATCTACTTATTATACCAAATGATTGCTATTGAACAACATCTGTGGTGGTAGGTAGGTGTGTGTATTACTGTTTGTTGGAATTTTTGCATGGTTGCCTTCTTAATGAAGTGTGACGTCAAACTCCTTTATTTCATACAAGTCTTTTTTATTATACGAGTAGTCCGTTACTAACCCCGAAACTGTATACTGCTGGATTGTAATTGATTTGAATTAACAGTCCAGTATCAATTGAGTGATAAACTGATAGTAATCTAACTTTATTAGTCGGTATTTTAAGAGCTTGAGTTCATTTTAAATGATTTCTTTGATAAATTTGTTTGATAATATTCATGAATAATATTTACATCAAGAACTTTGGCATAAACTTTACATGCTTTTAAAATATAAATTGCGTATTTTACGCAAAAAATAAATCGAGCAGTATGTGTAGGAAGTTGTAATGAAGTTGCTATTAAGTAATTCAATGTTTATTTCTAGCATAGATACAACAATATAAAAGCATTTTTAGCGTTTGTATGAAACAGATACAATCTTGGTAACGACATTCTGGGTTATCAAGTGATCTCATGGCTGTATCTACATCAGTCGATGCGCATGCGCCTGTCTGTGACTCTGTGCCACCGACCGAGGTGTCGCTCTCTTTGTTCATAAGCTCACAATGTTGCTCGCATTATACGTAATTATTATAATGATTTCTGAGTAAGCGATTAAAATGTATATGGGCTATACGTACATGGCCGAATGATATTAATGCTTGGATAAACTTATGCGCAATAACCAGGCAGTTTTCATGTTTCATGCCTAATATGTCGTCCATCTTAATGGTTATAATGAACTATTGGATAATGAAGGTGTATTAACGTTTTTATTTAAATACATACATTTATTAATATCCTTGCATTTGTAACTATCCGATAGGTTAGGCAGAGGTGGACATTCACCATTTATGTTTTTCGGGTATGCTATGTGTGGAGTCTCCCTCGGGTTTTACTTCACGGGAGCCAATGATGAGGTGGAATGTTGGACTCGGCATGTGTGGCCGGGGAATCTGGTGTGCCCTAGAAGACATGAACTGGTTTTGGCCGCCAATGAAGACGACCCTAATATGTTATTACATGTCAAATTCTCCCCTTCGCTATAGAGCTAGCTGCTAGGACGATGATCAACAGCTAGGGTAACAGCTAGTTGATAGAGCAACTGCTAATACATAAATTTATTGCCTGGTTAACGGTTCACTTTTTGAAATCATTCAAGCCGTTGGAGGAGAAGAGGATGGAACATCCTTTGTAACTTTGAACCAGGCTTATAGAAGAGATAGGTTGGATGCTACTGCACTGGGTACTAAGAGGTACGTGGCATCAGGGGACCAGTTGGCACCTGCGAACTTACTGCAAATTTATTAATTAATTCATAAGTTATTCGCCAATTATTTATCAAGATGGTTTGATAGGGTTTTGACGTAATTATGATAAATAATATAATTGTAGATAATTATTGGGGCATTCTAGTGATCCACGATGACCTTTTACTGTGACAATTGTCAGCATATATGCGTATGATAAATGGTATCTGAATGGCTTGCAGCCATGAAGGCTCGATTATAATACGATTCAACCATCACCGCTTTGCAGATTTCTTATGATCATAAATGTGACGAAGAGTTTTTTGTATAAAAATAATACCTATGCTATTTTAACATTGTCTAATATTACCCAGGATATAAAAAAAATATCTAAGATCAGTTTTTATTTTCGAAATTTTACCATATAAACTGTGCTATCATGTTTTGCGATTCATTGCGATTCTTTAAGTTCAATTAAAGTGAACTGAAATTAAACCTCGCTTAGGGTGATTTGGTCATTATTAGTTACTTTCATTTGTGAATTTGCATATTTATTTATAGAGTAAAAAATGTTAGGAAGAAAAAGGCAAGTACCTCGTGCTTTGACATATTGACCAAAATCACATGAATCAAGAGACAGTTTGAATTCAAACAACTAAGTATAAGTATAAATTTATTGGCTCCTTATTCCGTATTTTCTCGCACACTAAGAGGGTCGCAACAAACACAAAACATGCATCTTGTCGTTTTACCCCACCGATCAGTTTCCACATCATTTAACCTAGAATACAGTTTCCTCAGTGCACATTGCCTTGACATTTATTTTCGCACTTTTTCCTACCTTCTGCGCTTACTACAATGTTGTCGTATTTTTTGTTAGAATGCATCGTGAGAATAATGCTATGCACGTACTTTATAGTTGTCTGCTTGTAGGTAACATAACTGTGTCGTTGAATGTCATGGTGGATATTATTAAGCCGTTATCTTTTTTCAAGTTTGTGCCTATTTTTAGGACTCCAATCTCAAGAGGAAAAATATTGTTGTCCGCCTTTCTGTCTGTCAAGACCTTTTTCTCAGGAATGCATGTAGGTATCTAGATGAAATTAATACCAATACTTAGGTCTCCGCTGCCTTGAAGCTGTGAAAACAAAACTTTTAAATCAATGCCATAAAAAGTACAGCTGTTTATGTAGCATAAGTTCATCCCTCAATCCAGTTTTGTACGGAATCCTCAGTGCGCGAGCCTGACTCGCAATTGACCGGCTTTTTCAAATTATGGCAGGCAGATAATATCAGTACTTTTATATATTGATAGATAGAAAGATAATCTTTATTTCATTTACATATAGGATACTAAGGATAATGCATGAAAGTGATCGGTGCAATGGGCGCTTTAATCGCAGTTTCCGGTTTCTTCTAGATAACCTGTGAATTTGAAAATTGATGCCTACCCAAGTAAATTTTTCTACCAATTTTAGTAACAATTTTTTTTTTCTTGATTAAACATCAAACTAACAAACTGTCACAATTTGTATTCCTACACTCCTTATTCTAATTCACCTTCTCTGCTATTACCTTCCTTTCCTTTTTATAATTTTCCTTCTAGGTGTTAGAAGTATTTGTAGCACCCATTAATCGCTCATAATACTTCGGATCATATTTTAGGAGGATTTTTTACTGTTATTGTTTTTGTGTAACTTTTTTTTGTACTTGCTATTTCTTTTTTTTTTTTCACTTTTTTTCTGGCGGTTCTGTCTATAACGATTCTAGGTAACTCCTACGTAATGGCAGTTGCCTCCCTTAATAGAAAGACGTGACTGTCTTAAATAGCTAAAATATGTAATATCACAATAACAACTCGGTAATGAACAAGCAAGTTTACTCATAGTATAAACAGTAACGGCCAGAGTATAGCCGCAGGCACATTTGCTCGTGTTAACCTGTTTATAAAAACGTCTCGAACATGCCAAGCAAGGCACATTGTAAAATTACTCATAGATATGTTACTTATATTCGATACCTATAGGTAATCGAGCTATAGTTTACCCGCATGAATGAATACCCGCTGGTTCTATTCATGCGGGATTTAGATCGCAGAAGTGTTGCTACCGAAAAAAAGAAAAAGGGAGGAAGCAAAAAAAATAGAAAAGAATGAGAAAATTAAAAGAAAGGAGGAAGGGCAAATTATAACAAATGCAGAATAACTCTATAAAACATTTGAAGCAATTACTATGCTAACTTTTCCTATAAATGCTTTCCGATGACATTTTCCGATCTAAATCTAACGGTAATAATATCAATAAATAATTCAGAGGCCATTGTTTGAGTGACTGCGAAAATAATGGAAGAAAACTTTTTGCGCGTTTCTTGTTGCGCGCGGTGCGCCGGCGCATGGCTACGTCACGTGACTTGCGCGCTGCCTCGAGCACGACGATTATAATTTCGAGCGTCCGATCAACATGAAAATGAAGGTTCATAAATTTATTAGACATAGTGTCGGCTGATTCGCCTGAGGCTCGCATTATATAAAATATGTCAAGAATTAAGCATTATCGTACTGAGAATGGCTTTACACGGATAAAAATAATATGGGTACCTACCTAAAATCCTCTCCATTGATGTGTCCATTACCGTGTAGGTACTTAAGTATAATAGTGTGATTTACAATGAATTCAATTAACCACTGAACAAAAACAAATAAAGAAAGATGTACTCATAACATCTGGACGCTTTGCCTTCTTGGACATTATGACACTTGGTCCAACATACCCCGTACTCTGAAATTCAACGGGAGAGAAGGGGCTCGAGGGGCCCAAAACGAAGGAAGTAGAGCAGATAGTTTTGGCAAAAGTAAGTTCCAGGATGAGATACTAGAACCTAGCAGGGGTTCTTGAATATTTCCTTCCTAGATAACACCTACGCCATTGGTTAGTTTCCAATTAAGAGTTCAGGCGATAGAAAAATCGAACAACTAGTTGGACCAAGACAAGTTGATAGAAAAATAAGAGACAAGGGAAAACCCTTTACGAGAAAAATTGTTCAGTTAAGTAGCTCGGCTAGTATAAAACTATTTCAGTTAATAAAATCCAAAGCTAAAAACGTACAATTCTGACTACAGTCAGAAATGTAAATTAACTTTCGTTGTTGATTGGTGCATTCATATTACGAGTATTACGATACGTATTGAAATAAATTATTTATAAAAAAAAATATTCTTACAACAATGTAAATCAATTGATAAACTTATTATCCTACAAAATTTAGATTGTTTATCGAGAAATCATCACGCCTTGATTGTGCCACACACATTACATCGACATTATTGAGTGACCTACTCCCCGCACCGCAAGATTGATATGCGCAATTTTCAGATACGGGCTTTTGATCCTAAACAGAGATATCGTTCCCGCGTCCAGCGCGAGGGCAAACTTATAAAATGTAAATTTATTGCGCGATATTTTACATGAATTCAAATTGACCAGAATATATCGCTTGCCTTTATATTACATCACGTAATTATGCCGCGCACAATTATTATAATTTTCCTATAATCGTGCCCGTGAGGACGTGCGAAGAAACATTTTTAAAAGGTAATTCACATTGATTTATGGTTCGTACCGAGGATTTATTAATTTATCAAATAGTTTTAAAACCAACTAACTATTGTAAGTAATGTTTAGTACATAGTAGACGGGTGTGGTGAAAAGGTCATTAAGTCGGGGAGTAATTATAACGTAAACATCTGCACCTACAAGTGGTCATGGAAACCGACGAATGTTCTACGCGTCTAATCAACGGTGATTCATCTAACGAAATTCAAAAATTAATTATACACTGTGTTCTCAAATCTTACCTGAAATCGTGATTTTAATTACAACCTACATGCAATGATTTATCGTGGACACACGTGTTCCAATGATTTATATGCATGGATGAAAAAACTTCTCAAACAATTTTCTTCGAAAGATAATGTTTCTGAAAACGAACACTATTTGTATAGTCATTAAGTTCCTTTGTCGAAACTAACTATTAATTAATAGGAATAGAATCGCAATTGAAGTCAAAGATAGTGAGTCCTCGCGTAGTGCGCGTGAAAGTGGACACCTTTCCTATAACTAGTTTTAATTAATACCATGGGTATAATTATGTCCTTTGCCCCATTTGTTCGGTTGGATTTATTATACATAATTACAGAGTACGACGTCTTTAAAGTTCTCCATACTACTGAATACGTGATCGGTAGAATTATTCGTCCACTTTGAATACTGGAAATTTAATTGTGAAGATAGTAAATTATTGATCAAATAACACCTGAAATAAGCTTTACCGCTGTATGAGTAGTGTCTCAAACGTTGATAATTAAAGGCGGTGATTAAGGCGTGTCCTGCCTCAATTATATTACATATTCCCATTTCTAAGTTAGAATTGTTAAACGATGATTTTAGGGAACCGTTTGTAAATATCAAGCCTCGTTTTCCCTAAGCTAGTAAGGGGTCTTTCGTAAATGCCTTCAGTAAATACATACTATAAGATATCGTAGGCGTTCTGAACTTAATAAAATTACTAGACATAGCTGGCACTTCTTATGGTAGCCAGAGCCAGTATTCACGCCCAATGTTTTCTTAATACTATGAAAATGGCAATAGGTACTAGAAGATGGTGGCAACTCATCATAATCGTCTTAGCGGTCATATCGGAGGCTCTCAGTTTTTAGTCCGGGATCCGCTTTCCGGCTTATACTTCTTCCTTCCATAAGGTTTAGGATAGCTAGTAGACAATTGCAACCATTTTAACTAATACATCACTGTCATTAAGATACAGACTTACATAGGTATGACACAATTCAAATGATTTAAATATAGCTTTAAGTACTTTCAGAACATTCGCGAACAAAGAACACATATTGAATACTGATAAACATGCGTGGATTGCTCGCGTCAGTACCGACACAAATTTTCATTAGGCCCAATTGGCAATGTTCGAATCGTACCAAAATACTCAACCTGCGCGTTTGAATGTCAGATAAATTCACTCTCGCCTTGTAGACGTTCTTTGCTCTTGACTTAATGTGACTTTTATTGCGTTCCACTTCCAGCCTCATTGTGTGGCCCCTCCTGTAACAAACAGTATCTTTCAGCTCCTTTAAAACCAGCTGTTGTGTGGCTTTAATACTTTTCGCAGTAAATGTCGTATGATTTGAAGGTGATATTTTCATGAATGATGGTGTTCTTTGAAAGGGAAAATGGAGCGTTAAGAAGCGTTTGAGGTTCATCGCATGTGTCTTGTTTTATGAATAGGTTGTTTATTTAAAGATTTTGTTACTTAAAATAAACTCGTGAGTGAGAAGTAGGCACTGAAATGAGAGCTAGATGAAATTATCACCTACCGATGTATTATTCCTGCAATCGGCGAGTAAAAACAATTATGGCAAGTGAAAATGTAGGTATGTACTTTCATTCCAACTAAACTAAATAGGTAGCTACGAGGTTGACGTTAGTCACGTAGGAACTGTAGAAAATTATAGTTACAGTAGGTCGAATCTGTCAAATTAAAAAAAAAAAGATCTAACAATAGTGTCCTTGCCCTTTTTGCTCCATTCTCTGTCTCATCATGCGAACACCAGTCCCGGCTGCATCAAAAGCTGGCACTTTGGATTTGGAACCAACTTGTGTACTTCCGTTTTCCATAATTTGATTTGGTTAGCTTTTACGAGAGCCATCTGACCTCCAACCCCGAGAGAAAAGCCTGTGCCGGAGTCTGGTCCATCAAACAACAGGCGCCTTGCAGGTGAAGTTGACTAGTACCTACTGCTAGGTACCACTACTATTACATATTATGTATAACTAGCTTTTGCCCGCGGCTCTGCCCGCGTGGATGTCGGTTATCGCGACCAAACATAGCCTATGTCCTTTCTCAAGGTCTAACCTACTTCTATACCAAATTTAGTCGTAAAAGTGAGACAGACAGACAGACAGACAGACAGAGTTACTTTCGCATTTATAATATTAGTAGGGATAGGGATTGAAAGTCATAATCGTTACCCTTCCCTTTCTTGCCCCTGATAAAAAAAAGGTTCATTATAATATACGAAAATTAAGACCTACATATAAAGAACTAAAATATAAGTCCTCACAGGTACAAAACAAACAATGGTTTTATACCCCCATGGCCCATAAAAGCAAATCAGCCATATGTCGTGTCAAGCGTAAGGCGATGGGGGCGCAGGGAAGTGACCACCATTCATCATACGACCGCAAATAGCTCGGCGTTTTCATTTTCACTGCACTGTGTGGTAAAAAACGTCAAACCGCGTTTATTCGGTCTTGGGGTTCCGTGGGTTCATTATAGCGATACTTGTTTTAGGGGCGTTGAACAGATGGTATGTTGTTCGGTCATTTTATATAGGTACGAGTATTTGTGCGTATATCCCTGAAGGAATTTATTGTGGAGTGCATTTCTTTTCTTATTGACACTAATTTTAATAATAATGCATCTACTGAATCCATCTCTGTATCAACTTTGACTGATTGGTGGAGAATGAATTTGACATGTTCTCCGAGATGTGCATTAACTAACAAAACAAATATGGCTGAATACGTTTGAGACTCACGTAATGAAGTGCGAGTCATTACCATCAATCAATTAGCCTATTACCATATTGCCATAGGGCAATGTGCAACATAGCTCCAAGTGGTCGGTCTTGCACAGTCTATCCTAGTTACCATTTCAGGTCGTCTGTCCATCTGGTAAGGTGACTAATACCCACCTTCCCGATAGCTCTAGTTCGTTTGGTCCAACGGAAATTTACCGTGACGTAATCAAAACAACTGAAAATTTTCTTTGGGTACCTACTTAAGATTAATAAGGCTGAACCATCATACGGAACCCTAATATTTAAAGTAAGTAGTTCGCCGCGATAAAGCCGTTAACGCTTTTCGCTATAGTTTTTTTTTCCACAAACATGTGAATATTTTACACAAAGGGGAGTTTGTGGTTGTAATGATGAGCGAGTAATATTCGTCTTCCGGCTTGCATTAGGTAATGAACCTTAATTGGTTTATTGAGGATCTGTTCTGAATATATTCGAGTGTGAAACGCATTACGCTCTAACATCGAGTCACTTCCGGTGGTGAAGGATCTTGCATGAAATAGAAGGGAACATATTGTACAAGGCATACCATTTTTTTATTGTATTTATGTATAGATATATCGAAGAGCACATAATTTTCATTACTTACCCATATTATGATATCGTAATATTATCACCGACTTACTCTACATACATGCTAATCACTAAAGCATGCAATTTTTATTAGATTTTGTAAATGTGTTTCAGATTAATAAAGTGTAAAAAAAAAAACAATATGTAGGTAAGTTGTACCTACTAAAATTATAAATATTTTGGTCTTATGAAAGACGCTGTTACTTCTGTGTGGGTCTTCCAATAAAATAGAGGCTTAATAGGTAAGCAAAAACGAAATCGATAAACTACTTATTACTTGTTTTAAATTAATGAAATCATGAAATGTCTCGCTAGGCACCTGAATTTCTAAATAAAAAGTCATTAATGATTTCAATACCCATTTTGTTTCTATCAAAATGTTGACTTCTACACTATCATCTATATAAGGACAGATCCTTACTTACCTAGGTACAGTCAGCATCAGATCAATTTTGACTAGCAAAGTACTCAAAATGATGATGAATGCCTTGGTATTTAAACCATTTTGAGTACTTTCCATCTTTGCATCGATCTGATTCTGACTGTACTCATGCACGATGGTGTTGATGTATGAGAAAGCACTTTTGAATACTTTATCAGTCAAAATGGATCTGATGGTGATTGTACTATGTGCTGTCTGTTTACACAGCAACTAGCCATTACGTTACGAACGCTAAATTTTAAAAGACTTTGTTTTCTACAGTTACAGTTAGCCCGCAGTTAAATCCATAAAAATCTTTTAGAAGTAGGGGTAATGTTTTCCGAGTGTTCGAAATACACTACTTATAGAGGGCAGTCGAGTACAACCAAGCATGAGGGGTGCTTTACACTGGTCGGTGTTAATCACCTCACACTTTTTATATCTATACGTACATTTTTACAGTATAATATAGTACGATATTCTCTGTTCTATTTTACTCCATAATAATTTTATTGATATTAAAGAAATAATTAACATACAGATGGGGTACCTATGTAGTCTAATCTATAATAGATAATTAATATGTTTATGCAGCAAAAAGTTACGAATTTGATGTTCAAACAGTAAACTTATATTCAGTAGGTAAGTACCTATAATATAAATACATAGGTATAGGTAGTATGTATGTACAGTACTGTACACTCTAATTAATTAAACATGTTTGTTTTTTACTAAAGTGGGGGTGGGGTTGGTACCTATTTTACTAACTATTGCTAACTAATAAAGAGGACATAAACCATCTAAACGGATACATTTTCCCAGAGACCGCTTTCCAGAATCAGAGACGGATGTAAAATATTCTATTAGAAAATAGTGACGTCAACAAGACATCAATGGAAAGAAAATAATATATTTCAAGCTTACCTATAATAAACTTCAAAATAACAATAACAACAAAAAGAATCTACCTAGAATGAAAAGTTTGACACACAATATAAACTAAATAGTAAACTGAGATGGAAAATTTCTCTCTTTGAGTTCATCGCGCCATTACGTCCCCCACTTTCTGTAAATCGACACAGACAGTTGCCAAGCGCGAGCGCGAATTAATTTTCGCCACAATTACCCGGTCGCATTACTAATTGAGACATCAAAGACTGGCGGCAGACGGTCGCCAACAAACTCATCTCTGCTCTGACTCTTTGTTATACCTACTAAAGTATTAAGCCACTATCTCAGCCTTTTGAAGAATATTGATGTAGATAAATAGAAGATTCTCACGTTGTTTTTTTTTCAACTTGTGACTTAGGTTAGATTTCGTCGTCAGTGCAAAATAATTGCGATTCAGTTCAAGATTCACTCATTCAATTAAATTGAGTGAAATATTTAGTTCCAAATTGATCATATTTATTTTTACTGGCTAAGTCCACTCTGAAAGATAAATGACGTGTGATGATGGGCTGCATTTAAGATGGCAAATTGTCCCCTTGCAAAGTTAATGTAAAATATAAAGAAATGAAAGAAGAGAAGGATTCTTCCAGTGTCGATACCACAGAGGGGATTTTTACAGAGTTCTGGAATGGAATTTTTACTATCTCAGATATTCTTAATTTAACATTGGATTGCAATGAGTTTTTTATTCGCTGAGCAGAGAAATTTGTCATAACCACCTCCGTCCACCAGCTGGGGTGACTTGAACCGACTAAAACTGCACACCGTCTCGGGTCCAAATTACAGAGGTGTAAGTAAGTTTAACAATTAAATCATTTCCTTCGCACCCCGGCTGGCCCTGTGCCTTCTACGGTTTTGAAATGGCCTAATCGGGTGTGAGAAGCATGGTGTCCCCATCGAGCACTGCAAGGGCGGGTGCGTCGTTAATAATTTCACAAGAATGTAGTTTGATTCTATGTGGATAGATCATCGATATGGAATAGCAAGGTATTTTTACATTTTTCTACCTGATTGAATTGAAACCGCGCCTTTTGAAAACGTGGTGTTACTGAATCGGGCCCCTGCGACCCTGGTGTGAAAATTATATCTAAAAACAAGTTGTTAACATCGACATCGACACAAAATGATTACGAGCTCTATATTTCTCAAAATATTCATGATTATAATTGGATAGACAAGTTTAATCGGGTCAACCAATTACTCGCGACAACTTAATTACTTAAAAGGAATGGCCAATATCTGAAAAATGAACACAAACATCCATTTAATACGCAATATACGAGTATATAACTTCTGTGTGTCTACACGACAAATACCCATTACGAACAACTACATTTACAGACACCATGTTTGTTTTTATAGTGATAGTCAGCCCCTAGTTCGATCCATAAAAATGTACTATCATATATGAATGTAGATTGTGCTGTGTAGTGTCCATTAAGGTAGTGCCCAGCGGCGACGCTCTGTTTGGTCTGTCCGACCAACCGCAACATGGGGTCACGTGATAATGCCTGCGTAATTACGCCCCCATTACGGGCCAGCATGCACAAACACCTCACTTCTTGTTACACGATCAAATGTCTCAGACGTGACTCGTTGCTACCAATACAAGCATTATCTAGATTCGAAATAAATTATTCACAGACGCGACCGGCAGGCGCCTGCGTGGTACTCACATCAAGGGCGGATAGCATTCGTAATCACTGAGTAATACCTATCTGTGGCTAGACAATATATAATCACATAAGGTTCCAGTGACAATGTCAATGCTCATTATTTTCGAATATCACGACATTATGTCCAAAAGAATCGATAAAATGAAAATTGGTGCCATCAAAATCGAAAGACGATAGCTTGATATTAATGGTCTTGTAAGCTTCATCAATAACTACGCGGTCGGAGTGTGGGTGTAGCAACAGCATAATCAGTTATTTCGCGTGTAAAGATAATAGCGGTACCTATTCTTTAAATCCTAATGGTACGAAATTTAATGGTACAAATATACATTTAAAAAAACCTAAATCTAGTTTTCTAATTTAGAAAAAATGTTATAGCCGAACCAAATAGGGTCTTTACTTTTGCGCCACCCAGTATTATACATTTCTGAAGTGTTTGTTTGGAGGAGGGCAAATTCATTTATGTATATAAACGAATCGTTTGAAATTCCTCGCAATTACAAGTGAACGTTGGTTCATCGCGTGAAGAATCCGAGACAGCTTCGATTGTCAAGATGTTTGCGTGAAGAACAATTGATCGAGCTCTTTGTGTACAATTTGCGTAGTGGCAGCTCCTCCGGCAATTTGTGTCCGTCGCCTTCGCTTGCCGTTACTCGCTAAACGCTACTGGAATATTGTGCACTGTGGTTGAGTTCCCACTTTTAAACGCACAGTCGTCCGTACGAGTCAGATACATGCTAATTATGGGCAATTTTCAAAATCGATCGCCGAGCTTTTACCCTGCCTGCTTGCGGCTTCCTGCGTTCGCTCGTTCTCGAGAAAACGTAAGCAAACAACCCAGTTAAAGTACCGCTCCAAAGTTTTATTTGCGGTTAGGTTTGCTCTTTACATCCAGTTATCTGTCTTACTAGGTAAACTTATCCGACGTAGCTGTTTGAAGAACCTACGTACAAATTCATTACAAAAGTGAATTATGGGTATCTGAACAGTGGTTCGCTCTAGCTACCATTTAATAAAGGTATCATCGAGATATCGACGGTTTCATCTGATGACTAGTTGCGCAATAGCAAGCGCAGTTAGATCAAATTATCGAGCGATCTATAGCTTCTAGATTGCATCTCAATAATCCTTGTCTGAGATATCGGCTAAGATTGCGCGGTGAACGTGCGTTCAGCTACCATCCATGCCTTCCTGAATCCAATATATTAAAACCTGGAACACTTTATTCTCGAAATGTTGTCGCATATTTTTTATTCGTATAGGCAGACGTTCAGAATGTATATTAGGTATGCGCATCTCGGTGATGTCGTTGAAACTGCACGCCGCCGGTGACCGTCGGGACGCGGTAATTGATGACGTCGCGGCCAAGCGGTGTCCGCCCATTTTCCGTCAATTTTCGTCACTTGAGTGATGGTAGAGCGTCCCGCCTCCGGCAGTCTACCCCGCTTCCTCCGCCATCCCCTGAGACTCCTGCGGACGGCACGCGCCGTGCTAAATTTAAATGAGATGAACTTGTAACGGGCGGTCGCCGTCAAGGAATGTAAACGGCACGATACGTTAATCATACATTTGTGACAGTTACATTCATCTGACACTGGCGACCAGCACGAAAAAATCGACATTGAAGATTTTCTATTTGTCTTCTTTCATATTTTATTAAGTTAAGAATTTATTTACGTGCAGACACCTACCTATTTCCTCTGTATTTGTTAGATAAATGACTGTGTTCAGTGTTCAAGTACCGCACCCTCAAACCTCGGAAATAAATAAGTCCCACTTAATGTTGGCGGTGCCCTCACGGGGTGCAAAGTCAGCTGTAGACAAAAGCTACCTAATTCTCGTGCAGTAACAATAGCCCATGGGGATATAAATAAGATGGGAGCACTTAATGAACACATAAACTGAAGAGAGGTAGCGAACCGAGAGACAGAGGGTTGTCATGACAACGACGAGTCAAATACTCGTGAATGTGCGACTGTTGACTTTGTTGTGTTTGATTGTGAAGAAATACTTTGAGACTCTTTATTCTATGTAATTACGAGCCACTTCATAGCGTAAAGAAAAGAAAAATAGACAAGTTTGAAGACCTGTTGCGCCAGTTCGTAGGTAATTCATTAAATTATCTAGGTAACATCCAAAAAAAAAAATGCCTATGGATCCTAAAAGTATCTTAACTGTGCGACAATGAAACATACATACAAAAATTATGTACTGAATAAATTATGTAATACTAAAATTGTGTGCGTGTGTAGTACTTACATCAACAAATTAAGGATTAAAAAAATAATATTCATTCCTAATAACTTATTTAAAGCTAAGTAATTACTAAATATATTAAGTAAGTGGGCTTCAGATTTAAAATGTTGTATACTTAGTTTGTAGAATCATAGTCATAGTGATCTGATGTCTATTTCTGTACCTATTATATTAATTAGTTAGTATTCTTTCTTAGAACGTAAATAATACTGTAGGACAGAACCAATCTACGTTGCCTGATAAAGACTTAGTAATTTCCGACCACAAAACAAGTCGGTTCGCGTTCTAGATAGTCTTATCTACTCAACATAAATTAGTTCAAGTAAATCTAATACTAGAACAACGATAATAATCACAACAAATTAGGTACGTGCCTATACCTACACTTTAAGAATTAGTCTTACATTCTTCTTCCTCTTAGCGTTAATTCCCAGTCGCATCCGAAGCTTTCAGCTCGGAGTCTGGGGTCCCCTTACCAGTCTTAACTACGGATTTGGCTAGACTTCGATATTTTCCGTGAAGCGATTGTCATCTGGCCTCTACAACCTAATGTTAACATTAGGCGATATCGAAGCTATGCAGCTAGACCGTTGTTTTTTTTTTGAATTTTTTTAGGGCTCCAACTACCCCGTATCGACTGCCATTGATGTTCTTACGGCAACCGGGACCCCGACGGCTTAACGTGCTCTCCGAGGCACGACCAGACCAATGCAAATACTCATGTTTCATGCACAAAATTATTTGCACTGAGCGGGGATCGAACCCGGGCCGCGCCTCCTGCGTAGCGGCCGCGTTCACTACCGCTACGCCACGGAGGCAGTCTAGTCTAAGAATTAGTCTTACATTATGCGAAGAAATAGCTCTAAGATCTTAGATAAATGGTACTTTTTTTGATATCATTTTGTCAAATAAATTAATAGTAAATGGTATAATGGGTTAATACGTTCTTTATTGTTAAATGTTTCTGTCAGTCAATTACTTTGGGATGGTAAGGAAAAGTTTGTTTGGGTCTCTCCTATGCAAAAATATTCATTTGATAAGACTCAGATAGAGATAGATACTAGAAATAATGTTGATTACTACTTACTGTTGGGTGCTACTTTTCTACATTAGCTTTACAACATATGATCTGAAAAACATCAACACAATCAGACGATATGTTCAAGCTGTGTTTTGACTCAGAACAATGAATGAAATATTCTGTTGTATACGGAACAGACTCTTTGATGACCGCCATCATGCGATACTAGCACGTGTTGCTTTTTATTACACCCATTACGCTGTCAGATGGTAAAATTATACGTACTATAAGTGTTCTCATTATCTTCTCCTAGATAATTGTTTGAAAGCATTGACATTGATTTTGGAATGTACCAATATTTAGTCTAAATTATGTAAGTCTGCCTAAGTTTTTTATTCACTATTACTTATGGCTAAGGTGTAATAAACATACTTTCTTGTTCATATAGAAACAGGAAGTCCCAAACAGGGAGAATAATAAAGTCAGATGTAATGAGTTGCTGTAGTAGGTGTAATTGTCGAAGTATCGGACGTGCAATCAAGTGGTTGCGGGTTCGGACTTCACTTAGTTTAAGATCAATTTAAACACATTCATAACACAGAAGATTCCTAACGTGTAGAGAATGTAGTATAGAGATCAATGTATTTTCAATTAAAAAGGTAACTTTGCTGTATGTTTTTGTTAATATATGAACAGGGGGACCATGCAATATTCACCTGAAATTACGGTCCGCAACTGCGGCTATACGTTTCATGGTAGGCCTGCTGATCACAAAATGACAAGAACATAAATGAATTTTAGAATTACTTTAAACATAAAGACACTCCTGCTTCCTTTTAAGGTAAGAAGAGACAATATCTCTCCACTGATGCGATTTCTACTTTCACAATAATTGTTTTAATAAATTATGCTCGCCGGTTGCCGGTTTTGACCAAGCCTTTTCCGTAAATAATCTTCAATTTTACGCCTAGGACCCTTGCGGAATTGCCCGTCCACTCTCGCCTCATAGATATGTTTCGTTAATCTTCTGCCATCCATGCTCTGTAAGTCTATGGCTCTTTATTAGTCTAAAACATTTCTTGTCTGATCTTTCAAGATTATTATATACCTAGTTATTTACATCGTAGATGACTTATTTCACGTAAGTTGATTCACGTAATTTACATTGTGAGTAAAATTGAAAACTTAATGACTATTATACTCTGTTGTAATTATAGGTACGTCGACAGCTTGCAAATAAACTATAACAAACTTGGCTTATCCGTGTTGAAACCGCTGAAAGGAACAGTTGTGCGATTGCGTTGCTAATTAATTGATGTTGATAGACGATTTCGTAAAAGTCGGTCGCTAATTATAAGTCGTAACAATTGCACGTTGTCAATATAATGGAAGGTATCATAACGGCTTTGCATAAGTTCATTTTTATATCAGTAATTGAGTATAAAGTGGATGGTTAATGTCGCGTGTTCGTTATTAACCATGATTTATTTGTTGCGTGTGGCGGCGCGATTGATTTGCAACAGTATTGCGATCGCCGTTTGGAATGTGGGACAGATTCTATAAGTGTTGTGGTTGTGTCTTGACAATAATATTATATTGGAAGATACCTGTGTGTGTAATTTTGACTAACAGTGACATAGCCGTGGCAAGACACTGGGTGACCCCTGAGCTTAGAACAGCGTCCATTCCTAGCACACTCGTTGGACGGATAAAGTATGGATTGATCAAATCGTATGTAATTGACCATTGGATCACTACAATGTCGATTGTCGTATTATTCTTTTAGTATGGTGATGATCAATACCTCCGTAGAAATCAACATCCCCATAATTTCAGCTAGCTTTGCGACTAGCTTTTCCAGAACTCTCGCGCTGCCGTCTACAACGGGTTTGACCAGATCACATTCATAGAAATTCCTACTTATACTTACTTTACACATCGGTTCTCCAAATCTAATTAAATTAGTAACCCCCGAATAGTTACCTTCTCCGCGATTTTAAGAGAACAAAGAAAAGTTAACCCTAATGACATTTTCGCCACAAGCAACACCTACACAACATGTAGGTATATCAAATGTTATAATTGTTCTATGGAGGGAGTAATGTCGAGATAGAGCGTGATATCACCGCGAGCTGGTTGACGCAACAGCCACAGTTGTAAATAGCGGCGGGCGGAGCCAATCGATACAGGCCCGATACCGCGTGATTTACTTAACAAATAATAAAGGAACGCATCCACCAATCGAATACTCTTATCGATAATTAATTCCGTTAATCCACACCCGATGTTAATTAACTCCGTGAGAACTCGATACCAAAGGTGAAATCTAATTTAACGTTGATTTGTGTTGTGGATAGTCAAATGATTTAATCGAAAATATATGTTGTATTCGATTCAAGAAAATGATGTTAAGCATCGTTGTAAATTTTAATCACCTTTAATCTACCCATCATATTATATCGCTATACAATATGGATACGACATATAGGCAATAATTGAAACCATATACTTGGTACCCCCTAAGCTTCAAGCAGGAAAAGTTTGAACAAAATTGGTCCAGTAATAAGGGCAGAAACTAGAGTTTTAATTTTATAGAATTTGAACAACTTTGAGCACTCTGTAGAATCGCATGTTGCCGCTTAGCTGTTCAAGTAAGTTACCTACTATGCCTATTGTTGTGTGTGTGTGTGAAGTTGTTGTGTGTGTGTGTGAAGGTGTGTGCGTATTTATTAATGACTTATGACACAGTCAATGACTTTAAAGCAATGGATGAAACTATTTAATGACTTATACAAGTGGTTGCATTTTCTACATTTATTTTAATAATTATTTTGTTAGAAAATTTCGGATTTTATAAATCAGGGAATTTAAGTTTAAATTTAATTTGGTTCTATTCCTACGGACCAGGATGCTTCGCGGTTTCAGTATTTGCACATATGTCGTATCCATATTGTATATAAAATTGGAAAAATCAATAACTATAAGTACCTACCTACATACTTACAATTCCTAGCATGTGCTTCAACTAGGCAGGTTGTGTGTGAAGAAGTTAAAATATTTTGAAACCGTCAAATAATTATGGTATGGTATTTCTTTTAATTCCGTTATAAACCAACGAGGGCTAAAGGGTTAAAAATAAGGTTATAAAATTATGCAAATATAACTTAAGTATGTAATTTGAAGAGAAAAATGACTTATTTATTAAAAGGAAATTTTGCTTAAATATTATAAATTCTGTCACAATCTTTTCAGATCTACGAAAATCTACCATCATCAGAAAACACGAATTACTTAGAGTTTACTACACTAATATGTCACAAACTTTACGTTACAGTGCGCTTGTATATATTTTGTTACTACTAAAGGATCGACATTACTGATGACCACAAATTGAAAATCGCTGAGAGCAAACTTTACCGGTGTTTGAAACTCACAAAGATGACCCGAGCTAAAACGCCGAGGGACTCGCGACAAGCGTGGCGTCACGCTGCCTACACACCACGGAAACGCTCCGCTCATGCATTATTCAAAAGCGAAGGCAAATACAAATAAATAGGCACGAAATAAATACAAACAGGCTGAATGGAGCCACGACGGTGGGCGGGGCCGCGCGACATAAATATCGGTCGGCCTGTCATAAGAGCGGCGGATATCTGGCCGAGCTATTTCGGACGAGACGCTTATTCGCCTTACGCCGACTTGTCGTACAACAACTTTTATAATAACGCTACCTAGATTCGTATATTCTAACACCAATAAATTTGTCACGCTTGACAAATATGTAGATAATCGTTGTGCTGATTTATGTTTAGTTTTAATCAAATACTATAATCTCAGATTATTATGGTTATTTACTTATGAATAGCGTTTCATAAATTGTGTAGAATGGTAAAGATATATAGCCAAAATATAATTTTAATTATCTTTTAAATATATCTCTGAAAGTTGCTGTCCAGTCTTTAACTGCTTTACTTGGTTAATAAATCTTTGAAATACATGTAATGCATGCAATAAAAATCAGTGGAATACACATATTCATAGTAAAAACCACATATTCATATGCTTGATGGGCTATCTTAGAATAGATGATGATTAGTCACAACTGTCACAAGTGATTACTTTAGGCAAGTCCGACAACCAACTTAATTCATTTCTTGACCCCAGAGGAGACAGTTTAAATATATAATTATAGGTCTCATTGCAGAAGTAGGTATTCAGTAGGGTTTAACTACATCAATAAACATATAAACGGTAGATACTCGTACCTAGAGAATCCTTATCCATAATCCCATATTGATAATGAGAGACTTCAGTAGAAATATTGAAAACGAGAACAGAGGAGGTTGATACAATTTTGCAGTTCCATCTTCAACAACATAATACTCCTTTAGAAACACGTGAGAAACAACCCATCTGTAAAGCTACTCCTCTCACGAAGTCACACAAATTTAATATTAAAAAGATGAAAATGACTCTTTAATTTTGTAAAATAACATTGTTTATTTCAAGAAGCACATTATTTAATCAGCCGTAGTTGTTTATGTCACAGTGTTATTATGATTACTTGTACATGAAAGTGGTTATTACGTATGCAATATTTATCTTAAAGGCATGCGTACGCGATGCATGCAACGACAGCGATGCGCTCTCGTCCACCGCCGTAAATTACGTGCAATTTATTGCTCAAGGGCCACATCCCATATCAAATTATAGAATAATAATTTACGAACAATTATCTCATCAAAATTTTAATGACAGCAACAAATTTAAAATCTCGATAAGTATATTGATTACGTAAGTAAGGTATGGTCACTGATAGCACCGATGGTACCTACATCTTATTAAAGAATACGCCTACAGATTAATTTTAAATATAATTCTAAAGCAATTGATTCTTTGACTGATATTCAATATTAGTGTAGTCTGAGAATACTTCTAAAATAGTCAAGGATATTATACAGTCCAACATTGGACTGTATAATTTCTTGAATTCAAATAATAGCAAGTGTGCTGCTAACTCTGCCTCACAGCTTGATGACCAGGGGGATTTTTATAGAAGTTTTCTTCATCGTAGCCTCTTTACCTACCGCTTATCCTTAGCCTTTCATCGGGTCGAGTGACATTCTACTTCCGTCACTCGTACCCGGAGGATTCATTTTATGCTATAGACTTTGATTAGCATCCTCAGTGGCTCAATCCATACATCACTTGTTTCTCTTGTATCTAATCTTATTATTTCCAAGTACAAAATGTTCATAACTTGTGTATTCGGATTGTAACTTCTAAAGGTTTATTTACATCAGACGAGCTAATGCTCATTCAATCTCCTTTACGTCAAATTCTATTAGTGTAAACAGTGACAGAACATTCATTTGTTGTTCTTTCTTATGTAAACGCTGAAAATAAGGTTTCATTCACACTTAAATATTACGAAAGAATATTTTTATAATTGCTCTTCTTCTAGTTCTATGTTCGCTTGGTTTAATTCCACCTTTAGCAAAACGCAATGATCTAAATTTCAATCTACTACGGTACTATCTACCTATTGTTTAAAGCATTAATATTGATTTTAGAAGTTATATCTTTTATTAGTTGGTACACGTATATCATTATGACTTTTCGTTGACTTCAACTAAATTCATAACAACTGAACGACAAATCTAATTTATTGCTTGCCTTATTCAATTTGCATGTTCGGTTTGTATGACCAGCTCTAGGTAGAATTATTTATAATGTCGTAGCTGTAGTTCTAGTTTTGCATATTTAGTGTAATGTACCACAGTATTTATAGCCCATAACATGCATAGGTATATTGATTCTATCAGTGTTTGTAATCATAATAAATTTGTTCATTCCCCAGTTTAATTAAGTTTATCAGTGCTTGAATCGATATCTGAATCATGTAAATGAAATTCTCTTGAGTGGATCATACAGAATCTAAGATATCTTTTCTTTATCTTATTCTCGTATCAATATTTAATATTAAACTTTGATCATGTGCCGTAAATAGGTGTAATAATAATATCAGAATTCAGGTAGGTAAATGTGGGTGTTAATTCACCTCAGTCTAACCCTCCGGGAATTTATGTGTGTATGTATGTACATATACATGTACTAAAAAATTAAGCACAATGTGAATACCTATATCAATTTTGTGAAACCTCAACATTGTCTAATGGAATATAATTACTGGGTAATTTGCAGGATATAGAATTATAATTGAAACTGAATTTCGCCATATTCCGGGTAAAGAGCTCAGCGTCGTCCACTTGTCCGCTGCTCGTAAATTGCGAGAATCGCCATAAATTGCATAAAATCACCAATTACAAGGATAATGTCGGGAGCGGCGAGCGGCGGCGCGAGCGCCAAGCCCGCGCATGCTCTCTTACGACGTGCTAAAATCAACTCAATCTACTACCTCTTTAAGCTTGAATAGACGAACCACAATAATGTAATAATTAGGGTGCTTCGATCTTGTAACGGAATTAATCCGTTGATCTCGGACGTCACGTGTACTTGTAATCGGTGCTCGATAGCGTTTTAACCACCGTTCGTGATTGAAGTTTTTGTTCGATGTTTTCATCTTGACTGCCTGACTGGTATGACTTTAAAACTTTAGACGTGATAGGTTTACCTCTTTTTGTATTGTACTTATCGGTTAGGAAATAGAGTTCATGAATGTTTTCATCGGCAGATGTTTGAATGCAAAATAAAATTGAATAGGATAATTACTATCCTTTTGAGATTTCATTTGCTTTTGCTAGTGTCTTTTAAATTAAAATTTAAGACTAGAAAAAAAGGAAATATTATTATTAGTTCTGACGTTTTCATCATCTGTGCGTTGATGCCAATGGCATCAGAAACTTTTGCACCTCAGGAACAAAAATCCGCCTTTCCCAGTCTAACTACGTTGCTGCTAAACTTTTGTCATCCAAATGTTTTAGTAAGTAGAAGTTATTACAGAGAAACAAGGATTGGACCACTGTATCTAATACCTACTGTGGCAACTTTAATATCTAGCTAGTAATTCTACTATAGTATTCTATAGCTTTTATAAACCACCAGCTTCCGCAAATAATTTGTATCTGGAGTATCTAGGTAAAGTAGAGCGTGATCTAGAGAGGCTGCAGGTCGGGTGCGCACGCGGTGACGGAGTAATGGACAGCTCACGACTGCACCATTACAGAGCACCCAGCTGCCCAACTTGCGCATAGACAACCTAACTACGTAGTAAATCTATTGTAAGTAGGGATTATGAATTGGTTCGAGAAAAAAAAGGTTAGCTTTTTTACCATCGACTAACATCCATAATGTAGCGCACTTAATAGAAGTATTTTAGTCTGCTAGGTACAGAAATATTATGGTTGATATTAGTAAATATAAATTAAGTTTTAATTTCATTTTAATTATTGAATAAATTTAATTGAATTGAATTACTCCATCATATGATTGATCGATTTGGACAGTTATTCATGAACCTTTTCATGAGTTCTTTTCTAGAGTGCTATTTTAAAAAAGAAGTGGAATATTTTGTTTGATGTTCTGAAACTGAAAACTGACTTAAGAAGTGACAATCTCGCAAATCTATATAATAGGCATAAGTATGTCAAAAAAAGTTTTACTTCTAACTGAAAATGATTAGGTTACTTTGAGTTCATCATCATCATCATCTCAGCGTTGAATCCTGGTCGCATCTGAGGCTTTTACCTCGGAGTCAGGGTTTCACTTTGCGACTTTTACTATTTCTTTTGTAATATTTGATTATCTGCCCAATAAAAAAGTGAAATAAATGCCACACATTGGAGTTGCGAGGTTCGTGTCGTTATATGTTGTGCATGGTTGTGCATTTAGTTAGGCAATCAACATGTTGTTCCAACAAGTTGGCTGCTGACCTATTCGACCGCTGTTATCTTAATCCGCAGCGTTAAATACATAATGATGCCAATTTAGTCTTAAAATTTTAGCACGAAAATCTCATCAAGTCTGGAATAATATTGTCCTTTAAAACACGAAGTCCTTTGCAGACGGGATCGTCCGAATAAAAGGCGGTGTTATTATGTTGGTAAAACAAAATTCCCCATAATGGCCTCATTATGTGGCGAAAATTGCCCGAGAGCTTTTTTGTGTGGTAATATAAATGTATTTGTAATAGCTTTTAGAAATATTGCGAAGAAGCGGGTCAGGAATCAGGCGGCGTCTGATTACCGAAACTTAATTTATTTTCATCTTTATAAAAAAGGAACTATAAAAATTGTCCGCGCCGCGTGGGAAACGACCCTGTCGCCGGCGGCCTCTATTACGTCATTATTTTCTATATTAGATTGTATATTAAATTGAAGATTAATAGGAAATCGATACGCTTAATGACTGGAGCGTGTGTTTAAAATTATCTTGACTGCATGTGAGTTTGGTGGCTCTTGTTCTTACACGAAAGCAACGTTACGGTGCTAGATACGTTTATTGGTACAAAAATACTGAAGGTGACGGATCTGCCTAACAAGTGGCAATTTGTTAGTTGTGCCAAGTCGTGTCCAGGCAAGTGGACTGTCATTAACGTGAAAATGCGTGTCAATCCCATACATTGATTATTCTATTTTACATTCTAGAGGGTTGATTGTTAAATAACTACCACAGACGTTCTATACTAGAGGTTTCCTATAGAATGTAGCATTTCTATGTGTTTATTGAATAATCTCAAGGCTCTTTTAAAGGTTTCAAGTTTTAAAGTGAGTCTATTAAAATATAGGTACCTACACAGATTTTCTGGTACTATCAAGTCTTTCTAATCTAACCAAAATTTTGTGAATAAACTGATATTATTAACAGTACATTTTCGTAAGCGTCACCGCGCAATTTGCTACTAACTGCGCGTTGATTTACAGCGCAATAAAATAACCAATCGGCGATAATAATGAGTGGGTCTCAATTGGTGCTAATAAAGTCGGTGAATGTTAATGAATCGCTCTTCGGTGCGTTGGGAGATGTGTCATAAAACGAGCCACTGGTTCGGGTGTCGCGGCCGCTCCGCCGCGGGAGGCCAAGGGGAGCCTAATTGATTTGTGCCCCAGGCCACAATCAAAACAGATCGTATTTTATAAGACGTATCCCCGGCAGAGGGTGAGGGTGCGATGAACTAGGATGAAAGTTTCGATTCTAGTTGAAATTGATTCTATGCAGGTTCGATTCCGTCGTTTGTATTTTGTTGATAAATAATCACAGTTTTCGTATACATATTAGGTTTTCATGTAGGTATGTGGCAAATAGAAAATACAAATATTTGCATTGCGTGGGAATCGAACCTACACCTTCTGCGTAGCAGTCGCGTCCACTACCGCCACGCCATAGTGGCGGTCTTGAATTGTATTCTATTTAAAAATTTAACAACTGCCCTTGATCATAAACGGCAATGAGTAGGTGATTGGGGTATCTATTAATATAAATTAATAATTGTATTTGGTTTCTGAATTGTACTGACCCTACATTAACTAAACCTGGTACACCTCGACGTAAGGTCGACTTCTTTATCACAACCAACGCTTTAAATATCGAATATTATCCATACAACTTTTCTGTTTAGGTACTCCAGATTTTTTCCCACAAAGTTAATGATGAAAAATCTCTCATCAAAGTGAAGCTACCGTTCCTCGAGAGCTGTTGCAAATTGTAATGTGTTCAGTGATCAAACACAAGAAAATCAAATGATCATTTGATAAATAGTCCCCGGGGGTGAAGCAGCGTTGTCGCGCTGGTAATGCGGTCAACTAACCCTCGGCACCCTACGCGAGCGCGCCATGAGAAAATGTCGCGTTTAGTTATGGCACTTGGTTTCATAATGTGTCGTGATGAATTATTATAATATTTGTATGCAATGTTTTTGGACCAGTTTTCCGAAAATTAAGTGTTATCTATGTAGATATTTTATGAACTGCCAGAGAATTATAAAGGTATGGATTACATAGATAAAGTAAAAGAGAAACAAGAAAAAAGAGAAGAGAGAAAAAACAAAATACGTTACTTAATTTGTTCTTTTACCGAAATGTATACATTTCGGTAAAAGAACAAATTAAGTTCAAGTCCAATAGGTATAGACCGATCTACAGAACCGAAGCGGCTTGCTTCTTTTTCCGTACGTTGAATACTGTTTGTATAATATATTATGATTGTAAAACGAACGAGTAGAAAAATAATTTGTCATTCGGTGAAAGAGATAAAATCGACCTATTTATGTGCTATTATTTAGGTAATTATTATGTCATCTACTGTTTCATAACTAAGTTTCGTCGAAGGGCGTTTAAATGTCAGTTTAGGAGTACTTACCTACAATAAGAGAATATTCGCAATTAATTGACAATAAATTGTGATAGATTGAGACTATATATTATTTAGATTTCAAATAAGTAGATAGGTATTATTCATTTAAGATATAAGTTGCTCACGCAATGTTTTAAATTTTTTTATATAAGTAGGTACTTTTCATAAGTGCTTTACGATTTGATTAGAGTTGATAATTGGCCTATTAAAACACTGAGACGGATTAAAGTGCGCAATATTGGTAATCAGACTATACTATGCTATTGTACGCTGGAGCGCGCTTTATTATATTTTTTTTATTATTAATTGAGTAACAACAAGCACTTAAAGTTAACTGAGCATTTACTGATAGGATTAACAACCAGGTTAACAAGCAACGTAGGTACTATATATACTAAAATAGGTGTACTCAGTTCAAAATATAAGTCGGTTTTAATGAACGCAAAAAATTGATGTTATATCTACGAGTAAGTTGTGGATTTTTTTATTGTTAGCCATTACTTGTAAAGTTAACGTCATTAAATTGTGAGTAGAAATCGCCATACCTACGTTTATTACGGTTACTAAAGTTGTATTAAAACCTTTTTCCTTTCATATAGCGTACCTTATAGCGTGTTTTATGTTATTAGAATTATTTTTGGTTTCAAAGTTTTACTGGTCAAGTGCGAGTCGCAAATCACACACGAAAGGGAAAAAATAGATATAGTATACTAGTTATATTGACTAATAGGTTAAAGTTTGTACAATTTGTTACTGAGATCCTTGTAATCATTTGATAAAAAAATTGTCTTCAACAGTTTTACAATTAAAAGCACTTTTTATGAAATTCTAACACCAGCTTCAGTGAAACACATTATCACCACTACCTAACCTAGCTAACGAATGTGATTTTTATGCGGTATAGACCACTGACAGACGGACAGAGATTGTTGTGTATTGAACCTTAATAAAGAAGCTCTTGAAAATTTTATTTTAAGCATATAGCTACCTAATATAATGAGCACTAAACTTACTGATTGTGACAGCTTTATTAGTAGAGGACATACAACAACACATTCCTGTTAAGTTATTCAAGGTTAAACAATCACTGCGTCAGACAATAGGTAGCTAGTTGTTTCCTAGTATCTACCCTGGGGCTGTACGGGCAGTAAATAGATCAGGACATTAATCACTGTGCCTGATTCGAGTCGACGCGAGGGACAACTCCTCTCTCGTGCAATAAATCTTCCTGGCAACTGCATTGCGGTGCGGGCGCGTTGAAAAATTGTCGATTCAAATAAACATGCCAACATGATTGCGTACTGTGAATTATGTTCTCTGAGTACATTAGTTATTGATATTCACTAGATTATAGATAGATACGATATTGATTCGTTCAATTTGCGAATAGGTATATAGAATGATCGCAAAGATTTTTTTATTTTATTATAAGTATATGACGTGCTTTTAAATTAGACGGCAGTTGGTCCTCAACAAGCCAAGGAGAGTCAAACCCGGGCATAGTAATAAGTATCAAAGAAGTTTCGATACAACCGGAACTACCGGTAGGTGATGATGCTCTCAAAGTGAACAGCAACAAGACTTGGTTTAGTTATGGTGATGACAATAAAATGAAAAAAATAACTATTTTAATACCTAGATACTATTTATAGATAATAAATGTAATTACTATTTACAACATTACATCAAAATAAAACTCGAGACGTCCAAGCACACGTGTACGAAGAATGCGCATGTAGATGCGCCCACGCATCAACATTGTATGCAAATCGCGGGTCGCAGGTCGCCATTCGCGGCGCTTGCGCCGACCACGCTTGCACTGGTCATTGTTTTTTTGGGCAGTCCTAAGATGTACATGAATTTATTCTGTTCATTTTATCAATAAATCTAGGCAACCGTAAATTTGACTCGAAAAAAACTGAGGTCGTCTGCACGAATCACTGAAAAGTTATCTGTGGCCCGAATGCTTGCTTTGTAACGTGTTACATTATACACTGAATGGTTTATAACCTGTACCTACCTATTTAAAGGATACTTTCTATCCTTAGTAAAGAAACTATTTTGGCGTGTTTGCGAAATAGTCTCTGATCCATTTCGTGGAACGGGATCAGTATTTCAAGCACACGGAGCCGCAAGCAACAACTAGTATTCTATAAATAAAAATAGCAAGCAAACGTTACAATTTTTGTGGCACTAAAAATAGAGGAGCGGCATTCGTGTGTGGTGTAAAGTGTATGAATGGCCGACATTTTGCCGCGTCATGACGTGAATGCCATTGTGTCTCGAAATCACGACAACGACACGACATGTGTGCCATGCTCAGGCTCACCCGGCTCTAATTGTCAATGAATAGGGGTCAGAGATCACTCGCTTCAATATCGATACTTATTTCCTGTTATGAATACATTACTCACATTCTATCGACAATGTTAATTTTGTCAAACATGACATGTTACATCCTTAGTTTCTTTTGTTTTATTCCAAGGATGATTTTGAAACCGAATACAAAAATAATACTACTTATGCCTGCTGTTTCGTCTGGGTAGAAATGCTAACTGATCGCATTCCTGCGATCTACAGGAGTAAGAAAACTTCAGGAATATATTTCTCCTGTGTTTAGTGTCAGCCTTAGATTGTTCAAAAAATGGAGAACTCAAAAAAAGCAATAGCTTCCAATCCCGAATGGCAATACAGACCTACAGCCAAATGGTCTCATTTATTGGCATCTTTTACCATCGATGCAAGTTCATCCCTAACAATACCTCTGTCATATGGGTTTCTATGTATGAACTAAGGACTCAGGTTTGCTGAAGTAATGAGAACCGGGCCCGGTTAGGTGGGATTTCTCAGATGGTGCGCACCCGCGGTAGGAATGTGGAGCTACGCTACTACAGACTATAGCCCACCTGAAACGTGTGCTGCTTGCCCATACACATGTACAACGGAGGAACTCACGAGTGCCTCTAAAAACACAATCAAGGGTAGCAAACTGAACTGAATGATAATACCGACGACATGACAGAAGACGAAAATCAAAATCTTGAAGCATTGTAAAATTTACCAGTTGAGACTTATCAGTAAAGTAGAAAGTAGACCCATGACCTCATAATTATATTAGTACCCATGAGTGTACTAATATAATATTGTTATGATGACTCATATTCAATAATAGGTATCTATAGGTGTCAAACCTAAGCTTCAAAGGCATCGCAAAGACATATAGACCGTTTGATTAGTCTAGACTAGTCTAGTAGATTAGGTAATAGTTACGATGCCGCCAACTACAAATATGTATGACATTGCTTTCGGCAGTGGGTGTCGTTATCCACTGTAATTAAACCCTACTGAAAATTTAGTGTCTAGACACTCTGTAGTTGTAAAACTATCTTGACGTCAATATGATACGGTAACTCTCCTCATATGATTTTATGATTTTCTATTCATTCGTTTTCACTGTAAGTGAAAGCTTATCATTAAGAATCTTAAAGTAAGTCAGTTTTCAAAGTTGTCTTCAAGAAGCGTCGGTAATTTAGTGGTTGACCACTTTTGACTTGGCCCTCGATTCTGCTAAAGTGCAACCACTGTTCAATTTTAGATCTTATTTCTATTGAACTAAAATCACAAAATTAAATGAAAAGAGTTTCATTACACTCTTTCGTTCACTCTACAAAAATTAATTTTAAACTTTAACTGCATTACTATTATAGGCTAAAATCAAATGGAATTTTCCCGCAGTCTCTGTGGTGTGACAGTGGTTGTGCTTTGGCAGAATCGAGGTCCTACTCTTTTTTCGATACATCATCAACTTGATCAGGTTGGTCAGGCTATATCTGCCTACCCACTTACACGTCCCTTACAATAGATACCTGATGTCATTCGCTCAGTACACATTAGCATTCCCTTTTTATTAATTCTCATTCTCCATATAAGTTTATTAAAACGTAAAGAAGGGACTGTATTTAAGTCGTTTCAAAATTATTTAGATGTGAAGCCAATTAGAAGACATAGGGTCTGATCTTGGCCAGAGATAAAGGCTTCATGTAATTAAGTTCAAACTTTCCTTCTTCCTCGATAGTAAAGTTTTCAACGTTTTAACGGTCACTCTACAATAGGGGAGCGATTGACCAACTATTATTATTCCTATAGCTGCGAAAGGAGCATATTAATTAAGTAGTTAATTAAATTTGGTATTCTACTTACCTTGCGAGGATTGAAGATAAATCTACCTAACTAAAGATCAGATGGGGTATAAGAGGAAAGATCACAAGTTTGAATACTAGGTGTTGATATTTTTCCAAAATTAGGTAGGTGAATGTGGAGAAGAAGAAGCATGTCAGTCGCATGGTATGGTATGGTCATGATAGTCCGTGATCTGTCGCCACAGAAGTGTTCGTTCCCTATATGAACAGTGGGGTGGATATGAAAGACCAGGCGCTCGATTCTGCTAAAGCACAACCACTGTCACACCACAGAGACTGCAAAACATGACAATAAATTTTAGACCTTATTTCTATAAAGTTACAGTCACAAAATTAAATGAAAGAGTTTCATCACACTCTTTCATTCACTCTACAAAAAGCCGTTTAATTTAAACTTTAAAAGCATTATTTCAAAGGCTAAAATCAAACGGAATTTTCTCGCAGTCTCTGTGGTGTGACAGTGGTTGTGCTTTAGCAGAATCGAGGCCCAGCTCGCGTTACAATTTCATTTTATATTTTATTTGAAGCACCATCACATACTTGTTTGATATACCAATGTTAAAACAATTATTCCCACCTAACTACTTGCCAATTTCTTAAAATTATGAATCATATTTTTGGTTACACTATCAATGCCTCTCATCTATAAATTAATACCTACACTACATAGGTACCTGCATGTAGATGTATATTTCTTTATAACGTGCACCGCAAACCTCGTAAGTCTTATAACTCGTTCATAAAAATGCGACAACGCAAGTAACTGGTTTACTTTTACCGCCACTGATCACGTCTAGATATGGAATCAAATGACCGATGCCTGGCAGCGGTGAGCTAATCCTCAATAAGCTGACCAGATAGAACAATATAGCGGCGAGTCCTGGCTGCATCCAGAAATTTACTGTCCATAATTACAGGGTTGGCTCAGTTAATTGCAGGCGGGCTCGTCCCGCCGAGCGTCGCTCGCTTTTTTTGACTAAATAAAAATTGACTAATATTCATAATAAATAATGAACTCTCCGTTCTCAGGATTACGCTATGTAGATATTCGAAAGATTAATATTTTTCGAGGTTTAATCGAATGATCGCGGTTGTCGAGTAAAACATTTAAATACATGTATCTTGAACTTGAAAACGGCGTCGCAACGTAAGTTATGGACGAAATCAGATGTAGATGTATTTATGTTTACAATTAGGATTTGATTGCATTATTATCATTAAAGTCACGCGTGTTTCTTTCAGTCTGTTCCACTCTCAGTGGATGAACATCGGTTCGAGAGTAATAACTAATAAAGTATAATACATATAGTGATTTTTACCATTAAAATGTGTAAGTATAAGTACAACTTATATTGAACTGTATTTGAAAAGGTGCAAGTTCCAAAACATCGTACCACGTCATCAGCTATTAGGCTTAAAATTTTGATGAAAGATGAACCTAATGAGTCAGTTTCAGGTAACAAAAATAATCCTAAAGAGACCTGGCCAATGCAGCCCTAATTATCTCAATATGATGCATATACATAAGTGATTGACTAGTGATCAATCGCAAGATTCCGTCGTAGCTTTTAAAAGACAAGTTTTAAATCTAAAATTATTATATAAATCATTAAGAAACACAAAAAGATCTAATAAATTTCTTATATCAGAAGATTTATCACATGGCCTATTGAGGGAATACATTTTAGTAAACATATTATAATTTAGGGAACGAGGCAAAAACTCGTTCACCTCGTTGCATGTTGCTTGTTGTTGCTGCAGGCTCTTCTTATAATTGCAGGGTTTCGCCCAAAAGCCCTCAATTATAAAATAATACCAGATGTGGATCATAGTAATAACAATTATTATCACGCTCGCCTGCTATCATTATCGTTGAAATATGAGTGATGTGGCGTCGTATGCAAACTTCGGAATTTTGCCGCGTTCGCACTACGACTCTGCGCTCGCGCCAAACTGTCTCACTTATCAACAACATATCAACTAGTTCTTTGCAATCTTTTCCTCGAGGTAGGTATATTGAATATGTATAAGGAGTAATAGCATTGGTGTTCAAACTGGTTTATTAAAAAAACATAGACTGGAGTGCTCAAGTTATGACAGTAAGACAATGTTTTTGTGACCGAGTAGAAGCTACAAAAGAGACAGTTGTTAAACCTATATTATAGTTCAGGTAAGACAATATTTAAATAATAGTATTTCATATTTAGATAAAAGTATACTTAATACTTATAGAAAATGTGCTCTTATTTATAGAATAGTGTTTATAGAGTGTTAGGTAGTCGTCTATGTAGTTTGAAAAAGGGTTGTCTTGATGCTTTTACAGCATCGTTACAAGTGATAAGTCTTTGTCATGAAGAAGCGAAAGCAGTAGACTGATCTGATAGTGATCAGGAACGGGTCATATCAACTACAATCCATAAAACAGTGTTTAATCGTGACATGTAAATGTTAAGACGAATAACTAGATGAATATGCACGTATTATTATAATTTCGGACTCAAATCGTTGGCAAAATGGCTAGCGAAAATCATTAAAAAACCTGACCAACTGACTTAATAGATGAATGCGGAACATTATACGGTCCGCTCGCTGTAGATAATTATATGTTGAAATCGCGGTATATTTGACCGTTCATAATAATGTTAACTTGTAATACGGCGATTATTCAAATTCTCGAACAAGTCGTCCGCCCCGCCTCTTTGCAATCGCAATCTTATTAAACACTTCCTACGTGCACTATAGTAAACTTATTTTAACCTTTTTGAATTATTGATCACTTGTCTTAACTTTGTGCAATTCTTTTCCTTCTTTTCCTCCTTTTTCTCCTCATGTATCCCTTGTGCAGTATAGAGTCCTTTTTTTTCCTAACTTGGGAATTACGATTGCCAGAGAATGATTGCTTTCTCTTTGCCCGAATCTCCTCTTTCATTTTGCTTCAACACAATACTCTTAAGCTGAATTTCAGTGAGTAAAATATTATAACGCACTTTAGCGCGACTAATCTATTTTGTCGTTGTTCCTCTTCCTATTATTGATAAGTAAAAAAAAAATCCCTTTCTCCTTTTTAAGGTTGGTTAAAAAGAAAATTAAACAACAAATCCAAACTCATTTAAATTTAGATTTAACGATTTTATTCAGAAGTTTAATCGATTTATGCTGAACAACGTTACGTTATGAAAAACATTCCTTTTATTTCAGTATTGCCATTTAGTTTTAACTATAAAATTGCCATTATTTCCACTAGCACGTTGGTTTTATTGCAGACTAACCACTATGTTCAAAATGTAAATTCGAGTCTAGTTATAGCACAAATGAAGTTTAACACGGTAATAACTATTATTATAATAAACATCGTGTATTTCATGTACTTATAAAAAAATAATAACGACGGCAAAATGAAAAATGAACGTGAACAAATGTTAGTATTAAAAATCTAAGTAGATTTTGCAAACTACAAAGATCGCCAACAGACCACTTGGTGGTAAGTGGGTACCGTGACATATAAATAAATAAATTTAAATTGGACAATATCAAATTCCAGAATAGAACCGGAACCTACGACTGTGTTTTTCTAAGAGGAATCTAATAATCACTATCTCTATCTATCTCGTGGTAATGCGTAGTAAACGGGAATTTCTGTTATCGAGGATAGTACCAAAGCTTAGTTGACAGAACAACCGCGAAACTGTTTTTTTTTTTTCAATTTAAAATTAATAGGGGGTTTAACTACTGACACTATTGTAGCATTTACTATCGTATTTGGATTTAGAATAATGTTTGTACATACCTAAGCATGCAAAAATCTCGGCAAATGTGTAGTCGTGATCTGCCAAGAATCTATCGAGTTCGCTATGCAGTTGCACGAAGGACTGCGTGCTCAGCGTCGCTATGCAGCCGTCATTACATCGGCAGCTCGTCGATTAATCATTACTGCTCTACCGGATAATTCGGCGGTTGATTTAGTGAAAAACAACATGTTATTACGGGATAAATCTCTATCTAGAAAAGCTAAGAAGGCCTAAGCGCTCGCCTGATTTATGGCGCCCCTGGCCATCGCCGAGTGGCTTTTGATTTGTGATTCCCAGACAACTTTGTTGTTTTCATCTTTAGTTGAATTTTAATTAATGGCTAACAAATTATACGGTTAAGGGTGTAATTATGCTTTATTTTATCACAGATTATTGCTTTTTCCTTACGTTTGTAATTTATCTTCGCGGTTCAGTTGAAAAAAATATATCTAAGTGAAGATTACAATGATATCTATTGAAAAAAGTCTATCTATATGATTTATGATATACCAATTAATACCGCTAGTGTTATAAATAAATAGAACGGGTTCACTGCCTATACCTAGACTTTTTGTGCACCCGTAAATTTTCTATTAAAATAAGGTAGATAATAATATTATGTCATGCAATTTCAAAAGTGTACAATGTCTTATGGCAGAAATCGCATTTTGTTTTTGTTCTTACTCTCTGATCAGTGCTGTTCTTTTATGTGCTTACAACCTACAAGTGCTTGCATTAAGGCTGTTAAATGAACCCCGTCGTTTTGGGTGCCCATTATTAAGCGCCAGTGGTACCTTCTCTACCTTTTATCATTGTCCGGATATAACAAATTAATAAACTATAATACGCATCAAAATATGATGGAACCCTTTGGAACCACAGTAGGTGATATCACCGAAGGCAATTACTCCCTTTCTTGATTCGTTTTCTTGATTTAGGTTATGATTGGTCAAGTCTGAAAGTTGTTTCGACTCGTCAAAAGAGTTTGTTACATTTTGAAAAAAAAAGAGCCACATTTTTGTTCCAATTCGTCAAGTCTGTGAAAAGTATTATCTCGTCAAGTCTGTGGGCTGTAACAAGTGGTCAAATGTTCTTTCCAACTCCAATTCCAATAAGAAACGAAGAAAGTTTTACTTGCCTTTGCCCTTGAAATAAATTAACTTAACTTGTAGATGAACACTGAACACTGATACCTATACTCAATGTAGGCAGGTATAATTTATTAAGCTATACATGTCTCCATACGTGCGTAAAACTGAGTTCCGGCGACTTACCCTTTGGTATCGGCGTGGTCGTAATGCTCGCGCAAAGATAATATCTTGATTTATTGCGGCTATCGACCCCACCTCCCCCTCCGTGTCCTCTCCTCACACCGTCCTCTCTCTCCTAGCTCACCTGTTTTGCGTTATTTCTTTAAAATTTCTAAGGTAGGTACATGGATAACAGGAATGTGTGTTAGATAAGAAAAATGCTATAACGCTTAATAATTAATAAATCTATCGGCAGATCATCTAAGGCATTTAGAGGCGTACTCCGTTGTGGGAAATTAATGAAGTCTTCCGCGGAGTGTTTCGCGGTTTAATAGCAGCTATTAATTTTATCTCAACAACGGACTATCGCCACGACTCGCCCATTTATAGCTACAGCGTCTTTTCTATTCGCAATGCGAGTCCAGCTTTAATAATATCCGAGCTATATTAATTATACTTTATTCATTACACCATCCTGTTAAACCTGATGGGTAATATCAAATTGATTTGTTACTAACACCAAAATTGGATAGTGTATCTCGTTTAATCGGTAATTTGATCATTTCGTCAATGTAGTTGTAAGAGATTTAGCTCTATTAAATGGTTCATTAAATGGCATTGGGGCATATATTTATAACTAATATCTAATTACACTGATAATTTAATATTTATAACAGCACCTAAAATAGAGAAAGCAGTTTTCTAAATGTGTACGATCATGAAATATGAATTCTCGATTAAGTTTTTCAATTAACAACCGCTATTATATCTTTATACATTGCCGTTATCTCTTTTTATAATTGGAAAAATACATCTCGACCCTCGTGTAGGCCACTCTCACATTGAGCGCGATCACCGAGAGCGTACTTATATGGTAATCGGTGCTTTGTCAGTGTCTCAGACCATGATCGTGTTTCAAGTTGGCCGCTACGGCCGAATATGCACACTGTGTAGCCAACCTCTGCGTGCAAAATTACAATTGCTCGAGAGGAAAGTATTTCATCTGTCAAACAATATGATGATTACAAACAGTAAACGGATTTAAGAACCTCTTTCGTGCCAAAGTTAAATCCTTAAGCGCGGCGTAAGTATTCAATAAAATATCCTCGAGTCGTAAAGTGAAGCGCTGCGCAACGAGCGGCATTCATCACAAAAAACGCCAAGTAGAAGCTTCGACAAGCTCACAAAAGCTCGTAAAAGCTCTCGACTATTATGTAGTTATTGTTACAGGGTGGAAACACCATTATTACACAGGTTTGCCGGTTTATTTTGTTGTTTGGCACGTCGCGGCGTGGCGCGTCGGTTACGGGACACCCGCGAACTCGGCGGGCCTGGTCCTGTCCACTCATTGCCCGGATGCTCGTGTTACATGCTCTTCAATATAGGTTTTAAAATCCAAATGTGTACATTTTATACCTAAAAATTCTCTACTGAATTATACTGTAAGATTTTTTTATCGAAAACGAAGAACATAAGTAATTGATTAAATTACATAATAGTATAATAGAATGATGAATGTATGAGATTTGACGTTTATGACACACGTTGACGACTGTCATATAGGTAGGTACGTCAAATCCCATACATTCATCATTGTATTCTACAATACGATGCAGGAATTGCCACTCGTCTAGGGGGCTGGTTGGTCTTATAACTCTCGCTAAGAAAACGTGGATAAAATATAAATTAGACTCATAATAGACCTCTTATACCATATGTAAATAGTTAAGTTTCATGTAGGACTTCACAACGCCAGACGAATATCGGTTGAAAATAATTATTTTCACCATTGACACTCGAAAAAGGGCCCCTGATTCATCAAAAACAGTGAATAAAACGCTCTTTGTTTCACCGAGTGAATAAAAAAATTTGAATTTGGAACATGCGCGAATGTACGGATTCTAGTGAAACATACAAAGAGGTTGCACACTCTCACTATAAAAATGTACTAAAAGCCACCTAAATGTAATCACTGGCTGGATGGAATGTGGCTCAGTTTAAATTAAGAAAAAAAAAAATGCCGCCATTTTCTGTGTAATTTTCCTTGTAAAAGTTTATGTTTGTCTCATAATCATAAAATGACTTCATCTAGTGATGAAAATTAAACTCATATTCTCGAACGCTAAACCGGTAGCTATTACTGATAATTTGCTGCTTCTTTTGTGTACTATCCATAACAAAATGTAATTCATAATCACAGAGTAATCGTTTTCTCGTAGTCAATGGTGAAAAGTTGAGTACCTAACACGTGAAAAAAGAATTCATCTCGGCTCTTGTATCCCTCGATCCACTCAGGTTTCTCTCTAGAACCCCTCGCTACGCTCGGGATTCTACCGGAGAAACCTTCACTCCTCTCGGGATACAACTTGGTGCCTCGAAAAGAATTCACCTTTTTTTCACTTGTTGGGTAATCTACTATTATTACCTTATCATATATGTATGAAATTTCCACTTGATAGAATCCATTTGATAAGTCATCTTACCCTATGTACGAATGCACCTCCAAAAGTGTAACGTGTGCTTTACCATTATAAATTATTTTCACCTTGAAAACCAGTGAATTTATTCTTTGAAAGAGCAATTTGACTCTCTATATGTTAAATAAATCACTTCAGTTACTTGAAGTACCTACTTGTCCAAAATGTGTTACAATTACAATTTGTTATCTCAATAAAATCTAACGCCGTATTCAACAGATTTCAATATTTCAAAACACAATTCGCTCTCGAAGCTTAATCCTATTATGTCCGTAAACACAGTGAAGCACGGTGACATGCATCAAATGAACATCTCAATATCGCGACGTTCATTGTGTCGACGGGTTCAACTCACTTCGCACAACGGATCAGCGGAAACATTTTGAGCACCTTTATTCCGGGATTACGCGAAATTTTGCATAGGAAACTGTCGTCCAATGTCCTGCTATTGAAACATGAATGAGTCTGTATGAATGGAGATAATCCGAGTACGTCAACAATACGCCTGTCCCAAAAGACCAAATCACACGTGTTGTGAATGAAATATGGATAACGTTTTAGATACTGCGTGTATTAGATTATCTTTGGTTGTGCTTTATCGAGAAGTAGATGATTCTAACAATAGACGGTGGGAATTTAAAATGCCGTGTTGTGAAACTTTTCAATCTAGTAAAAAATAACATCATGAAGAGTTAGTATAGTTTCTTGGCATATAAGTAAAACTATAATTAAGTGTTTAGCTAGCTAATTAGCTGATTTTCACTGATCAAATCCGTTAGTACCCGACCCGAGCTAACTCTAGTTAGCGTACCCGACCTATTTAATAAATAAAAAATAGAGGTTTGAACAAAATTATTTAGAGCTGAAATTAGAGCGAAGAGTTATGGATTCAGTCTTTATATCCACTACAATATTTTAATATTAGATAACTATACTTATTATTGAAAGCTGCGTCAAAACTAGTTAGGTATGTTTCATACTTTTACAAAACATTAATAAATAAAAATAAAAATTCACTTTATAAAAAATAAAAAGCTAGCTATAGTAAAGGTGTATTCTGAATAATGCGTATAGTAGTTAAACCAACAGTTATCTGGATACTCCAGTGCCAGCGGAAGTTGGTGTAAGATTGCAACCGGATACGTTGCATAGCACCCCTTCTATTCGAAGCAAGCAACGGCGTACTCGGATTGCACAATATGCCACTTGAAGGGGACGAATGTGTGTATAACTGATTTAATACCAACATGCTAACCTGAAATCATTACCAATTGGGTACTTTCCTGCTGTTAAAATAAATTATTTAAACCGAAATTATTTACCTAAGTAAAAGAGCGGTAAAAGTTGAAAACTTTTTTGTTTTTGTTTTACAGTTTTAATTTATTTTTAATCATCCACCACACCTAAGTAAATTATTTTACTATTAAAACTATGACGTCATACTTTTTTATTCCATACAAGTTTCCTTAGAACTTACTGTATTTGACGTTTAGTAAAAAATCTGATCTGAGATATTACTTATTGGAACTGACCAGAGTTAACTGTAAAACTGCCTTCAGCAAGCTTCCAGCTTACAGAAGTTCCATGTAAAATGATAACGTGCTACTTCTACGAAGTTACATGACCATCTGCTCAAAAGTTTTCATTACATTACAATCGGGTGAGTGATATAGGTAGAAATGATACTGTTTTTTTTTTATCGTGCGCAAAATTCCCACGGATACCTCCCCCACCGTAGCCGGAGGAGGAGGTTATGTCGGACTCGAATCGACTAAAACGCACGGCGTCTGCAGTGGGCCGTCAGTTGCCGGAGGTGAGATTGTCGTAGCCATATCCCTCGCACTCCGGCCGAGTAGAAATGATACTTACGTATAGGTATGGAACAGCCGAATTAAATAACTTCTCTTCTCATTATTATAACCGTCTCATCGCATATTGTCCGTAGTGCACATATTTTGAGAAAGGGACATTTTGAGAAAAGAATATTTTGCGAAAAGGACATTTTGAGAACAGGACATTTCGAGAAAAGGACATTATGCGATCAGATCATTATAACTCTTTAATATATATTATATGGATAGGTAGAAAAATAAATATATATTTACCACATGCAAAACTCATTATAAAGTGAAATGATTTATGAAAGAGTTCTAGGTTGTACCTATAATAAACAGTAGGTACTTGTATAAGTAATGAAGTACAATGTTGCCGACACGAAATATAATAAATAGAGACGAGAATAATACGAATAATACGGTTCAGTAATGAAAGAAGTACATTGTTTTGTGATTGCAATCCGATATGAGTTCGAGTCCAGGGTGGCGTTGGGCGGCGACGAGGGCGGTGCTCCTGCGCACGCGACGCTGCCTGCAGTGACGCTAGTATGGGACGAATTATAATAAAACTATTGTCAATGTGTACAACAGTGTGTTGGTTTAATAAATAGAATGTAAATATGGGTCATTGTATGTTCACAGAGAGTGTAAGAAAGTGCCAAGAGCAACAAAAAGAGTTTTATTGAATTTTTTTTCTTTTCAATAGACGGACATTTTACAACAGGAGCAGAACGTGTTCTGCTTCAGCTAGAGTTATACTCCATATTGGAAGTGTGTAGGTATGTCAGGTAGACAAGAGAATCTCATAATGTTGGTAATCATAATGTAGATAATCTCTCGAAGAGATTACCTACATTATGAAACCCAGGCAGAACTTATAGAAGAGCGCACAACGAAATTACTCTATATGTAACATTATACACTATGTTTATTAACAATAATCAACAATAGAAAGAAATCCGCGACGCCCGAAGTCGCGACCGGTACCGCGCAGTCGCCTGCGCAGCGTGAGTGCCAAGATTATAACAATTACGATCGCACGCGCCGCACCCACTCCGCTCTAATAACTATCATTTGCACATGTTATTCTATATCCTATACAAAATGCTCACCCTATCGTATGGTGACATCGGGACTCCCGACCTTATTGTGAAAAGTCCAGTCAAGTAATAATGGCCATAACATATTATTATCGCAACTAAATCACGACAAAATTGTTGGATATTGTTTTCACAGCTCTTGATAATTTTGCTTACCTCCATTTTCTCCATTAACTCCATTTCACATTAAGTGTATCTATATCTACAGGGTTCAAGAGGTATCTTCAGAGATATACATGAAGCAGGTTACCTACCTACTAATGATTAACTTACAAACTTACAATTACAGTTTGCTGAGATATGGATAAGCCATTTTAATCTTCAGTTTAAGATTATCCTATTATGTTATGCCATTATTAAACTAAGCTGCTTTTTCACATCAATTTTATAATATCTAGTTATTTTTGTTCATACTTACATGAAATAGGTGGAGCATGGCATCATTTGTCAGTTGCTAGCTGATTTCAATTTTAATCCTGAACTCACCGTGGTTTATTGTAGCGCATCCGTTCATCGTAAAATATTTAAACTCCACTAATATTACAAACATTCATCTCGCTTTTGCGTCTTCACAACAAATAATTTCCTATACATTTACCTTCATTTTTATTTCAATCGGTAAGTAAAATAATATTAAATCTGGGTACAACATCTGTTAGATGGTATCACGTGACTATTTCGCATGATACTAACATTGAAAGGAAAGTGTATCCTGTCATACGAGCCGTATCCGCCCACGCACAGATTGGGACAGTAAAAAATGATCCAATTTTTATAATAGTCGCATGGGGTAACGATCCTGATGTTCTTTATTATAAACCGGAAACATTTATTACTTTTGGATGGTGTAAAATGGTACTTATTATAGAGATTTATTTATAAACACATAATATTTATCTGTCTAGATCTTTCTTGCATAAATTAGATTTCCACAATCTGAAACGTTCAGTTACTATCCTACCATTACGACGGAAATGCGGAGATGAGATATCTGACACACTTCTAAGCCGCCACCAAACCTTAAAAGTTTTTAACGACCATGCTACATGGTGACTACTTTTATAGGTATCTTTTTGGAAAAAAATGACATCATCTAATCAATCTATTGGATGAGAGATATATGTGAGGTGACTAATCCAGGCTAGATCACTTAGCAAAAATTTTCTGTTCAAATGTCCTTAATACGAGTATTTATTCTGCTAATAAAAAAAATGCTTGTTTGTTTTTATTTGGATTTTTCAGTAGGTAGACCTCGTGATAAACGTATGTATCTAGCTAATGATCGCTTAACATAAGTGAGGCATATACGCATTTGCTAGCTTACTGGTAAAGACTTATTTTCATGTTGTCTAGTTTTAACAAAACAGTACCGCCTGGAAAGAAAAGCTCTTCATAATATTTTCTTAGGCAAAATGTGATGGGGATGAACCTTCTATTGAAAACCTTAGTGAATGAAATTCTAAACATAACCAAAATCACAGAATGTGTTACTTTACTACAGTGAGTGCGTTATCGAAGTACATTAGTTGGACGTGTGCGGTGGAGCTCCCGCCCTCGAGCCGCCCTGCGCCATGCGCCGCCCCGCGCGTAAACAAACGCGCAGAGGCTCTTCAAGCGCCCCGTGAGTGAGACGCAAGACCGCGAGAGAGACGACACTCGCGCACCGGACCGCGAACCCTACAATTAGTAGGATTAGTAGGCGAGATTCGCTCGCCGCATCGATTCGTCACGAGATAATTGCTCCTGAAAAAAATTCGTTGGACATGAAAAAATTGTCGCGCGTGTGATGAAGTGCTTTTTTACGGTGACGTATCAGAATCTAATGGGACGCGATGAACTGTGCTTACTACCAGCAACATGCGGGCACGCACCCGGTCCCGCATAATGTCAATAATAATTACTTCAACGAGGTACAGCTTTTTTTATAATTATTTCTTATTTTATTTAATTTAGCGAAAGGTTCCATATCTTAACGATTCTAAGGCAAGTCTAATTCTTCAATATGTGTAAGCAATATTAAAGATAACATGAAAACAATGATTGACAAAAAAAGTTGAAACTTCATGTACCTTTGTACAATATATCGTTATCATTGAACAAATTAATGTGCCTTCATCAAATGTAAAGAAATCAACTGTAGGCGATAATTATTATTTAGATAAGTACCTATAACACAAACAACTTTAATTCTATCATTGCAATTAAGTTTAACTCTCGAAATTTAAGGCTTATACTTATTTGAAATCTATTTAGATTATAAACAAAAGCCTTAAATTTCGAAAAACGTTCCTATTTTCTAGAATGGATATGCTAATTAAATTGTGTTTAATAAATTATTATGTATAATTTATATAAACACCCCTGCTGACTAAATGGAGTCAATAATAATCGTCACTCTTATCCAACTATTGAATACCTACTTCGTCAAAACGTTTCAATTTCATTTATTTTCCCTAAGAAGTATTTACAGAAAGGTGCACAGAACTAAAATTACGCTCTCATTAAAATCCATTCACATCGCAATCATAATTATAGTAAACCAACACCTTTTCTTGCAAAAATTACAACATCTATTAGCCTTCTCACAATACAATAATTAGCCATTTCATTGATTACGACGAAATTAGCACGAAGACGCAAAAACACTCACGCTTTTGACTAACAAAAACTCGGCGTAACAAAAACCTTTGGGCTCACTTTACAAAGGTAGAATGGGAATAAAAATATTTAATTGGTGTGATTACGTTCGTGATTCTGACACAAACACCTCCCGTGGCTCGCCACGGTTCTACAATGAGCCTTTCTTCTATTGTTGCTCCTTATAATGCCAGTTTGTTATTCAATTTTAGATTAACAAATAACAGCTACTTTTCATAGTATTCGATGGTATTACAATCTGTAAATGTTTGATAATATACGCAATTGTCTACCTATAACGAGAGAGAGTCCCCAAAAAATTTCGGTTTACTTACAATAAAATTAGTTACAGTTCGGTACAAAATCTTCAATGAATCAGACACTTACTGAAAATTACTTATCATAATAAAAAAAATATCTAGCTTAGTTTAAAACAATGCTTCTTTATAACCAGTGAATGTGCAACATACGTGGGTTACTCTTACCTCTATTTGAAAAAGAAATTGATATGGTCTTACAACGAAAACTAAAGCAAAACAAGGTATCCTAAAATTAACACCTAAAATATCTCTACAAACATTTTCTAGAATCAAAAATGAATATAATATACCATTTTGTGGTTAATTTCATGCTCAGTACACATATTTACAAACTTAGGTAAGTACAGCTTATCCGACGAGAATTGTTGATTGTACTGTCAAACATACCTAAAAGATCGCCTCTCAAATTATAAGAGCTAAAAGCGTAATTGGTAAATTAGCTATTTCAGTTTTCACATCATCTTAAAGTAAAACGTATAACATAAGAGATTTACATCAAGAGATGTCTATCCTAACAGTAAGTAGTTCGGTATACATTAGTCATTGACTCAATGTATAATTATCATAATGCGGTATAAAATATTTTTCAAGTTACAATAGCCAGTCATCGTAATTAAGCGTACGATTCACTTCCACTGTTAGAAGCGGTGACCAAACATTATAGAGAACAATCACCTGGTGTTAAACATATAATATAATTGTTTTTCAAGATTTTAAACAGCCATTTTGATAAAAATTAAAAAATGATGTTTCAATTCCAATTTTTTAAAAGTACCTATATAATAGATAGAAAACAATAATGTTTAAAAAACAAGTAGGTATATAATATAATTTCAAGCGTAATCACAACTTCTACTAGTAAAAAAAGTAAGATAGACTGCAGTAGAAAACGTCAAAAAATAAAGTAAACGGCTCTACTACAAAGAATTTGTTTGTTTGCAAAAATGGCTTCACAGTTCAAAAAGACTAACTTTGAAAATGAAAATGAAAGGAGGAGAATGATCCGTGGGCATTTCTCCTTTTGATGGAGATGATACTGCCCTACCACATAATTCAACCTACCGTAATCTGCCGAAATCGAAAATTTTTAATATATTATATGTAATTTGATTGATATTCCACGATTTCAAAAAATGAATTGTTTAGACACTCAACAATACTACTCAAACAAACCAAAGAACAAAAAAGCACGATGAGTTTCTTACCGGAGCCTTTTCAGGAAGAGGCTGCATTGTGAACCAGTTTATTTTTGTTAACGTTTTATAAGTGCCGTACTAATACAGGATAAATGTGATATATACTGAAAAACAACAGTATTTTGGGCCGACAGAATCTAAACATAAGTGAAATAGATAAAGTAGAGCCAGCGTGGCTTTGTCATGATGTAATTAAAGTGGGAAGAGCGCCCAATGTTCCTAAAGATTTCTGCCAACACTAATGTTTGAAACTGCTGACTGAGTTTGGATGTTCGGTCGACTCGAAATTGTCACTTTTCCGATCTTTCTTTTAGATGCGATATTTTTAGATTTCCGTTAAAATTGGGATTGTAATCAACCTAAATTTTCTTCTTCTTTTTTTTTTCACGCACAATGTGCCAAAAAGAAACTAAGTGTGGACAAAAGAGTTATTTTTCCATTCCTTTCCAGCCAAAATTTTCCACTAATCATTTTAATAAAATCTCGCGTTAATTTCGCGAAACTGACCATAACATGGGACCAAAAAATCCGGTATTCTAATTTCCTTTGCTATCTGCGGCTAGGTAGCGGGGGACGGTTGAGGGCCGGGGTGCACACTGTTGGGTCTCGCAATTACGGGGCCCATAATTACAGGGCTGGCGGCCGCGCGGCGCCGAAACCAGCCCGCTCAGCCCCGCTCCAAACGATTCTCCTGGCGTAATTAAAAAAGCTCCAAATTAAATTCGCTCGCTCGTGTGTACGGCCCCGACTTATGATATTAAGTTTTTAGGGACTTTCTAATTAGTTTTTTGTTTTTCTACGTTGACTGATGGGAATATAGGAAATCAACAATGGGTCACTTTTTGTTGCGTATCAATTTCGGATCTGGTGCTTAGATTAAGTGCTATTTTAAATGCTTTACTCGGAAAATGTGTTTCAATGGAGTGTCTATTGGCAAGATAAAAAGTGCTTTTATTTATGTGGTAGACGATTCAATGTATTCGATAGTAGTTAGGTTGGTGTCAAACCTTTATATTCGTGAAGAAATCCCCACGGATACAACCCCGCCTTCCACCGGGGATAGAATAGAAGCAACCCTGTCTCGGGTGGCGTGTTAAGTTATCCAACAAGACATTTCTTCAGCACCCTAGCTGACCATGGGCCATCTTCAGTTTTGAGATGGGAGTCGCTAAGGTCAAGATAAACTGATGAATGATCTGATAACAGAGGAAACCTGGGTAATCAAAGTGCAAGCTTTAGATTCAACTACGATTGGTGCTTCTATGCAACTGGCATCAACAACACATTTAATATATATTAAATATAGAGTATATATTAAAAATATTATGTAATAATGAATCCTGCATGTTCTCTTAGTTAGATATCTACTAATAATATTTATGAACAACTAATAGAACAATGATATAAGAATATATAAGGATCTTATTTCACCACCCGCATTTTATGTCATAGGCTTTATTGTTGTCATGTATATTTATTGGATTTTTTTTGTTTCAGGTTAGTATTGACCCCGTTACGGCAGATCACAAGGATATGAAGATATTAGTAAGTACTAAATTTGTTATTATGTTTATTTATATATTTGTCACTATAGTAGTAACACTTTTCATTAAGTGCCAGCCCAGGAACAGGAAAAGGGTGTTCTGATCAAACTCTAAGGTAGTTCTCTCAGAAAGATATTAGAATATCACTACGGATAACAAAATATTATGTCAATTAATTATCACAATTAATTAAATATGTCAGTTTCCAAGGTGCTAGGAAGCTTTAAGTTACAAATTTTTAATCGGATGAATTTTATAGTATAGAAGATACGAATAATTCCTCAATTTCTTATTCACTTCTGACAAACAGATATGTACTCTTGTTTCCAACGTGATTGTCAGAAGAATGACAACATCACAAAGTGTGACACATCCTTCTTTAAATATCTTGTAGGGGAGGCATGGATCTTCTAGCACTCACGGTTCCCATCGAATCTTCCCATTTCCTTGGAGTCTTATGATTTGTTCAGACTCTTTAACTTTTCCATATCGTGTACATCTAACATCTAATTAGTAAGTAGCATATGGCACAGTGAGTACGCCGAGTTTACACATTCTATGCATCTGAAGAAGCTTTTCACTTCGTTAAGTTGACAGTTTCCTGTTACCAGTTTTATGTTTTACGTCTTACTCCCTCTAGAGAACTTCATCAATTGTGTCTTTTAGTCAATTTCTTGATAAAAATCCTAAAGTATTACAACAAATTGTTATCAGTTCCGTCTCTGACTAGTTTGTCCACCAGTTCATTACCGCCATCATTTTAGTTGGATCACAAACAATCGCGTCGTGTTCGATTCCATAATAGTCTACATTTCAGTTGACATCCCCATTAGCTTTATTGAGTATTTTCAAGAGCCATTTCAGTATAGGAAAATATTATTGACAATTCTATTATCATTCTTTGATGATCATCATCATATTCGGCTCATGATGTTTCTTCAACTCTTGCTTCTTCAATTTCATAATATTTTTTATATGCAGACATGCCTTCTGGCTTTTCTTTAGAAGGTCTTCGATCTGGTTGGTAAACCTCACCTCCTCCTCACCTCACAAATCTGTTTTGTTAATCATCTTGATGCAAAAGTGATTATGCATACAAACAATACCTAACGATTGTAATGGCGACTACAGTTGGGAATATTTGGCAACTGGCACCTGTTTATTTTATTCACTTCGTGAGAGAATAACCTTAATGAACAGATTATACCGTTCTTTTAGTCTATTGTTACAGTTATGTAGAATAATTTAACACGTTAACATCTTCTAAGTACTGCCAAATCTCTTCAACCAGTATTATTACTTTATTTATCATAATTATTATTAGAGTGAAGAAAATTACCGTGAACCATCATCATGTACTTAACATGATGATGTTTGAAATTGACCAACAGTAACATTTAATACTAATTTAGGATCTAGGATATTGGAATCACAAGTATGATTCAAATACACATTAGTTGCTTAAAAAAACTTTGCACCGACGGCCGTTCTGACGTGATTGATTAACAGAAACCCATCCATTCAAACTTTCCTATTTATCTTTAATAGATAGTGGTAAGATTCACTTGTGGTTAAGTAATATCCAGTAGGTTGGCAAAATGCAAGGCTTATCAATCACAGCCATGTCGTTCATAAGACGAGTGACCATTCTTATCAAAATAATACCCCACCGTGTCTTGCAGAGCACGTTAAGCCTTTGGTCTCGTTTGCTATACGAACAACCGTGGCATTCATTACCGGTAATTGGTGGCCCAAAAAGTTCAACACTCTAGTCTAACTGCATACCTTCGATTTCATCAGTGGTTTATTGAGGCAGTCGTTTCACTAAATATATCGAAGTTCAACCTTTTCATAGTTAGTTTCAAAACTGACCCCAACCACTGAAAAAGAAGATGATGCTATTTCATTCACGAATTATTTTCAAGTTCTTAATTTTTTAATTCTTTATTACACTGAAATTAATACATTAACAAACATAAACACATTTTCATGTGCAAAAGCGAGCTTAACTCAGTATTGAGTTTTCTCCCAGTAAACCTTTGGGGGATAGAGGAAAAAGCGCAACAAAAGGGTAAATCTAAAGCAACCTTTACCTAGTTAATGTTTAAAAAAATATTAGCGTGCTATGATTTTCAAGTAATCCTAAACACCTCTAGGCTCTTCATATCCAATCATTTCAAAACCTCAGTTGTACCTAGTATACAATATGTGATGTAATCTTTGGTAGTGGTACCTAGATAAATTGCGCATAGATAGCGGATAATTCTAATTCATTTAAGTTGCAATTCCTTAATGATTTCTGATCGGTCCGTATATTACGATTTTCCGCCACGAACCGTCGATATTATATCGGAACGAATATTGAATGACGAAATCGGTAAGATGGTAATTTCGATTTGTTGTCATCGAAGGCTTTGATTCGATGGACACTGTGAAATGGGTATTGTGCGCGATGAAAGCCGCGAGTAATGCATTCGTCACAGGCTGGGCGTGTCGGTGCGCGTGCGCCTCTCCACGTGAAGTTATCCACGACTACGATGATGTACTGTTAAGATTTGGTAATATTTAATGACGATTAAAAATATACGGGTAAGGAAGTCAGTCGGGATCCGCTTTTCTACACTTTCTCCTCTAACTTCGCATGATTTTCGGCATCTTCTTCTTCATCCTCGTCCATCTACAACAGTGGCAAGTATTTTGGCGTTAATGAAGGGTAAACCCAAAAAATACTTGCTTGACGTTTCCGTAGTCTTTCGTCTTTCCATATTTAGTATAGAAACATGATGTAAGTACTTGCCTACCTACAAACAACTCGAAATCTCAGCGTTTTGTTCCAACATCTAAACACGACAGAGTCGATTGTATTTGTTTTAATATTGCATATACCAGCTATTCAAATTCACAATCGAGGCTATCAGTGCATAAACGTTTGCAATGAGCATCGAAGGGTTCAAGCGAGGCCTCGGGCTGAGCAGAGCGACCGCGTGTGGCCTTTGCCGATGTTAACAAATTGAATTTCCATAGCGACAATGGATGATAAACAAATATTAGACGTATACCTGTAGTACACATTCAAGAAGTGTAGGTATACACTTATTGAGTGTGTACTATGGGTGTACACTGTACAGTGTGTATCTAGTGTTGGTTTATAGTACATCTAGTACAACCTAGTATACTATCGTAAGGGCTATTGGGAGATTATAAACTGGTATAAGGTACAACGGATTTTGATGTATTTTTTTATACCACTTAGGTGGTAGACAAGCACACGGCCCACCTGATGGGAAGTGGTTACCGTGGCCTATGGACGTATGCAACACCAGGGGCGTCACACTCGCGCTGCTGACCCTGAAGAAACCTTCTAATACCTTTCTTGAAGAACCCCGTATTGTAGTCGCTTGGGAAAACCACCGCAGGGAGTTCATTCCACAGCTTGAGTGTGCGTTTTCATTGTCATTTAGTTACTTTTACGCAAGGTTCAGTATAGGCAAGTATGTATAATTCATATTAACATCTTTTGAAGTTGGGTGTACGAGGCGCCATCAAGACGTTTAGGGCCAAGCCAACCTCACCTATAAGCCAGTGTACCTGCTGACTGACATACAAGGCTCTGGTGCAGTCTTTCCGCTAGGGATTTGAAGTTTAAATGACAGTAGCTGCCTACCTACTTATAAGCCAAATCAAAAGTAGAAGAGAAGGATTATGCAGGCCATTGACAGCCTCCGTGACGTAGCGGTAGTGATCGCGGCCGCTACGCAGTAGGCGCGAGTTGGATCCCCGCTCAGTGCAAATATTTGTGTGCATGAAATATGGGTATTTGCATTGGTCTGGTCGTGCCTCGGAGAGCACGTTAAGCCGTCGGTCCCGGTTGCCATAAGAACATCTATGGTAGTCGTTACGAGTAGTTAGAGCCCTAAAAAAGTCCAAAAACAACGGTCTAGCTGCAAAGCTTCGATATCGCCTAATGTTACCATTGGGTTGTGGAGGTCAGATGGCAATCGCTTCACGGAAAATATTGAGGTCTAGCCAAATCCGTAGTTAAGACTGGTAAAGCGGACCCCAGACTCCGAGCTGAAAAAAAAAGCTTCGAATGCGACTGGGAATTAACGCTAGGAGGAAGAAAAAGAAGGATTATATCTACAGGCCCCAGGCTCCGACGAAAAAAAAACGCAAATTATGGGGCTCTTTTGAAAAACGAGCATTCAAATTAATCAAGTAAGTACTAAAGCTGTGTGGTAGCTCTGCTAGTGTCCGGAACATCACAAAATATCTACTACCTCACATGTTGTTCTGCGTATCAAACTGCAGTATTAATAGCAGTGATCTGGATGATACAGACCGGCGGCAGTCACTTCCGCCAATTTCCGCATGGGCACGTGACGCCGGCCAGCGATTAGTTCTGTGAGTGATGTGTGCAGTCGCCTTCGGTAATAGCTTAAAACACTCCAAGTAACTGCCTATCTTAACTCTAAAACCGTATATAAAATAATTAGCTCCGCCCGCGGGGGCTGCGGCTAGATAAAAGTAGCCAAAGATGGGAGATCTGACCTAAAAGTTGTTGGAATTCCTTTTTATAATGCAGATCGTATGCTACCAAATGGCGTCATTTGAAATGTGCCATTGTATTTCCGAACGAGATCTATCCATATGACTATGTTTTGAATGTAAATTCACAATGAAACTCCAAAGTGATTTAGGCATTCGTAAATTGGTCTTCTGAAACAAATTTTATTTTATTAACTATTATTAACATCGTAACTACTGTAAAACGCAATGAACTCTACGAAATAGGTATGTACACATGTACAATTTTATTGTACACCCTTATGGCTAGCACAATTTCATAGTGATTAACACATGGGAATATGATTAGATTAGATGCCTAGCCTCTATGTTAGGTTGATATTTTTCATTTCATTTCAGTGATTGGTAAAAACGCCTCTCATGAAATTTCCATGTAATTTGATTTCTTCCGCACACGCCGCCCTTTAACATCGTAATTTTGCATCTCAGCGTGAGTTTCGTGTTCAAATTAAAATGTTTATTGCGTTAAGCGGAGTTCGCACGGTCGCCCATGAGCGGGCTGAGCATTTTTATTTCGTTATCCCGGACACGCCCATTCATCCCTCTTTCCCCGCACCCCATAACGCTCACCTCGATTTCACTATTTTATGAACCCGATGGCACCCCTGTCTAATGTCGCTATAATGCCTCGCGACTGTCATTTCCGGTCTCCTCTAAATTTAACATTGCACCTAGAAAAGTATAAGATAAAGTTCAATATCGTTTGAGATAATGATGAGCATTTTACTCGTGTTATGCGTGTCATAAAACTATTAGCCGTTTAAGCTATCCTTGAAGCGACGACGTCCCTGTAAGAATGTTTAGCGGTCTGAAGAAACTTGGGGCGCCACCAAATTTTTTATAGAAAACTTCGATGTCGTTTTTTCACGTTCCATTACGAATTATTTGGTCGTGTTTATAATGTTTTTTGTGGTGAGCATTATATTTCATTATCTTTAACACCTTGTTGGTCGTTCACCCGAGCCATTAGGTATGTAATAATGTGCTGTCAGCTGTTTCGTTTGTAGCTAGTAGGGGAAATGTGTTGTAAGGATTTTTTAACGGCCAGATTTTACGAATATGGTAGGGGAAAACTTTATTTTTCTAAATAGGTAAATGCTTAGTACTCTAATAGATAATCTAACTCTACACTAGGAATTATCTGTAGAGATTAATAGATAATTCGTACTGTAGATCTCGTTATTACAATAGGTAAACAAAATGTAGAGCACGTAGCATATCACGCTAAAACAAAACTGAACTATAAAGTGGCCATATTTCGGTTTAGTGGCGTAGTTAGATTAGTTAATTTGGATATTCATGACTATGTCGGGGTTGAATCAATCAAAATAATGCTGTTCTCAATTGTTACTAACTATTCTAAAAAGATATCAATAAATGGACATAGATACACGGTATTATAGAGAAAATACTTAACTGAACCGAAGAAAACCGATCTTAGGCGAACTCTCACACTTTTTCCAGTTCCTCCTATCACACGTTCCAGATCAAAAGTCAGATATTGTATCTCTATGCCAATAAATGTCACGGATCGCTCTGCCTGCCACCACCATGCCTTCTATGGCTCTAATAACTTTCAGGGAAAAGAGGAATAAGGAGGCTCCACTGTACATAGACCCGGATGCCAGTAGCTCCTAACGGCCTAGATGTTACTTTTCTCCACAGGCATACCGCGCTCTCTTAGCGATCCCAGAAAAAAGCTGCTCAAACAACTTAGTACCTTCGGTAAAGTGGAGCCTAACCGAAAAAATGGAATCGGTATTTTTTTAAGAGATAGGTACCCAGTACCCACGTACCTATCTTCTACTTACAACATCTCACGAATGAGAGAATTAAACCCACAACACTTGACCCATTGGCAGTTGCTACGTGGTGACAGGTATAATAAGTAATGCACCGCCATCCGTGCAGCTTGTTTTCCTACCAGATTTTCAGTTTCATGACAATAAAACCTCATTTCTACAATGCTAACATTTCTGTGAATTGCTCAGTAGGTATATCTAAAGTTGTTCAGAAGTTACAAAATAATTAATGGCTAGACGCACTAACGGTTAGGCACTTACACAGAACTATGTATAAAGAAGAACCTAGTACCTAGTTAGTAATTTGGGATACATTTTCATTGACTTCACATAATGTCGACAAATAACTGTATCCATAGTACGTCGTAGACCACAACACAAAGTTAGCCAACTAAGCAATAATTTCAAACAAAAAAGTTTATGCAAATCGAGGGAGCCGAAATAAAATGGAGTCTGGTCGTGCGAGCGCGTGCGATCGATACGCCCGCCCTGCGACCTTGCGGGCGGGCCGAGGAGTGGGCGGGGCGCGGTAAGAGGCTGGGATTGGTTAGCCCCGCCCACCGGCACTCCCTCCCTCCCCCGCAGGCCCCCTCCGAGGACTCCCCCGCGCCGGTGGCCGCACAGCGCGGCTGCTCGGGCGCGCCAAACGTCGCTCGCGCCGCTCACCGTACGCCGCGCCGCTATGCGGACACTCGCGCGAACAAGTGACACTTTGTAATCATTGTTTTAATCAAGTGCGGTATGTGTCACGTTTAGTGTTGGTTAGTACGATGATCACCGATATGTACGCGCCCCTGCCGGCGCCCCCGACCAACAAGAGCATTGTAAGTTGTTGTGAAATCCTTTCTTTGTATTGAATGACGTTTGACACTGACAGTCAGCTGGTCTAGGCATAACAGGGCTCATACCATGAACTCTTAAAACAGGTCAATAATTGAACTGCTGTCATTCTACCAACTGCAAATGTCACTTTGTAATCCCTTTGTAATCCTTGTATATTTATATGACATTACAAAGTGACGTTTGCAGTTGGTAGAATGACAGCAGTTCAATTATTGACCTGTTTTGAGGTTTATGGTAAGGCCGAAGGGTGTAGGGCAATTTACAGGTTTTAATCTAAGACATTTCTTTATCTTTGCTTATGTTTATTGGTGTAGATTTTATTTTATATGGGAAACAATTGCTCTATCTTTCCTTTCGTCATAACTTTACATCCTGAAAATCTCTTTATTTAGAAAATAGGTAGATATAGGTACAAAGTAGATCAGGTCAGTTGGAGACATTAGGTCTTGGAAGGTTTTTCTGAGTTAGCTGATTACTTACCGATTGTTTTAGTTTGTAAATCATCCTATGTGCTTATATTTAACTATTTTTTTAAACTCAACGATTATTGCTGAATATACCTACCTAAATGTTATACAGAAAAACACCCCTATCTATAAATACCGTATCTACGTACCTACCTACACTCTGTAGGAATCTGTATCTATATTCAAATACAAATACATATTTACATTGGGCTGAGTGTGCCTATCTATCTAGATATAATATGTAGGTAGGTGTATGTTTGTTCGCATTCTAGAACCCATATTACAAGCGAAATGGGTGTAGGTAGGGTTGTGAAGCAGGTTTCTCCCAGACTAGAATATTAGAATTAGAGTGGGTACGGTACGAGTAGGTACGGACAATATCTACCTATCTATATGTTACCGTCGGCATCTGGAATAATATCTTGCACCAAAATAAAGACTTGATGGCGTTATTTAACTTAAATAAGGGAGATACCTAACTATTTTTCGCATACCTAAGTAGATAGGTACCTAAGTGTGTTATAAATACCTAGATACTAAAACCGCCTGCCTGATAGGCCACGGCTTTTCCAAGCGACTACAGTATGGGTGGGGTTCTTCAAGATGGGCATTAGATGGTTCTCACGAGGTCGGCAGCGCGACGCCCCTGGTGTTGCATACGTCCATAGATAGGCCACGGTAACCATTTTCCATCAGGTGGGCCGTATGCTTGTCTGCCACCTAAGTGGTTTAAAAAAAAGTGTAAATTTAGTAAAAATGACTTTCGTTGTTGACTGTATTAGGTACATATTTACAGCTGTAGATATTGCAGATGTTTTATTTGTAGTTATAGATATGCTTAGGAGGGGAAAATGTTTTTAGAATGTAATTTTGGGAAAATTACATTACAATGCTCTGAACACTGAGCTACCGAGCCACGCCTTGATATGAGTGCCGTAAATTCTCCTATTGAACAATATAAAAAATCATTGGATTATTACATTTTAGGCAAACTAGTCATCAGCATCATCATCTGCATATAGACGTATTCTCCTGATTGCATCCGTGGCCAAGGGAGTTTAGGAAAACTAGTAGCAACCCAATTCACAAGATTTTTTAAATGGGTCATTGTCGTTTGGACTACTTTTCTTTTGTTAACCCTAATTAAACAGTAAATTAGTATTATTTCCGTTTTATTGTACATAATATTTCAGAAATAATTAAAGATCCTTTATCATAAAAAAATATAGGTACCTACCTATAGCGTTGTTTCGTTATCAAGGTACTACTAAAGGTATAAATATTAGACCTAGGTCTATAGACACCCTATATACTTACTCTAGGTATTTAAGTGAGTACTTACAGCATGCATGTACAATTATTTTTCTTGGTCCAAATACCCCAGATTTTGTACCAACCCTTAGCATAGGTAGGTACCTATTCTAGGGGTTGTTATCAACACGAAACAACTCAATGGTATTTGCTAACGACACAACATGGAAGTCTAATGTACCTAACTACTTAGCTCAGCACCCGTAATTAGGTATTTAGATCGTGAGCTCGTTTGGTGAAATAGCAAACAATGAAATAAATCAAATAAATACAGCTTGTTTCAAGATTTCACAAGGTGCACGGTGTACCTACCTAATAGTCGGTCAAAAACATTTTTTTACTGGTGGGAAAAGATCTCTTTATCTATAGAACCAAACTAAGAGTATTTTTCTTAGGTAAACCAGATGGATTTTGCAATTGACTGATTTTTCTACAATAAACTACGCTACGAGAAAACGTTACAATTGCACTGTACCGTTCAAATCGCTTCGATAGATCAATGCTTGCCTGTAGTAAAAACTTTACAGGTTTTAGATTTTATCAAGTTGCATAGGGATCCCATTTTTTCTCATAATGGTTTTTGTCCTAATTTAAATTGTCATAACAAGTTAGGCATAATTTTCTTTGTCATAATAATAGTGTGCCATAATTGGTTTTTAGCATACTATGTTATTAAGCATAAATATTGTATATCCTAATGTTTTTATTCATAACTTTGATATGCATAAAGTTGTAAAGCATATTGTTTATTTGTCTAATAGTTATTTGGCATAATGATCAAAAAGAAATAATAATTTCTTAACAGACAGTGAAAGATTTATTGAGAAAGCCCCTGATTCCGACTTGGATAGATTAGGTTAGAAGGCTAACTTAGGCCTTCGTGGTTATTTTTTTTTATAACCATGTAGAACTTTATTTAGTCAATATAATTTGTATGCTTAAAATAGTTATGGTTACGCGTCGTTATGCTTAACTGTAACTTATGCTTTGGGACAGTATGCTTATAAAATATTATGCTTATAGTAAATAGGATTCAAAAAATTATGATTAAAAAGTTATGGCAAATGAGTATTATGCGTAAATAATGTTAGGACAAGTAACATTATGCAATGTTAAATTATGACATAAAATTGTAGGAATAAAAATAGAGAACCAGTTGCATAGCATCTATTTATCGGTGGAGTTTACTAAGATACAGCGCAATTGCATCAATTTCCCGTAGCGTGTGTGGCACAACAGGGTCTACGAAAATATGATAAGAAGAATATCTTATTATGAGTATGAAATTGAACAAACAAGTCTTTAAGAGAAGTATACCTAATCAACGCTTTTCAGTCGACAGTTGCCTGGTTGAAATGGTTAAAATCATTTCAGCCAAAGTCCTTAAATCAAATTACAATCAGTCAATTACCCTTTTTTGGATAAGTACGTACATTTGCTTACCTCTCGTTGCAAAAAGTACACTCGATCAATCCCTTCATATCAAACAATACCTTCCGAATGCTATTACGATTGTTTCCTCTTTCCCATCGATCTTCCGGCAAAAATATTTGTCAACGAGAACATACTGTACCCCCCAATCGTGCGATTGAATTCAATCAATTTTATGAAGCTTTTGTAACAGAGAACAATGTGTATTGTTCTGGTAAAAGAAGAGATCTTTCGATGTAGCTTATTTAGTAATTTTAATATCTATCGAACAATAGGTAGGTGTATTATTGGTAATCATTGATTTGAATCTCTTATTCAATAAGACGTGCGCTCGAGACGTTTTTATTGTGGTTAGGTATATGATCTGAAGTAAGTATGTGATTCATTGAATATTTCAGGCTGCTTTCTATTACAAAGTCTAATGGCCAATATTTACTAGAATAACAGCTTATTCGTCTACGTATACGTAAGTAGGTAGTGCATGGTTCGGCATATCATCCTCATTATTGAATATCTGAAAGATATGTGCATGATGGTTAGGTACTTTACGTACCAACCTCTATATAAGATAAATGAACCTGTTAGCTACATATTTGGAGCCGTGTTGGTTACCGGTGGAGTCCCGTGTTGGTAACCGTAGGTATCGTAGACTCGTAGAAGGCGATTAAGGGATAGGACTGTTCTCAATCCGACAGTAGGTAAAAGTACAGCCAGTGACAAAATTCCTTCTCTTCCTAGGATATATTGTACAACTTACTAAAACAACATTTTCTAAATTATTGTGCCACAGAAAATAAAACCAACCATCACACACTTAAATTCCGATCCTAATATTCAAAATCACCAAATATCTAGTTACTTAACAGCCATACATCAGTTATAAAAATCTTAACCAACTCAGTCACCCACTTCACACAACAAATCAAGAACTTTCATCTATCCGCACTTCAGTTCCATACATCGGACCCATTATGCGTGTCTAATAGATTTTTTTGGCGCTGGCCCATTCACAGCGGGCCCAGCGTGAAGTCCCTTCAATGGCCATTGTGGCATTGAACCGGATCGGCGACCGACAAACTTTTATTTGTAATACTTCTAAATGGCTGTTATGGGGATTAAGGTGCTCTGCTTTGTCATCGTACCATAAGAGTCTACGGAATCGCAAATGTGAATTTCTGTCGCAGCGATATTTTAGTGATGTGTCGCTAAAGGAACAAAATCTCATTGCTATTTTGCAGGACGTCACAATGCGTTTTGCGATCCGTCACTTTTGATAGCAAATGCGCTTTGTGTTATAGTTTACTTAGGATTAAACACTTTAACTTTGGGATGAGATGAGACCACTTATGTTTAAAATGTTTAGTTAAACATATTTTTTGTTGGCAGGCTTTTAGTATTCGATAGTTGGACATGTCAATGTGTTGAATATTTTTGTACTGTTACAATAGTAAACTATCATGTACCTAAATGTGTTTGTTGCAGAAAAAATATTATTAACCTTTTTATGCTTAGACAGAGGTAACGACTTTAATTCTCGCTGAGTGAAAATATTCGTATGCATGAATATGTGTATTGGATGTTTCTATGAGTACCTATGATTCACATTTATTAAAATGTTCTAATGCAATACACTTACTCACTGGTATAAAGAATTGCAACGCAAAGTTGAACGTTATTCAGAGCAAGGTTGACTAGTAAAGTTGAAACTAGACAAATGAGGGTTGAATAAGGATAAAGGAATCTATATGATAAAATAACTAAAAAATAACTAAAATTAAGGACGCCACTGTCCATACTAGATTACCCAATCCCCTTTATCTTTAACTTAATTAATATAGATTTGAAATCAGAACAATTTGAACAGATTAAAGAAAAACATAACAACATCAACCCTCACCCATCTATGAATAGATACAAACAACACATGCTCCAAAAACATTACTACCTAATTAAAATACTTGTCGCATGAACCAATTATTTAAAAAAAAAGCTGTATCAGTAGCTACAGACCGGCGGCACCCGGTAATAATTCTTTTTTATTGCACCAACTTCTCGTGTTAACCCGTTCATTGACAAAAGGTATTTAAATGAAGCTGTCGCGGCGATAATATTTAGTGCGCGGGCGCATTCGGGGACATTCCTCCCGACCATTAAACAGTCGTCACGTGACGGTTGCTTTTAGATTGATGCAGTGGCTTATCTGTTCAATTGATATTTATGTTGTGGCCGCGCGACATGGTTGGATGACGTGGAATGAGTAAAAACCACACCTACCTATATTGCTTAGGCTATATTTAGTTGGTCTTTAGATTGTAGTAAATAGGTACTTGACCGCTCTAAGTTCCAGCTAATAATCCCTGATGGTAAGTGGTTACCGTGGCATGTTAAATAAAACAGGGCAAATATTCATATTTTGGAAAAGTAATAATACCAAGAAATAGAATCTAAATTATTTGTATTACAGATAATTAGATTTTTTTTACCTAGAACTTATAGCTCTATACACCTAAACAAATTCACAGAAACGGTATAATGAAGTTAGAAGGAATAATTTTATTTTATTCAATGTAAAATAATACTTTCTAAACAAGTTCTACATTATTTTTTTCGGATAACATTGTGTACAGTAATTAAGTAGTTGTGCGACTACCTAATTACTGTATGTCTTACCTACCCGGCTTATGTAAACCTAAGTTTCGTAGAGGTTGATGTTGACGTTGATACCTTTACAAAGCTCGGTACGCTAAAGAGAGTGCTTTACAAAACCAAAGCAAGAGGAAATTAGGAGTCTCAATATTCTTCCCGACAAGGCGACGACGACGACATGCCATATCTAGTGCTGGGTACTAGGGTTACCTGCAAAAAAGCGATATAACACGTACAAACATACATGAAGTCAATTTTATTTCCAACATCTCTCAAGCAAGCTACTATCCTGGTATTTTTGCACGCGTGTCGCTTCTTCTACTCTCATAATTGTTTACGATATAGCCTACAATAAATTCACGAATAAAGATCTACATCTACGTCTCTTACATACATTACATAGTACAAACACTTTGAAAGCTAAGTTATTTACGTTGGTATCCATCAACGCGGCGGGTGCCGACGACAAATTTAACAATGTTAGTCGCGCGTCTGTCGCGGGCACGGTTAAAAAAATCACTAATGAAGTGCAAATCTGTCAGTGCGCGTGTTACGACGATTTATTGTCGCCGTACGTCTAATTGTTTTGTCGACATTCCGGGCTTGCTTTATTCGCAGTTCAGTTGCGGCGATATTTTAAATCCTTTTAACTTTTATAAAATATCTTAATTAGGTACTGGATTGGAGTGGTGATTTAGTAGTAATTATTTATATTAATTCTGTGTTTAAAATTTGTGACGATGTATGGACGTACCTATGGACTATCGGAGCACAGATTCGTTGCATCTCTTTGTGTTGACTCTTGACCGCAAAAAACGGATGAACAAATCTGGATACAATTTGGCGAGCAGGGGACTCATGAGAGCGGAACCGCCAGCAACAGCTAGGTTTTTACTTGCTATTAAGTAGATATAAACAAACTGTCATAAATAAGTACCTATTATTAGTCGCTCATCAAATAGAACGTAAATAATTATAGATTATAATAATATAAGTACCAACTGTAACATGCGACAGGAGACAGCGGCAAATATAACCTGACGCCCTATTCTAGAAAGTAAAAATAAAAATATTAGCATAAACTGTCAAGAAACAGCTGACAGTATTTCAAAGTTACACTTATAATAATTAGTAAATGCGTTGTAACTATTCAACCTGTATATTACTCGTACACGTACTAGTGCTTGAGTACTTCAGCTGTCAGTTACGGCTCAGGCCGCACAGGGCTTATTAGTGCAGCCAACATCCACACATTGGACAAAAACGGCCCAACCGCAACGCAACTGCAGTTTCCTCCCGCAACCACAAATGACCTTTTAATACTAGTTATGCGTTCATTTTGTACCGTTATATATAATTGTCGGTATTTAAATATCACGTAAGTATCCATTTCTTGCTTTCATGTTTTAATAATTTTTCTAGTTTCTTTTAATTTTGTTGCAATCTCTAATCATTCAGGGCCGTTTTGGAATGTGTTCACTTATATCTATATTAAAATTTACATATTCAAATTGTTATATGCAATACATCTACTACTTAGATACTTGATATCTAATTTAGCTCAATACTATATTTAGTGTTCTGTGTCAAAACTTAGAAGTGTCGAAAAAAATACAGTGCAATGCAATGCAATTGGCAAATAAGATTACAAACGTAGATATTAACAATTATTTGAAATTAAGTCAGTTCATTTTCTGTTGGTTACTGGTCGATTAAAAATGAAATTTAAAGTGATATGAATAATTTTAATAGGTATGTCTCATCTTTGGCTGCTTTATATTTTAAGATAGGTATACCTATCGAAATTGAAAAGTTTAAAGAGGTACATAGATACATATTATAATTTTTTTATAAATTAAAATTTAATTAATGAATTAAAAATTAATAAATAAAAAAAAAAGGTTAAATAGATACGTAAATAGGTCTTGTGAGTGGACTACCCTTCACTGAAACTGTTTGCCACCTGATGCAATTTCAGTCTGCAATTACTGATTGAACCAATAGCCTGATGGTGACAGTGATACACATTGGTACCTACTTAATTACTGAAAATATTCTAAAATAATGTTGGCGTTGGCATTTTTTTTTCGATATGAGATTTATTATAAATACTGTCCTTAACGTGACATTGACTCACCATCCTTCATGGTTCACATAATTATATTGAAAACCAGCTGCATTCCTGCATAATAGCAGTCTCTTACAAATAATAATGCTTTTAGTCTAAGAAGATTAACATGTATCATTATGAAGTATTTGTTTACAACATAACGAGTTGGCAAACTAAATGTGAGAAGTCGTTAAGAAGACATATGGATGCGCATGAGCAAACATACTTGACTGGTGAAGATGGCTGATGTGAATATATAGATGGTTGAATTGTGGAGAGGGATACACAGGCGGTTGAACAAATGTCTACTTAATGACCGGCACTAAAAGTCTCGATTCTGACACTCAATAACTACAATAAAAAAGTCGTACACATATCTACGTAATGGATGCTAGCCAACCTAACGATGTGTGATAAAATATATTTCCTTCCCAGAAAAATAGAAGCTACGGAAAAAGAGCTCGTCGTAAAAAGATTACAAGGAAACAATTTACATTTGCATGCTAATTTTATAAAAACATGGCATCTCCCCTATTACACTCCACAAGGAAAATAACTACCATTACAATTTACATACATGTGTTACTACTTGCACAGTAGTGACACTGTTTACACTATATACAATAGTCTATAATAAAAGTCGTGCAGGACTAACCAATAGTAATCAGGCATCCAATCATCGCTAAACAAACTATCGGAGCACAGATTCGTTGCATCTCACAGGTCGCCGCCACAATCACCCTCAATGATTGCTCTCAAAGGGGCTCTTCTATACTTCTTTGTTGTTACCGCCCTCAGTTAATAGTGGTCTCCGCCGACGTTCCAACAACCGAAAGAAACTAATATAGTCGCTCGGAACCCCCGAGACTTAAAAGTGTCGGTCCGATTTCGGCGTCATTAATGTCATCAAAATCGCTCCAGACAGCTCCTGGATATTCAGGCCACGTATTCGCTGAGCCATTATACGCTCTTTGATTTGAAACACAAAGACTATAATGGAATATAATGAAAAGGTCAGATCGAGCAGTGATTTTGCAACTCATTGCATTAGCTGGGCTTGTTAGTGTGTAGAGTGGTACCGGGCCGCGGGGCGGCTTGGAGGCGCGTAATGAAGGCAAGCTGCAAGTCACGGGCCTAGAGGCGCCGCCGCCGCCCGTCAGCGCCGTCATCGCGCGCCCTGTCAATATGTGATGGCCTGACAACGGAGAAGGTTATTTTCGAAGATGCAGCACCACTAATTAATGCCTTCTACTGGGCAAAAAAGTTTCAAGAAGCGGCGCTTCTATTGTTCTACTGCCAACTCTAATGTGTTGAAATATTAGACTAATGCGTGTTACATCATGTTGACATTAGTGGCCATTAAAGAGATCTGAAACTAAATCAATATTGAATCTTTTATTATAAAGGCGTCGTTTCGTTGAAAGGGAATAAAGTATTGGTGTGTGGCCAACAATTAATTAACACTTAGTTTGAGTACAAAGAAGTATGGGTCCATGATCGCGCGCCCCGCTGCGGCCTCTAGCGCCTCCCGCTGTGACTCTGACACCGATACCACCATTCATACCAACGCTGGACCGCTGTTATCACCATAACGGATTATTTATGGTCCTTATGTGACTTTTACTTCTATATTGTATCTAATTTTTAGGATTTACTAATTAAATAACAAATTAAGACCATCCCATTACCATAGTTTATCTAGAAGGGCCCTAAAGTGTACGAGTATATGTATTATCCATTTAAATGTCATACATATTTAATTTTAAGACTATTCAGACATTAATAATAATAAATAAATGCATGCAAATAATTTTATAGAATATGTACATCAAAAAGATTAGAGATTTATTAAAAAGATACAATTTTTTCCCGACTATCACAAAGTCACAATGACTCATCTCGTCGGGCAATCTAAATGATTTTCCCAAGGACGGGCTATAAAATGTTAAACGATCCATCCCATTACTGTAAAACCAGTAACCCAAAGATTGAAAGATATGTCGCGGAAATTGCAACTATTTACTATTAGCATCCGGCTTTTAACTGTAAATTTTCCGGTGGCAATTTGTAGAATTCAAACAAAATGCTCCTTGTAGTGTGGCGGCCATTAAACGCACTCGCCTGTCGTGTTATGAATCCGGATGTCTATGGCAAGAGGGGACTCACTTTTGAAATGAGAGATGTGAGTGACTGAACGATTTGTCAATGCGTTTATACTTTACGGCTGTTAAAACTGTGTTGTTACGTTTCACTAATGTCATAGTTTAAATAGTTCTTTTGCATTATATAGTTGTAGAAAATTAAAATAAAAAGTTACATGTTGAACTTTCTCGTATCTGGTAAAAATCTGACAGTATTTAGTAATATTGTCAGATTTCCGTCGCTAGTCTTAACTACTAGACTAATATGGGTCAGTAATGGATAAGCCCACATCTGGTAGAGTTAGGTTAGTGCATCATTTGCTTTATCTATAACGTAATAGAACCAGTGCACGTTCATGATCTCAACTGTTGTGCAAAGTTGAGAGTTACTCAAGCAACAAAACGCATTCCGCTAATACTTGGATCAATATCATACATAATAACTCGTAGCACAACTAGGTACTTATCAAAGTGAGGTAAAAAAAATATTCACTGTGCTGTTAGGAAAGATATAGAATTATAGCAAGCGTATTTAGGGAAAAATTTGCATGACAATACATTTAATAGCATAGCATAGAAGATGTCCAGTACCGAATTTTCACACAAAAAATACACATCCCACGTTGCACTTCTGTATTTCTTTTTAAATAGCTCTATCTTCTTTATTAGAACAGCAAAGATTTGTGTTCATAATTGTTCTTTTTACACTAAATTAAATGATTTCTGTACCTTTGTCAATTAAAAATTTAACCATTTTCAAGGGCACAAAATCTAAAACAAACTCAAGAAATATATTACCAACAAAACAGTTTTAAGGACAACTTAATATTTCACAGATAGAGTCTATATTTTTGGGTTGCTAACATCTTTCTGTCTTCCGAGAGTATCAGAGGGTTGCAAGCCATTAGCTCCCTCTCGGAGGCTATATATCACGTCCTCTTGACTCCGGCAACCATGAATACTCGACGCACACTTGAATTTAAGCCGCGCCTGACTTTGATAGCTCTAATGCAGTCTCACAGTAGCTCTTTTGCGATGCATTATCTCTTTTTGTATCTTATTGCTGATTTCTATTTATGATAATTTGACGTCATTTAATTATACTCATCTAATTGCTTTTTTTGGTTTAGTACAAAACCCTTAGTGTGCAAGCCCGACTCGCACAAGATATTCTTGACTTCTTTTTAGTTCCAATGTATCTAAGTTCCTACACTACTTGTTATTGATAAATACTAGTGGTAACTGTAGGTACCAATAACGAATACCTAGTCTTATTGAAGCGTTTGATTGATTGGTTCACCTTTATAAATTTTATCTCCTACCCTCCAACATTTATGTAGATACTTACCTAGGTTTGTTAACAGAGCAATCATATAAAATAGATAGACTGAGCATCTGACAAGCGGACAAGCATTGCGTTGCGGTCTGCGGTCATTCCATTCAGTTGCTCTTCATTCATAACTACTCACCACAACTGCCCATCGGACGTGTGGAAACGTTTAGCACAATTTGACTGCGCTTGTACACTGAACATCTAACCATTATGTAGATATGCCTATGTGTATTTGTTAGGTTCTTCCGTTCTATATTTGAATTTTGAATTCTCCACATTTCAATCATCATTTGTTTTCTATAGTTCTTCTAGTTTTAGATTTTGTGAATAGAATACCTCAACATAACTATACCTTCGTTTGCGATACGACTACAGATACAGACTTAAGGCAATTCGTTTTTTGATTGACTTCAATATAGGACGCTATAAAAAAACGGTAAAAATATATGAGAACCAATCTGGGATGTGTAACATCAGATACGTTATTTATAAAATTAGATTTAGGCGATGAAATGATATTAGTAACGAATATAACGATAGCTGAAAATGACGAGGTGCATTGGTGGTCGCGTGGCCGGCGCGACCTCCCGCCGCGGGTACAGCGCTATGCTAATTCAATTGTGTTACGAGAGCGGATAGCTGCGATCGCGATACTATCTACTCCGCCTGCATTATCATATTAATGCGCGAGTCACTTCGGACGCCTCGTGCTCGAGCTGTGGCGGCTGTCGACACGCACCTCGATACCGATGCAGACAACGATGTTTTATTACCATATCAGTACACTTTCGAGATATACAGGATGTGTATTTAATCACCTGTAATCATTCAGTGTAATGTAGTATTAGCTGATTTATTTAAACAAAAATGATATTAGATGCAGTTACAAGTACGTATTTACTTCATACGCACTAAAAAGTTTTTTTTTACTTAGATGTATTGATTTTTTTTTATGAACCGAAATTATTAATATTTCCTCAAAACCAGCTAAACTAAATTGCTGGTGTTAGGAGTGGGTTCACGTTGGTTGTGTAATGGCCAGGATACGAACCCAGGACTATTTGTTCGTAAGGTCAACTCCTTAACTATTATATCAGTAGGTATCGCTATCGGCTATTGTGTTGCCCCATTTCCATAAAATACTAAGACCACGGAATCTACTTAGGGTTTCGTGGATAACGGTGAAATATAATTACAAGAAGACTCAAACCGTCTGTAATACAATGTTTGTATTTGAAATTTCAGTCGGAACTTTAAAGTAGATACTTACTTATTTTTTCTTTACATTTTTAATCACCTGAAATAATGACAATACATTCTGCAAATAATATATCTCATCAAAATCGAAACACACAATCCATAGGCGAAGAATAGTAAACTCAAAAAAACCGGCGAACTGGTAATAGCCGCAAGGAATTCTTGAGTAATGTGTAAGTAGATAGACCTACAACTACTCATATTACGTGTGCCGTGTAAATGTGTCGAACGCGATACTTTAAGCACTTACCTAATACGCACTCCTTTTGCACTTAAAATATGCGAAATTGAAAAAATTACGTGCTCGACTATATCGTTATAACTAATGACGTTAAAATTGACGCATTCGATACTTTAGAAACAAAAATGAGACGTAAATTATACCCATAATAGGTAAAATCAGTAAAAGAAACACGTCTAATCGATTCGTCGAAGTGTTGAAAAGCGGCGAAAGCGTTCTCAGCGATCGACGAGCGCGGCGCGATTCGCCCGCGGCATCTAACCGTACCCACACTTCTTGCCGACTATTACGTTCATCTAGCGGGATGCAAATTGAATTATGGGACTTTTTGTGGCCGTTCAATTGTGTTATACCGAGGCTTTGTTCTTCCGCCGCTCGACTACGTGACGATAGAACTCTCAACACTCCGCGCCTTGTAATCGTTCGCTGTCTCTCCTCACCCGCGATTGTTCGCCACTACCACTTTTCCTGACGCCAAATTATAGTCTTTTGTTTTATTATCTAATTGTTGCTATTGTTATAAGTAATGGACGTTATCAGTATGATTCGCGAAGTTGATTCAAAATGGTAGTGGTCAGATTCAAGTTCTACTTCGAAATACGAACACCCTATGTGTACCTATTACGTTTAGGACAATTTCATAAGCATAATCAGTTTTTCCTAATTTTTCTTTAGGTAAACTTACTCTCGAGTTACTCACCTATATTCATATACCTTTGGTGGATAAGTAGATACATTTATTAGACCCATCTTATTAATTACAGTAATAACATTTTCATTAGGATATATCAACGACCATGCATAATATAAATTATTTTGTTCAAAAACTGTATAAGTATTATTTTAAAAAATCTGACATTTACATCTGCCTGTGATCCTAACTGTACCTAATATAAAGCAAACCCATGACTGTCTGTCGAAAATTTTCAAACTCAGTGCTACGGATTTTGAACAGTTAATGTTGTAACAGGAAAATAATAATAACCTAATTAGCTTTACTTAAGGGAAATTAAATGCAGTACCTCACAGTCGTAGGTGCGTATCTAAGCCCACCAGCAATGTAAAGACCAATGGTGTTTTTATACATAAATAAATACATAGGTAGGCAGATATACATGCCGTACGCTGTACATAGGTAGACAATGAAACTTACCTACTACGAAGAAAATATGGCAGAAACGTTGTTCTTAGTTAATTATTGTAAAACAAAGAGTTGAATGCATAATTATTCCTTTTTATGAGTCGGCTGCTCTATACCGTTGTTGTGCGTCTTTGTGGTTTAGGCCCCGGAGGTCTCTGCAATTTTCTCAGCAATTAATATCCTACGCGGTTCAATTAGTTAAATACAAAAAATACGAAACAGAAGTTGAAAGAAATTACTGGAACGTGTTTAAAACTGCTATTTATCGGTTGAGACCGGATGAAATGTCAACTAATTACAATTTATGTTTTGTATTGACATGTGTCATTGCGGTTTTATAGAAATCGTTTTTCATAATTATACTAAACATTGATAGCTATCATGGGGCCCACCTCTTCTTCGATGTACTAGCCAACCTCACCTGCTAGCTGTTACACCTGCAGACGGGGCTGACGGCAGTAAAAGTAAAAGCCGAAATAAGCTACATCAAAATAAAAAGTAGAGTGGATTCTGGGTTTCAAAGCCTTGGATGCAACTATGATGAGAGTATTTGATGGCTACCTCAGTAGCGTAGCGGTAGACATTGTGTATGCTTGTATGTATGTTTGAGGCACCGAAAGCTATTCTAGGATCAAAATAATAAATTATCTAGTTCGCGCTAGTAGGCTCTCACTACTAGTGTGTCCGAAATCCAAGTTATAACAATGTGATGCACCTAGAACCTACCCCTTCGGTGTTACAATGTGTAATGATTTAGGAAATAATTCTTATTAAAATGTAAATATTACTTTGTGTCATTTCACAGTAAGAACTGGTGAGAACGCTTAAGGCCAGTTTATCGGAATTTTAAAAATCGTAATGTAAATAATGTGATGAAACCGAAACACGATCCGAAACGTAATCTGGACAGACAAAGTATTCGGGTAGGGTTCAAAATTAGTCAGGTTTTAGGGTTTTCCAGACTGAAGTGTACGCATGGATAGATATATCTTCATATAATTTAACCTGCCCCTCACGTGCCACGACATAGTTAGCTAGGTATAAAGGAGAGTAGATTTTTAGCTATAGTTCTAAATAGAAAAAGAGCACTGAGAACTTTACATACAGAGACAGAGGTGTCATATGAGTTGTAACCATAGGTGAATCATCATAATTAGTCAAAAAAGGTATTGGTAAGAGTGTTACGAGTCAATGGCTGTTTCCCTATCTCAAAAAATGTTTTTTGAGATGAGGAGCACGCCTAAAGACTTACTTCAAAAACTGAGTCATCTAAAAATATAAAAAACCAGGGATACAAATCAAAACAAATCGTAGTTAATGTTACAACGACTCGCGTGCCCGCAGGGGTTGTGTTCCAGCCGTTTTATTTGTTTGTTACTATCCAATAAATGGAGCTAATTATAATAATTTCATTGGAAATTACTGGCATTAAGCTGCTACCAAAAATACGTGAGTTTAACAACTTTTTCTTGGAACTGTCGGCGGAGAGACGCGCGGGCCCGAAGGCGATGTGCCATGCACGTATAGCGAATGTATTCGCAAAGCGACCTTGGATGTGCACGCTCGCACTCTATAGACTATTTTAATGGCTTGTTTTATAATAAAGAGCCATTGTAATCGCAATATTACATGCATACCTCTCAATAGCAATGGCAAATGGAATACCTTTCTGTGATACTACTAAAAATTATTTTGTTCTGTAGTGATTGTGTTAAGTTTGAAGAAGTTTAAGTAGTTAGAGTGTTTCGAGTTGTAATTCAAGTAGATATCGTCAAAACATTTCACAGGTTTAAATTCAAGCTTCATGTTTTAAGTCTATCGATAGATCAAATACTTAAGCTAATTATTATCTTTAATTGATATTAAGCAACTTGACGATAACTTGATTGATTGGTCAGAACTTAACAAAAAATGGTAGAACTCAACTTTCCCTTGCTTTAAGTAGCACTACGCTATGCTATGCTATGCTAGCTGGCCGTGGGGTACCGGCAGAGTAGAATAGTACCCCCCTCTAGTACCAGGTGTCGTAGGAGCCGACTGAGGTACAGCGGAACCGACCAATGGCGGTATAACCATTTCAAATCGGCGTAGCTAAAATGGCACAGGGCGAGGATGGGCAGCAGCATCCTCGCCGCGAAGCTACGTCCTGCGATTGCCAACACGCCTGCCCAGCGTGGCGATTATGGGCAAACTCCCCCAATGATAGGCACAAATAGGACCAGGCCCCTAGTCCCCGGCAGCTCCGCTAGCCCTGGCTCCGGTAGCGGCCAGGGTAACGGCGGAGCAGGGGGTGCTAAGAATCCCCGGCAGAGATCCGGCTACCACCCCAAACGACGACTGGCCCTGGTAACACACAACGTACGCACGATGAGGACTGACGAGAGGATTGCTGAGCTGGAAGAAGAATTGAGTAGGTTGCACTGGGATATTGTGGGGTTGTCTGAAGTCCGTAGAGAGGGTGAGGACACGATAACCCTAGGATCCGGCAACCTTCTCTACTACCGGGAAGGCGACCAGCAGTCGCAAGGTGGTGTCGGCTTTCTCGTTCACAGATCCCTCATTAACAACATCATTACCATCGAAAGTGTGTCGAGCAGGGTTGTATACCTAATACTCAGAATATCCAAGAGGTATTCGCTGAAGGTCATTCAGGTGTACGCACCGACCTCGGCACGCCCAGATGATGAAGTGGAGACTATGTATGAGGACGTAAGTAGGGCCATACATACGTCTAAGACCCACTTCACAGTTGTTATGGGGGACTTCAACGCAAAGTTGGGTAAGAAAAGCGATGATGAGTTGAGAGTGGGGCAATTTGGACATGGACAACGGAATCCGCGGGGACAGAGGCTGGCTGACTTTCTGGAGAAAGAAAGACTCTTTATGATGAACTCTTTCTTTCAGAAGCCGCCGCACAGGAAATGGACCTGGATGAGCCCTGATGGTTCCACGAGGAATGAGATAGACTTCATCATGACCAACGAGAAACGAATATTCAGTGATGTCTCCGTGATCCACAGGGTGAAAACCGGTAGTGATCACAGAATCGTAAGAGGCACATTGGGTATTAACGTTAAACTCGAAAGGTCCCGCCTGATGAAGTCTACACTCCGACCTACTCGTGCCCAAATCCAAAACCCCGAGAACTTTCAACTTGAGCTTTCGAATCGCTTTGATTGCCTAGAAAACTTTGCGTCGGTGGACGAGATCAACAACAGGCTCGTAGAAACTGTCCAAACGGTGGGCTCTAAGCACTTCAGACCCCGCCGTTCAAATAGACCTCAGAAACTCTCCGATCACACCCAAAAACTCATGGCTAAACGACGCTCACTTCGACTGCAGTCTTCCGATGATGCAGAGTCATATAGGCAGCTCAACAGACAGATTTCCAAATCTCTGCGACACGACATACGTCTCTTTAATACTGAACATATTAAAGAGACAATCGAGCGGAACAAAGGCTCCAAAGTGTTCGCAAGAAACCTGTCTGTTGGGCAAAGCCAGTTGACTAAGCTGAAGAGAGAAGATGGCAGTATAGCGTCGACCAAGGCTGAGGTTTTGGAGGAGATCGAAAGGTTCTATGGACAGCTATACGCTTCGGTCGCTAATCCTGCTGGCAACATGGCGACCGACCCAAGAGCCAAGTTGACCCGACACTTCACCGAGGATATCCCGGACATCAGCCTGTACGAGATTAGAATGGCCCTGAATCAGCTTAAGAACAACAAGGCACCGGGTGACGACGGAATCACTTCAGAGCTTCTGAAAGCGGGTGGAACACCGGTACTTAAAGTCCTTCAGAGGCTTTTTAACACCGTCGTCCTCGAGGGCATAACGCCAGAAGCGTGGAACAGAGGCGTGGTGGTGCTGTTCTTTAAGAAAGGTGACAATACCTTACTGAAGAATTACAGACCCATCTCGCTTCTGAGCCATGTTTACAAGCTGTTTTCAAGGGTCATTACGAACCGTCTCGAGCGCAGGCTTGATGACTTCCAGCCTTCCGAACAAGCCGGTTTCCGAAGAGGCTACAGTACCATAGACCACATCCATACGCTGCGGCAAGTTATACAAAAGACCGAAGAGTATAATTTGCCACTTTGCTTAGCGTTTGTGGACTATGAGAAAGCCTTTGATTCGGTCGAGACATGGGCTGTGCTTGAGTCTCTCCAGCGGTGCCGTATTGACTATCGGTACATCGAAGTGTTGAAGTGTTTGTATAATAACGCCACCATGTCGGTTCGAGTACAGGAACAGAGTTCGAGGGCGATCCCTTTGAAAAGAGGCGTAAGACAGGGAGACGTGATATCTCCGAAACTGTTTACGGCCACTTTTGAGAATGCCTTCAAGCTCCTGGACTGGAAAGGATTCGGCATCAATATTAATGGCGAATACATCACTCACCTCCGGTTTGCCGACGATATTGTAGTCATGGCAGAATCGATGGAAGATCTCAACACGATGCTCGAAGGCCTCAACCGAGTTTCTCAACAGGTGGGTCTTAAAATGAACATGGACAAGACAAAGGTGATGTGCAATGCCCATGTTGTACCTACCCCAATATCTGTTGAGAGCTCGGTTCTTGAAGTTGTTGACTCGTACGTCTACCTAGGACAAGTAGTCCAGTTAGGTAGGTCCGACTTCAAGAAAGAGGTCAATCGCCGAATCCAACTCGGCTGGGCAGCGTTCGGAAAATTGCGCAATGTCTTCTCGTCCGACATACCTCAATGTCTCAAGTCGAAGGTTTTCGACCAGTGTGTGTTACCAGTGATGACTTATGGCACTGAAACGTGGTCCCTCACTATGGGCCTTATGAGTAAGCTCAAAGTAGCCCAACGAGCTATGGAGAGGGCTATGCTCGGAGTCTCTCTGCGAGATCGAATCAGAAATGAGGAGATCCGTAGAAGAACCAAGGTTACCGACATAGCCCAGCGGATTAGCAAGTTGAAATGGCAGTGGGCAGGGCACATAGCCCGGAGGACTGATGACCGATGGGGTCGAAAAGTCCTCGAGTGGAGGCCACGTATCGGCAAGCGCAGCGTAGGACGTCCAGCCACAAGGTGGACAGACGACCTCATTAAGGCCGCAGGAACGCGCTGGATGCGAGCCGCTTCCAACCGGTCCTATTGGAGATCTATAGGGGAGGCCTATGTCCAGCAGTGGACTTCCTATGGCTGAAATGATGATGATGATGACGCTATATTTCCTGTTTTGTGATGCCAGAGGTCTCCTTCCTTCCTACTTTGTTGCTTCCTCTCTTCTCTACTCTGTGCAGGTAGCAACACGCCGGGTTAGCGTCTGAAATTCTGTAATTAGATTATAACTTGACATGGAAACAAAATAAAATAAATTAGTTATTGCTGTCGTAGGAACGTTATAACGGTATAATTAACTCAAAATTTGGTAGGTACGTATACACATACCTATACAGAACAATTTGTCGTCTTGTCATACATCATTATACTATTGCATTCCTTGGACCCACTTTCATAGTGAAAGCTACCAATAACAATTAACTGAACACATACAGATATAGAACATAAGACTTTACGACCAGTCGCATGGTGGATTCTACACCGGACCCATGTTTTTTGTCTAGGACTTATGTTGCAATACTTGTTTCTTCGTTAAAAAAAGAACAAGTTTTAAGTTTTTCATAACGTTAACCTTCGTACGGCATATGCATGTTCGTTACAATGTAAGAAACTTTTGTAAGCTCCACCTATTTACATACCTGTTTTGTTAACGTACATGTATGTATATTCTCGCGACGCATTGAATACAATTACAAAAGAGACAGACAAAGGCTTCGGAGAAGGGGGTCCCTTGTTTCCATTCGTCCGTCGATTGTTTTTTATCACGCTGGAACTGGTTTACAAATTGGTGCACCTATTATCTGGTCCCAAGCGGTGAAGGTCGACCGACAGTACAACATTTTGGAGCAAATTCCAACACGCAAAATATTAGATGGTAATTTTTACAGACATGTTTCTGACGACACCGCGAGTGCCCCGAATATGTAGGTAGGTATGCTTGAACGTGTTTTTGGCATCGATTTTTACCTGAGGAAAACAATGTCTTATGAAGAGTTTAAATTTTCGTTTTGAGAAATTAAACTGGTTGAACACCTATCCAGTTTTTAGGGTTCCGTAGCCAAATGGCAAAAAACGGAACTCTTATAGATTCGTCATGTCTGTCCGTCCGTCTGTCTGTCCGTCCGTATGTCACAGTCACTCTTCTCCGAAACTATAAGGCCTATGCTGTTGAAACTTGGTAAGAAGATGTATTCTGTGAACCGCATTAAGAATTTCACACAAAAATTAAAAAAAAAGCATAAAATTTTGGGGGTCCCCATACTTAGAACTGAAACTCAAAAAATTTGTTTTCATCAAACCCATACGTGTGGGGTATCTATAGATAGGTCTTTAAAAATTCTATTGAGGTTTCTAACATAATTTTTTTCTAAACTGAATAGTTGGCGCAAGAGGCACTTCCAAAGTGGAAAAATGTGTCCCCCCCCCCCCCCTCTAACTTCTAAAATAAGAGAACGATAAATCTAAAAAAAATATATGATGTAAATTGCCATGCAAACTACCACTAAAAATTGGTTCGAACGAGATCCAGTCAGTAGTTTTTTTTTTAATACGTCATAAACAGCAATTTTCGCCTTTGCTACTACGGAACCCTTCATGGGCGAGTCCGACTCACACTTGGCCGATTTTATTTTAATAGCTATTTCGAATACGCGCATGGTCCGTGTAACTGTAGGTACCTAGGTGAATACTATGTCCCAATTAGATACATACTATAACTTATAACATAACTTATAGGTATTTGACCTGGCGTTGTTCGTATAAAGATAAACTCGAAACTTTCAAGATGGCTTACCTAATTAGGTGTGCTATAAGATTCTTCTTGTATATTAACAAATTGAATTGTACACAACTATACGCATTACGTCTCGAATGAAACACTTGATTTGAAGTAATAACTTCATTAGATAGGTACCTGGTGCATGTGAGTGCCTAAAAAGTCTGAACAAAACATAATAAAAATACGTAGGTAAAATAGGCATGATGGTGAAAATTTTTGTCCATCTTCATTGTAAACAACATGCAATGTTTAGGATTCCAAAATAATATTCTAAGACTTCAGGATTTTTTATTCACTGAATTATGCCCATCATTATAGGTAAACTAGTAACTTTTGTGACTGACTGTATCAATTCTCTTTTTTACTGCTTATGTTACTTTCCTGGTCGGAGCTGAAGGCTTTGCCCGAGGCTTAATGTTCGGACAACTAGTGGGCGCCGCACGCCTGTGTCGGACACATTACCACACAATTTCAGCGGCTTATCAAATTTAAAGGCTCACATTACGGCTTAGGCGTTGCTTGTGAATATTTAATAGCATTAGAACATGATTTTTTTGAACAACTAAAGTGGATAACATGACGTCCTGGTAATAGAATACTGTATGTCCTGATATTAATGTTACATACAACCTCAAAACGTAAATAACTGCATTGAAAGAAAATATATAAAGAACTGTTGATGTAGGACATGTTTCCTATTTTTTGCCGACCTTTTGCCCACCTTGCCGGGGTTATTGCCGAGGGAGTCGTGATGTAGCTCCATAATCAATTGAGTATAAAATAAAAATATATTATTTACTTATCAATGGTCTATTTTAAAACGTATCACATAATATTTGAAGACGAAGATATATCCCTAACTTGCTTCGTCGTAGCATAAGCGAGTCTATTATTTTTTTCCACATCCATCTCAGATACCTACATATTTAACTTAGGAATTGTACCAGGTGTTGAGAGATACTCATGCAAGCTATCATGTAAACCGTAGACGTCTACAGGTTTTCTTAATAGGTAAACAATAATTAAGAATATAAAAAATCTTTTGTTTAGTTTCATCATATCCATAATACGATCTGACTCCTCTTAGATCGGCAAGTAAAAAGACTCGCAAAGAAATATATCAAACTAGTGCCTGACAAAAAGTCGGCTTGTCTCAATAGAGCATGACAACTTATATCGGAACAAAAAGTTGAAATTGCCGCTCGCATATGGCAACGTGAACGCACATGCGTATCAAAGCTGGACCGCACCGCGTCACAAACTACTTTTGACACTACACGATACGATAGCGATCCGATTTCGAAATTGAACAAACCGTTTCAAAACGGCACTTTCGTTCACTAAAAGGAAAGAAATGCATGTAATAGAGCTGGGACGACTGAGAGAGCTCTTTTATTCTATTGTCATTTATAGCCAAAATGAGCTTGAAATAATAGCTTTAGCGCACCCCGTACCCAACCAACTCCTATTAAGAATATAGGTACTAAAGAATATGCTAAGCGGTTAAGCAAAAGGCCTCACCATCGAAAGGTCCCTGGTTCGAATTCTGTCTATTAGACTATCGACATAAACACACTCTTGACACAAGTAATTTAGCTTAGCAGCAAGGAAATATTAGTATTTTTCTTTACTATTGTTCTTTAATAAGTAAAAATTCTATGGAAATTAAGATAAGCGCAAACGGGTATTTAACCAAAACACGAAGTTGTCATAAGAACGCCGCGCCGGCAAAAAAATAATTTGAACTTAATTTCCATGACCTTCAATTTTAATAAGAATTCCGTACCCGTGTCGTCACAAGTGAAGGCCCTTCGGTAATTTCCATTTAAATAAATAATTTGTGTCGGCTCAATTTAAAGGATCCGCCATGTGGCTAGTACCTAATGACCTCAGTTCAGTTAACTAGCGCGGTTTCACGCCTTCTCTCACTACCACCAATTTTGTTGTATTATAATCACCAAATTAAAAATTTAAAAAACCGACTTCAACCGATTTTTGTTGATATTTCATAAATTGCTTGACCGATTTTGATAAAATTTACCTGGGAAGTATAACCTATCAAACAAAAAAATAATTTTGCAAATCGGTCCAGGCGTCTTTGAGTAATCGGTGAACATACATACATATCTACCTCAAAAGTAAACCAAAACCAAATTAAAAATCAACGCTTATACACCGGAAATATAGCTGAATATTCTGAACACTTCTGCATACCCTTTCAAAGGATTCAGGCGTGATGTTATAATGTGTAATGGCAGAGACATTGCAATAATATGCGATTGCAGCATTCGCGGCTGATTTCCTGGTATTTTTTGAAGAGTTCCTTGGTCTAATCTCGGAAACCCATCATCAGATTTTTACGAAATTTAAATGGGACCATTTCGGAATAATCTACTTTCGAACAAAAAAAGAATTTTGCAAATCCGTCTACGCATGGCGGAGCTATGAGCGAACAAACATAAAAAAAAAAAAAAAAAAACATAGAATCATCCGAATTGAGAACCTCCTCCTTTTTTGAAGTCGGTTAAAAAACAACCCTTATTACGTACATTGTGTTGATTTCTTATCTACTTATTATTGTTATTGTAGAAAAAACAAAAACCACCAAATTAACTGATACAGAATTCTACACGATAAAAAAGAAGAATTGTGTATTACAATAATGTTGATTAATTAAAAAAAAAAAACGTTTCAATATAATTCAAATTGAACAAATCTCTTACCTGAAAAAGCAAAATGAAGTAAAATATTAAAAAACAAAGAAGTAAAAATCCGGTCCAGTGACTATTAGGTACCAAAGTGACTCTACATTTTTGCTTAGCAATTAATATGAAAATCTATATCGTGAAAATTGATGTTTCATTTTATCAATATAGCGTTTAGATATCTAAAATATTATAGTATCAAGTAATTAAATAAAACTAATGAATCATTTTAATCATTTCAATTTCACAAAAATCTTATTAATTTTCATTTTTCATTCATTTTCCTAATTTACATCTCCAACTAGAACAGAGGTCTAATTTAGATTAGATCTTTGTTCAGATTAGATCATATATACCTATTTGGTTGGATTAAATTAGACCTTTTTTTAGATTATAAAAATAAAGAGGATCCTCTACATCCTAGGGTAAATATGAAATCAGAATAAATTATGCAGCATATGATGCGATCTTTTTAGACCCGCTGGTCAAATATTAAACGAACTAATTACTATTTGCCACATAAACAGGTCTACATTGATAAAAGGTCGATAAATATGTCGCTAGCAGTATTGACATAATTACGATAATGCTAATAACCTCACATAGTTGCATGATTATCCAGACCATAATTAAAGTAGGGACTTACTTATTATTAGGTACACTAAGTAACTATAATTTTTTGCTAACATTACATACATTACAGGTCACTTACATTGTTCGCTGATTCCTAATTACAAAATTATGAATGTATGAGAAATGTCATCTAGTGAGACAGTTTGAGAAAATTGCAATGCAAGTACCCTCATTCTCGGAAGATCGTAGCTAAAATAACGCATGTGGTGAATGCTGCAAGCGTTCATTAGGTGCTCTAATCGCTAAGTTTGAGATGAAATGTAAGATTGTTTGACACCTTAATAGGAATAGGAAAGTACGATGTATGTGATTTATGTAAGTGAACAGTGTCTTTGTCTGTTTCACTTAAATCCTCCAAAAATTCGCTAAGTGGAATGCGTACTAAATCCGTAGCCTTACTTATTCTAAAGCAAAACTTTCTTCTTTAACCATGTTTTTGGATGTAACCTTCTAACCATATTATGTAGATACGTCCTTTTAGATAGGTACCTACTTCAATTTTGGATCTACAATACAATTCTTGTTTTGCGAAGTTTTCTTTCACTTTGCATTAACATTATATTATCTACCTAATAGCAACTAAATCGGGTTGTGGTTGAGCATTACTAGACATAATACTTTGTCGTGTTAATACTTTCAACTGATGTACGAATAAGTTTAAGTTGGTATGATAGAATTTCAACTCCGAACCAGATTGCAAACAAAGTTATCGAGAAGATACGGCACCGCGCGCTGTTTTCTTTTAATTCTTTATACTGAACACACGTTGTTGCGTTGCACACAAAATGTTGAACCTAAGATGAACACTTAAAAATAGCTAAACATATTTATTCAATCACAATAATATTTTGCTCAAGTAAAATAAGCATAATAGCAGCGTTCCTGTGAAATCATTAAAAATATTAATGAACTTCCCACAAAAAGGGTAAAACATGATATATCCAGCATCAAGCGATCCAAGCAACAAAAGTGATCTAATTAAGTGTAATTAAGCTGCCAGTGAGAGTTTCACACATCAACGAGACCGTTCGCGTGCAAGACGTACCTTAATGTGGAAATAATGTTCCGAAGTCATTATCTTTTACTTAATTCATACAACTTATTTTTACGACATCGTTGTTTGGCTTACACATGGCGATGTATGGACCTATTATAGCCGTACGCTTCTAGTTAAAGCTAATGTCATAGGACGATCCGATCGATATTCCCCCTCCTAAGTATCAAGTGACAAAAACAGTTGTGAACCCTTTAACAGCGGCGACTGTGCCTGCTACTGGTACAATTAGCTACAGTGTACAGTCGCGACAAATTATTGTGTAATTTGATGTCATATCCTTGCCTCATTAATTGGACAGATCCGATATATGAGCTGTATTCATTCACTTCTGATAAGTCTCATTCAGAAGTCTAAGCATAATAGTCGGTCATATATTTATGACATTTTTTGTGTATAATGCTAGCTCTTGAATGTCTTATTTTTGTCCCTTCATGTCATATTAGTTAGATAATCTCCTTAGTCCTTGGGTATTTCTTCCAATATATCTCATTCGATGTACCTAAGTGTGGAAATTAGGTAAAAACTAAAAACATGTTTAGGTTACGTTACATACGCTCTACAATTTGCAGCGATAGTTGAATTTGCATCAAATAGACTAAAGTCAAGTCTGTTACGACATTAAAGCCAACAATGTGTCATAAATTGTAGATCCCAAATTAGTTGGTTGCCGTTTGCATTAGAATCGACGGGGGAACAAAGGGTGGCGATGTTAACTCAACGCGCTGCCGGCGATGACGGCGTACGGTTTCACCCGGAATTAACTCGATAATTCCCTAATTGTGCAATTACCCATTGGCAATTTAGTCTCGGCTTATCGACCGAAATCACATCAATTGCCTCAGAAGTGGGTCGCTTTAAACAATGTTGCTGTAATAATTATAATGATACTACACATTGAATTATTTTTGTGAAACTGTATTAATTATTAACTAATTCTACTGTTTGCTCTTATCTTTTGAGTGCCTAGTGATTATTCTTGTCAATAAGTATAGTGCTTGTTTATCAATCTCGTCGGGCTATATAAAACTATAGAGGTAGATGAATTAGTACCTACTACTTTAAGGTGATAAATGCGCGTCAATAGTAACGAAAAAAAATTTGAAATGATTAAAAATATTGAATTTCAGGTAAGGAAGGAAGAATAAACGAAGTCATGAAATGAAGTTGGTAGGTTTGCCTTCTAGGTATCATGTTTTCCCTAAAACAGTTGACGGAATTTGGTTTTATTACACCTATAATGTTCTTCAATCACAAAAAGTAGCATAAAAATATATTCAAATATACAATCTTTATCGGTTTAGCAGTTTTCGAATATTTACTGCCCAAACAGACAGATAGTCAAAATAATACGTGGGCATGTAGGTAAAAAGCGTTACGGTAACTTTAAGTTAGCTTCCCGCCCTCTTATACATATAATATTATAATCGTAATATATTTATATAAACCAATCAATATTATTATCTTGTGTAGTATACTCGACCGGCGACTAAAGATTAGACTCATTATATTCAATAACGTGTTGTCGAAAAAATATTAGCTCATAAGTATAGTTATGAATTTTATGAAATACAATTTTGTGAGTAACGAGTTCACGATCATGTTAATAACACATCGCGAGCTAAGCGTTTTGGTTGAATATTCATTTCTGTTCATCATAATTTTGGTAGATAATTTAAAATTATCCAATCTGCGCGATGCTTCGGCCATTTCTCTGGCCGTGAGATAAGTCCGCTCTCAGCTACCACGATTTATTGCTTCACACATTAATTTCATTATTTTACTCTTACACATGTTTTGGGTATAAGCGTTTTGTTGTCATTAATGTTTTTGGTAATCGGTTGGCATTTATTTGTGAGTTACCTCAAGTTGATTGTGCAATTCAGTAAGGACCCTTATTCGCCTTTGGCAATCATAAACTCTGATTTATCAGTATTATCATTACGAAATAGTTCTTTATGTTTAAATCTACAGAATTACTAAATTTCATTACCTACTTTTACGTTGACTTTATGTAGTATTTTTTATTTCTTTTAATTTATAAATGGCAGCGATTCGATCATTCAATTTAAATTTTTCAATCTATTCAAATTAGTCAAATAACTTTTTTGACACGAGTTGAATATATTATTAAACTAAATGCATGATATGAGAATGGGTTCAAGTCATTAGTGTCTCGGGTGGCATCCTTTAACTTTTCATTAGCTAGTTCGAGTCTTAAATCAATAAACCACAAAGTTGTAATATAGAAGCATTTTATAGAATATCGCCTTTATACTGATAATAAAAGGCTACCAATCTGCTTCAAGCCAGCGTGGTTGGTCACAAAGCATATTTTTTTATTTATGAGAAGCGGGTTGTAGATAAAAAATATTTTCTATATTACAGCAGCTTTTATGAAATAAAATAATCAAAAACAATTATTTATTTAATATTAGTGAACGTAACCTCAATATGTTTCTTTGACCTGATAAAACTGAGGTGCGTTATTAAGTAATCCGATACGCTTAGTCATTGGTATGTCCGGTTGCCTTTCAAATTATCCGTAGTTAATAAAAGCAATACTTAATTTCAATCACTCTATTATATCTATCTATATGTACTGGTATTTACATATGTGTCTATATTTATACTGTATTTATTTAGAAGTCAAAACCATATGGATATTTTGCCGAGCCTCGTTCATCAATAGCAAGTGAACCATCGGCTTGCAGTTGAGATTGATTTAATTCCTGAAGATCTTGGTGTCCTACCACTGAAGTAAAATAAGTACAAGGCGCGATCGCAGCCTGAAATTTTGGAAGGGTCACTTTTTAAAGTAGATACGGAAATTCCTTCAGAAAATGCCTTTTTAGGAAGACTTTCAATTTGACGTGCACGATTTTGGCACGATTTTGGGGATCCTTTTTTTTGAAGTACGGAAATTCTGGGGAAATACGATGTTGAAGGGGGGTGGGGGCTCATGACCCCTATGACTCCCCCTCCGGACTGCGCATGATAAGTACCTACCTACCTAAGCCATATAAAGGTTAAAGGGGTCATTAATGTCACTGTACTGTATTTATTTTTACTGTTTTTAAATTGAAAAGCTACCAAGGGCTCACGTAATTTGGTGAAGCATTAACTTATTTTGAAACTGGTTTATAATCATTTCGATTTGTTTGCCATATGTAGATATGAGTGATTCCGAGAAACTTCAAGTGAAATTTTGGTCAGCACATTATTTTTCATAACTGCATGCACAGATTTAACTATTTTAGTTTACCAATGTATTTCTGTTTTATGAGTACATTGTGGGTGGGAAAACAGGGCTCTACCAACATATTTGAGGCAACCTCACATAAGTCGGTGCTACTAACTCGGTCCTCGGTCGCGAGGTTCTGACTCCGACTTTTTTTGTTAAGAAGAAGATTAGCAACCGAAATTACTAATATTCCCTCTAACCAAGCTGTGACCCCTCTAGCTAAGCTAAATTGCTTGTGTTAGGAGTGGGTTCACGTCGGTAGCCTAATGGCCCGCATTCGAACTCGGAACCTCTCGATCGTATGTCTTACTCCTTAAGCTACAGACGCTCTCAGGATCTGAGAATGATGATTGATGACCTACTACATATAAGATTGTAATTACGTAAACAATTGTTGTATGTTCTAATATATATCTGGGTACCTTTAAAGTCTGCTACACATCATAAATTACAATAATAACAGACTCGACGGCAGTAGCGTTAGGTGCGAATTCCATAAAAATGTTCGAACGTCTTCACCATCGAGTTACCGCATAACACATCAATGTAAAATACACAATGACTTGTGTTGCGCGGTGATAGAGTTTTCACTTGCTAAATCAGGGCTAGCGGGTTCGATTCCCGCTCCGTGCAAATATTTGTAAGCATGAATTTGTATCGGTTTGATTCTTTGACCGATGGCAAATAAGGGGTGTGACGGTGTATGGATGTCCATTGTATGGAAAATATTTTACTTTTGAAATTAAGAAGCATAATTTAAGATCAAAGCTTGTTTGACGGACCGCTAATATTCTCTACATTTGATGGTGGTTATACTTAAGGCTGGATTTCACCAGTGAAAATTTGTTTAATTGAAGTGTTTTTTGTTTTACTCAATGACTCCATAAAGATGGAATCCAGCCAGCAATAATTTAACGTGAATAAAAAATTGAGACACTGGAAGATGGATTCGGTTCGATTTCGATTGTCGGTACACGGCTACTATCCGCTTTAGACTTTGTTCTGTGAATCTTCTTGAATTCTGTGTTCACACTCGAGAATTTTCCGCAGTGGTTGTCAATCGGAGTTATGGCCTGCCCATTGTCTTTTTAAGTGGCCAATGCTGCAATGGCAAGAGCATGTCGGTTACTTAAAAACTCCTTCGAATTACATCACTAAGATCTTTTATTTTGATCATAAAATATAATTTTATAATAGACTTAATTATTTCGTCTTAATCAAATTTAAGATTCGTTTCCTACTAATTATAAAGCTATCAAGCAAACAAATTGCGAACGTTGTATAGTTAGAAGTTTTTTTTTTTGGTGTTATTGGCTGCCATTTGAGTAATTACACAACTGTAAAGATATTATTTTCTGATAAAATCAGGTTAGACCTTGATAAATCCATACCGTGTCGAATAAAGTGCGGAAGAAAAATAATATTAGTAAACTGACTTAACTGACTTTGAAACTAGTAGCCCACGAAAAATTGTAATATTAATTTAATATCAATAATGTTTCTTTTTCGGTATTGATTTCCTAAGAATTTCGCAACCAGTTGCAAATAAAGAAATGGCAACACTGGGAGTATTGCTTTCTTTTTTAAGATGCATAAGTAAATACTCAGCCCTAATTTATGCATATATGCATGAAAATGCTAATGCATAAAAAAAATACAGCCTAGATTCAGCTTGCATGCATGGTTCGAGTCAATAATAGTGCCTGGAATACGGCCATAGGCTCACCCCCTGATCGAATACAATGATTGCTGAAATGTGGGTGTTAATTCACCTCTGTCTAATCCTCTGGCAAAAAAGGCGTGATTATATGTAAGTATGCAGGTATAAGTAAATACAGTAGCATACGGTTCACATACGGTCACCAAGGTTTTGAACGCATCGTCTGAGGTCTCAGTATCCTGTGGACGATATGTGGACGTATAGTCCACAGGATACTGAGTACGAACCTATGGAAGACCAGACAATGTTTGAGATTCTAAATACTTACATGCAGCGTCAATCACGTAGGTACAATATCTATCTATAGCATCACCTTTATCCGAGAGTCATCACACTCATCACCATAATTACACCAACAACGTGATTTTGTGAACCGTGTCAGCTGCGACTACCTGACCTGTTGATACTACAATTTTGTGCTCACATTAGGTAATCTTGTTTTATTTCATCTCATATTTTTTATGACAAAAGATCTTCGTCATTTTTGACAACGAAAGCCATCAACATTGTATAATGCGGCCATGGCGCCGGCGTGTCGGGGCCCGGTCGAGGCGTCATCTACGCTTTGATCCAATCTTGAGGCGCGTTCGGTTGACGACCAATTACCCAGTATCACTCTGTTTCGGCTTGCGCCTGCGCCCAAATGGAACATAATGCCTAGGGTAATTATGACTTCAGCCGACTTGCCGACGATGTTTCACTGGCTTGAATCAATTCTACCCATTCTACCACTCGTCGCCTAATACCTATTATCTTTGAATCGTTTCGAAATAGCTTTTGGATCGGTGTCGATTTTATAACTTTCATTATTGACAGCGACATTTACGAAATCGAATTTTCGAATCAATTTGATCGTCATTATTTTGATCATATTTTCTCATACACTTTGAGTTTGACCTAGTGGATATGTTTAGTTTCATACAGTTAGCCATGCACCTAATAATTTCGAAGAATTCTATGATGTAGTCACCTGTCTTCGTAGTTCAATATCGAATAGGTACAAAATGAAATATAAATAACAAGCACTTTGGAGTTAATTCACCAAACCTAACGCAAAAAGAGTCATCGAAATATGAATGATCACATTCAAAAAAGATATGCGTATACGCACATGCCAGGAAAACAGAGAGATTGAACCTCATCTGTTTTTAAAGACGGTCAATAATATAAGATTAAGTACAGTCACCCAGAAGTAGCTTATAACATTCTGAGTTAACCTTTCACTAAGTAGGTAATGAACAAAACATGTGAAATTATGTACCTACTAAATGTAGTCTGAAGATTACAAAAATATTTATAACTTAATAATTATTTCATGTGTATGTAATATAGTATACACATTCTAGAACCCATAACACAGGCTATTTAAGCTATGCTTAGTTTGTGTTTAGATAACGCTGTGTAGAATGTCTTAAAACATTATTATTGCGAAATGCGAATGCAAAATGTTAGTACGAATGCGAATGAGGAAGGGATGAAAATTACAAGAAAACTGCTGGCAATGGAAATTGAAATTTTTGGGTAATAATTAGCCTCTTCCTTAATGAAAATGTTATGTATTTCCTTCGTACTTTTCTCTAGAATCTTCTTCTTCATCCTTGACCCGGCAACCGGGACCGGGGCGGTTTAACGTGCTTTCCGAGGCACGACCATTTTTTTTTCTCTAGACATTTAAAATCAACTAATAGTAAAAAAAAATATGGACCTATAAAATTGCTTAGGCACACTACTGTACGCGCTAGTAGCTAAGCTTTCATTCCAATCGTCATTAAACCTACACATGCATCCTTATTATTTTAAACTGAGATCAAGACAACAAACATAATTCTATAATTGAGAGCAAATAATAATTCGTGGAAGTAATGTAGCCCACACACTGGCGACGTAAGTGCCCGCCGCAATTTGGCGGAGTTTTATTATTTTTTTATGGTAATTGTAATTGTCGTGGAGTTAATTGAGAGCGCAGCCATATTTACAACTCAGCTCCGTTGATCTGACGTTTGATAGCGCATGGTACGCCCCCATTATTTCTATTTACTAGAGTACCGCCGCGTCCGTCGCGCGCCGCTCGCCTACGACCGGTAGATATTAATAACGCATTGTGTACTATTATTATTGCTATTTATATAGGTATGTGCCGTGATTAGTGCCGTTGAAACCTCTTGATTGTGCTTTCTTGAAACTCTATATTTCATTTAGTCCTAGGTAAAATGACAAACTAAAGATCTGTTTTTGAAACTATTATTTGGAGGCGTAACTAGCTGCAAAGGTTGATTAACACCAAACGAGCGACGCTCAATCTATCACCTCTACGTACAATTGTAGTGTAAACAGTGACAGAACATACGTTTGTTGTTCTTTCATAACTAAACGCTGAAAATAAGGTTTCATTTATACTAAAATATTAAGAAAGTATGCTCTTAGAATGCTGTTGTTCTAGCTCTAGCTTTACGTTCGTTTGGTCTATATCAACCTTTAGGCTATAACTCGCGAATTCGTTCACATTACCATCTCGTTGGAATAAAACGTTTTCTATGCCATTGTCCAGATTATAATCAGGCAAATTTCTGCCTAATCAGGTTAATCAGATCAGTAAAAAATAAATAAACTCGTAAGTACTACCTAAGGGCTTGCCGTCAATGAAAACTACCCGCAACATCATAAAGCTTCAGTTATATTTATTCGACAGTGGTCACGGAGATCTCTATCTACTATATCTTGACATAACCTTTCTTACGAACTTCTAATTTGAATTCTAAGAAAATATTGAAATTATTCCCACACCGAGATTTCTTTGATAAATTATGATGACCCATATTATGTTAGGCCTCCATCCAACGGCAATCTGAATGAATATTTTTTAAGCTCACTATAAACTTCAAGGTATCACGATCAACAGTAAGGGTTAGTGCACACTATAGCGCAACAGCTGCGCCAATCACAATAAACAGGGCGTGGTCGCTCACCCCCTGCACCCCTTACCTCACTAGCTCTCCCCCTCTCACTGCTCGGCGCCGTGTCGTGATCCCCGAATTATATTATTGCATACAATGGAACTTTTTTATCAGGCCATTGTGTTTCACATTGGGGTGAAATATCCGGCCGGATGCTCTTATGGATCTCACCTTTATTTTAGCAAAAGAACATCAACGAACGGATTATTATTCTTTGTAATCGCTCTTACTATATGGATTAGTACGTTTCAATAAAAATAATAATATTCATTTATAAACTACCGTTTATAAACTTATTATAATGACGTGGACTGAACGTTGGGTAGATAATAATATAATTATTGATTATGTACTCAGTTCGGTATACAACGGTTACGTAAACTTAACTTCAGCAATCAGTGTCGATGACTGTACCAATAAAAATCAGACCTAAGTTTTACAATAGCCTGTCATCGTGTAGACTGCATTTATTAATTACAACGTCCCGCGGCTGCGCAGTAGCAGCAGGAGGCTGTCACCGTGCCCGCCTAATTGTAAATACACTACCTTCAGCTTCTTGTAATTTATTTATATTGTTTCTTTCGCCCGAGGCATAAGCGGCACCGCAACGTCAGTTCACATATAAATTAGACTATAAATCTGATTTGACACTCGGACCGATTCCCACGATGTAAACACAAGCGGATAATTAAACCCCAATATAAAATATTATGTTTTTATTCAAAATAATTAACTATTTATTTTCTGTCGTTCCAGGAACATCCGAGCTTACGCGGCACGCCTCTGGCGATGTTGGCGGCGCAGTGCAACAAATTATCCAGTAAATCACCCCCACCACTGGCGGACGCAGCCGTGGGCAAGGGGTTCCATCCGTGGAAGAAAAGTCCAGGAGCGCACTCACCACCCGGAGCTAGTGCAATACCACGCTCTCAACCTCCAACTTGTACGCCTTATGGGCGTGGACCAACATCCTGCGCAGTCGCACCCTCTTATGGCAATGATCTATATTTTCCATCGTCTGGAGATCAACTGCTTGGTAAAAGTGAATCTAGTGCAAGTCTAGGATCTATGTATTCGCGACACCCTTACGAGTCGTGGCCTTTTAATGTCGGTGGCGGTGGTGGAACCGGTGCTCTCAAAGCGGCTGAGATGAGCGGCGTTGGTGCTGTTGGCAGTACGTGGTGGGACGTACATAGCGGTTGGCTAGACGTTGGTGGACAAATGGCAAATTATGCCGGACAAGATTATTCTCAGCTGACCCATTCATTATCGGGTGGCGCGCATTTATTACCACCGGCACCTCACCTATTACAAGATGCTTACAAGTCTGTATTACCCACACAAGGCTCATTTGGTCTCCATGGGCCTGGTTCACCGGCACCGCCTGCTCAAGCACCATCTCCGAGATCACAACGTCGCTACGCTGGACGAGCCACATGTGACTGCCCAAATTGCCAAGAGGCTGAAAGACTAGGTCCTGCAGGCGCACATCTCCGAAAAAAAAACATACATAGTTGTCATATTCCTGGTTGCGGGAAAGTGTATGGAAAGACATCCCACCTGAAAGCTCACCTTCGTTGGCATACTGGCGAGCGACCTTTTGTGTGTAACTGGTTATTCTGTGGCAAACGATTCACAAGGTCTGATGAACTACAACGACACCTAAGAACACACACAGGAGAGAAAAGGTTCGCGTGTCCAGTATGCAATAAAAGATTCATGAGGTCCGATCACCTCGCGAAACACGTGAAGACGCACAATGGAGGAAAGAAAGGAAGTTCAGAATCTTGCTCGGATTCGGAAGAGAATAGTCAAGGAGAAGGTGGTGCAGGCGGAAGGTCGCCCGAGCACGGGTTAGATGTGAAACCGAACTCGCTAGTGTGACGGGGGCCTGCGGCTCTCGCTGGGCCGCACCACGGGCCGCTCCTGTGATGTTGCCCGCGCGAGTCGCCGCCCTGCCGCTGTCCTGTACATAGCACATATCACTACACTGTAACATAGACACACGTGTAACTATAGACAATGCGCCCGTGCTGCTCCACGCTGACGCGATCGTGTATGTATTTGTTGTGAGACTTAAAGTGTTGTACAGTAATAGATACTATTAAAATTAATTATCTCATATTATAGATAGATAGTGTATGTTAAACTAGTGTAAGTAGAAACACTCTTTAGTCCAAATTTGCAGATTTAATTTATTAAAGCAATACCTCATCATGTTTCAAAAAGAATCGTTTATTTATAATATTGTACAGACCTAAGCAAATATAAAACTCATTTTGCTCATAAACAAGCAGAATTGTTTAAGAATATTATGAAGTTTGTGTCTGCGTTAAATGTAAATCTTATACCCCTCTAAGTAATACCTAAGTAATTTCGTCTGTTTTGCAAAGAAGAAAATTTCAAACAGGGCAATCACTGTAAGTTTCTTTGAATCAATTGTAATAAAGTAAAGGTAAAAAAAAAAATTTATCTATATGAACTGTTTTCATCAAAGAATATGTAAATGTCTTTTGCAGCATTGTTAATACCTACCTATCTAATCCAACGCACTTTACATAATTACTAAATAATACTACTTATTAGTTGCAAACCTAATCTTGTAAGCTCCAGCCCCTCTAGACAAGTGGCAATTCGTTGCTCGGCGTATGATGGAATAGAATGCCAAATGTATGGGATTTGACGTATATGACAGGCGTCAACGAATGTCGAAAACGTCAAATCAACGGCAACGAATTGCCACTTGTCTAGGGGGGCTGGTATTTACGAACAGTTCTAAACAGAGTCTGAGTTCTGTATGCCCGTAAACATTGTCTGTCAGTGAGTGGCATTTTCTCACTTCCGTCCAACTCCATTAAGGCCAGGTCTGACATTTTTAAACAAATTTTGTACTCTAAACTTAAATAATTGGGCAGAGACGTTATAAATAGCTAAAAGTAATAATTCACAATTAAAACAACTTTTAATATAAAGATTACTTGGTATACCTATTTGCTTTAAACTTCATTATAACCAAGAGATATAATTTATTTAAACAACATTGTATTATAAGTACAGGTTTTATGTGATCATAATTTCTAAACATTACATTTTGTCACCTTGTATATGAGCTAAGTGATAAAAAAAAGCACTGTTATTGTTTTAATCCAAAGGCGCAATAGAAAACTTTTTCTTGTTCTCTTCTATTCTATGTTGAATATGACAAGAGGTAACGAGACAAAAATATTTCTATTGTGTGTTTATCATTATCAATAAGGAGGTAAAAGTCTAAGTACTGGTTGTAATATTGTGTTAAATATCATATTTTAATTTGACTTTTTTCGACATAATCATGTGGCTTTTTCTGAAAATTGGCGTTTACATCGTTGCCAGCCAATGTCAAAACTGTTCGGTGATAATTGTTAGCTTGAGAAAATTAATTGTAAAATTTATAATATAATGTATATTGTACAAAATTGTGCGAATTAAAAATGCCTGAAATTGATTTTATAAAAATTGAATATATTTTTCCGAGTGGATATTTGCATTTTTATTTATTTCTATGTTAATGTACTGTTGTTAGGTACTATATATTGAGAGAGTAGATAGTAGTAGATTTTAAAGTGAATAATATGATTAATAAAATACCTATATAAATATTTGAGAAACTACAGTCTACCTACTATGGTCTCCAATTCAATAAAAAAGTCGTCGTCGAACATAGGTACAAGTCCAAATAATCAATCAATCAATTTAGTCTATTGCAGTCCACTGCTGGATATACCTAAGTAAGCCTGTCCCATTATTTAGTTTTCTATGATATTGAATCTTGCACACTCATCAGGTGCATTGCAAATATACATCTCAAATATACCTATATTTCTCAAAAAATAAGACACTTTTAAAAACGAGGACTAAATTAAGTACTAAGCTTAGTTGATTGCAACACGTAGACAGACACTTTTGAGCTGCCAATAACTTTAACTATGATGTAAATAAATAAATAGGTGGCAGCTCATTGCATTTCATATTGAAAAGGGTTTTCCCTAAAATCGTTAATGAAATGATTCTTTTGAATGGTGAAATAAACGAATGAAACATATTATAGTTTAAAAAACTAGCGAATTTCACATTTTAACTCAGTCATTTATTTTGGTAAGTCTAATACAACATGTATAACACTAAATTAAGTGACCAGAGATAATTATATAGCGACCTACCAACTGTCATTTCTAATTCTAATACATTACCATTATTTGCAAGGTTATGAAAGAAATATTTAGAGCAGATTTAGCAAACAATAGCAAAACACGAAAATCAATAGGTTGTCTGTGAGAAATCGCTTGTAGCGATAAGGCCGCCATTTGTGCATTTTTTGTAAATTCTTGTCATAAATATACCTACTGTTTTATTAGTATACAAAAAAGTTTAAAACAAATAAAATTAAACGAATAAACGAATGGAGTCCGTTTGACTTCGAACGTTCATAAAGTACAACAGAAAATAGTAACGAACCAACTTAGCATATTTTAAGTTAACTTTTAGCAAGCTTTAGGTAGCTACGAGTATAACTGTATCTAGATACACTCGAAATAAGTAGGTACAGCCGTACAGTTTCATATGAAGTTGAATATCCTAATAAGGAAAGAAAAATCCTCAAAAACTTAACAACAACTGATCTTCACATCATCGTAGTAAGTATGTTAATATTACCTATCTAATTTGGGCTTGTAAATACGAACATCATTGACTGATAAATACCAAAATCTGAAAGGAGTAGCTGACCAACTTTCCTTTACTAAAGTAGGTGTAACTGACCAGCAAGAGGTTCCTCTTCAACTCACGAATAATATAGATAGATGTGCTTACTAACTATATAACTGGATATGAAAATATTCTGGGTAGGTACAATAAATATGCAAAACAGTTACAAAAGAAATCTAAAACCAGTTTAAAATTAAAGAGAGTATCACAAACAAACAGTGGCCCCGTTTGTGTTCGAAATAAAATGTGTAACTCAATATTAGTTAGGCACAGAAAAAATCCAATTAGGTACATACAAAATACTTATTCTTACTATCTAATGATGTGACTAACGAGCAAAGAGAGACAAACACAAGATCTTAGTAACAATAAACACAAAAACAAGAATAACATAAGAAAGAAATCTGATGCTCCCTGATGCTCCATACTGATACATGTACAGTTTATTTTAACCAAAATAAATTTTGCACAAGCACTTTAATCAATTAAAATGACCTTAACACATTCCACAATAATCCGATAGCAACTTTAGTACTTTGAGATAAGTAAACTTTTGAATGTACAAAATTATGGTGATTACGACATTTTTGGTTAAAAGTAATTTGGAAAGCAAAGAGGGCGACGTTCATCGTAAAAAGCGAATTGAAACCACAAATGACAAGGGGAGGCATAGTAAAGATGAAAACAAGTCTAATATACGCTATGCCATTCATACCCGCAAGTACCTACCTATAGAAATATTGAACCGCAAATAATAATAGGTTAGTATCATTGATATATTATTATAAACTATAGATATGTTGTCCACACTCTAAAATGGCGACAAGAAAATGATGACGTTTGGTCATCATTTTATGCACCAATCAGAATCGCGACAGTGCGCCACCCAAAAACAAAACGATTATAATAATAAATTCGTAATAATTAAATATTATTAATATCTATAAATAATAATTTAATTCATATAATTTAATAACATTGACGTATTTTTAGTAAGTACCTAGCTATAATTTTGATTGCGCCATTTTTTAAAACCGCCGTCTTCTTGTATGACGTATCTATGAATATAATATCATTCATCATTGGTTATTAGAGGTTATTAGTCTACCTATTAGATATTGGATTAGATTACATAAGTGTAGAATATTATTTTCTATAATATTCTTCTATAGATATATAGGATGTCCAGTTATCGCGGCCTTTTTTCACATCTCCAGCATCTCCTGTTCTACTCAACCGATTGCGATTTCTAACAAAAAAAACCGCATTAAAATCTGTTCAGTAGTTTTAGCATCCATCGCGAACAAACAGACAAGCAGACATGGGGTTCCAAAAAAAAAAGTCCAATTAGGTTAGTGGCGTGGCATATGCTAAGGATACTTCAGTAGTAAGTGTCGCCTCTGCGGGTGGCCGCGAGCTCGTGCCGTAAAAACCAAGCTCATCTCCAACACGACTACATTACACCGCACACCGCCGGTCTAGCTCAATCTACGCTTCTTTATTAATGACACAACGCTTCGGTGGTCCCGCCATTCTAGTACAGTGATGTGTCAATTCAACAGTAAGTTACTACTGGATTCATTCATTTACTTAGGTGGGCTTTTCAATTCGTGCATAAAATAGCTGATACCATGGGCTATAGATTCTTTTAGGTTGTGAGTTTGGTTTAAGTTTGAATACATTTTGTCCTTTTTTTGAAGAGTGACATGCGTGCGTGGTCTCACTACTATGGACGTCCCATAAACGTGCGAAGTGGAGGAGGAAGAACTGGAAGGCGGATCCTGAGCTCCGAGGTCATCTTGGCCACGGATGCAGTCAGTAAAATGCGTCTACATGCAGATCATGATGACATTTTGTCCTTTTTTTTTTCTTGGTAATAAAAATGATATGTTCATTTAGTTTAGTTACCAACTTCTAGACGAATAGTTCGAGTAAATAGATAACTTTTAATTCAAATTTTTGACCAAATGTTTTAAATGTTTGTTATAATAATAATCTACTTCTAATAAGGCAATTGTTACTATATTGTATCAAAAGCTGGAAACTGCAAATACCTACACTATTACCTACGTTAGTGGTATTATAGTGTACGTATTAGGTTTAACCAAGAGTAAGTGGCTACACCTAGTTCTAACCGGCTAAAACTAGGTGCAGCCGCACTTCGGGTATTATATTAGCCGTAAATATAGATATTTTATTAAGTATCCACTTTCATACGATAGTTTCCTTTAATATCTCCGAACTAACAGCACTGCGTCTAAATCTATTAGAACGTATTTATGACTGTTAGTAAATACAGAGTCAATACTAATACAATTAGAGTATAAGCGGGTTCACATCTGATTAAACTTAAGATTACACGATTAATCAAGTCGAAGTGATCTCTATAATCACATAATCCCTACCGTTATTGCAGTGAGCCTCCGTAATCAAATTGAATCCTACCCTTATGCCCTTTCACACAGATTTATCGGCCCTAACCAAATTATGCGTAAACTGAATCAGAGGGAGGCCTTGTTAACTGTTTTATATTCTGGTCGTTGGCTCTCCCCGTCTGGGAAGAGTATAACAGTACAACATTTGCTGAATTACCGTCAAGATATGAAATATTTATTATCGTGCCCTAAGTTATAATATCTACGTCACACAACAAATCGCGGGTTCGAGTCCCGCATGATTTCGCTTTTTCCTATCTTGTTGGTATGTCGTAGTAAGTAGAATTTAAATCGATTAAGAAAGAGAAAAGAGAATCGACCTCGAGCGGGACTCGAACCCGCGATTTTTACCTTCCAGTGGGGAATGCTCTGACCACTGCGAGGCCCGCCCGAACTCGATCCAAATTCTCATAAACATCCATCGATCGGTAGGATTAATCACTGACTGACACTTTGAAACACTAAACTAACTTTTTCTATAACGGTAAACATCTAGCGACAAGGTACTTGAACCTGCGACATTTTCTAGGAGGAATACTCTTAACAACTAAGCAATCGGATTATCGGATACCAACCAGGTACTGCTCTGAATAACCTTAGAGATTTTTAGGAGAAACACCTATAGCTTACAGTAGACTATAGTCAATGCTGTAGGTACCTATCTTAAGGACAATTCCGCAAATTGATCTGTCAGGCCGACAAATTACAAGTTTGCCTTGTGTTTTTTTAATAGGAGATGCTGGCGATTTGTGCTGTAATGCCTCAAATCAGTTTGCGCAGGCGATTTTCAAGGATACTACGAGTATATACTCGTAGTTCGTAGTACGAGTTACTCGTACTAAGAACTACGAGTACTAACCAAAACACGTAGGCTGCTAAAAAGGTCTCATTTTTAGGGTTCCGTAGCCAAATGACAAAAAACGGAACCCTTATAGATTCGTCATGTCTGTCCGCCTGTCTGTCTGTCTGTCCGTCTATCTGTCTGTCTGTCTGTCTGTCTGTCTGTCTGTCTGTCTGTCACTGGCGTACCTATGGGTGGGCAAGGTGGTGCGGTGCACCAGGGCCCCCAGGCTCAGGGGGCCCCCCAAGCCCGAGCCTGAACTAGCAAATCTCATATTGAACTACCAAAAAAGTCTTGATTTTGGAATGCGAAAATGGGTTGTAGCACAACTCTAATCAGTGCAACTCATTTGTTGGGAATTTTGTGCAGTATTGCCTCGTTGAAAGATTCGCCATCACATTTGTAGCTAGCTTGGAAGCCCCCTGAACCCTCAGGAGGCCCCAAGCTTAATGTCTAGAGAGTGATATTATTCTAGCAGTCATAATAAAATATTTTACTTATAGTAAATTGATTGTAACTAGTAATCCTACTATCCTACTAATCCTACTAATATTATAAATGTGAAAGTTTGTGAGAATGGATGTGTGGATGTGTGGATGTGTGGATGTTTGTTACTCTTTCACGCATAAACGGCTGGACCGATTTGGTTGAAATTTGGTATGTATATAGGTTATACCCTGGATTAACATATAGGCTATATATCAGCGATGAATTCCACGCGGGCGGAGCCGCGGGCAACAGCTAGTATTATAAATGTGAAAGTTTGTGAGAATGGATGTGTGGATGTGTGGATGTTTGTTACTCTTTCACGCATAAACGGCTGGACCGATTTGGTTGAAATTTGGTATGTATATAGGTTATACCCTGGATTAACATATAGGCTGCTTTTTATCAACACACCGCGCGGGCGAAGCCGCGGGCGGAAGCTAGTATTATAATAGTAATACGAGTTCCAGTATCTACTTTTTTTTTTGCTAGATAATCGCTGGTCTTCTATTGAAGACCATTTGTGCACCCTGGGTAACGGAGACAGCAGCAGTCTGTCCAGGGGCGTATTTAAAGATTTGGCGCCCCGGGCCACTTAGGTTTGCCGCCCCATAAGTGACGTTCGCGTTCACCGTTAGCCTGCGCCCAAGGGGCTGACCCAAAATAGGGGCCCGTCAGAAGTTACTAGAGACTTTCAAGCCTGACTCGTGAGATCTCTATCTTATGGTGCGAGAGAAGTGACTCCCATCGATCTCCCCACTAACCCAACCAGAATCCCTTCAAGGGGGCATATTTGCATTCCATTCCATTAAAGCGCCCTACGTAGACGTAGAAGATGATATGGCAACCAAAAATCACTTGAGTAAGGAGATGTTTTATGACTCAAAAGCAACAGCAAAAGCACCGCTTTGGGACCTGGCAGCACTCTAGGCTCTAAGGCACTCGGATCTCGTTTTGAAGGGCTCTTTAGCGTATGCCTCAAGTAGAGACGGATTCCAAAAAATTTAAAGACAGGAAAACTAGTCCTCTTCTGCAAAGTTACCGTCCGCCTACCGGCTCATTGTATTGATCGACAAGGTGTGCAGTCATGCAGGTGTTTAAACGAATTATTCCTCGTGAAGTGCCACATCGAGCGCCTTACAGGAGTGAGGACGAATTTGGTAGACAATCAATTTGGTTATAGTCGGGAGCAACGTGGATGCCAACACGCGCCCTGGTGAAAGAAGCAGTGGCACGGCGAGTTGATGCTGGCAGTGTCTATTGTTGCCTACGTCGTTAACACCTTGACATGGAGCTGCATCAGAACTGCACTCTTTCAGCACGGGCTGCCTCTCTATCCTCGCGTCATTGTCGGGGCTTACTTATCGGTGAAAGCCAGTATCTACCCAAGTAGGACATGGTTTGGTAAGTGAGATGTGTGGCGCGGTGTTTCGGCTTGCGCGGATCTGGGGTCGCTTCTGTGGAGCATCGGCTAGGACTGGATGGTGACGGCACGAAATCAGAAGCAACCAAGTAAGCCACAGCCGGAGTTACCCAAGTCCTTGAACGTATTTGGTGACTGGATCTGAAGTGGGCATACCTGGTTCTCTTACTTACGAACCCTTTCTGGCCAGTTGACGTGTGGGTAGCACAGAGGATGCTCATACACCACCTGGCAGCCCTTAAATAGACTTCGGATGCAGGTCAGGCAGGATGCAGGTCCATGAAAATGAGAAAAATTCGCACGCATATCACCCTCCACGACATCAAGTCAGGACTTCTTGGGCCTTTTACCTGGACCCGGCGGGGGCGCCATTGCCAGGCATTTGTTACCCACGTAGCCTGGCGGTTGCCGCAAGACATGGACGCACCAGCGAAGGCGGCTCTCTTGCATTTTATCCACCATATCACGGACATAAAGGCTGCTGCGGATGCGAGAGTTCGTCACGCGATCTTTACGCGTAACGCCGCATAGCATTTTCATCTCCATGACCTCCGTGGCCTAATGACCTCCCCCTAAATTGTGTAATCTGTAATGTGCGTTGTGTTTTGCAATAAATGTATTTTCTTTTCTTTCTTTCTTTTCCTTCAACCTGACTGGCATTTTGGGATTACACGTGACGCCAGTCATTTCTCGCCACTTGGCCCACGCGGCAGCAATGGCGTTGTAGTCGATTTCACCAGTCACATGAAGTACAGATCCCAGGTACTTAGCCTGGTCCGTGTGGTCGACCAAATTATCGCCTATGTGAACGGGTGTGGGATCTGTAGAGTTTAACGCTAAGTATTCTGTAGGCACACGAAAATAAATAGAAATTTACGTATGATTTGCGCGGAAACAAGCTAGATGTATATCATCTAGATTGTTTCCGCGCGCCTCTCTACAAGGGATGAAGGATTGGGGTGCGGGGTCCGCAGTCACCACGCGGTGCACCCTGGGCAACGGAGACGGCAGCGCTCCTCTCTCGCGGATCTGTTGAGGGCTGGTCGAAGACTTTTCACATATCCCACTGACTAGCAAAGGGCACAATGGAGAGCAGGCAAGGAGCGGACCGGTTACCGAGCGCAGGCGTGGGGGTTACATGTGCGGCCGCCTGTCATCCTTTCACCCCCACTGGCGCCGCGGTTTGATGTTCGTCCTTCTTTTCAGAGTTCTATGGGGACACCGTGCTTCTCACACCCGAGGAGGCCATTTTAAAACCGTAGATGGCCCAGAATCAGCCGGGGTGCCAGTGATATGCTCTCGGTAACCTTACACCCCGGCAGCTCTGGTATCTGAAGATCCGAGAAGGCGTGTGGCAGTCCGAGTCCGACATAACTACCCACGATGGCCGACGACGGGGGTGGTATCTGAGGGGATTTCCGCACGAAAAAGAGGGAGAGAGAAGGGATTTTATCGCCAACAGCACGTTAGCGACCGGTAGGGGATATGCCTACCTCATCGTTTACTTCGGCAAGGCGACGTGCGACGCCCGAAGGAATTTTTGGAACCAAAAAATTAGGGGGGCCCCCTGTTTCTTTTTGCACCGGGGCCCTTGGTCACCTAGCTACGCCACTGCTGTCTGTCTGTCTGTCTGTCTGTCTGTCTGTCCGTCCGTATGTCACAGCCACTTTTCTCCGAAACTATAAAGCCTATGCTGTTGAAACTTGGTAAAAAGATGTATTCTGTGAACCGCATTAAGAATTTCACACAAAAATAAAAAAAAAGCATTAAATTTTGGGGGTCCCCATACTTAGAACTGAAACTCAATTTTTTTTTTTAATCAAACCCATTCGTGTGGGGTATCTATAGATAGGTCTTTAAAAATGCTATTGAGGTTTCTAACATCATTTTTTTCTAAACTGAATAGTTTGCGCGAGAGACACTTCCAAAGTGGAAAAATGTGCTCCCCCCCCCTCCCCCCCCCTCTAACTTCTAAACTAAGAGAATGATAAATCTAAAAAAAATATATGATGTAAATTGCCATGAAAACTACCACTAAAAATAGGTTCGAACGAGATCCAGTCAGTAGTTTTTTTTTAATACGTCATAAACCGTAATTTTCGCCTTTGCTACTACGGAACCCTTCATGGGCGAGTCCGACTCGCACTTGGCCGATTTTATTTATATATTCGTATCGCGGGGACCAGTCTTCCAAAGTAGGTATTTAAGACCCATTTGTCTCAAAATAATCATGTGCGTAAGAGTAAAAACAACCAACCAGTAATTTATCACATTTTTTAAGCTTTTTCAGGTAAGCCTTGTGGCTCCCGGCTAAAGCTATTGGTGAATTACAATGCTGATATAACAAACGTAGTTTTCTGCTTAGGTAACTGTTTAGTTGTAAAAACTACGCGTATATACTTTACTAACTTAAGCTATTCAAATGTTGAATGTTCGACAAAGTTAATGTCCTGTGACTATAACAATTTATAGGCAAATGTAGCCTACACTGTAACATAATTATAATATTATACAGAACATTAAGAACAGTTAAGTAACTACGTAGATATACGTAGTATACGTATAAACAACATTGTATAATTTTCCCATTTTGCATTGAAATACCCTTTAAGTTTTACCCATGTTTTCTTCTTTTTCATTCTTTCTTCCATATTTTCTTAAATATTATTAAATAACTTATCATCATCATCCTCCAGTATTTCTATTATATTTTACATTTTTCAGTATTTTTGACAGTCTTTTCTCCACAGCCTGAAATAAAATTGAAAACATTTATCGCCTTTATATATTATCTCCGTTGTCAGTTATGCATCAATATAATTAAGAAACCAAACCACCTACAGTTAGTAAATGTGTCCATTTCATTTTAGCTCTTTACAGCTTGCCATGCCATAAGTAAAGTTGTATCTATTGATTTATGTTTCCTTGTAACAGGTGCTTTGACATTATATCTTTAGTTGTCTTTTGCACTAACATTTTGAATGCTTAGCCTTTATATTCGGATATAGATGGTCGTGTGAGCGTGCTTTCATGTCTTGAAAGTTATATCTATTGAAGTTTGTTTCGATGTTTAACATTTATGTCTTGGAATAGGTTCATCAATGGAAATTGAAAATGTATTTAACAAGTGTCAGAAACATTTCTTGGGATTGAGTTTTTTTAAGTTTATCAATTTAGTTCTAAATTATTGTGTTAAATTCGACTTTGATGGCGAATAGAGAAATTCTCACATATTTTATCACTAGCTTTTGCCCGCGGCTCCGCCCGCGTGGATGTCGGTTATCGCGACCAAACATAGCCTATGTCCTTTCTCAAGGTCTAATCTACCCCTATACCAAATTTCATCAAAATCGGTTCAGCGGTTTAGTCGTAAAAGCGAGACAGACAGACAGACAGACAGACAGAGTTACTTTCGCATTTATAATATTAGTAGGGATTATGAAGAAAGATCAAAACATTCAATATGTAGTGTGCATTGCCCTTATATCAATCGATGGAGAAACATACTTACATCAAAGAGGACACTATTGAACGAGTCGTTAATACAGACCCAAGTACCTACCACCTGTTTCGACTTTGAACTGCTCATGAGATTTAATATTTCCGTAGTTATACCTGCAACACACTGCTTTGGTTGAGGATGAATACTTCGCACACTTTTCATGTTGCATGAAACCCAGGACTGACCTTTGGAATAACCTGTATTTAAAGAGTAAGTACCTACTAGAATAAGTTTATGAGTTAGGTACTAATTATACATTTAAGGGTTCTATTTATTACTGACCCACCGCAATACAGCTCGTTGATATTAACTACTTGGTAGGTATACTCCTCCAAGCAAAACTTCACCTTGCCGGCTTTTATTAGAAGAGGTAGGACACGACGGTATATCCGTCCCAATCGAGCAGTTCGACTGGGGAAGTATCTCCACCCTACAGAAGACCGTGGCTAATAATCTCATGTTGTGTTGCCGCCGGCCGGTGAGTAGGGTAGCCAGAGCTCACTGGAGAGATTTTGTGCTGTCAGTGGGCAAACCAAAGGCTTTGACCTACTTATATTTTGCGATGACGGCACAGAATGTCTCTGTTCTTACAGGGTCAACAGTACGAGTGTGACTCCCCTGGTGTTGCACTCGCCCATAGGCCACGATAATCTCTTACCATCAGGAGGGCCGTGTGCTTGACTGCGACCCTAAGTAGTATAAAAAATAGATACATGTTTGAATATTCGGCCAGAGCACAAGCCTTTCCACACTCTTTGATAAGAAATTTTCAGTACAAATATAGAATCTGAAGAAGTGTCCGGTTTTGCAAATTTTATGGCTAAATATAGTTTATACACCTCCGGTCTGTAAAAAAGGTAATATCTTTCATGGTGAGTTATTAATATCTACCCATCACTTAGGAAGTGTGTATACTTGCAAGTCAACACACTGACAGAAGGCGTGCACGTGTACTTGAAATAAAAGTGTTCATTAACAAGTTATGATTAATATCGACACATAAATTGTGAAGTCGTCGGCTCAAAGCGCCGCGCCACGTGGTGTGGACACCTTCCGAGAAGCGATGTCACAAACACAAATTAATTGGATACTTTTTAGGAACATTTACAAAGTATAATAAGGTCCTGTGAGGATTTATGAAATTCGTTCAAAGAATATGTTTATGAGATTCCATAGATCCTGAGAACGGAAACTGAATTTAAGGAAGATCGGGACGACGAAAAATTATATTCACGTACTGTCTTTTACCAGCCAATCCACTCGCGTAAAACCCACAGGAACCTATTCCTGGGATATAAAAAAAAGTCCAGGTGCTAGGTATTTCAGATTGTAATACATCTCCATGCTTAATTTCAACATCATCATAGTACAAACATCCATCCATCCAATTAAACTACGCAGCAAATAATAAGATTAACTATGTCTTATTACGTGAAAACGACTAAGATCGCATAATATTTTGGACATCATCATGTGAGACATGAGCAACGCACCTCTTCTTCTGGCCCTTGTTTAACCGCCAGCAGCCCATCAGTTTTTGTCTAGTCTATTTTTGATGGCTTTCGAAAAAACATACATAACTCCTGCGTCTTACACTGCACTACACTAAAAAAAAGCTTGAAAGTACTTGCTTACCTGGGCGATGTAAGAAAGTGGTAGGATTGCGCGTCGGGTGATGACGTGGATCTACGGACTAGATTGAGTCACTAATCTAGTCTATCGATCCGAGTAATTAGTACACCACGATAGGGATGACTCAATAAGGATTCAATGAAAATGCTTCATAACTCTGGATTATGATATACAACTTACATCTTCATACGCACATCACGAATAATGATAATAATGTCATAAGCAGTTTACATAATGTTAACATATAAGTTGACTAAACTGTAAAACATTGTTGCAAAGTGCGGCGGAAACACAGGCAGTTTACAACTTTTTAACAACGCTGGCCGGTCGCAGTAAATCACAAGGTTTAGTTTAGACCCCCTTCAGAAGTAATATCGACTTCTTCGAACTCACATTAATCTGCCATACTTCAATATATGAAGGGAAACGCTGAGACACAAAAGAGAACGCATTTAGCAAACACACAAAATATAATTCATCTTTAGTATTCAAAAACAGTTTGAAAATAACAAGTGGTGAAACAACTTCGAATTTCAAAATTCACTGACAAAAACAAAAATTCCAAAAACAAAGCATCCGTGGTTTGTTTTTTGTTTGGAGGCGACACGACTATTGGAGCTGTCAGTGCGCATCATAAAACAGTAGCTGTGATCATTCCAACTCCAGTGACAAGTACACACAAGCCAAGTGGAACAAAAAATGATAAGAGCTGTTATTACTTTATAAAATTTGGCTGATTCCTGATTCAGATACGTAGGCAAGGATGATACAATTATATTACAGAGTCATGATTTTCCCAGTAGAAGGTGGGCCGACTCGACCGGAAAAAGACCAATCGAGTAAACTTATTTTCCACCTTAAGCAGTTGTGTGCTGTCTGTCGTTCAGTCAGTCTGTGCTTAATCTCTGACTTTGTTTTCCTCTTCACCTTTGCAGCGTACGGGTGACAATCAAAAGTAGGACACAACGGAATTTCCGTCCCAATCGAGCAGTACGACTAGGGAAGAAACTCGTCACCCCCCCCCCCCCTCCCTCCCCCCCACAGAATACCGCGGGTATAATAACCTCGAGCTGTGTTTTCGGCGGTAAAGAGGGTAGCCAGAGCTCACTGAAGAGATTTTGTGTTCTCAGTGGGAAAATCAAAGGTTTCTTAAAGGGTCAGTAACACGAGTATGACTCCCTTGGTGTTGCACTCATCCATAGGCCGTGGTAACTACTTTCCATCAGGTGGGCCGTGTGCTTGTCTGTGACCTAAGTCGTATAAATAAAAAGGACAATGCTGTCACAAACTTTCAAAGGTCGTAAATGCTTAGCGGATGGCTAAGCATCATTGGGATCTAAGTATAAGATGTTTCTTGCATAATGAATGATGTATTGCATACTTAGGTATATTTTGCATTACAGATATTTTTAAGTATATTTTTTCTAGGCAAATAAGAACCAGAAATAAATGCGAACGAATATTTTATTAAAAATTGGCTGGTATCATATAGCTATTACCCTGTGATGATATCTGATAGAAGGAAGAAATGAAAAAGGAAACCATGTAAATATTTTATGGAAAAGTCAACACAATTTGATTAAAAAATTTCTAGAGTGTTTCATGCTTGTTTTGGTTCGTAAGTAAGTCAACAGTCCTGTATAACCATTGTTTCCGAATATATTTAAATTCAAGGAACATTCCATCCGTCACTGTTCGCCGAAGGGCAAATCTCCGTTAAAACATGTACAATATAACCGTGACGGTAGCTGTCAAGTTAAAATGTTTTAATTTAGTGCGCGGTTCGTCACACGCGGCACCGTGCGCGCGACCGCGGCGGCGAGGCGCGCATATCCGCCATCCGCTGCGCCATTTGACACTCGCCTCGTTCCTCGAGGTGATAAATCTCCACAAACGCGCCGGCACTAATCACGGAAATGAAAACAACCCTTCACTTGACTCGTTTACATTTAATGTTCCGCTTAAATGACAACGTGACGTTAAGACAACCGTCAAAAGATATTAATATTTGAACTTCAAATGATGAATTACAATACACCAACATGCAGGCAAATAAAGGTCTTTTTAACAAACCAAATGGCACCCTTTGTCGCGATTGACGTCAGCACGGAAAACAAACAATTTATCTATTTCCTCATGCGTCACACGAAGATCAAACATTGGTTAATAAAGAGGCGACGACGACGCCAATAACGGCAGGGGGCGTCGAGTTCGCACACATACCGCACAGAGAGAATTTAAAATTCGTAAACACGCACCCGGAGGGAATACGAGTAGGCATTTTGTGACATGATAAAATAATAACACTAAATTGTTGCTAAATTTCACCCTTACGTTGAATCTTATTCATTTATTATTAACTTACGGGTCGATGAGAACTCTTGTGTTTAACAATAGATATATTTAGACTAAACTAAATAAACAAATAAGTCCATCTACAGTATGACATCATCAGTAACATCAAAGATAAAGGTCACAAGACGCGATATTGTTTGCAATGCTAAAAAGATGATGCTAATTAGCGCATCTATTCAGTAAAATGAAAACTGCTCTGTCATTTGACGGCGCTTAGGGGAGCTTTTCAATCAACCCTCGTTTGAAGACTTTAAGCATTAAAGCAATCTCGTATTGCGTCACTTTATTAGTTTGTGCTTTATTTTGTTCTTTTGATGTTGAAAAGTAATCGTGCTGCTTTGTGTTTCCAGTCTATTGATGCTAATTTCACTTCCAAATAAGGAGAGCGAAACAAATGTATATAATTTACAAGGAATATCTATGGAAGTATAGACTAGATACATAATATAATGGCGACATTACGGCTGCCGTGCACACATCATTAAGTTTTAAAAGAAAGTCGAAATCGTCTGAATCTCATTACCATAGCTCAACATTCTGCGGTGATATAAGCGGAATAGGAATGAGTTGGAGACTGCGACATGAATGGCAAAGTGGATGCAAATGTTATCTTTGTCGGCGAAGCGAGCAGCCAACAGATCAAACAGCGGTACGATCTGTAAGAGCTAAATGTTATTCCGGATACCCTGCCATGTCGATTCATTGGGAGAATGTTCCTTGACTGCTTTTACTATTTTAATTAGGGTCAGTGATATGTTATTTGTATAAATAAAGTTGTACAAAAATGTGCATTTTTGTAGAACTTAATGGTATCTACTGAAATTTTAAAGCGATTAGTATGTTAACTATTCAAATCAATTTAAATTGGAAAAAGTGAATGCTCTAACGGGACCTGGACCTGCAACCAGTCCCTTATAGGAGGAATGCTCTGACCACTGAGCTACTAAGCCTTAAGCATTCGAAGTTCTCCTATACAACAGTATAATGAATTCAAGTTACATTTGAACATTCACTTTTTCTAATCTAAATCGATCGAGTTAGTAGCATCTTAAAAAATTAAATTAACTTCACGTTTTGTCAATTCGATTCCTTCATTTCTACATGATCTAAGTAAGCTACAATATCCGCTTAACGCCTATCAAATGGTACCTACCTGGTAATTAATCATCTAAATAGTATAAAAACAATATGAAGTCTTGCATAATGTCTTGCTCTTTTTTTTCATATTTATTTGGTCCGTCAATTGACTGCACCCCGCCAAATAGTAAAAAGCTGATGTGTAGTTGAATTACCATTTTGGAAGCAATTGACTATAAAATGACGGTTTCTTACGAAAGGTTGTAAAAAGTCAAAATTGGAGGTAGTATGACTTTTTTTTAAAGTTGCTCATTATGGAAAATCTAAAAACTTAACACGCTGAAGTTAAGAGCAAAGTGTCTGTATGAATTAGTGAGATTCACACCCGTACCGCAGTTTTTTTTTCAAACTCGTGACTGTTGTTAATGAATGTCGTGTGTCGTCACAAAAACTGAAATACCGACGGACTAATATATAAATCACTCAGTTATTTAGTGTCGGGGCCTTTAATTAATAATGTGGATTCCTGCCGCTGAACCTTGACGTCTGCCACACTAAAGGGAAAGATATTGATGACATTAAGTAACATCTAGTAGTCTTGTTTTCGTCAACATTTTCTCTAGGTAACCATTAACAAATGTAATACTTAAAGAAGATAAGAATTAAGTACAGTCAACTACAAAAGCAGCGTATCATATTCTAATTTTTGTCGTTGAGCTGACAAATGGGCAAAAAAACTGGTCAACAAAGATGCTAAATTTCAGATATTGTCGAAGGAAAATCGGGAAGCTCTACTTCAGCGCATTTTATCTATGGTCACAAGGTTTCCTGCCTTGGACTTATTGCACTTTACGCGCTTGTCTATAAAATCAAACTGGTATTCGCGGTTCACGCTTTTAAACCAACATTTTTTAATCTGTAAAAAAACAATTTTCTAAGATTTATGATAATTTTAAAAATTCGGCTTTTCATTTTCTTTTTTTTGACAATTTTACATTGCCTTATACTTTTGTAGGTAACAGTAAATTACATATATTATGTATATAGCACAAACTAGTACGTTATACAAATATGAACGTTGTCTTCATGGGACCACGGGCTTGCTACCTACCTGTACTATTAGTTCGTAAATTATTAAAGTACTTGACACTTATTATGGGTTAGAAAATTAGAGCTTTCAATAAGTTCGCCCAGTACTTGATTACATACTATCAAAATGATTATACACTCGTAATTAATCAGGCAAACAAGGTGGGAACTTGGGACTAGGCAGTTTATTCGTAGGTATTTGTTATAAGTTCGGAATTCATAGTTCAGACTGGATGCGGATGACGGAGGATTGGCAGACGTGGCGCTTATTTGGAGAAGCCTATGTCCAGCAGAGGACTTGATTGATTCGTTATAATGGCATAGGTAGACATAGCTAAGAAATTATAAGAACACATACAGACTACTGCAAAAGTTACTGAACACTAGGTAACAGACTTACGAATGATCTTTGAATTATCAAAGGAGACGGATACTCTTCCATACATTCGTGGGCCTGATTGACAGAAAATGGAGCTGTCAGCTGTCACAGCTTAAAAATACAGTTGATAAACACAAGAAATAATTAATCGATTAACGGAAATCGATTCAGAATTTATTTTTATTACACTATTATTTGGTATTTTAAATGGTTATTATTATTATTATGATTAAGTTTTGTTCACTCTGATTGATTTAATATTAAATTGTGATGCAAGTGTTTTAATACGCAATATTGTTTAAATAATTTTTAGTAATCGATATTTTATTTTGCTAGTGAAATAAATTTAGTTTTAAGATTTCTCGTCTTCAAGATTTTCAATTGAGCTGGTTTTTTAATATTTTGAAATAGAAAAAAATACCGCTTTTTTTAAGTCATATCTCAACTCATTACAATTTTGGCCCAGAAGTCCCCGTCTCCTTTCTCAGGCACTTAGTATACTCGGATAGGCTTATTCTTAAACCTAAATTTAAATTAGAATCTGTACCTACATGCTAGGGCTAGGTAGCTCATTCGGCAAAGTATTCCTTCCTTGGAAGGGACTATCCCGTTCTGGATAGTTAAATAAATAATACTGAATGCCGCCTTTTCTTCTATACTACGAGGTTTCGTAGAGGGACACATTGCAATAGATTCACACATTTGTAAAACAAGTAGAGCATGAAATTTGATTTTTGAAATGTTTATAATTATTTATTGTACCTTTGCCTGTAGGGATAAAGCGTAACTATAGAAAAAGAAGTACATTTGACCTCATCGTAGCTCAGTATACTATTGGTGTTACATAAAAATAATTATTAAAAAAAAACAGTTTATGAATAGAAATAATGAATCAGTGTAGGCACAATGAGTTGCGAAAAGTGTTAGATTACATGAAACCCGAAAATGCGGTGGGCGGGAGCGTCGACGTCTGCGCACGCGCTACCGGATGCGGAAGTGTGTAATTACGTCGCTATTTCGCAAAAATGTCTCAATCGACCCTCGACAGATGGCGCGCGACCCGAATTGTTCAAACATTCCCTGAATAGTTCAGCTGTTTGTGTGTTCTGTACCGCCCACTCCTATTCTTCGCTATATTCTGCCTTACCTGTATACGAGTAAGACATTGAAGCAATGCCTATAAGTAGGTACCATAATTTAATCTAGGTACGTGCCAACATAATTACCTAGGTATGTTACACAAATTCATTGATCAAAATGTGCTAACGAAGTTGGATTCGCCTTGATTGCGGTTTCTATAATATTAGTGAAATCCAGCTTAAGCGTAGCTAACTATACCTAGATACTTTTGTTTTAAGTAAGTACCCTACGTGCCTACCCACCCTTTTTTATTCTTGTGTAGGTACCTCTATCATCGAGTCTACATAATGGTTCCTAGCTTACAGGTTTAATTTAAATACTTAATATACCCGACTGTGCATAAATTGAACAATCGAAATTGTCAAAATACCAACAATAACCGGAAAATTTGCTTAACAAAGGGAAAATCTATCAATTTCTACCTTTGTGCCGTATAAAGTTAGTACGCATGGCAGAATTTGTGGTTTTATTGTGGCCGCGCTGTATTGAACACTTTTGTTTAGAGCCAGTCCGGTGCGAATAAAATATGAATAAAATAAATTATTGAATGTCTTTTTAATAAAGCGCTTATTGTTTTATCGGCATAATGGCGGGCTCCATTGTGGTGTGGCGCCGCCCCGGTTTATTCAGAGGACAATGCACAAAATAATAAATAGTCGTATTTTGTTCCGAATTTCTGCGCTCGGTCGCTTCGCTGTTGTTCCATTAATTGATGTCCATAAATAAATTAATTGAATTAGATCGCTCCAGAAGAGCCAACACGTCGCTCGCTAAATGTTTGGACGTTTCATAATTAAAAGCTTCGCAAGTGAACTGATTTGAGTTAATTTAATAACCTTATTGTTTTATGTGTTGAGAAAATAATTATAATGATATCTCAAAGGGGTAGCAACGAGTTTTAATTGGGGTTGTAATATCACCAACGAACTCTACGAAAATCAGATTATATTCATGGGGATTCCCGCACGGAAATAAAAGTAGAACCTACACCGGCTGCTCCTAGGCATTTCCGTTTAACATTACCTAGTAGGAAGTAGGTATTAACCTTTTATGTTAAGTGGAAATTAATTCCTGGGGCTATGATCACGGGGAGACGTTATTTCGTTGTGTGTTGTTCGTGAAAATCGCCGATAGTAGTAGTTTAGTGATGGTATACCTAATACAAATTACTTACAAATCTCAGCAGTCGTGTCATAAACACCTTATAAAGGTCCAATAACCCTGAGTCACGTATTCTGTGAATGTTGATTAACCGATACGCTATTGAGTCATGTTCGATTATAGTACGTGTATAATAATATCTTGCCTTCATAAGAGCAACATGCACATTTAGTATAGTAAAGTGTGATTAAGCGTCAGTTATTATGTGTTTATCGTATTAGATGTAGGATGAGTAAACCTAGGTAAAGTCAAGAAAACAGTAGGTATAACTAGAAACGGACTTCTGTGGGAAGCTGATACCGATAGCAGAGTCAAAAAATCTTATTTGGAATTTAAATCTGATTAGTCTGCATCCTGGGGCTCTTTTTGAATGTCTTACATAATATTGCAAGATTTATAAGTACTTAGGTAGGTAGGTACCTACTTATAATCTAAAAATATAAATTTATTCCTACATAGGTATGCAGGTATTTTGCAGGATTTTGCTTTTTCTTTTGGCTCTTCTCTATTTTACATTAGGTACTATGTTACAGTCTTGCATTTGAAAATACTTATTGTATTTACTCCGATTTTATTAAATCGGCTATGACAAAAGTAAAATAAGACCTTATAACTCGCTTTATTACAATAAATATTCTAGCCCCACATAATGGAGACAGGTTATAATACTGAAAAATAACTTTATTTCAAAACCTGCAACTGAACTAGGATACATCTCTGTAAGTCCATCTAGCGGCGAGTAGAGAAAGTTCTAAGAAATCAGTTAAACACTTCGCGGACGACTCGACTGTGTGAAAAGTGCATGAAACATTTAAGCTTTACAAAATAAAGCATTGAAGGCTTCTACACATCTGTAACGGAAAATACTAATAATGTATTTGAATAGTTTGCGGTTAGGACCGGAACTATTACCACGACAGTTTGATGGCAACAGAAACAAACTTTCTACAGTTGCTCGCAGTTCTTTGTTGGCTTACTTTCTTATTTCTTTATACTCACGTAATTACCTTTTAAAAAATTAAACGGTATTAAGTTAACAAAGGCCAGTAGCGGGTACAGTCGGGTTGAAAAGCGTAGGAAGTAATTAGGGCGGCAGCAGATGGCGCGCGGCGCGTCTTGTCCACAGTGCGACCGCAACTGACTCGTTCGAAGCCGGAGCCTCGGTGCACACTGTGCAGTTGATGCACATGCCAGTGATACGTGCTTCAAATATGTGAACAGGTAAAAATTAACAGAAGTGCAATTATGCGTTAAGCTGTACGTACTTAAAAGAACATTCTTGTAAATAATGAGCTGCCTACTTAATAGGTACAGCTCACTTTATATGAAGAGCAGGCGGGTAGCTGTTATTACTTAGATTAATATAAGTAAAATAAAATTAAAGGGGAAATATATCTTCACCTTTTCAATTTGACTTTACTTTTCAATTTGGATTCCACCCTATGTGGATCCGTGGAAGGATGGGAATAAGATTGAATCTTCGTTAAGCAACTGTCAAAAATTTTGAAGGTGCTGGTTTCGTAGGTATTATAATAAATAAATAAATATTCTATAATACTCTACTCATCGCTACCTACTAGGACCCAAAGTCTCTATGATTTTTTTTAAGAATATTAGCAACCGAAATGACTAATATTCACTCTAACGAACCCCTCCAGTTTAGCTAAATTGCTTTTGTTAGGAGTGAACTCACGCCGGTAGTGTAATGGCCAGGATTCGAACCCGGGACCTTTCGATCGTAAGGCCAACTCCTTCATTAAGCTTCCGATGCTTGGTTGAAATTTGGCTTGTGGTAAAAATAATGGAGTGCGAATGTTCACAGTGGTCATATGAACACGCAAACTGTGGTCGCGGCATGGATGTAAACGAAATAGCCCAATTTGACAAATGGTTATATTACAATGGTAATTTATTTGATGCAAATACTATGACCACAATTCGCGGTAAAACGGCTATCCAAACAATTTACAAATTATATACCACAATCTGCTTTTTACCTATGTTAATATACCTGTGTGTATAGTATTGGTATAATGCATCCATCTAAGTATTTCAGGGGGTCCATATTGGCTTACATAAACTTTTAAATCATATTCTTTGTCTTACTACCGATTTGTACTCATAATAATCACTCTTCATAATTTTCTTTTTCATATATTTTTTATTCATACATTTTTATTCCTAACAACGGAGTTCATAACCGTTAGTGATCATATTTTTTTTATTCATAACTTTTTTCTTCATAACATTCAATTATCATAATTTTTGTATTAATAAAGGGTATTACCAAGAAAATATTTTAACTCATATTATCATTTTTCTAGAGTGACAAATTTTGTTTTAAATTTGTTTTTGGATCGAATATAGTTCTACATGGTTATAAAAAAAAATAACCACGAAGGCTAATGCGGGAGCTTCGCTCCGCTCCGCTCCCGCATTAGCCTAACCTAACCTAATCTATCCAAGTCGGATACGGAAAATACGGATAAAAACACTTATGATTAAGAAATATTAAAACGAATATTAGAATAAAACACCTTTATGAACTGTGGAATGAACTCCCCGCGGTGGTTTTCCCAAGCGACTACAATATGGGGTTCTTCAAGAAGGGCATTAGAAGGTTTCTTCAGGGTCGGCAGCACGAGTGTGACGCCCCTGGTGTTGCATACGTCCATAGACCACGGTAACCACTTTCCATCAGGCGGGCCGTGTGCTTGTCTGCCACCTAAGTGGTATAAAAAAAAAAGTTATTTATTGAAATGATTATGAGTTTCGATTATATTATTAGTATAAGTAAACAAATATATGAAAACAAATATTAGTAACAACAAATTTATGATAAGTGATAAGTATTATGAATTTCAATGATTATATATTTCAATATTTATTTGTAAAATTTTTATGAAGAATGATCATTATGACTTTAAATAGTATGAGAAACATTTTCGGAAATCCGATGATAGGAGTAAAAAAGTTATGTAAGAAAATGCGCACCCATTTCAGGACATTATTTTCTAGTACTTTTTTTTTTAATTCGTATCGTAGCAAGTCTACTGACTTGCTAATAATCATGTGACATGACATACTTATTTTAATAAAATATATGAACTTCTAACTGACTTACCTTACCTTACCATCACGCTTACCAAAAAAGTTTCGCCAAATTAATACTTCCAGACGATTTTGCTAATTTGTGCTCAAACTCTTTCGCTCCGAAATGACTATAAAATCAGCCTGTATATCTTGTGTTATAAGATATCTCAGGCATGCTGGTCACCATTATAAATAAATGTAGTACCTATAGTACGTGTTAGTTAGTGTGGCAATACGAGTCATTTACATTCCCCCATACCACTGTATTTTTCACTGTCGTTTTTGCAAATTTCGTATACCTACACCACTGTGTAGGTATACGAAATTTGCAAAAACGACAGTTTCAATGTTAAAAGATAATGTAATAATTCTTAATTCTTAATATTGATTTACCTTTCTTGTTACTTCGCATTCGTAAGACTTTGTTCCACTCGTATTGCCACACTAACTGGCGCGTACTATACCTACTAAACAGTTTTCCTATTTGGTAAGTGACTCCTGAGCTTGTTAACACCTTGGACCTAGATACTGTATGTATCTAGGTAGGTAGGTAGGAATATCGGAAACGAATGATATGATACGAATAGTACTTAAATCTAATCAATAAAACATTCAATCTGCCAGAACAATCCATCTATCTTTCGACAAGCTATGTTTATGCTACAAAAGTATAATTCCAACAAACAAACAACAATAGTTTAACACGTCTTACTAATGTGACAAAATGTCGAAAATTACCCTCATTATTGATGGGAACATGTGAACAAAGGTCTCATGGCGTACAACGAGCGATCGCAGCTGGTGACGCCGTACTCGCGACCGCTCTTTGCCCATTCTGTATGCCTTTTTGACTTTGATTTATAGCTTTTTTATGCCCTATTCACCCGTCATGGTTACTTTAAATTATATTCCAGTACTGCTCAACTAATACATTAGTCATTTAAATTCGAACTTTTTAATTATGGGAATAAAGTCTATTTTAAATTTTCAATTCTGTGTCACAACGAAGTATCAAATGTATCGAACTCCGAAATAGTCACAGTTGCGCCCGCGCAAGTATCGCTGCATCATCTCTTAATAGTAGGGGATGAAGAGTTTTTATTTCATTTTCACAGTAATTTGCTTTTGTTAGGGAACAATAATGTTATTGTTATGTTCGATTTTAAAGCAAATATGTGCGAGTTTGGGGGGAGTAACGGGGACACGGTACACACCCTATTTAACAGATAAACATGAAATAAGCTGAGCAAATGAACTTTTGATGAATAAAGTAAATCGAACAGTAGTGACCTTTAGTTTTTATGTAATGTTAGTGGCGGTTGGACTAAATAAGGCATCGCAGAGAAGTTCTGCCCACAGCCATACTCAATACATTATTTATTAAGAGTGCTATGATTCTACCTAATTAGTAGGGCAATAGATGCATTAGCGAACCCCTCTCTTATCATGAACACTTACATAGTTGAAGAGGCTTGCGATAAAACGATTATTATAATGTTTTATGTTACCAGTTAGGTACTTAGTAGGTAATATTTAAAATTAAACGTTGGTGGGTAATTGGCATTGATCTTTTGCTGAGGAGCAAGTCACGCATGTGAATAATTTAATGTAGACAGAAATAATATAGACATCTATAGGCAGGTACCTAATTAAATTAATGACTAGAGTAAAGATCGCCATTGAAAAGAACAAGCTAGTCGAAGATTAGTTGGTATAGCAAAGTATGGAGAATACTTAAAATAAACAGCTCATAACAATTCCAACTAAGTATAAGTAATCTGTGGCATAAACTTCACATCGTCGGTCTATCTCAAAGCTCAATAGCACACACCGGCATAAATATTATCAACAACAGCATTCTCCCTTTTTGTCGATAACCAATCATTTTTATTTGCCTTCCTTTTGAAATTTCATTCATGAACACACAAAACGCAGACCAAACATTTATCGATGTCGAGCAATCCGCTACAAAAATTCCCATTTGTCATATCATGAAATCGTAAAACGGAATCGACCCACGAGACATAATAAAACCGATTTGCGATTCTGTTGAGAATAAAAGTGAAAATGATAGTTGACAAAAGTCATTCGGAAGATTCGTGGGCATTGTGCGGAGAGAGATGACAAAAGTGTAGGCACGCTGTTCAGTAGCAAACAATGCGGCGGCAACCGAGAGCGGCAATTTGTCAGCATCGACAATGCCGCCCGACATATTGACCATTATTTATTGAGCTTTGTGAAATACGCTCACGGTTTTATTGCGGGAACGATTTAACATCGTGTATTACACGCGATGACTCGCATACACTTTGTTGCAACCGACTTATGATCGTTTCAAAAGTACAAAACTTATGAATGTTCTTACTTGTAGTAAGTACTAATTATATTGGAAGGAAAAAACGGGATTATCCGTGTAGTTAATGAGCTGTGCATGCTCCAGGCTCTTTAGCTATTGTTGCGAATAAAAAGTGTAGCGAAATAAAATGGTGCGGGGCAGTTGGTTAGATTTCCTCGCGGTACAATCGGCAAGGCGGTGCTGCGCCGCCTTAGCCGCCCCCTCAGCTGCCGCGCTTTGTGAGAACACGCGTCGTGGTGCAAGATGTGCTTAAAATGATACAGCCAGAATGTTACCGTATACTAATACACTATTCAGTTTGAAAATATAAGTTGAAAATTTTCTACCCATCACCTATTAGGTACCTACTTAAGTATCTGTTCTGTGCCACTGTCAATTTTGAAATAAATAATTATAAATAATGTGGTCAATTAAAACCCGAGATTATCTGTTCTGTGTCCGAGGTTATAATAATTCACACCCAGCTGAAAGTTGGTAGGATTATTCAACACCATTATTAATATAGGTAGGTACTGTAAAAAGCTCCGATACCTGGATTCAAAGGTAACAAAACCGAGTATTTCGCGATTTTCAAGAAAATGGTATGTTTATCATAAAAGTGTCATCATAAAATCAAAGTTATAGAAGGTGCACTTTTCTATAAATATCGGGTCAAGTGCGACCCGGGTTTGCACAATGAGGGATCCTTACGAGACCGAATTGAACATAGACGGCAACATACTTTGATTGCGTTTAATTATAAGTTTGGTTTTAGGGTACTTGCTGCTGAGCTAGAATCATGAAATTTGGAACGAAGCAAAATCTTATAGCACAAATAAAGGAATGAGTTCGAAAGCCGTAAATATGTTGCTGTACCTACGGTACCATCGTACTGCTACGGTAGAAAGGTGGTGATGACCAACATATTTACGGTTTTAGAACTTTTTACTATACCTACCTACAGGTATAGGTAGATATACTTACCAACCTTTATATTTCTTTCAATTCATATCAATCAAAGTATTTATTTGCGTAAATAGGTACATATGCCTGTTAATTTACTTATAATCAGTTATTGTTATGAAATGTCAAAATGTTAACATTAGTGATATTTTTATGAAATGTAACAAGAAATAAGACGCTTTAACATCGCAGCGTGTAATTTCATAATTTTTTTAGAAAGGTAGGTAGATACTTAGTGTGTAAGGGGTTGGATAGAGGAATAAAATTTATAAAAAAAAGGAGTAAATAAGGATGAATACAATTATTACAAGTAAGGACACTTGCCTTACATTTACAAGTAGGTACACCTAACTATAGTAGGTACCAACAATATAAAAAAAACAGTAACAAAACTATCTACAAATAAACTTACCCAAACACAATTGTATTAACTGTACTATGAATTATCCGTTGCGATGCTATGTCACTGCATATTGCATGTCATGCAACAGTTTGGTTCCGCACCAATACAGCCTGGATGGATGGTGATGAATACAAATGCAACCGTTCGGGGCGGACCGCTCGCTCGCCGAATGTTTTTACGCCATTTGTGAAAGAACAAATGGCATGTTTCGTCCACGCCCACCAACAACGAGAAATGCAGTAATTAAATACGTAATAAACAATAATATTATTCCCTAATTAATATTAAATATTCGTATTAGTGCTATATTCTCCTGAGTACCCATTGAATAAACCAATGAGTACCGCCTATGTAAGTAGATACTTCGCGGATAATAAATGTAAGTAAGTATCTAATAGGCATCTCTGTGTATAAATTATGTTTATGAGTTGTTTTTTTACATTTTATTTATTGTCTTGAATAAAAATTATATAGACTACAAAATGTATATCTACTCTAAGCCACAAAGTGAATACGCCATCTGGTGTAACTCTAGCGAAACACAGAGTTCGCCATCTCGCGGAGAGTAGCGCACGGAGTTTTTTTCTACAAGTATGCATATTATTTTGAAAGCTGGCCTTCTGGCCATGATAATGTAGGTATTTTATCTGCATACCTACTAAGAATAGTAAGTATACCTATAAAATGCCTACATCAGCATAAAGTATAATGTTTAAAATGTGCACAAATGTGTAATAACTTATTTAGATACTCTTTTAGCACATAATACCGGCGTATGTGGTTATAATGCGCTGAATTTTACCAAAACTTATGCTGATTCACTACAAAAAGATACAATACATATTCCGATGAGTGGAGCACATCACTCGCCACATGAACATGAATGATCATTTCATTTCTCCAAATACGTTAATTAAGATACAATCTTTGTCAAATTTGAGACAATTTAGGGTAATAAAATAAATTTTTATATCGCATTTACTTTGATGCGGTCTCTTGTATCATATAATTATCAAACGAAAGGGACTCTTCAGAACGATCAGGGCGGACCCACCGCCTACTAAAAAGCATTTTTGTTCATTAATGACTTTTTAAATTACGATAATTTGACAAAAGGACATATAATACATCATAGATGAATGGCCAGTAGGTAGATATCTACTATTAGTTTTATCACGGAACATATTTTATTTGATAGAAGCAAGCAGCCGGCTATGATTAATTTGACTGTGTGTCTTGAATTTGATATTAAATGACTTTACGATCGTGAAAGACATTTTGACCTATAGGTATAAATTGGTGGTTATTATAAATCCCTGTAATGTTTTAGATTTCCTTTCATTGAACTTTGTTTATTATCCTTTCATTCATAAATGTATCGAAGCTTGGCCGAAGCTACAAAATTCTCTAATATTAAGAAAATATATTATGCTTTAAATAGTCTATGTATACATCAGAGATCCACTAATTTGCAAATGTATTTACAAAAGAAAAAGCATCCCCGCAATTTGTGTATCCGCATTTTTTAATCCATAACAAACTAAGTAGTTAAGCGATGCTTATTTTAGGTCTAGAAAGCGTTGTATTTATTAATTATCAAATATTCCTTACATTATATACAAATAAAATTCATTTTCCATTTATGATCAAAAGGAAAAATCTTCCCCCTATTAGAAAACTTATATAGAAGTCAATAACAGAGCGTACCAAGTCGTAAAGAGATCGTTACAAAAATTGTCGTTTGTCTCTTTGTAATTTCCCTTGAAGAAAATGGTAGGCTACGGCATGGCCTCAATCGAGCCACGTCTTTTGTTAACGCGTTCCCGCTACAATACGACGGAAACACAGGTATCACTACAAACACCGACACTATAATCTAAGCGAAACCTTCTATTATGCATAGAAAACACTAGAACGTAGGACAATGAAAAAATACGTTTGCTACATGGAAAATTTAATGCTATTAGAGCTCATTACAAGTAGCGTACGTACGGACAATGAAATACGTACAGAGTGAAATTTAGTTTTAGTAGGGTTCCGTATAAATGTATGTATAGTACACATAGGTTACCTACAACAGAACTAAGAACTCTGCTCTCTGTCTGTCAGCGGATTGTAGGTATCTCATAAACCACGATAGTTAGGCGCTTTGTTAGGCAATTGAAATTTTAGCAATGTCTTCTTCATTCGAGCTTCTAGTCGAAAATCTTTATGAGGCACTGTATACCGAGTGCATATCCACTATTGCCTCTATAGCATCAAATCTATATGTATTACTAGCTAAAACCTTAGGTTATGTTAAGTTAACGAATCTGAAGTCAAAAATATTTTTTGAAATCCGTTTGTTCGCGATAAATGCAAAAACTACGGAACGGATTTTAATACGGTTATTCCATTTGAAAGGCCTTAGTCAGACTTAAAATCTATTGTATCTTTGATTGCAACTACCTTTTTCAATAGAACTGGAGATATGACCAAAAGTCCATAATCGACATCTCTTGAGTGGAGCCAAGGTTTGATAACCGTGGCTCCACTCAAGAGATGTCGATTATGGACTTAATAGGCCAGTTAATATGATGAAAAAGTGAAATCATCTACATCTAAAAGACCTATAAAAAGTCCGAGATTTCGTGCTATTCCATCATTATTTGTACAATAGTAAATACACATAAGTACAAGTACAAACGCAAAAAATATGTCGTACGTACTTGGGCGGTTTTTTCATTCAAAGACAATGTTGGTAGCAGTGTACCATCGTATTGTGAAAGTAGTGGAAATTCTAAAACAATAATAACAGGGAATGGATGGTGCTTTATTTATTTTGCATCGTCTAAGTGGCGGTGGCAATTTGTCGTGGAAAACTTACTTGAAAATTGATATGAGGGTGACTGCTTTTAGAAAAGAATTCAACGCGATACCTCTACGAAATCATTTTAAATTATTTCTTTACGAAACCTAATAATTTAGAAAAAATATATATAATAATATTATACCACGCGCAAAATCCATGGATACTCTCCCCCCCCCCCTTCCCACCAGGTTCGGTGGGGGTGATTATGTCGAAGTTGAGCCGACTAAAACGCACGTCGTGGGTCGTGGGTTTCCGGAAGTGAGATTGGCTGAGACATATCTCTCGCCGAGCTGGCCCTCTTAGGGTGTGGAGACCACGGAGATGGATTGACTCTCGGGTATGGGTAAGGGAATATAATACTGTCAGAAGTTTCTGAGAATATCATAAAACCACATTTTGACAGATTGTAATGCGATTTATTTGGTATTATTTACATTTAGCCCGACGTTTCAGCCCTCTCGCGAAACGTCGGGAGGATCTTTCAATTTTTAATTTAATTTTCTAAATGTCAAGAAAAATACATATCGAGATAATTTTAAAGCATTTAGTATGCTAAACTAAACAAATTATTTTAAATTGGAAAAAGCGAAATCAATACTCGGGCATTACTCGAACCCGCGATCTTTCCCTTACAGGGGCGAAGCTCGGTGGCTCAGTGGTCAGAGCATTCCCCCTGTAAGGGAAAGATCGCGGGTTCGAGTCCTGCCCGAGTATTGATTTCGCTTTTTCCAATTTAAAATAAAATACATATCGTTCGGGATAGTGCAAAATCGCATAACTAGCATTGGATAATTACGCGTATCTGACATAAATGCGGATGATTGCTTTTAAGAAAGAATTCAACGCTATACCTCTACTAATATCATTTTGAATTACTAATTCACGAATTCTAACAAGGTATTACTTTGAAATACATGAAAATGGTAGTCTTTAACAATGATGTAAACCTTTGAGAATGCCGTAAGGCGAAACCGGTTAGGTCAATAATAAATATCGTGGAAAAGTACAAGTGTGTTTAATAAGTGTGTAAAAATAAGTAGGATTTTGATGAGCGACGGAACCTTGTTTATAAGTATATTCTGTGGACGCACCATTAGGCGCGGGCCAGGCAGAAGAGACGTAAGAAGCAGACCTTTAACTGTCTTTGCTGACCGAAATCGTCAAGCGGCCACACACATATTAGCCGTCAGTCCAAAATCGTATACGAAACTGTAAGTGTGTGGGCTATTGCGATGAACTGACAGACCGATATCATCCGGTTGTCGTTCGATAAACTGTTAGTGTGTGGGGCGCTTTACATTGGCATACGTCGCTAATAACTCAAAAGATTATGTAAATTTTGTTGCTGGTTGGAATGCTAGAGCACAAGGTCTGTGCACACGCAATATTTAAAGGAAGATTGCAAAACGTCTCCTCAAAGCTTCTCGTGACCAACTCGTGAGCTTTCAAGTATTGCCATTCAATATGACAATAACTGTCAACTCATTGGATAGGTTAGATAGCAATGTAACAAGTAACTATGTAAATCAATGTTAGATAGTATCTAAGTATGTTGCCACACGATGATTGCGATGCCGAGGCATTTAATGATGTCTATTTAGTTTATAAATATTTGCTTTCAGAGTATATTGCTACTCACTTTCTTAAATAGTAGAGTAGGTTATTCACATGTTGCAAGGTTAAGCAACAATAGCAAGGCCGACCTAGTCTTAAGAGTTTCATTTTCATTCTCTTATGATCGATCGATTGAGATTGGTCTTGGTTTTCGTACGAACATCTATGGCAGCCTTTACGGTTAGTTGGAGCTCTAAAAAGACCAATAATCGGTCTAACTACAGAACTTCGAATAATTACTGGGTTTCAGATGGCAGTCGCGTCACGGCAAATAACAAAGTTCAGTCGTTTCGTAGAGAAAGTCTAACGCATCGGGGTTGGGAAAAAGGATCAGAGAATGATGGACTGACTTTCTTAAATAGATACTTAAACTAAATTGTTTTAGAAAGCTGCTAACCGACTTTTTATATACCTATACAAAATAAGAACCTAATCATGTAATACCGAACCGTGCCTACAAATCAGTCCATGAAGCTTCGTCGCTTAGATCATTATTATGCGTAGATAATCCAAAAAAAATACAAATGAAAATTGTCCTTTGCAATTCGCTTTCCACGAAACAACTAACTACATTACTATACAAAATAGTGGTCAGGTGTTACAGTCACAGTGCCTGTAGCATCGAATCAATTTGCAACTAGGTATATTCTTGCGACCCGCCGTCCGCTACGCTTGGTTCTCCCTCTAGTAATATAATCACTGTGATCGCAACACCAGTCGCCCGAAGGCCTGATTATGTCATTAGATGCAGCTCTGAATGTCCCGGATATCAAAGCCGATGAAAAGCTCAATAAGAATAGCCGACAGCTATCTATCAATTGTCTCGAATGATACGTTAGGCATTTTTGAAGCTGTTGCTTTTCATTATTAAAATGGATACTTTCATATTCGTAAGAAAGAAAATTGTTTAAGGCTTTGCTGTGGTGTGTTCACAGCCAATTTATATGCCATTTTAAAATGTAATAGGTCTATGATACCAATTTATTATTTCGTTCTTTTTTTAAATAAAATATAAGTTGTCAACGTGGCGCCATATTCGTCATAATGCAATTTGAAAATCCATTGAAGGTTTTTATACTTTTTATGAATAAGTACTTAATGTTAACTGAGGTCGTTAACCATGATTTATGAACACGTCACATACCTATGAACAAGAGAAGACAACTTACGAGAGGATTTATACTCAACAATAAGAGTAACAGCATTGATATTCAGATCCTAATAGAGACAGTCAATAATTTGGTGTTCCCCAGGGAAGCCTTGTAGGACCTTTGATTTTCATTTCATTATAGAATGCATGACTGAATAAAGGTTTCGATAGATTTCGGTTAAAAAGATGAACAGGGGTGCGCGGACGTTGAGCCCTTGACCATACTATCGACGTCTTTGTTTTTACAGTTCACAAAGTTAACACCAAGATTATTAACTCTACTAAGCTCTTCTTATGGTTAAATATAGTTACACTTGTAATCTGTCCTCTATTCTTCAGATACGTATGCATAGGCTACGACAGCTTTTCCCATTAAGTGGACGAGTGTTGAACAGTACCTTAGTAGGTGTATAAGGAAAAAAAATCGTAGTAATTTACGTATCTATTTCAAAAAAAGTACATCCACAATTCCACATACTGAAATGAGATTTTTAGCGACAGGAATAATAATCACCACGGATCACAATCACTGATGCAACAAATACTTATCTATAGATAGTACTTACCTGCCTAAATTTTCAAGTAGGTTAGGACTACTCATCGTAACTTATAAATACAAAATTTTACTCAATCTTTTGAAACTGATACTGAGGTTTGGAGTGCTTTGAGTCGAACCTCAATAACAACGCGAGATTGAAGTTGATTGTGCGGGTGTGGGCGTGGCAACGCAGCCGATTGGACCGCCCGACGCCAATGCGTGTGCGCCGCACGGTAGCTGACTCCAACATATTCTCGTTACATATCTGACTAAATGAAACATAATATACTACAAATCATTATGCGCTTTTCAAATTCACTATCAATTCCCTCATACATCCATCCAGCTATAGGTAAGTTGCTGAACTAATAAACGTCAGTAAATTGAAAGTCTGTTATTACTAAGGTATAGCAAAGCACTTGGGTCGTACCGTAAAATTTGTAATGTATGAAACATTTAAAATACATAAATATGACGTGCCCAACTCCTCGTTTAAGAAATGTGACCTTAGCAGTAAATAAGCAGTTCCCCATCCCACCAAACCTGTCTGTCAGCTTCCTAAGAACGTTTAAAAGTCTTATATTACCTGTAATTGAAGATATCGGATCATTAAGCCTGCCGGGGCTGGTTCTATGTCGATTACTCGTAGTTATCAGGAATTTGAGCATCGATCGACCTATTACACAGGTACGAGGACCACGGGCGCTTCTTCGTAATAACCATGATGATACCTGAAATTATATGATTTGTGAGGAACTTTGTTGAAAATGGCGAAAACATTACAGAAAAGTACAGGGGTTGTAACGACGGGCGGCGCACTGGCCCTGGGGCGAACGCTCCGCAGGCCGTATGCAAATTAAACGTAATCAAAATAATAATTTCGAATGAGGCAAGAAGGTACGGTGAGTGGTACGTGGGTACGAGGAGCTCTCGCTCTAGCTGGTGCTGCGGCGACTTGTGAGAAAGAAAAAACACCTGCTTCGCCATCCATCGGAAATGCAAATAGCCTGCCGTCCGATTCGCTTTTATTATTTTGTATTGTTTCGACTAAAGGTAATTACACACGCGATAGCAGTTATAATGCACGATATTACTGTAAGTGGAATGAAATATTTCAGTAGTTATAAGGTTAAGTTAGGCAGTCGAAACGTGATGAAGTCCGCTATTTAAACTACTAAGTTATTACTTTAATAATGCTTTCTAGTCGCAATAACACTTACCAGAAGAATTATACACACGCCAGTAATTTTCAGTCGTTTCAAAGCCGTTACTCTGTAACGGCATAAGTACCTTTATCGTTGGTAGAGTCCTGTAGTAGAGTCGTACAAATAAATACGACGTAGAGTTTCAATATCTACCTGGGTAAAATGGGTAATAAATATATGGTCACATCGTAAGATCTAATGTCGATCACACAAATGACATTAAATTTACCCACGTAGTGACGTACGTAAAAAACGTATGTCGAAATGTAACCGCAAGTTGAAAAATGTGCAAATCGGCAATAGCGACTTTGTAATTCATAAATGGATGATGTAATGCGAACGAAACGTAATTGCGTTAAGTTTGTGATTTTAATGCCATCGCTATGTGACTGAACTTATGTTCTCTGAGCACATGTGTGACAGGACGGCCGCTTATCATCCTATAGAGCTTGTCGACAACTGACCTGTATTCGACAACAAATTATTTAACTCTGGCTAATCTTATTTGGCTGCTAATAGGAATGTAGCTCTCTATACCATGCTCCCTTGGCCAAATCAAAAGGAGGGGAATGAGTAAGGAGGTGGAACTGGACGCCTCGGATGCTACCGGGGCCAATACTAAGATGATGATGAAATCAGCTACTTAATTATGTCAAGTTTTATTATTTGGGTGATGTCTACCTACCTATAACTTCTTGGATGGAAAAGGCTCACGATTCTAATGTGATAATAAGGTAGGCAGATAAGTGCGAGAACAAATGATTACCTATCTGCGATTTAAAGCAGTTTTGCTGCAGGCAATAGGTAACTGGTTTAAAGGTTAACTCAATTACTACTATAAAGTATTTTGCTAAAATGACCTAGACATTATATTACCGATAAAAAAAATCTATTTTACATTTTATAACTTGGTATGTACTTCGGAGGGCACTGATTTTTAGTCGGTTTCAGCTGTCAATAATAGTTAGGTCAAGACAGAGGCCTATATATGAACGACCTGAACTCTGTCAGTGGTTGGTCACTAACCACAAGCTTGCTCTCGATATAGGCGAAAAATCAAGGCCTTTGGGATGGGGTATGCGACCGGGGCTAACGCAAGGACGGTGACAGTCATCTTTTTTATTATACAAAACCGAATGTTTGATACAATAAATAAGTAAACAACCCCTTGATTATAATCTACCACTGTAGCCTGTAAAAGCCTGCGACGTCACAGGTATCACTTATACTTTAGTGACACCCTATCATTGAATTAACATGGTTTTACTTTCAATAAATTGAAAGAAGACATACTAGGCATCTAACCTTGACCATTTAAAATACTGTTTGAGATGATATTCAGTTTAATACATAGGTACCTACGATCGTTTTTTATCAATTACCGGGCGTTCACCATCTACCTAGAACTGTTGTTGGTACACTATGACGTTTTGAGGAGTTATGAGCTAGAGTTACGCGTTAGGAAGTTATCGACGATGATGACATACTACTTGGTATAAAAGGATTATCTACACGAATAATTACATGCCATGGTCACAAAATTGAGATTTTTTGATAACGCGCATTTCTGTTGCTATAAGGTATTACCTAGACATGGTTAGATGCAAGCTGTTACCTTCTTTACCGCCTTTAAGTAAATATTCATAATCATTCTTGCGAATCTTGCGATAATCCCGATGCTTCTGACGCTTCGGATTCACCTTGGAGTCTGGGGTCCACTTTTTCAGGCTAACTGCGACGCGGCTGAACTTTTATATTTTTCATAAAGCGACGGCCATGTGACCTAATCGAATACGATTAAGTAGTGGTAGATAGTAATAGACGGTAAAGATATCTGAATAAATATATACGTCAGGTTTACATAAGTAGGCATATTAGATTTTATGTGAGCGATACTTAAAAAAACAAAATCGTAAATGAAACCTTGTAACATTTTTAATGTAAATTATCTTCAGGATCGTAACTAATAAAGACGTAATCACATCAAAATGGTACATAGGTACGTACAAATAGGATGTTTCCATCACTGCTTAGTTCCTACAGCAGTCAGAGCTACCGTTTAATTAAGGACACGGTTGGCTTACTACCGGTCAGTACTTATCTATGGTTAGCAGTCGTCACGCTGCACGCCAATTGGTCGCGATTAAAAATAATTTTCATTTTTGATGTCATTTCGCTTATTACCATGAGCCCTGATGCGAATAATTCCTCTTTATGAGGACCGCCGCCATACAATATTTTCATCCTAGCGGTCTTGTGTACCTATGTACATTGTACATGTTAATGCCATATTATTTAGGTACGGCAATGATAATGGCGGTGGTTTCCCTTGTAAGTAGGTATATGAGCTACAATAATATATTTCCTACTATATTGTTGTTCTAAAATTCGTCACAACATTTTAAGGTATCGAATCGGAATCACTATCATCACTACATATTATAAAACAAAGTCACTGTCGCTGTCTGTCCGTCCCTATGTATGCTTAAATCTTCAAAACTACGCAACGGATTTTGAAGCGGTTTTTTTAATAGATAGAGTGATTCAAGAGGAAGGTTTATGTATAATACATGCATAATATTGTAGAGAAACACTGATAAATTTAGAGATAATACCACGCGGGTGGAAAATATGGCGGTACGAAGTCCGCCGGGTCAGCTAGTTGATAATAAATAGATCATCGACATGTTTGCACTAAATTCGAGCCCTGGCTCCTAAGTCTTCTTGAAAACTGTAGATGCAACGGCATTTACCGTTGGAATTGGTGGTAATTCCATAAATGTACCGTAGGTATCATCGTTGTTTTGGTATATCTTTATAGCATGGTTTTTTAAGATTATGATTAGCCGAAATTCCTAGTATACTTATCCCAAATTCCCACCTAAGCTAAATTACTTGAGTTAGGAATGGGTTTGAATACATCGGTAATGTAATGGCCAGAATCATGGAATGTCATTAATGCCAGGGAAAATGAGTAGGACTCTGGTGTGGGACGCAACATGCGTCAATACCATTGCCCCTACCCATATTCCTGGCACGGCTGGCTGTGCCGGTGCTGATGCTGCTTCTGCAGAGGCTCTGAAACGGCGAAAATACTCCAATCTCTTTGGAGATTATGCATTTGTGCCGATGGAGATTGCGAAGCGTATAGTCGACGCGTTTTGTGACCTCTTTTCTGTGACCAGAGTGGCTCTTCTTCTCGTGGCCATTCTTCTGGGAACGTTAGTACAAGAGGCATGCGATGCGGAGGACTTCCACGACGCGTTCTAATTTTAGTTTTCAATTTGTTCTCACGTTTTATCATTAATTTTGTACTTAAATTTATATTTTATTTGTGGTATAGAAGAACAATACGTTGCTTTCATCATTATCATACATTAGATAACCTGTATTAAAGTACTTACATCAAAACAAAACATACGAGTACGTATTCATACAGAAGTAGTACTTAAACAACACAAGGGCAACAGTTATTACGCAAATTGCGACAAATAATAGGCCGGCGACAATTAGATGATTTTCCTGACTGAATACCAATTGCTGGTTGTTCTTCCCTAGCCTACATACGAGTAATCATGTGACAACATAATTGCATGAACAATGAAGACTCCTTGGGCCTACGCGACTGTGACAGCTATACTGGAATTCTTGATGAATCGTTAAATTCCACTTGTCACGTATGGCCTTAAAATAAACCCTCAATTAGTGCTAAAAGCACTGAGAATTTAATTTACCTTACGTGCCTATTTACCTTAGGTCCTTAGGTGAATACTAATCACAAGATTTGATTAGGTACGTATCTATGAGTAACAAGACGTTAAGTTAGTGTCTGAGTACGGATCTATTAAAGGGCCAAGGCCTTCGGAGCCTAGTCAATCTCAGTATACCGAACTCCTGCTGATTAGCGGACGAGGCTCTGGCGCAGGTTATCCTCAAAAGGTTGGGAGGTCAGGCGGCAGTCGCTCCCAATAATCTGTAGAAGCGAAACCAAAATAAGATGCTTATCAGGACTAAGCGAACCAGGCTCTAAGGTAAAAGTCTTGAATGCAACCGTGAGATGATGATGATGACAAGTTAATATTTGAATTTGCACCTACCTCCGAGTATGTACGGCTACGGCGTAGCTAGTAAAATATAAAAAATGCATAATAGTGTTCTGTAACGTAGACCTACGCCGGTCGAACTTTTACGAATTACGAATGTCCCTGAAATGCATAGTTTTTGAAAGAAAACTTCCTAAAGTAAAACTATTCCTACTGTAATTATGCCTACTCTATAGACCTGAATCGTCATTACCATACGAGTTAATACTGAAACGATTCGAGTTCACGCTTTTACCGGCAGTCGGCATTATCGGTGGTTCAGCGGCGGCAGTGCGTTAGATGTGCGCAATTTGCCTCCATTTGCCGTAATGACAGACCGCGATTCTGCTCATGGATGCTGCATAATGAGCCGATCCCGTCGATTGATCTGTACTATGCAACTATACCTAACTAGACGCAAGTAGTGGTAGTCTGTATCGAACGCTCTAGTATTACAGCGTGGTAATTAGAAGAGATTGGAGCGATTTGCTCAGGATGTTGGCTCCACGTCGCGGAAGGTAAATACGTACGTGAGTCGTGCGTGAAACGTTATTATTATCCGGTAGCTTTTAATGTAGTACCTATTGTGTAAGCTTCAATGGTAGTTTTTAATTCGAGTAATAAGATGTAATTGTAGGTTTGTGTTACACGAGCTCTGGTAATTTTGTAATAGTGATTCACTTGCATCTTCTAACTATAAATCTTAGGTATACCGTTTTGTCTATTAATACCTACTCAAGTAGTTAAGTGGCAAGGCGGCCGATTTCTGATAGGAGGGAAAATAGGGGAGAAAAGGGGGATGTTTACTGTTGTCGCGTTATTAACGAACGGATCTTGATGAACTTTTGGCTGAAACTAACAAGTTGTAGTTAAAAAATATTATGCCTAGTAAAAGTGAACTTCGTTACAAAAAAAAACAGATGAGATAAAGGGGGGAAGTTTGATGTAGCATTTCTTTAAGAACGGATCGTCATTATTTTTGGTGAAACATCCAGAGCTGTTTAAAATAAGAAGATACGTACCTATCGTTTCTTTGATGTTTTTACTTTTAAGGATACCAGATAAATGTGGCAAAAGGTGCTCGCAAGGTCTGCTGTCCACAGAACTACTAGTGTCTTGGTTTAACAAAAAACGTATGACAACATTCATGGTACGTACTCGTAATAGTTATGTTGTCCATACTTTTTATTTGTAATGTTCTTATAATAATATGTTCTGTATCACAATAACAATCCTGTTAAGAAACCTTATTATATAAATTCTCGGCACCAACGCACATAAACTTCAATTTAAGGGTTGTTTGAAGAAAACAGACCAGCATTACCGCTGTGTGTGTACTCTACCAGAACGAATGAGTTACAAAAGCATATGTTTTGAGCCCTAGAGCACAACTTATCATTTACCGCATTACGTGCGCAATGATTATAGTAATCTGCTCATGAGGGCACAATAGCGCTGCACTCGCCATGCCACCACATGCGATACGTACGCAAACAGGATGATTCAAATCGTTCGGGCTACACATATTTTATTTGCTGTGTTTTAATAATCCTCTCAATATAAATGTAGGTAACCCATCATTAATAAGTGTGGTACCTTTATATCGAGCGGCGGCGGAGTGGTTATGTCGAACTCTAACCGACTAAAATCGCACGCTGTTACATATCTCAAATACCGGGGTGTAAGGTGGATTCCATTGCACCCTGTGTGACCCTAGGCCATCTCCTCGTTCGAGATGGACCAATCGAGTGGCACGGCGCGGCGTTACCCCAGGCCGGCCTGCTTCTGCTAGGGTGACAGTGGCTTCACCTGTCTCCCCCAGGCTTGCACCTGTGCAAATAAAACTTCGATCTTGGATGACCAAGATCAAAGTTTACGCTAAGCTTCATTTTTGGTAGATTGCTACATCTAACAGATAAATAATAAAAAAACATCTCTTTCTTTCTATAACGACTTTATCCAAACGTAAATCCAAACAAATATTGAAACATGATGTATTAACGATTGTGTAAATTTAATAGAAAATATGACCCTTTCACTGTTCCACATAATTAAAGAGTCCGCTGTGGGACAAAGAGCCGATCGGCAACGTTGTTAACAAAGTTTTATTCGTTGGAATCGGTTGACAATGGCGCGCTGCGGTACCCTTTCTTCGACAATTTGCCGCACAGCAGTCAGCGGAAGTCAGGCTCTCACCCTGGAATTAGCGATCCTTAGACTCTCCAGGACTCGCATTGTTGAAACATGAACTCCGCCCCGCAAGAATTTTGTCTTGACACGCTAGCACGTGACATGTTATTGCGTTCAATTGTAAAGAAACGAGAGGGAAGTTATGTAGCAAGACCGTTAAAGCTAAGAAATACAAAACATTAGGTAGGTACCTATTTTATTTAGGTGCTTATGTAAACACTGCCAAAGAGATAAGTGTAAGTACACCTTCATAATGTATACCTTTGTGTAAATTTTTGTGTTGTAATACTAAATATAATCATTAGGTATGCCTAAATAAACATCACAAACCACAATAAAATGTCTAGTAAAATCGGAGCTGCAGGAATGTACGAAATTCCTCCACCAATTCACCAATAATTTGAGCTTGAGTTATTCTTGACTTTGTCAATTATCTACTGACTTCGAAAATGGCTCTTACTTTGTGACAGAATATAAATCCTTTTTAGTTTATGTTCTGGGTTTTCAGCAAGTAAATAAAACTCACCGAAATTGATTTACCGGCGCGGTATTTCGGTGAGAGCTTTTTACCTCTGCAGCGCTGCAGAGTTTGGCAATATGCCGAAATCGACAGCGGTTCGTCGCCCCATATTGTGTACTTATTTGGAGCTTAAAAATATAAGAAACTGGTAACGGCATAGGCATGAGTCATCTACCTATATAAAAATAAGTATAAGCTCAGGGGTCTCCGGTTGTTCTGACGAAAATACAGAACTATTTTGAGGTCGGTTTTAGTGAGAGACAGTGCGACAGACAAGAGAGTATGCTTTACAAAACAAAACCGAAGCTAGCCGATCTGACCCCGGACTCTACTCTTTCTCTGGATATCGTTTTTTTCCTAATTCTGAAAGTAACTAAGCTTAATACTAGGAATATTTTTGCAGTGGTTGATAGTTTACTGGGGGAAGGTTGAACCAGGAAAGGTTGTAAACTTTGATTAGGTATAAATTCGTCTCTTAGCCACGCTTTTTTTTTATACCACTTAGTTGGCAGACAAGCACACGGCACGTAATTAGCGCTATTTAAAGCTATATATGTAATTTAGCTGTCGAAAATCCTTTTACAATTCAATAACTCGTATTATGTATAGAGGGACAAGGGCATTCTGTATACCTAATCGCCATATTAAACGATAAACGATATAATTATGAAGTAAAGTAAAGCTCGCCGACATAGTTTAAGGCACCGGTACATTTCAACACATCGGCTATCCATGCTGTAGTCTAAAATTATCTTATTGGGCCCGTCTGCGACCTTGTCCAGCCATGAACTTGCACCCACTGATTACCGAATTACCAGGCTCCTCGCCTATACTTACCGAGCCGATTTAAATAATAAATATCTTATCTAAATAACACCCAAACATTGTTTTGCCCTCAACGATCAAGAGGTAATGACGTACATTAATTCAGATCACTAATAAAATTAAGCTCGCCACGTAATTTGACTTAATTTTGCAAGAATCATGTCTGAATCAGACAGATATTATTAATCCAACTTGTATTTTCAGAATGACGATCTAATTGGAACGGTGATTCGGACTAAACGTCATTATGTAGGTACAAACATTAAGTCCTTATTTGAATTTTGGGATTTTCCACTTATTATTATTTTGATAACTATAACTAACCGTGCCTACTTAGGTATAGTGAGACATCGCGAACAGACCGATATGATCGTCAAAAGTGAAACCTCATCCAATACCACTGCTAATTAGGGGTCTGGAAAGTCTGGCGACATGCGACAGGTAAATATGGTCGAATTAGAATCATTAATAAGTCACAAATATATAGATGAATAATAATTCATCTACAGCTACTTTGGCTTCTTATTGTTCAAGTGGTAGAGTGATAGATAAGGTAATACATCCCAATCTGAGCGTCGGATTCGAAACGTCACGCACATCAATCCGAGCCAATCTTTTTATTTCTTGTATAAATTAATTGAAAGTCTTAGTGTAATATTAGTAGTTGTAATGGACTGTTACAGGGTGTAATCTCCGGTTTCGCGATGGCCTTCTAGCCAGTCCTCCATGATGAGTCTTATCGCCGTTGTCAGGCTATCACGACGTGCCTTGCACTTAGTTGCCTAAGTCATTGCTTCCAGTCCACCATCATTTCCTGGCGGAGCTGGGACTTTACATCCTCGATTTCTCGATGCTCGGGTTCCCGTTCTCGGGTCACCTTTCAGTGCCGATATAACGCCGAAAAGGCCCTCGCCTCCCAGTTCCATGGTACCTAATACTCATACACAGAAAACCGAGCCAGTCTTTTTGATCACAGCTTGGAATTTAAAGTCTTATATAGCCTACTACAATAGAATACATGAGAATATAGTTCTCTTTTCCAAGAACCAGGAACGATCAATCTACTATTTACCCATGCACCTGTCTGTAATTAGTAGGTACCTAACACCGTTTAAAACACAATGTATGATCTCACAAACTATCCTCCATGCGAGTACATTGGTAATGCATTCAGTAGAAGCATCGTTCACAGTGAGACTATTAATTTGCCCGCCATATTAGTTAATTGTCCCCGCCTCACCGCCCTCATTCGCCACACGTTATGCTCCAGTAATTGTACCTTCCGTTTGCTACACATTTTTTGCAACCATTACACAGTACATGGCATATATAATAGTGAACTGATTAGATTAATAATTTAACAGTCTATTTTTATACATCATAACATACATAACATAAACTCACGCCTATATCCCCGAAGGGGTAGGCAGAGGTGCTAGCACCCACATTTCGCCGTTTATGTTTAGGTCCCAATGTAATAGGTGGCGAGCTATTGCCATTAACCGGGCACTTATAAACCTGCGATAAATACACACATAACTTCGAAAAGCATCGAAAAGTCATTGGTGTGTGCCATGGTAAATCTGGGATCGAACCCGAGACCTCGTCTCAGCAGTCCATTACCCATACCACTAAGGCTACCACGGGTTATTTTTACCCGACTGCGCCAGCGAGAGGGTAATATGTTTCGCGCGTATGTATGTATGTGTCTATGTGTGTATGTAGTTTTCTTTGTTCCCCTCTACAGGCCTAACGCCTGGACGGATTTTGATGAATAGGGTCTCAAATGAAAGGTATTCATCTCCCGAGTGTCATAGGGTACATAAAATTCCAACAAAAACTATACGGTAGATTTTTGATGCTAAAATATGTGTTGGCAAAATTTTTTTTTTCATTCAAATTTATCGAGTAGGGTATCAAAATGAAGAGAATTAAAAGAAGATTACAAAAATATATAGATGTCATATCCTAACTAAAAAGGTTAAAATAAAATTAATTATTAAAAAATAAAAAAACCCGACTGCTGTCTAAAAGATTGTTAAACAAGCTTGATAGCAGGCGGTACCCTTAGAGTATACATTATAAATATAGAGCGCGCCTATCACTCAGAACTTTGGCGCCGAGTGTTAGCAGATACTTTGCGATGGTATAGCGAACCTATAGTGACGTTTCATGCATTACCGAAAATATCAATAGATGCACTTATTAATTTAGTTTGTTGTTGTGAAGTTTTTTGTTCGATTTGATATGCATGGATAAAATTAAAGCCAAAATACAAAAAAATCATTATTACTTCAAATATACGATGTTGTATAAAATTTTGATTTAAAATATCGAAATAAATATTATTTGCGAAGTTTTGACATTTTGACGGGTATTGTTTTGCTGCGGCGGCAACTCGGGCGTCGGAGGTCGCAGAATGACCTCCGCCCCCCATGAGCGCGGGCCTGGGGGTGACGGGTGGGGTCGCCTGTCACCCTAGCAGAAGCAGGCCACGGCGGTGGCACGCATTGCGTGCCCCCCCATACCCGGGGGCGAGTTGGGGACTCCGTGGTCCCCACACCGGAAGAGGGCCATATCGAGAGATATGGCCCTGGGTCGGCCGGGTTGCGAGGGATATGGCTATGACAATCTCACCTCCGGCAACTGACGGCCCACAGAAGGCGTGCGTTTTAGTCGGTTCGAGTCCGACATAACCTCCTCCTCCGACTCCGGCGGGGGAGGTATCCGTGGGGATTTTTCGCACGATAAAAAAAAAAAAAAAAAAAAAGGTATTGTTTTGCTACTGATTGAGGTAGAGCCAGGAGCCTCGGTACAGTCGGTACTGTTCATACCCGTGATAGCAGTTCATACTTGTAAGGCGCGCTCTATAGCAATGTATACTCTAAGGCGGTACCCATTAAATTTCTTTCGGTTTATGATTGGCAAATGGGTACCGCCTGCTATCAAGCTTGTTTCAATCTTTTAGACAGCAGTCAGGTTTGTTTATCCCTACTAATATTATAAATGCGAAAGTAACTCTGTCTGTCTGTCTGTCTGTCTGTCTGTCTGTCTGTCTGTCTCACTTTTACGACTAAACCGCTGAACCGATTTTGATGAAATTTGGTATAGAGGTAGGTTAGACCTTGAGAAAGGACATAGGCTATGTTTGGTCGCGATAACCGACATCCACGCGGGCGGAGCCGCGGGCAAAAGCTAGTTTTTTAATAATTAATTTTATTATAGATAGGCTATTTTCACGTGAAGCTTAGATAGATATTTAAAACATTGAAATGGGAAACGTGGAAATCATTAGGTACCTACCTATTTTAAGGTAAGACGAACTCCCTTATTTATTGATTAATTTTTCTTCTGTTCCGTTTCCGCATATCAATTTATATCATGAAAAATGTGCGAATCGGACTTGCGTACGAAGGTTTCCTTGCCTTATCTGTTTTTAGTGCCTAGGTGCCTACCTATTTATTCGTGTCACTTTCTTGCCCGCACATTATAAATTGTATAAAAACCGTATATAAAAAAAATAAAAAGGATAATCGAGTTCTCTGAGTTTCTTGCTGGTATCTTCTCAGTAAAACCAACTACCGAACCAGCGAAAGAATCATTTTCAAATGGTTTACTTTAATTTATTTAATATATTATATATTTTATTTTTTGTATTTTACTTACTTGACACAATTGTAATATTTTGACGTTCATATGTGCTCTTTAGGTATGTGCCTAAACTGAATAAACGAAATTGATTCTTTGATTCTTTGATTCTATGCCAATTAGAGATAAGTCGGTTTATTCATTGACTGCCTCTGTGGCGTAGCGGTAGTGAACGCGGCCGCTACGCAGGAGGCGCGGGTTCGATCCCCGCTCAGTGCAAATATTTGTGTGCATGAAATATGAATATTTGCATTGGTCTGGGTGTTTCCATGTATAATATGTATGTATTTACAAAAAAAAATGTATCTAAGTATGTTTATCCGCATTCTAGAACCCATAACACAAGCTAGTTAAGCTATGCTTACTTTGGGTCTAGATAGCGTTGTGTAGAATGTCCTACAATATTTATTTATTTATTTATTTATTTATTCATCCTCGTCCATGATGTAGGATGAATGACAGATACTCGTTCGCAGACTCTTGTAGATACATAGGTAGATAGGTCTATATAATTTGTGTTCGCAGGCTTACGTAATATTTTCATACGCTTCAAGCTTCCAAGTAGTTGCAGAAAGGCCATAGTCGTGTAATCTTCAAAGGCGTGGAAGAAATGTTAGACTATCCTAAATAATTGGGACAAAGACAGGCTGATACCTATCTTATTTATAGACTCTGCCCTCTCATATCTTATGTGCGTCAGAGAGTTACGCATTTGGTTCGCGGATTTTATCGCCTATAGAAGCTTCATCATCATTCTCTGAACCTTTTACTCAACTCAAAATGTGTTCGTTGGTCAGGTTGGTTGGGTTATCTGTTTCCGATGTACAGACACAATCAATCTGCTAATACTTAGTAGGTATAGGTAAATAGATTTGGTATGCACATCATCTTCTACCATGATATTTTCTGGAAAAAAAGAGTGGAAGAGCAACACTAATCTTAAAACCACAAGCTTTAAACGCAATGAGATTTGCACTCTGATGAAGAAGGATAAATTATTCAAATAAAAAAAGTAAAATACTGAGCGGGCGACTAAAATACTGAGTGACCCGTGTGTTGCTAAATTGTAAAGTTATGAGGATTCGAGTATAGCGCGCCCCAAATTGGATAGGTTAGGTTAGAAGGCTAACGCGGGAGCGGAGCGGAGCAGAGCGGAGTGGAGCTCCCGCTTTAGCCTTCGTGGTTATTTTTTTATAACTATCCATAAATAGTGGCTCACTTAGTATTTTTTACGCCACATTCAGTAATTTTGAAACCCATAAATTGAATAAAATGATTCTTCACTATAGCTGCCAACCTATTATTTTTACTACCTGCTTTCGGATTAATTTGTGGCCGCGTTAAATACAACCCGTAAAAAAATATTTATAATGCTGCTATTCGACACTAGATGGCGTTATTAACACTCTTCATGATCAAAGCATTGAAAGTGTTTGTTTCACTGTGAAGCGATGGAGCTACGATAAGTATTTTTCGTAACGTGACTGCCATCTGTCCTCCACAACCCATGTTCTGTACTTACTTAAACCAGTCGGACTTTAGGGCTCCAATTACCCGTAGGTAACTACTTTCATAGAAGTTTGATGGCAACCTTTTTTTTCATCGTGCGAAAAATCCCCGCGGATACCTTCCTCGCGTGTTCTCAATCAGTGTTGCGAGTTCAATGGTTGTTCCCGTCTTAAAAAATGTTCTAAGTAGGTACCTACCTACGAAAAATGCTCAACACACACCAACTGATCGCAGGCTTTCCTATCGTGGTCTTGGATAAGAAGGTAGGTAATCGTTCCTCTAAAAGCTAACTAAATGAAACTCTGGGCTCCAAAGAAATGTAAGCTTTCCATGCAACCAGGATCAGCGTTAGGATGAAGAAGGTTGGTAGGACTACAAGAAAGTAGACACATGCATAACCTAAGTAGATACCTATATGGGTATAAGACAAAATTAAAATAATATTGCGTTTGGCCGGCATACGTAATTGATAAGGACACAGCCATTTAAGATTTCACATGTAAATAGCTGGGCGAGGCGTTTGGTATGCGTGCCGCGGGCGTTGGGCGTGCGCCACTAGTCTGGCCAATGGCGTCCAAGGGCCGCAAAACATACCGAATATTTTCTTTTTTTTTTCAACGGGCAGTTACAATAATTGAGTTAATTTACATATTTTGAACGTTACTTGAAAAATACATAAGTTTATGTTACCCGTTGTGGGTAAACTACCTAGCTTCCTATGTAAGTGTCTACTTACCTAAGTTCCTAGGTACCTACCATTTTTCGTGCTGAAATCCCCACGTATGTCCACCACCTACCGTCCTACCGGAAGTGGTTATGTCGGAATCGAACCGACGGCGTCTCAAGACCCAACTACTGGGGTGTAAGGTAACCCAATGAGGTATTTTCCTCGCACTTCAGTTTCCCATGGGCCATCTTAGGTAATCATTGTACGCCGGAAAGGGGAAGGGAGCGCGCGTCGGCACAGATTACCTAATAGTTGGAACAGATAACTCACTGCCTGGAAAATTAACGATCCAACTCAGATAAGTGCCTACAAGTCCACGTGATCAACCACCTCCATACGAATATGTATCTTAACAGACAGCCATACGGTTATTATTACTTTGCAGTCGCTCGGCGTCGTCCTCGTGGTTACGTATAATGACGCTAGGGTTGCCTCGCTTAATAAAGGCTAAGTTTAAAAGTTGGCTTTACACTAGTTTACAATAGTTTGACATTTTTCTCTATTCATCGAATATCGAATAATAGCCGAATATTATTGGACATTCGGTCAATATGTATTTCATCTCAATCACAATCCTACCGGTCAGCAACTCAAGAGTAGGTAAGCTTAGACAAGGCCTTAGATAAACTACTATTCTCAGTGCATAGTGGCGATTATTATATATTTGGTCTGAACGCAAACAATGCAGTAGAGGTAACGCACCGACAATTAAGTACACGAGACCTACACAAGTACACCAGAGTCAAACGCCAGCCCGCGACAGAGCGGTGCGGGCGGCGCGGCGGCGGCCATCGCCGCCGGTCGCTGATCGCCTCGCGATACCATCCTACGAGTACTTACAATTTTTTATTTATGATTGCATTCAAGTGTTTAGACTGAACCCGAGCCGTTAGCTATAAGTAGGTACCTACTAGGTCAGATAACTACATCTTGTAACAACCAATCTGTTACTGAATAGACTAAGTAGGTACTGAATCCAACATTTTTTAAGTCTTTCCGTATAGTAGGTAGCGAAGTGGGTAGGTAGGTACCTATATTACTTTGTACAAGATATGTACCTACCTATGTATATTAAATATTGTCATAGGTAGGTACCTACAGTAACTTAACGAATGTAATTACACTTATTAAGTAAGTACCTACTTGCCGTTCTTCATTAACAGGCAAGCAGAAGTAAGATTTTTATTTGATTTGCTAGATTCGCATCCGTGATATGCTTTCATAATAGCATCATAGATTGAGTATTAATTATATTAATAACAAACAAAAAGATTGAAACGTAATAATATAACCAAACCTTAGGTACTTTATTACGCGCGTGTGCACGCGCGGCTAGCGACAGCCCGACTGACGACCGAGGACCGTCGGCGACCGGCGGCGAGAGCGCGCAAGTACATAGAGTGAGCGTGGCGTCGGCGCCAGTTGCTTCAGTAGGAGTGATAAGCGACCTTACCTGTTATCCCCAAGCCTGCTTTCGGAAAAACAGTCCGAAATTTGCTTCTCATGGGTTAGTGTCTCCCCTGCCAGAGACTGGCGCTGCCGTCTCCGTTGCCCAAGGATGTACCGCGTGAGAGTTCCAGACCAAGCAGCTGACGGCTGACAGTTGATGCACCCAGGACAAGCGCTCGGATGATAATGATAACAATCACATAACTTGATTTACACAAAACTGGTTTAATACCAATTTCTTCAATACTCACTTCTATTTATTCCATACTAATATTATTATTATAAATGCGAAACTAACTGTCTGTCGGTTTGTCTGTCTGTTGTCTTTCACGCCTAAATCACTGAACCACGCGGGCGGATCCGCGGGCAACAGCTAGGGTTATAATAAAGACGAAAGATTTGTATTTTTGTATGTAACGAATAAACTCAAACACTACTGGACCGGAAGGCGGAGGATCGGCAAACATGGCGCATATTGGGAGAGGCCTATGTCCAGCAGTGGACTGCAATAGGCTAATTGATTGATTGATTGACTACTGGACCGATATTAAAAATTCTTTCACCTGCGCCCAAGGGTGTGACCCAAAATAGGGGTCTGCCAGGAGCTGCTGGAAACTTTCAAGGCTGATCCATGAGATCTCTATCTTATGGTGCGAGGAAAGTGACTCTTATGGACTTCCCTAGACATAGGCGCCTCGTTTCCAATGAGGGAAAAGAGGCACAGCACAGTTCTATAAATCGATGAGTTCCATTCAAGCGCCCTACGTAGAAGATGACGTCGCAACCAATGTCACTTGAGTAGAGCAATAGCTTGCGAAGGAGATGTATTGTGTTATGGCTCAAAGGCAAAAGCAAATGCATCTCTTCGGGATCTGACAGCACTCTAGGCTCTAAAGGCTATCGGATCCCGTTTTGAAGAACTCTTTAGCTCAAGTAGGTACCTATAGACGGATCCCGAAAATTTTAAAAACAAGAAAACTGCTTTTCTTCTGCAAATTTACGTCCGCCTACTAGCTCATTGTATTGCTCAACAAGGTATGCAGGCTCATTAAACGAATTATTCATCGTGAAGTGCCTCATCCAGCGCCTTACAGGAGTGTGGCGAATTTAGACAATCAATTCTGTTATCGTCAGGAGCACCGTGAATGCGAACATGCGCATGAGGGTCCAGGTGGAAGAAGTAGTAATGCAGCGAGTTGGTGCTGGTCGTGTCTATTAATGCCTACTCTTTAATCTATGTATCGGAAAATTTTCCCCTTGACGGGACCTTGCCTGGGCCACCTGGAAGTCCATAAATAGACTTCGGACGCAGGTCAGCCGAAGTAACGAAAACCAGATTAGGTGGGGTTTATCAGATGAGGTGGACCCACGGTGTGAATGCTACGCTACAGACTATGACCCACCTGCTGACGTGTGCCTGCCCAAGCACTTGTGTACCTACTATAGGAACTCATGGGTGCCTCTAAGAACGCTACCGGTACCAGGGTGGTTGCACACTGGGCAAACAAAATATGACACGATATGCCGTCGACTCGACAAAAGAAGAAGAAGGAGATTAGCTCAGATGGATGAGGTGATGCTCGAAGGGGTTTTCACACTCTTACGCTGCCGACAACCTCGTAACGGTGAAAAGCCAAACTCACCCCGAAGTATCCACGAAAGCTGCAACCTACAGCTGTAGTTGACAACCCGCTGAACATATTCGGTAGATGGGTCTGAGGCTCCATTTTTCATGGGTCCTGAAGTCAAAATCAGCCACTTGAGGATCTAATCATGTCGTGAGAGAGGCATCATGACAGACTCCCCTACCGACTGACGCAATGTTCCCAGCTATGACTGCTTTGGTGAGTTCTTGAATCGTATAGCAATGCAATTCTGTAAGTGCACAACCACGAGCACAACGTTGCGACCATCTTGATAGAGATTGTCATTGATCGGACTGGAGATCGCTGAATTGCTGATTAAATCGAATGGAATTGCTGAATTACAGAGGTTTTCGGACAACGATGATATTATAATTAATTAGATTGCAAGTCCCGATGAGTTGAATGTAGATAAAATGGTTCCACTAAAGAATTTGGGTATGATATACATGGTGATTGTTTTAAGAGCCCGTGCTTCGAAGACAAATCAATTATGATATTTTTTTTCACTTACGCCCTACCTGTAACCAATGCTGACCTACTTCAAATTCGACTCTAGCTACAGCCCTGCCAACGTAGGCTATTTATCATCACTACTATCAGTGATGAACGGGATCAGAATTCCACATGGGTGGAGCCGCGAGCAGCAGATTATAATTTGCGAAAGCCTCTGTGGCGTTGCGATAGTGAACGCGGTCATTACGCAGAAGGCGCGAGTTCAATTCCCGCTCAGCGCAAATATTTGTATGCATTAGTGGCGTATTTACCTCTGGGGCCAAGGGGGCCATGGCCCGGGGTGGCAGGCGGCGAGGTGCGGCCTTATGTAGCCTCATCTGGATGCACTTTATTGTCAAGAATGTCAAGTTTACCGACAGTATTTTTCATTTTAATGTGAACTCAAGTACCTACTTATGTAACATTTGCGTTCAAAATTTATTCGAAAACTTATATGAGTCAGGTACGGCGTAACTAGGGTGCTTTTTTCGGAACCTCTACGCGGTGCACCCTGGGCGGCAAAGTCTACAGCCCGTCTCTTGCAAAGGAGACGCTGCCGCCTAGGGTAGGGAGGCGATAGCGGGTCTGTACAGGGCTGCCCGGAGGCAGCCCATGTATCCCTCTGGACTAGCATAGGGCACAGCAGAGGGTAGGTAAGGGGTGCGTTGGTGCGCAGGCCTGATAGGAGGATGCCTATTAGGAGCAAGCCGGCGAGATGGAAGGACGCCCTCCTGCCTCCTTTCCGGGGTTTGATGGTGACAAAATGCTTCCCACACCAGACCTTGGGTGGTCAGCTTAAAACCGTGGATGGCCCAGGGTCAGCCGTGGTGCGAGAGGAAATGTCTTATTCGGTAACCTTAATCGATCCGAGCTCAACAACATAAGTATATATAATACTAGCTGCCCCGGCGAACTTCGTACCGCCATATTTTCGGCCCGCGCACCCTTATCACTTAGGGGGATGAAAAATAGATGTTGGCCGATTCTCATAGATACCGGATAAGCACAAAAAATTTCATCAAAATCGGTCGAGCCGTTTCGGAGGAGTTCGATTACGCACCCCGTGACAGAAGAATTTTATATATTAGACAAGCACCACGGAACAGAAAACATATTTTCCATCTGGTAACACTGTTCATGATGATGACATGACACATGACATGACATGACAGCCAAGATTCGATTCCAAATGTCAAATTATAGTTGGTTACTTGATATCTACTTGTATTTATTTAAATACAATTAGTTAATTATAAAATTTGACACGATAATTTCTGGAGACATCGTTTCTTCATATATTTATTTAATAGTGATTGTATACGATCTATCTCACGTCTCACAGAATCCTGTGAAACAATTATTATTCTAAGTAAAAAATATAAGTAAAGTTTCAATTATTTGTGGGCCTGTAATAAAACCTCAAAAGGTTAGTGTTAACGGATTAAAGATGCAGAAGGAAATTATACAAGTCATTAATTATTTGTGTTATAGATTTAGTGTGTAATTTTAACCTCTAAAGGCAATGTCATGTCGATTTTTTATTCCTCAACAACATAGAGAGTTAGGCTTCTCCAGTTGACCTAATTTGATGTTACAGATGCAACTTAACTCCGACCCACGTCGTGCAGACAGAGAACGACGGTTTAAGCCACCGCCACCTACTTCAGCACCAGCAGAAGACCTAACTACTGATTATATGAATATCCTTGGTACATATTTTACCATTTTTATCCTTAACCAACGTATTTTATAATAATGAAACCCATATCACTACATGAAACTCATACCATTATTTCCAGGAATGGTATTCTCTATGTGCGGTCTAATGATGCGCTTGAAATGGTGTGCTTGGACTGCTGTCTTCTGTTCCAGTATTAGTTTCGCAAATTCAAGAGTTTCTGATGATACTAAACAGGTAAAATTTTATCATGTTCTCTTGCAAAAGAATTCAAATCAATCATTCAGAAAAATGATTTATTCAACCTTGAGATATCCACATCCTTAACCAAATAGACCCGTGAAAACTCTGTTTTTTCAAATGTGTTTCCTCAAATGTATTAAAGTTTTGGTGATGAAATACTGTTACATAAGAATGTCTTCAGACTGTTGATAGAAATTTGCATAGCAACTGTATTGTAATATACATAAGAATAATACTTGTTCTTCTACACATGCTTGTGCACTGCTATGCAACACTGAACTAAACCCATAGATTAATGACTAAACCCACAAGCTTAATCCTTTTTACATTGTACAATGTTTCTGAAGACTAACCCAATCTTGTAATATTAGTTTTAAGACTGCTTCTATTTCAACATATATGCTTTAATATTTTTCAGATTGTGAGTTCATTTATGCTGTCCATATCTGCTGTTGTCATGTCTTATTTACAAAATCCTGCACCAATGTCGCCACCATGGGCTGCCCTCACAACATGAGTGTAATATTAAATCAAATTATAAACTGTTATTTATGAAGTTTTATCATAACATTATTAAAATTTTCGTCTATTGTAAAAAATCTTTTCATTAATTCTATAAAATCAAGAGGAAGTGCTCTCAAACCTTACCTATGGCAGCTTTCGTGTCCGCGAATGCCTACGCCCGTGTGGCCATTATTTTCAGAGACTGCTAGGCTATGTGAACAACGCATCTGGCCATGCCGCCGCCACCGGGCCCCAGTCAGAAGGCAAAACCTAAGAAATGCTGGTTTGGAGTTATTGCATACATGCCATTTTCGAAACTTCCAGGGATGCCCTAGAGTCTAGGTGTTTAGATGCGCCTATGCCATACCTTAGGCCTTAATGTATGGCAAGGGCGCACCTAAATACCTACTCACATACACAATATAGTTCATATAAAAGAAAACCCCCTTTTCTGCCAGATTTGAACCAATTAAGGCAGACCGAATCATTATTTTAACGGAGGTTTTTTTTTCTTTCTTCACCGCCATGACCTGCTTTTGCCAGTTTTTTCTGTTCTGTGAGTTGGACCGTGATCTGTATAAATCAGACAGAATTTGCCACGTCCACGTCCACCAGAATTTGCTTGCAATGTCTTCCAGTTAATAGAAAATTTTAAGCCATGGTATTATAAGTATAAATAGCCCATTTATTATGGTTCAAATTTTTAATAGTATTGTTTGCTGTGTTTATAAAGAATTGATGTTTTTGAACGTAATAGTTGCTGTCATTTTTTGACACAATATCATGACGTCCGTAATTAATACTCTAAGTCCGTAATCCATTCCGAGATTTTTTAATCTGTGGTGGTAATTGTGGTTAAAATTGCCGGATGGTAAATTGGGAATTTTCGTGCACGTTTATAGTTAGTGCAGTGCCATTAATTTGATTTTATAATAAGTTTAGATATAATTAATATTCTAAAAAAAAAGTCTTTCTTAGCTACACAGTATACTGATACTATCCTAATCCGTCAATTTCAGGTAAACTTCTTTACAGGTTATTTTTGCATGTTATAAAAATAACACCGTAAAATGATAGTAGTAATAGATTCCTGTTTATAAATCAGTTAACTAAATATATATATGATGATATAATAACAAATTCTTAATTTAGGATCCCACTCTACATACGGCTCTAATTATTTACTTTTGTCTACTGGGCAAGAGGTTCATGTTGATAACAGCTGTATGCTAAGAATAAATTGTTTCTTATTACATTTATATATTACCCAGCTTAAAAGATTTGACATAAAGGTACACCTTATAAAGCACTATAATTAAAGTGTCCAAATACAATTTGAGACAATTCAAATAAAACAATTATTTTCCACTATAATAATAATGCAGGTTACTTTGACACGTCTAAGTATATTAGCCTAGACCTAGACTAAAATCATCAGCTGCAAATAAGTCAGCAGCTAGAACATTAAATTAATTAAAATGGCCATAAACAAGAGATCATTACACACATTACACAAGAGACATCCCAGATGGTCTGCTTCTCTTATTAGCATAAGCCTACACATAATGAAGGTTGAAGGTTGTTGGGTTATAATAGGATCAGTAGTTTTTTTTTTTATACATTTAAATTGTGTTATTTCCAGAATGCCTCCAAAAAAAGTTGAAGAACCTGAGAAAAAGCCTCTTATTGGGCGAGTGGGGACCAACTTAAAAGTTGGTATTGTTGGTGTTCCCAATGTTGGAAAATCTACATTCTTCAATGTCTTGACCAAGAGTCAAGCTGCAGCTGAAAACTTCCCATTTTGCACTATTGATCCTAATGAAAATAAGTATTTTTTTAATTCTATTTTTCAAATTATAATTAGTATTTTTCATCTGCTACATTACCAACTAAGCTTATAGTATTATTACAATGAAATTTCTACCATACATTGTAAGTTAGGACTTAAACAAAAGATAGCGGAGAGGTTTATAATGTATAGGTACTCTAAGAGTAACACTGTTACTGGTTGCGAAAATAATTCCCAATGAGTTACAGGTGTTACTGAATGAAACATTTTTTGAAGCATCTTAATGAAATATTGAATGAGGAGAGTTAAATATTTCGCAAACACAAAATTTGTAACTTTTAATATTGACATTTTATAAATTAAACTGGTCAGAGTCATCTGAAAATATTCCAATATCACTAATTATTTCTTAATTCTCTGAAGGGTAGCTATTGCTGCGGGTTCAGGTAATCAATGAGTGAATAATCAAAGTTCAATGAGCTTGGAAGCTAACTCATTGAACTTTGATTATTCACTCAATAATAAATATCTATCAGAATGAAATAAATGAGAAGTAAATAAACAGCAAAGACTTTGCTTGATTATGTTTCTTTAACTTTCTTTGCCTAGTTGTTTGATCAATCAACTCAGCAAATGACTTGGATCAATAACATTTCATTACTTGCCTAGTGCACTACCACATTAGCACTCCTACTTAATCTATCCAAATCGGATAGCACTGTTTCTCTCAATGAACGGCTTTCTGTCTTGTTTCTGGGTGGTGTCCTATTGTACGAATGTCCTAAAGTCCTAAAGCATTAGGTCATATAACATATCATTCAGGGCCCGTACCATGAACTTTTTGAATGGCTCTGTTTAGTAAAGAGGCCAAGTTATTGATTGAACGGCTTAAATAAGCTCAATTTCATTCGGCCATACTATATTAATTTATTATTTTTTATCTATGCTAAAGTAGTAGTCATGGCCATAAAGACTGAAAATATTTGACACAATTTGGAAGGTGTCTTTTTGACAAGTGACAGTGTTCTTTATTTTAACAGTCAACAATTTTAGACTAAAAATAATTTTATACAGACAATCATGTCTAGTTATACGAAAGATAATCTGGATCTTATTGACAAATATGGAATGAAAGATGTGTGGGAGCATAATGGTGTGGTGTTTTGTGGAGACACGAAAATTATTAATGATGAACCATTGAAAGATGATTACATATCTCCCTTGTTGGCAGCTGCAGTACTTGGTTTGAATAATACAGCATCTCCTAATGAACACACATCTAAGCTAGATCACATGTGGACAGATATTGACACTCAAGAAATGTTCTTGAGAATGAAGCCTACTTGTTATTTGATTCTTGGAAAACCTAGCCTTGGTGCTTATAGTCTAGGTGAAGCTCTTTCTAAAAAATATAATTGCATCCACCTGTGTCCAAGAAATATAATAACTGATGAAATATCTCAAGACAGTGAAGCAGGGAAGTGTTTAGATTTCAATTTAAAACATAACGTGATATGCAGACCTTATACTATCTTAAAAATGTTGAAGCAAAAAATGGAATCTCCAGCAATTAAACACAGGGGATATGTGATATCAGGTTTTCCTTTAGTGTCAGCTTACAAGACCCCAAATTGCTTAATTGAAACAAAACACACAGAGGAAGCATTATTTTATGTAGATGAAATTTTGTTTGATATAATTTATAATTTAAAGAGAAAGAAACCGAAATCAACTGTAAAATCAGCAGACACAGGTTCAACTAGGTCTTCCGTAAATTTTGAGGCAGAAGAAGCAGAAGTAGAAGAAAAAGAAGAAGAGGAGATTCCAGAAGAAGCTGAAGAACAAGAAGTTGTTGCAGAATTACCTAAATTTATTTTAAATAAATGTGACACACTCTTTAAAACAACTGGAAAAGTACGAATAGAAACACTGCAAGGCTTACTCTTACACCAACTTAACAATATTTTTAATTTAAGTTTGATGCCAGATATTATTATTTATATCACTTGCCCGGATAGTGATGTGGTGGCTACAAAATACTACAAGTATATAAATTACAAAAATGGTCAGAATACTGTAGAAACACTTCTGGACAAAGTTTCTGTTGATATAAGATGGCCTACTCTGTATACTTTAAGTGACTACGAAAATCCTCACAACATTCATGTATTTAACCCTAAGTATAATTGTAGACCACCTATAAATTTTAATAGAAAATCTGTTGATCAAGTATGCAATTATAGGAATTATATTTTTCCATACATTGAAAAGAAAATAATGGATTATGATCCAAAGCAAGTGATTAAACTTGATGGTAGAACTTCAATACATGAAATGATGCATCAAATAACAGAAAGATTGCTATTAATGGACATTCAACCAGTTATTATACCAGTACCTTTATATATAGAAGAGCCTCCTGAAGATCTTGATGAGTTTTGGCAATCGGTTGGGGAGCTACATACAATTCAAAGTGGCGTTTTAAAATTCAGATGCTATCCTTCACCTTGGTTTAATAGGTGTCCTGTTGAACTTAAAAAGAGACAGTCTATTGTTGGGAAACCAAAATTAGCAGTAAAACTGTTCAAACATGTATATCTCATGCAATCACTTGAAAATTTTATTTCTTTTTGTATGAATCCACGACCTTATTTGAAGTTGAAGTATTTGGAACCTACTTGTAGAATTATTATAACTGGAACAAAATCTTCTGGGAAAACTATGACAGCTGAGTGTCTGTCGTGGCTTTTTGATACGCCTGTTACCAGTTATTTAACACTTTTAAACAGACAGACAGAAGACAAGTATCAAATGTATGCTAGAAGAATTCTCTCTGAAATAATTGCAACTATAGAAGATGCCAGATTCATGGAATTTCAAAGAAAAGAACAAAATAGAATGGCTGGTTTAAATGAGTGGTGTAATGCAATTATTGTAGCTTTAAATGACTACCTTCCTTTGCTGACAAAATACTTCGATTTCTTAAATAAAGGTAAACAGGCTCCAAGTCCAGAACCGGCAAAGGACGCAGGAAAAAAAGACGATAAAGAAACCAAACCAAAATCGCCCACATCGCCAACTAAAAAACCAGTAGAACCTAAACCTGCTGTTTTAAACAAATTGAAGTCACTGAAAAATCGACTTTCTTTTTTACCTATTTCATTAGACAGTATACAAGAGTGCGAAACCATGCTATCAAATTGCGTACTCGATCAGTCTATTTTGTATGAATATGCTCCCCTTGAATTGACAACAAAGAATGAGGAACCAAAATTACCTGTTTTAGGTGATGACGATGTTACAAAAGCTATTACCCATTATATTGCAGTTAATGACTTACAAGAGGAAATAAAACCTACTACTGAAGAGTTGATGGCTGAAATTATCGGTATAGTGTCTACTGTTGTATCAAAGCAACAAAGTGATACCTACCTAATGGACAGTACATCATATGGAAAATATATAATAGACGGATTTCCATCGGACCCTGAATTCTGGGATATTCTCAGCGATAATAAACTACTGCCAGATTACACTATCGCTATAATAGAAAACAGAGAAGTGGAGCCAGAGTTGTTAATGCAATATATGGATATTGAAGAAGGTGTTAAGAATTATCATGAAATACTCTCAGTGATTAAAGACCCACTTATTCTATCTAAACTCCAAACAAAACAGTTGCCTGATAAACAAATTATAGAGAAAAATATAGAAATTATTTTACATGACATAGTTAATAACAGCGTAAGCGCGTTGTTTGATCCTGATGTTATTCAAAAAAACACTGATCCTAGCCCTGAATTGGTAGCAGCTTTTACTCAAGCTATTGAAAAATTTCGCGAAGACTGGGATACTATTAAAATAAAGCTGGAAGAAATATTTAAGTGTTATATTGAAATAGAACTTGAAAGTAAAACAGATGTTGAAGTACTCGAAGAAGTGCTATTAAAATTACGACAATGCTATTTTTTAAAAGGGGAATTAAATGAAAATGAAGAAGTAAACGAAGAAGATGGTACTTCAAAAGATCTTTTAACATATAATAATTCTCAAAACTTGTGCGGAACTAATATTTACTGTCCTTACACGTATTTTAACTACGAAATATTTTGGGAAGGTAAACAGGAGTTTAGTTTAAAATATAACAATAAAGTGCATTACTTCGCTAAAGAGGAATATGTGGAATTGTTTCAAAAAGATATAACTAAGTATGAAGCGTATAACAAACCTTTAAAGAAATTGCCAAAATTGAAAATATGTGTTACCGGTTGCACAGGTAGTGGCAAAACGACGATGTCCAAACAAATAGCTAAGGAACTTGGTTTACTACACGTTGATTTTCAAACAGTCATTAATGACTATTACATACCAAGACATTACAAGAAAGTGGGACGAATGTATGAAAATCCTTTTACTGATACCCCAGCAGAAGAAGAGGGAGTATCCGAGTTACAAGACGACGAAGAAAACCCGATTTCGTTTGCTGATATTTTATCAAATGAAGTGGAATTGAGACGGATGTTGTTCAATTATTTCGAACTCGGGCAGCCATTAATGCCTGTTTATATACAGAATATAATTAAGAGAATATGGTATAATTATCCTTACAAACATATAGGTATCGTTTTGGATGGCTATCCGCGACTACCTCAGGATATTGAGGACATGATACAATGTAGTTGCATTCCAGATTTAGTTATAGATTTAAATGGTAGTGCAGAAACAACTGTTGAGCGGCTCGAACCTTTAATGCTCAAAAAATGGAAGTCACAATTAAAAGAAGCTAAAAATGCGCATCGATTAATAATGGAGTTTGAAAGGAATCAATGGATGCTTCTTATAACAAAGCAAGTGGTTGTTGAAGTTATTATTGATGAAATTTTAGACAACTTGCCTGAAGAACCTAGTCCGAGTCCTGAACCCAAACAAGGCAGTCTTTCTGCTGCGAGCGTCATAATGGATGCTCATCCAACGGGATCAGTAAATTTGGATCCAAAATTATTTAATGCCTATAACAAAGTGATTGAAGAGAATCCGGAACCTGTCGATACTCGTGAATGGGACAAACCTGCTGACGAGCTAGAGAGAATTGATTCTAGATTAGAAGCTATATATGAAGCTGATTATGAAAACATAGAGGCATTGAAAGAACTTGCAGGAGAAAATAACATAAAAATATTTTCTGTGGATGGCACTAAGCCTTTTTATAAAGTGTATAGAAAAGTTCTATCACAATTAACGAATTTCAGAAATAGGACTCTGTCATTTTTAGAACAAACTTATATTATCACTTGTGATATAGCCGATATGTTACTATCACAAGGACATTATTTTTTGAGTAAATTTGGCCGTCTGTGCCCTGTTTATATATACATGAACCGAAAAACCATCTTTAATAGTTACAAAATAAGCCGACGGAATGTACAACTTTATCCAGTTATACATCGAGCACATATATATTTCATTAGTAGTGAAGCTTATGTGTATAAATTTAGAAAGAACCCTTTGAAGTATATCACAAGTGATAGTTTACTAAGTTATTATCCATACCCTCTTAGAATTGGTGTTATTGGAACACCTAAATCTGGTAAAAGTTCATTAGCAGTGAAATTAGCTAGACAAAATAATTTACTATGTATATCAAGAGGTATGGCGTTACGTCAAATATTGAATAAAATGCACTGGACTGAATTAGCCTCTAAAATTTTAATGACCTTACACAATGGAGATGTTCTAGACAATGATTTAATAATGAGTGCCGTCCAAACCGTGGCAATGGACCATCGTACAGTAACTTACGGATTTGTACTAGATGGCTTCCCCAGTTCACCTTATGAAGCGATGAGCCTAGCCAGAGACGGCCTTTATCCAAATATAATATTTGATATATCTTCTGGTAAACCAGTCATGTTGGAAAATTCTCAAAGTGAAGTTTATAATGAAATATTGAAATATAAGCCGCCGTATTCGTCGTCATTTATAGACCACAGATTTACAAAATGGAACGAACAGTGCTACAAAATCAATAACTGGATTAATAACGATTATCAAAACATGTGCTCACTTAATGGCAACGAATCCAAGTGGCAATGTTTACAAGATGCCTGTAATAATATCGAAGAGTTAACGGTTAAAATACATTACTATTTGGCTAACGTTGAAACCAATATCGTACCTTCGCATGCTATGGCAATATCAAATGAAATAATCGAACAGAAACAGTCATCATTCAGAAATATGTGTCCAGCATGCCTTGCTCATAATGTTTTCCGACATAGTAACTATCCAGTTGATAAAAAAGGAGTAGTTCAATATAAAAACAAACTGTATTGGATTTGCACCGATCACATGGAAATGGTACTTCAGTTTCCAGAATATTACTTATCAAAAGAAATAGATATTCCTGAAATTCCAGCTGTTGTTAAAATAATTAATACTGATCGCGTATATGAAAATGGAATCTGTATAGTCACATATGCTGAAAGTTTGCCACGCCAAATAATTGAAACAGGAACTAATAAATTTGCTGCAACTTACAAGTCTAAAACGTATATGTTTTGTAGTGAATCATGTCTTCACAAATTTTTAGATAAGCCTCACTTCTATTCAGACGTCACAGTATTTAAAGGATCCACATGGTTCCCTCGGTTATCTTTAAAGAAACTACCGGATTTGGGGTACTTAGAGCAAACATTAGCTACTATTTTAACAGAGGCATGTTGCTCAGTAAATGCCATTAGACCAAAATATCCTGGACTTACGTTTCAACTATCTGGTATAATATATATAGCATTATATCTGAAGACACACAATCCCATCTTACCGAAAGAAAAATTGGATTATTTTTTAAGAGCTCAAAAAATTTATGAATCTCGTTCTCAACTTATTTTAGATTTAGGGTTACGGATGAGATCTATGGAAAATCCGTTTGCCACTTATCCTGAAATTCATCATGGTTCACCGAAAAGTTATTCTCATCGAGAATCTATCGAGACTGAATTATCTTCTGCCTGGCTTGCTTCAAGCACACAATACTTCAATAATAATTAACAAATGATATAAATTTATTATTGTATTTAGTTAGACGTAATAAATATACTTTTAAATTATACATCTGTCTTCATTTCTTGACGCACTGATGAGTTAGTTTATACTTAAAATTCAACCCCCATTTCGTCGTGATCTACTTTGCCATATCATCATGGACATACACCTAACATTACAAAATTCTGCAGCAATGATCTGTATTTCTAATTATAAATTTTGCTCAGTATTTGTAACATTTTGACCAGAGGGCCAACTCTCGTAATAAAAATCTGTTCAAAATTCTGGCTCGATCTCGATCCGCAGGTTTTGATATTTAGAAAATTGAGTTCCTAAATATCAAAACCTGCTACCTGCGGCTCTGCTCTGATAACGCTCCTTGAAGTTTCTGTGAACCTTTTGTGGTACTTTTTGCGTAAAGTACGAGACTCATAGAAATACTTCACCTAACCTATTTCCGGGATGAAATGTAACAAACACTCATCCATACATCCAACCATTCATCTTTCAAATTTATAATAGCTTAATGATGCCAGAATTTCTAACTCGTTTTAATTGCAAGGAATAACTTTTCCTGCCACAACTTATTTCATTAGCTATATTATTTTAACAAAGTTCATAGTTCCAGCTATTTTACGATTAATACCTACTCAATTTACACAATTCGATCCGCTAGGTAATCTAGGTCTAAATATCTTACATTCAAGTTTCGCCAACATACCTACTAGTATTAGTCGTAAGTCGTAATGTATTCTGCTAATCACAGTAGGTAGGTATCGTAATCATATATTGATATTTCATATTTCATCTGCAGATGAATAATCAATCATTTCTTTCAGCACGTCGAGTACCAGTACCGGACGAGAGATTTGACTACCTCTGCGAATTTCATAAACCAGCTAGGTAAAGTATTTAATATCATATTCATAACTAAGTACATAGCCGAGATGGTACCTATTGTTACATTGCATATTATATTTTTATAGCAAAGTACCAGCGTTCTTGAATGTAGTAGACATCGCCGGTCTTGTACGCGGTGCAGCTGAAGGACAGGGTCTTGGCAACGCCTTTTTGTCACACATCAAAGCTTGTGACGCAATTTTCAACCTATGTCGTAAGTTATTTTACAATTCGTACCTATTTCTTTTATTCGAACGGGTGAATATAAGTTTTAAATAACATTAGAAACATTCTGTTTTCAGGTGCATTCGACGATGAAGATGTAATTCACGTTGACGGTGATGTGAATCCCGTTAGAGATTTAGAAACGATTGGTGAGGAACTCAGATTGAAAGACGAGGAACAGCTAATGCAGAACATTGAAAAGCTTGATCGAGTCGTTAATCGGGGCAATGACAAAAAACTAAAGCCTGAATATGTACGTATTTTTATAAATGTTGTTGAATCATTTAAGATAAATAGGAAATATTTATTTATTACTTTTAAGAAGGCTTATACTTAGACTACAATAAACATTGCTAATTCCAAGCCTAAGTAGGTATAGTCATATTATTCAATATGGAGGGATATGTTTTTCATATCATTCCCTTCCCCCTTCTCATAAATACACCACAGGGTGAAAAATTCTGTATACAGATACAAGTGATTCTTTTGTCAACGGGCGTGGATGTTCATATCCGAAACTATGAGAATTAGCCGAGAATGCTCAAAGGAAACTCGAGCTTGATTTTAATGAAAACTTATACTACATCACTGGTAAAAAAAAAATGCTTCTAACCCAGAAATCGAACCCATTTTGAAAAAAAGAAACTTTCTGTGTTATTGACACGAATCGATAGTGTCGACAAATGAATACAGTTCAAAACGAGATAAAATTTAAGATGTTATTTTTCATCTTTACAGGATTCGCTGATGAAAATCAAAACAGTTTTAGTAGATGAGAAAAAACACATACGGTTTGGAGATTGGAGCGCTGCTGATGTAAATTTCATATAATTTGATTGAAATTTGTTATAGCGATATAGTTTCAAAATTCTATATACTTCACAAATCTTTTCAGATTGAAATATTGAATAAGTATCTGTTCCTGACATCGAAACCTGCGTTGTACCTTGTCAATTTGTCGGAAAAAGACTATATAAGAAAGAAGAATAAGTGGTTAGTATTAATTGTATAAGCTACCATAAGGCATTTATTGAAGCGACGACAATATAATACACAAATATAGTAGCGCAATATGTAGAACATTATTTAATACGATTAGAATTAAACTCCCGAAACTCCGTCATAATAGCAGATATACAGGAATTTAAATACTACTGCCGTCTAATTGCTGTAGAGAGCTTGCTTTGGTTTATACTGGATACACTCCGTTAACGAGTATGTGTAATGCTTTTTCAGGTTGCCAAAATTGAAGGAATGGATTGACAAAAATGATCCTGGTGCGCCCTTGATTCCTTTCTCGGGAGCATTTGAGACAAAATTGGTAGAAATGGACGCTGCTGAGCGACAAGCCTTTTTGAAGGATAATAATTACTCTAGGTACGTTGATATTTTCGCTTCGGCCGTCTACGAAACCAGAGCTACGTAACTAGTTACTAACTAAACATAATTCGTCCTTGTACGATACCAGTTATGTACACACACGTTTTTTTACTTTAACGAAACTTGGTATCGTAGCAGGAAACTTGAAGTGAGTTATGAAAGGGGACTTTTTGATTCTTCCGACGTAACTCGTTCAAACCTCATTAGCGAGATGCGCAAGACTAGCTCGCTTACCAAAACAATATTTTCGAAGCGGGTTACAGTACGTAATGCAAAAGAGTCCGCCTGATGATGGTATAAAAAACATTCAACAGTTATTTCGAAAAACAATGGTTGAAGAAGACAAATTTCGAAAAGGTCTGCTGTTGCTCAAAGGAAAAAATCCGTACTACTAACAATGTCAAACAATGGCATAGTAGACTAAATCGGTACATTGGGCGAAAGAAACCGACTTTGGCTCATTTACTAGATGTATTATTGTGCAAAGAAACAAAAGTCATTGATATCTTTAAAAAGAAAACCAAAAAGTCCAAAAAATATGAAGAAATCGACGATGAAATAAATCGCACAATAGCACAATTAAATGAAAATAATATAACATAGCATCGAAATTTTATCTCCGTTTTCTTTTAAGTTTTAACCCTTTTCTTGGCATTGTGCATTTTTCATAAACTGGTGGACCCGGCAAATTTTGTTTATTGCGAGGGTTTATAATAATATCTCATTGGGTATAGGGTTAAAATACAAAGTAAAGTACAGTTTTATTATTTAATATTATATTGGTTTTATTAATAATCCCCTGGTTTCTTTTAAGTAAAAAATACGTGTGGCACAAGGACGAATATGTTTAGTTCTAGTAAGCTTTGGTTTTGTAGGCGGCCGAAGGATTTCTTACACTGTAACTGGTTACGAACTAGATACCAAGTTTCGTTGAAGTAAAAAACCGTGTGTATACGTAACTGGTATCGTACAAGGACGAATTATGTTTAGTTAGTAACTAGTTACGTAGCTCTGGTTTCGTAGACGGCCGAAGGGGATATTTTTGGGTCAAACACATTTCTTTCGGACTTCAAATTCCGAGAGAGAAGTCTGTGCAAATATTTGTTAGCATGAATATCACATTCGAGTCAAGCACATGACATTTCCTTACAGCGCTCTTGACAAGATCATCGTCCAGGGATACAAGGCACTCCAGTTAGAATACTTCTTCACTGCTGGACCAGATGAAGTTAAAGCTTGGACTATTCAGGTAAGAAATCTATCCGTTTTATTTAAAATTGAATGAATTCTGATATCCCCACACCGTCCATGTATATCAGAAAAAAAAATTGGAAAAGCAATATCGGCATGCATAATCAGATACTAAAGTGATAGCAATTAGTTTTTAAGAAAAAAATATCTTCACTATATACAGGGCGTCCCACGGCGATGCCACATGGAGGGAAAGTACCTTAAATCCTTAAGTTAGGTCATTTTACTTAAAGGAGGCATAATTTTATTTTTTTAAAGAAACAAAACTGCATTCAAAGATTTTTAAAAATTCGCTTGCCGGACCCGGTAATCGACTAAAATCCGAAAAAGTAACATCCTGTATTTTTATGGCATCAATCGATAGTGTCAATCATAAGGATCAAATCTCTCTAAGAAACATGGTAAATTAAATGAAAGTAAGTCCTTGAAACCTAAAATTATAAATTCAATTTGGTAAATCAAAACACTTTCTTATAAGGTACCTATCAACACTAGAGATATCTTTGATGAAATTTATTTTGTTACCTGTTTAGAATGTAACTTTATTGGGCAACTGCATGAGGTATGTAGGTAGGGTAGGTAGAGTAGGTAGTTATTTTTGGGTGCTTGATTAGAAACCTGCACGCGGTGTACCCTGGGCAACGAAAATGGCGAGAGAATTGCCCTATTTGATCAACTTATAACCTGTTAATTGCGACGGCGTGCGGTTTTGGTCGGTTTGAGTTCGACATACCTAAATACTACTGCTGACCAGCAGCGGTCTCAGCACGTTAAAAGAAGGAAAGGCATTTTAAATATGGAATTTTATTGTTAATATGGTATCAGATGGATGGATGAAGTGTTTTATTTTGCCAAAATGAATTTATAATTTTAGTTTTTAAAGACTTCCTTTCGTTTAATTTACAATGTTCCTTAGAGAGATTTGATCCTTATGATTGACACTATCGATTGATGCCATAAAAATACAGGATGTTACTTTTTCGGATTTTAGTCGGTTCGATTACCGGGTGTGGAAAGCGAATTTTTAAAAATCTTTGAATGCAGTTTTGTTTCTTTTTAAAAATAAATTGATATCTCCTTTAAACAAAATGAACTAACTTAAGGATTTAAGGTACTTTCCCTCCATGTGGCATCGCCGTGGGACGCCCTGTATACTGTTAAGGTGTGGCGATGAAAATGCGATTCTCTGTCACACAATTAATTCAAATTGATATTTAACGACGTCGGTACCTATCTACGTAATTAATTACGTAATCCATTCGCTATTTCTCAACGTAGGTAGTTAACTATGTCCTAGTCCAATAAAAAGTGAAGTTACCTAATTTATTTCACCGGAAAGCGTACTATTACGTCAAAACACCCCTATATATTTTACGTACATTGTTTTAATGAATTTTCTAGAAAGGAACAAAAGCACCTCAGGCCGCTGGCAGAATCCATACTGACTTCGAGAAAGGCTTCATTATGGCAGAAGTTATGCACTACAAAGATTTTAAAGAAGAAGGGACTGAAGCTGCTTGTAAAGCTGCTGGCAAATATCGGCAACAAGGTAGTTACCTACTTATAAAAAATATTATTTGACTTTGCCCATTTTGCTTTGCCCATTCAAGCAAGTGTCAATAGAGTATTTTTTCTAGTGCTAAGAACTATCCGGCCTCATGGTACGCTGTTACTGTGGCCTGTACTAAGCTATTCAAGTCATAACTACACATCTTAAACGTAAATACTGTTAGATTAGAAAATTAGTAAACTTAGAAATTGTCTGCAAAGAGATAGTGTTAAATTTATATGTGTAAGAAAACGATCGTCATCCTCCAAAACTTTTCTCAACTCATTTGGGGTCGTCTAATTACGAAGCAACCGAACTTCGGCATTTTCGTGAAGCTACTTCCTTCCACAACTGTCTAATGCGATAAGTGTTCGAAAGGCAACCAGAATGGGCTAATGTACTCTCCGAGGCACGTAGGGATCTCAATATATTAGAATGATCAATAGTCATCCATCCTGAGACTGACCTGGCAAATACAACTTAACTCTACACTACACGAGCCCCTTAATGTGTGAGAAAAGGATGCAACCATTTATCAGTTATTATATTATTTTGTATATTTGTTTTGTGTATTTGTATATTTTGTTCTCAGGCCGAAACTACGTCGTTGAAGACGGTGACGTCATCTTCTTCAAGTTCAACGCGGGCGCTGGTTTGAAGGACGCTAAGAAAAAATGACGTGACAAGGTACTCCTGCTGTTGGTACATTTGTTGTATCTCAACCTCGTACTGTACTCTCTGCTACACGTCGCATAAGCGCAACACAAACATTTTACACTCATCCTACTAATAAACTTTGCTCAACAGTGCAAACCGTATTTAAATGACAAGAATGAACGCATTCCTGAATTTCCATCTTTTTTATAATAATAATAATAAACTAAAAGCTTTTGTACCTACTCCACTGCTAAGCAAAGATTATAATGTAGGCGATATTTATAAATACAATATAAAATGGAATAAAGCTTGTTGATATTGTACAATTCACTTTATTTAAGATACAATGTTGTACTTAGAGTTAATGAATGTTTTAATTATAATACTTCAACAAACTCTTCTATTCGCGTTACTTTCTCCATACCTTTCTCTTCAACGTCGTCGTCTATGACTTCAGAGAACATTTTCTCTAAAACAAGTCTTATTTGTTTCAAAAATCGCTTTAGATTAATGTGGGACAATATGCCTTGTTCGGTCACTGGAGCTAATTTCTCTTTATCCTTCTCTGAGTTTTTGAATACATTGTTCAGTATGTATGACAACGCTTGTGTTACTGCTTCCTCCCATTCCTGCGAACATTGTCAGGAAAGTCGTATGTAATTGTATCAGATTTTTTAACACAAATGATAGAACTTTCGTCCAACATTCGGATAGTTGCGTCCTTAGTATATAGCCAACTATGCAAGCTAAACAATACTAAACTCTCTCCTTATTACAAAACGTGGACTAAATAAATAACAAGATTAAGCCGTGCATTGTATGATTTTGTAGTAACTGTTTGGGTGTACATAGAAAAATAACGAGGAACGGGGCAATTAGTGGTGTGACAAACCCTCAGGCAAAAAGTTAATTGGCTTAGGGTGGATTCGACCAAATTTAAATTTATACACGAGTAACTATTCCAGAATTAATCTATTCCGTGATCTTATTCTCGAGTAAATCAATAGACGTTTTTCCATGCAATCTACCGTATAGCTATACTTAGATTAACTATGCGCGAATAACAAAGTGAATGATGAATGAATGTAATACCCGGCAATTGTACGTTGTTTTAAAAAGGCACGGTGTTATGCGTAAGTCATGTCAACTCGCTTTTGTTGTATTATACCGTGGGACAGAACCTGTCAAAACCTTATTCGTCTGTCATCTCTTTGTTTTGTTCGTTTGCACGTGCACCATTGCACCATTTTTTGCATTTTGCATCTGTTTGGTTGTTTCACAAGTTCAGTTTTGTAAGAAATAAGTTTAAAATGAGTGATGATAAATTCCAAGTTGTTTTCAATTTTTGTAAGAAGAAACAAAGCTTATTATTATATTGAATAAAGCACTTGTACTTTTCCACAATTAATTTATTGTTTATTGCCTTACCGGTTTCGCCTTACGGCATTCTCAGAGAATGCTCTCAGAGAATCTTGAATAGTGATTATATTTAGAAAAAACGGCATTCTCAGAGAATGCCGTAAGACGAAACCGGTATGTAAGGCAATAAACAATAAATTAATTGTGGAAAAGTACAAGTGCTTTATTGAATATGTGTAGCAAGTTCCACCAAGTGCCATCAATCTCCAGTATAAACAAGAAACAAAGCTGTTCCGTTGCTCAAACGGAACGTGATCGCGAAATCACGATCATCGTAATATTCAAATAAATCCTTTCTTTCTTTTATCCACCTTGGACGACTAGGTATAACTTCTTCATCACTATCACTTTCTTCAATCAAATTGTTTAGACGTTGCATTTTAATATTTTGAGTTAAAATGATTACCTACTTGCGTGCGTACGTAGAGTTAAAAAAATGACAGTTTGAGACGCCATTTTATTATTCTTTAGAATAAGCTCCTTATTCCTTGAAAAATGGCGGTATAATAACTATGCCCGAATAAGGTCACTATTCTTAGTATTGTGCATGGTAGAATGTGAAATTGATTTACTCTCGAATAAGTGGCTATTTACTCCAGGAATAAACTTTACTCGCGTTTGGTCGAATCCACCCTTAGCAGGTTGACGTCACCGGTTTAGCTAGTTCTGGTTAAGTCACTGTGTTTTACTTCGTTGTTCGCAATGTGTACTAAAGTACCTACACACGAAGACTATGCCACTGCGTGCTAAACATCGCTGAACTTAACTTCCGCTGTGCCTTGCGCTTTAAATTGTTTTTATTATTTCTGTGTAGAGTAGTATAGTTGCAGACGGTACGTAACTAACTGCGCATAGTTTCTTTTATGTCTCTGTGGCGTAGCGGTAGTGAACGCGGCTGCTACGCAGGAGGCGCGGGTTCGATCCCCGCTCAGTGCCAATATTTGTATGCATGAATATAAATATTTGCATTGGTCTGGGTGTTTCTATGTATAATATGTATGTATTTTACAAAAAAAAAAAAAAAAAAAAGTATCTAAGTATGTATATCCGCATTCTAGATTCCATAACACAAGCTAATTAAGCTTACCATGGGTCTAGAAAGCGTTGTGTAGAATGTTGTGGAATATTTATTTATTTATTTATTTATTTAACTCCTGGATCCTATCATAGGTACAGAAGTTACAACATTCGGAATGTGAAAGTATAGTAGGTACTTACTTGATAGTGCTCGTAAAGTGAATTTAAACACATCATTTCTTCTATTAAAGTAACTTTAAAATCATCTCTCGGACTTTGTTTCAATAAAAATATTATGAGATTCCCAATGGCAGTCATGGCACTAGCTGCCCTAAAATCAAAATTAATTAATGTTAAATCCTTATATGTATAGAAAGGCTTGGCTATGGTCATAGTGATATCACCATAGTCAAATGGAAAGGTCAAGCATAGAAAACTTAAGGTACAGAAGGACCCTCCTTTTTATATTCAGAAAATATTTAATGATATCAATTTTGTTATGGTGCTTCTAAACGGGCAATGTTTTACTGCAATTAGTGGCTGCAACACTGGCCCGGCAACATTTCAACTATTGCAAGCAATACCGGCCAGTATTGCAGTAATGTCCCGGAAATATAGCCAAACATGTTTTGTGTTGCCACATATGGCCGATATTGCCGCAATGGGTTGCCGGACGATCGCTAGGCGGTCGATTTTACTGCAATAATGCTCGGCCAGTTCTATTGTTGTTTCAGTCGCTCTCCTTGTTATGACACAGTCTATCCTTTTCTACGCGAATTGTTAAATAATTTACTATCAAGGCTTATTTCTAGACTTAAATTATCTAAAGTTTCACGCCTATTTAAGTAAGGTCGAATCCACAATCTCTTCTTTTTCTGTTTATTTTTTAATAAAACAATATAAGCTGCTGCAACAAGTGTGATTTCATCAGCCATTGTTGCCGGTTTGTGTAGCCCGTTTATGAATCTGAATCAAGAGCCATACTATTGCAGTTGCCCAGTCATTGATTGTTCGGCCATCAGTTGCAATGAAATATTTTTGATGTTGCCGGGCAATTAGTTGCCATAGTGCAGCCACATATTGCAGAAAAACATGCCCGTTTAGAAGGGCACTTATATTGTTTGAGAGCAGTTGCTTAAGCTCCGAAAAAAAAATATTGAGAGACTTACCTACACACAATCTCCTTACATTTCATTATTTCGTTCACAACCTCGATCAGTCGTTTATGAGTATCTTTCATAAGAAATTCTAAAGGTTCGCAGTCCCCCGGCGGCAACGAACCGTATTGAACCAAAAGTTTTTTTTGGACCACTGTGAATTGCTTCTGAAGAACATTTAGTTCATCCTAAAGACGAATTATTATGTTCAAAGTAATACAAAACAAAGTTATTTAAAGTAACTTACAGATATATGGGAACTTACCTCTTGATCTTTTAACTTTATTCGCTCCTTTGCGTGTATTTCAACACATTTCAAAAACTTATGAGTAATTTGTTTAACAAATTCTTTATCATACTTTAATTTATAACGAAAATTTTTCACAGCAGTTCTCTTATAATGGTCTAAGAGACGAATAAGAAAATTTTCTAATATCGCTATCATTTCTGTAAAATCTTCTGCTTCTAATGAGTATTGTTCACCATCAGACTTTAATGTTACATATCTTTTTGTTGATCTATATACGAAGCTTAAATTATGTCCGTATTTCGTGAGTTCCTCTTCTGAAAAATCTGTAGATAACATAAATTTTTAACCACTTCGTATGAGTGCAAAAATTTAATAAGGTTTTTTTTTCATAAATAGAAGCATACCCGTAAATATCTTTGAGAATTCTAGACACGAATGATTTGTTGATATAAACAATTTCAAATGGTTATCGGTTATATTATCAACTGGCGTACAGTAAACACTTAACGGTATGAGTATTTTTCTGGATAATACAACTACTTGCCCTGTATTATCAGTAACAGTGACTAATATTTTCACCCTGCTCTCTGTAATATCAGCCTCGCATGTCAAGAATACTTGATTCTCTATTATTTCGGTTCCGTTGACACTGTCTAAACATATCGTTGACTCCGAACATGAAAACGGAGACGCACAAACATAAGTTAATTGAACACTTTGAATAAACTTAGGGTCCTCGCAAGTTAATATCACAACCACTGGACACATCAATAGATGTAGTGCTTCATCTTTGTCCTTTCTAAATTCCTGAAATAGATTTTGAACTGGTTTTCCAACATCTGCTTTTACCTTAAGTATCTGTTCGACAATAGACCTTTGATTACCGGTGTCTGAAATGTTAATACCATTTTCAAATTCAACTTCAAATTATTTGAAATACAACATGTATAATGATAACCATATGAATGTAATGTGCCTGTATACCTTCACTATTTAAAATTTTTCGCAATGATTCCTCGACTACTTCTATTTCTGCTTGCACCTGTTCCGGATCATTTACTTCGTTTATCATTGGAATAGCATTTGAGTTCAAATCGGGTTCAGTGCCCAAGTATCCTACATTTAGAATCCCTTTACTGGACAGAGTGACTAGCCCTCCTGGCAGAGATTTTAAGAAGCAACGTGAAATTGAAATTGCTGGGCTTAATAAAGAACAAGACCATAACAGAGTGGTGTTTTCATAGATAAATAATTTGGAGTCATCTGATGTCACCATGACGAGCATACGAGCTCCAGGTTCTGAAAACAAAATAGGTACTTTACAAGCACTGTAAAACTGATTGAAACTTTGATCTACCTACGTCACAATTGAAAATACTTACCATAATACCACCCAATAAGATAAGCATAGAAACAAATTGGCATGAAATCAAACTTAATCATGTACTTCATCAAGCCATTATCTTGAAAGCAGTAAAGATGTCTTTCCCCAAGTGCCACTATACTAGAAAAGTTGCTGCTGGTCTGAGAATAAAATGCAAGTTATAATAAATGTGCACTTTTGTTTTTCGAAAGTGTATGGATATGAACACGGGGCATCGCAAACGTTTCAAGGTAAGAATAATGAATAATATAATCAATAATAATTTTTAATATAGGTATTTACTTATATTTATGTAGTTCTAAATAGAGTTACATTTTGAATTGACAAACAGTAACTATACCCACGGCGCACATTGGGGGAGGCCTATGTCCAGCAGTGGACTGCAGTAGGCTAATTGATTGAACTATACCCACGTATTTTCAGAATATGGTCCTGTTAATGAATCGAACCCATAACACTCGCCGTGGTGGCCACTGCGCCATCACTGCATTCTGTATACCTAAGTAGGTAGACTTTCCAGACTTTCAGAGGATTATGGTACAGTACTAAATACCTGAATAACTTGTACTCTTGTAATTTCTTCTCCTGCGTTGTAAATCCACTGTGGTATGTTCTTTTTGTTCTGTCTTATATTTAATTCACTGAACTCCCTTAATTGTTGATAACTTAAAAAGAAAAGGAACAACTTTACTTTAAATCCTGTCAACTTTGCCCAATGGATTCATTGCCACAAAGTATTATTTATAAGGCTTCAATCTTGAACAGATTTTTATGTAATACATTACAAACCGTCTTAACAATGTGAAGTTTCATTAGTCGAGACCTACACAAAATGTACGAGTAAAAAATGGTATGTCTGGGCAAAGTCAAGTCAATTTTAACGGCACAGTTGGCATAAGGTCCAACTCCACCAGACGGAACGCACCGGGACGCATCGCATCGCATTGGAACGGTCCATTTGGTGGGATTGGACGTTTACGATGCTTGCAATAGGATTTCCTTTACGGGAAAGTCTTACCTGTATATTTCCAACACCCATGTTGATTTACAAATTACAAAAGAATCACTATTTGCAATGTAGCATACGGGTGAAGGAATTATGCCATCATTGAATATACACATGAACAAAAATGCATCCTGATCAAAGAAACTTAAACTGCCATCGAGGCTAAGTATGCATATTAAATCTCTTGTTCTAATATTCCCGAAAGATCCACAAATTAAACTGTCTGCTTTGCGTGTAAATGAATGTTTTATAATGGGTGAAAGACTGTTCTGATCACCTGCAACGATAAGTTGATGAAAATATTAGATTATAATAATAGGTATGTAATAGTAGGATAATGACGTCAAAAGGTATAAGCCGTATACTCACCGGCTTCCATATGACCTTCTTTTCTTTTTAACTGATATATTTCATAGCTTTGTGGATGCAGTACTATAATCTGACGGTCATCTGTACCCCTACAAAGACAAATAAATTTAAAGATCAGAATGAGATCGTTCACTTTGACCCACAACCATGGGCCATACAGATCTAAGTACCTCAAGAATAATACTATCAACTTTGCGAGCGTCATGGAGATTCTTGTTCTAATTATTAATTTCATCAATATGACCTCAAGTTCTGTATAGTAGGTATAGTTACCGCCTCTCTGCTGGCAAACTTCATTAACAAAACCGTGCGGAAACCCCCGTGGATGCAAGTGTCGCCGACACCAAACAGGTAGGTACCTACTACTGGACCTTGACTTCTACGGCTAGTGTTAGGGGGCGATAGTGTGATGGCTGGGTAAGGCGAATCGAACATGCAACCTTTCTATCGCATCGCATCTTCGTGCGACGCAACGACAACGACTTGGAGATTGGCAGTTGGTACCTGACATCATTTCTTATTATTTTAGTTAAAATTAAAATATTTGTGACGTCACGAACTAAGGACTAAACGCAACCTTTGTGACTGACATGAAAATACGACACTATCTTGTCTTATTTTCGTGCGAAAGTCCCCATGGCTGCTACCACCTCCGTAGTCGCTGCCGTCAGCCGTCTCCGGTGTGCAGGGTGCACTGCATGGAGGTTCCGGACTACTCACCCCAAGCTTTAACGGTACATATCCGTTTTAATTCTAGGTATCCGTGAGTCTTTTATTATATGCATATACTTATAAGTAAGTAGATAAGGTAGGTATTTACCCGGTAAATTTTCCGGTTTCAATCTGCAAAACAACATCACTTAGCTCGGTTTCCAAAAGAATACCTGATGATTCTTCCACATTTGGTTTGTATATTTTTAGCAAAGACTCTTCGCCAATCAAAATGCAATCGTTTTCAGGGTAGGAATTAAACTTATCAACTTTGAGACAATTAGCATTTTGTATCCCTTCATTTGGATGTACATTTTGTAGAGTATCGGTAGACCACCATTGTTTAACTTTAAAAATGGACATTTCTCTAGTTTCGTATATAAGTTCAATTAAAATATTAGCCCAACATAAATGCGACTGTACGGTTGTCATAGCAACCGGGCTGTTAAGTTCGTAAACAAAAGATTGTCCAAAAATAGACAGTAGGTAGTGACGTTGATATTGCGTGAGCGTGAATCATTTGACATTAACTCGAGAGTCGAGCGAGCCTGATCGAGTTCCTCGATGAGATGTACATCTTATCACGAAATGGCTATGCTGCAAAGCTAAAAACCTGGTGGTGATACCAAAAATCCATTACAAAAACCGAAAAAAATAGTTATTTAATATGATAAGATTACCAGAAAAACCTGGCACATCTAAAAGAATCAAATTCTGTGTATGAAAAACCACTGCTGCGATTCGAAAGCACTGGCGAAAATGGTGGCAGAAGCGTTTGAAGTCATCATTCATCATCATTTCAGCCATAGGAAGTCCACTGCTGGACATAGGCCTCCCCTATAGATCTCCAATAGGACCGGTTGGAAGCGGCTCGCATCCAGCGCGTTCCCGCGGCCTTAATGAGGTCGTCTGTCCACCTTGTGGGTGGATGTCCTACGCTGCGCTTGCCGATACGTGGCCTCCACTCGAGGACTTTTCGACCCCATCGGTCATCAGTCCTCCGTGCTATGTGCCCTGCCCACTGCCATTTCAACTTGCTAATCCTCTGGGCTATGTCGGTAACCTTGGTTCTTCTACGGATCTCCTCGTTTCTGATTCGATCTCGCAGAGAGACTCCGAGCATAGCCCTCTCCATAGCTCGTTGGGCTACTTTGAGCTTACTCATAAGGCCCATAGTGAGGGACCACGTTTCAGTGCCATAAGTCATCACTGGTAACACACACTGGTCGAAAACCTTCGACTTGAGACACTGAGGTATGTCGGACGAGAAGACATTGCGCAATTTTCCGAACGCTGCCCAGCCGAGTTGGATTCGGCGATTGACCTCTTTCTTGAAGTTGGACCTACCTAACTGGACTACTTGTCCTAGGTAGACGTACGAGTCAACAACTTACGCGTTTGAAGTGTCTATATCTAATACAAAACCAACAGGCAACTTGGTTGTGTAATGGTGTAGTTAGCAAGCAATAATTAACCTTTATACCTATACTTGCATTCTTAAATTGGCTAGATCAATGGTAGCTTATTGAAACAACTAATATTACTAATATTATAGGTATTTGATATCCATCTACGTAAAGGCTGTGGTAAAGGGTAGGAAGAGAATTAGATTTAAAGAATGGATTCTTCAATGAGCAGTTTTCCAGTAGGTAAAATAATCAGGATGCGAGCCGCTTCCAACCGGTCTTATTGGAGATCTATAGGGGAGGCCTATGTCCAGCAGTGGACTTCCTATGGCTGAAATGATGATGATGATGATGATGATGATAATAATCAGTTGGTTTTTAAGTCATCAGGAGATGGCGCTAGCATAGCTTTTGGTAATTTTAATGTACTCTGTGGTTTGTTTGTGGTATTTTTTCATGACTTTGCGATGTTGCCAAAGTTTAATTTCATTTACCCATATATTATAATAGATAAAATATAATAAAACGCTTAAGAATTAAGCGTAATTACAGACAGTGATGCGAAAAGAATTATTCTTTTCGCGTCACTGTCTGTAATTTAAAATAATAATATTATATTTAAAATAATTGTATCAGAAAAAATGACAGAATATTTAAGTAAAGTAAATCATTACAAAACCGAAGAACATTTTTCCATAAATTAGGGAACACTAGGTGTGACACCACACTCTTCTTACTAAAAGTGCCGGCTGCGCCATCTAGAGCGTCTTTAGGAACCCTATAAATACCTACTGGAAAACTGCTCATTAAAAATCGAGTTACTAGGTCAAAAAATCTTCAAAATTCAATTTACTCTGACTTAATTACAAGTGGCAACACAGCATTTTACCTAAGGCGTAAGATTTATTTTTAAATCCATTAGTTTTTGAGTTTAATTATTAAAATCAAACTATTTTTCCTCTTTATATTACAATATAGTTAGTACATATTATGTATATAGCTGCGATGTGGCTCAATTTGTATGAAAAATATTTTATGCCTTGCTTGTGGCTGGCTTACTTTAGCATTATATTTACTCTGTGGTAGATTTTTGTTTGCGGGTTCGCAGCTGTCAATTTCATTTCATTACATTTTTTAGGGATGTGACATTAAACGAAAAGAATCGATTAAATAAAAGTGATTTTTCTCTACTTAATATTAATCGATTTTATTATTAATAAATAATCGAGTTCTGCGAAAAAAAACGATTTTTGTTCTAATATTTATTTAAAAATGTACATGCTTTTCGTATTTCATTAATAAACCTAAGGGATTGACATTACGAAGTTATAAGATTAAAAATAAAATAAAATACCTAATGTCATTAGGTAATAAAATACCAATTCAAACCTAAAAAACAAAGCAAATGTTCTTTTAAACTTTCAAGGTATTTCAATTTCACAAAAATATGTAAATTGATTTCCGCAAACACTATTTTTTATTTCTGGCAACATTTAAAGAAACGACGACCGACTAACCGTCACACCGCAGTGGGGAAAAAAAAATTACTAACCGTCACACTATTCGCATAAGCAGTGTGACGGTTAGTAATTTTTTTTCTTATTCGTCACATAAGTGTGAAAGCTAGGATTGGTTTTTGGTATCACCACCAAGGTTTTAGTTACGCAGCATAGCCATTTCGTATACTCCAATTAAAGACGCGTCTAATGATATACATAATGATAAAAAGTATATTATTGGTAACTAGCTTTTGCCCGCGGCTCCGCCCGCGTGGATGTCGGTTATCGCGACCAAACATAGCCTATGTCCTTTCTCGAGGTCTAATCTACCCCTATACCAAATTTCATCAAAATCGGTTCAGTGGTTTGGGCGTGAAAGTGAGACAGACAGACAGACAGACAGAGTTACTTTCACATTTATAATATTGAAATAAAGAAAATTCTGACAGAGCCAAATCTTCGTAGAGACCTTAGGTTTACCACAAGGAATAAAGTGTCTAAAGTCCCCATCAGTCCCATGTGAGCTTAGGGATTAAGAAAAGAAGTTGAAATTGCCCCGGTGTTATGGTAAGGAACGAGACTTCCTATCTTTCATACTGATTTGATTTTTTGATTGTGACCGTCACACCAGTGTGACAAAGCGGTGTGACTGTTAGTCGTTCTCGTTCGTCAAAGAAACATCAACGAAGTCAAGTTTGTTTATAACATATTTTCATATCACAACAATATGAACAAACTTTTTCGTAACTCTTTTATAAAATTATAAATTAAAAAAAGCTATGAACAGAACAGATAATATAGTCCATATCATAGCACAGTACAGATAAATAAATATTCGCATTTATGAAAATCGATTTAAACGCGTAAGTTACGTAATCGATTTTTTTAAATCTATTAAAAAATCGTTAATAAAAAATCGTTTATAATAAAAAAATAATCGATTTAAAAAAATCGATTATTTTTAACATCCCTACACTACATTTTTTTTCATTGTCTATTTGTCTGATTTGATTGAACTCAGTGGAACTCAGTAAACTCAGTTTATGCAGAAAATAATATCCATCCAGACTCTAGTAATCCAATATATCCATTCGTAATATAAGTAACGAATCGTTGTCAACGGTCTTGACCACTACCACAGCATAGACTAATTTACATCTTCAGTTATTACGACTACAAAACATGGAAGAAGAACCCATGAACAATGGAAATGGAAGTGAAGAAACAGAACAAAGACCAAATGGTGGCGGCGGTGACGAAGGTGATGCATCGGGAAGCCATGACTCCTCGCAAGGTGCTCGGTACGCCCGTATGCCTATTGAAAGAAACGCTCCCTATTACAACATGAATCATAAGAAACGTGGACTGGCGATTATTTTCAACCATGAGACTTTTAACATTCATAGTTTGAAACCACGCACTGGCACTAACGTGGACAGTAACAATCTCTGCAAAGTACTCAAGAGCCTTGGATTCGCCGTTACTGTTGTGGAAAATCGCACATCTAGCGAAGTCCACAACTATGTTCAACAGATTGCTGAAATGGATCACTCTGACCATGACTGCCTTCTTATCTCTGTATTAACGCACGGAGAGTTGGGTATGTTGTATGCCAAAGATACGCACTACAAGCCAGACAACCTATGGTCCCATTTTACTGCTGATAAATGCCCCACTCTTGCTGGGAAACCAAAGCTGTTCTTTATACAAGCTTGTCAAGGAGATAAATTGGATCCTGGCATTACTCTCAACCGTACAGAGACTGATGGCCTACCATCATCTTCATATAAGATTCCCATTCATGCAGACTTTCTGATTGTGTTCTCTACCGTGCCTGGATATTACTCCTGGAGGAACACTACACGTGGATCCTGGTTTATGCAAGCATTATGTGATGAATTACGCTATGCTGGTACAGAGAGGGATATTCTCACCTTATTAACTTTTGTGAGCCAAAGAGTTGCACTAGACTTTGAGTCTAACACTCCTGATGTGACACCAATGCATCAACAAAAGCAAGTCCCTTGTATTACAAGTATGCTCACTCGTCTTCTTGTATTTGGTAAGAAATCTTAAAAAACTGAGTTTCAAACAAGTAATTTTGTTGTTACTTTTGTATTAGGTACCTCAATGTCTTAATATTATCATATTCTCTATGCAATATCGATATTTTAGGAAGTACATATTCCTAATCCCTTAGAAAATGATGTTAAAAAGTCGTTAAATATGATTTTTTATGGCTGGGTACATTACAGAGATTATTTTGTTTATGCATTTCTTTTTACTTCTTTTTTACTTTTTATCTTGATGGAGTGTGATTGTTAAGTTGATCTTAGTATGCCATATCTGTCACAAATATTTCAGTCTATATAAATAGCCATAATTGACCCCTTTATAAATTTTGGGTTATATAATGATTTATCTGTTCTAATGCAGATTTGTTTTTCATTATTCCTTTTTATTTTCATGGAGTGTGAATGTTAAGTTTTATCTTAAGTATGCCATATCTGTCACAAGTATTTCTGTAGATATTAATATACATAACCATGACCTTTGATGAATCTTTTGTTAAAAATAATGATCTGTTTGAAAGCACAATTATATTAAAATTATTTTGAAGTTGCTCAAAAGTAAAATAAGCTCAAATGCATTTAATTTCAAGTACTTATAATGTTTTGAATAAATTTTGCAACCTAAATATTTAGTTTAGGAACACTTGGTATAATATAAATCATGACATGTGCTGCTCATGACCAGAATTTAGTTATCTAAATCATGACATATCAAAAATGTGAAACACTGGAAGAAAGAATATCTTGCCACTAAAAGCTTGATGAAAACCTATGAATTGCCATTAATTAATTAATGCTTCTATGAAATTGTAATAAATGATATAACTTTTTAAAAATCATCTTACAAGTCAGTGTATTTTGGTAAAAATTCACTTTGCCTAATGGAATTGTTTTAATGAAGTTGTTAATTCCTATTCAATACCTAATAATAATAATTAAAAAAAGACATCCTTCAACCTATTTTGATGTAATGTAAATTTGGTGATGGCATAGGTGCCTAATTGCATGATACTGTGTCATAATAAAAAATAAAAAATATTCTTTCTTAGTAGTTGCAATGTATTCAGTAGTATTAAAAAAATACATTATTATTATTAGATTGTGTCTTGTGATAATGAGAACAGACTGATTTATCATTAGTCTCATGTAAAGTTGAAAAAATCTGTAAGGGGTTATTAGTATATAATGCAAATATACATTGATAGTATAAAATTATATACATATATTTTAAATACCTAGAATTGTGCCTTTCTGAATGTTTCAAATTACAAGAATGAGTTCTGAAAATTCTGTACAAACAACTCCTCATAGATTTTTTAAGAAATGAAATGACTGGTTCGTATTTTTATAAATGCTTTATATTTACTTAGTAAAGTTTAGTAAACAAAGCAATAAATTTCTTCTCAACTTTATGATGGTTTAATTTTATTTTACCAAGGTACAATTTCAAGTCAACCATTTAATTTATTAGTGAAAACAACATAGGTATGTACTTAGGTACTTAGTAGGATTTCTTCCTTATTCATAAACATTTTCAATGGATAACTCCGTTGGACTAAGATGTATGCCTAGCTACCCGCTAGAAAGGGACTGGTTGCGGATTCGCGGTTTTCATTCCTTGTATTCATAACCTTGTAGTAGGTACCAAATGATGGATGTAGGACAGACCCCCACATCCAAATTCCGAAAGAAACCCCTTGTATTCTCTCTAACTCTATTTTACTATACAGCATTTTTCATTTACTGGCAATACCTAGCACCAAAATTTAATTATCCTGTTTTGGATAACAGGATAATTAAAGTTTCATAACATTTATATACAGTTTTACGTGAATAGTTTGAAGTCGGTAAATTCTCTCATGACCTACCTACTATGGTCTATGTTTTTGCAGTTGTTGGTGTTTGTTATCATTATGATAATTGTGCTAATAAGGCCTAACCTTGGCGTGGACAGAGAAACGAGCTTCTCGGTCTACACCGACGTAACCGACCAAATTAGTTTTATCTTTATCGCGTATAGATACAACTAAATTTGCCCATAACTTTGTTACTCTATAGGTAGGTACCTATAGTAACAAAGTGGTCTTTAAATCTTATTGCTGTTTGATATCAAGTAATGCTTGGCATGCAGAAATAAATAATTTCTAGAGTCGCACAGTAGGTAGGTATAACTCAAAATTTGGCAAAACCTAGTAGGTATAACCCGCGCCACGTATCTTGGACCTAAAATGTGCTAAAAACGGGCCCTATACGCGCAGTACACATTTCTTGGGTGTCTTTTGAGGATAGCGCGGGATGCTACTGCGGTAGACGAACTCAAATTCACCAAGCATAGGCTATTACAAAGCAATCCGCGGGCGCCGGAGCCTCGTATGTCTTACGATTTAGGTCCAAGATACGTGGCGCGGGCTATACTACGAATTAGATGTCTGATTATCCGTTAGTTTACCTATTCACCTTCACCTTGCTCAACGATCGATCTGCGCGGTCTTTGACCCGTCTACAGTAATTTTATTTCTATAGTTTGTTGACCTTTCGAACGCTTTAATAAGTATAGGTTTAATGCAGTTTCTTGTAGAGCGATCGATTCGCGTTTAGCTGAACAATTTGGATCTCACACACACACACACACACAGACACACACACACAGACACACACACACAGTTCTGCTTCTATCATCTGCGTACGCAGGGGCGTCACATTCGTGCTGCCGACCCTGTAGAAACTTTCTAATGCCCTTCTTGAAGAACCCCATATTGTAGTCGCTTGGGAAAACCACACTTTTGAGGGTTTTCAACAAATAAAAATCATTTTGAAACGATAAAATATAATTAATTAGTCATAAATAATTTACATTTCTTTTGGCTTAAACTTAACATGACTGAATACCCCGTGCTTTTTCTCTTAGTTCCCAACACTGATCCCAAAACTGACTAAGTCTTTGCTCTTGATTAGCACAAAAATGTTTGAAATCTCGCAGCATTCGCATTTGGAATCCTTCGTCGCCAGTCGCTGGTGTTTGAGAAGACTTCAGCTTCTTAGATATCATGTGGTTCCATGACCACAGGAATCCCATCTGGAATATTATGATTGGTTTAACAAATCATTTGCACTACACATTATACCGAAATTCATTATTTGATAGTTTTTCCCTGCTTTTATTTTGATAGTCGGCAAGAGGAGTGGGAGTCTGGCTAAGATCGGCTTACTTAGTTTTTGTAGAACCTGTCGGATGTCAGACAGTTTGATACCGTTATAAAACACAAAAAAATTTACTGTTAACTGATTTTTTAAAAATTAAAACTATAGCTTCGGTTTGAACTATCTTATCTCATCTCACATATTAAATGATATCAAGCTAGGCATATTACGCAATGTGCTAAACAGAAAAACAAGCCGACCTTAGTTAGACCTGAATGAAATGTCTTACTTTACCCTCTAGATTAGATTTATAGAACGCTGTGCATAGTTATTTATAGATGTAACCACTCACGTATCATATTTTCTATGGGTGCCTATCTTTTATGAATATATCGCGGTCGCGGTACTTATAAGAATACCGCACCCTTACTGATAAGAATACCACATAAACGTATGAGTGTCTACACCTTTATAATAGGGCAATGTTCGGTATCGATAGCATTTAAAATATCGGTCTGCACCGTCAGAGCGTATTACGTTCTTCCTTAGGATTCTTGTGTTTTATGATGTTAATAGAATGGCCGTCAAGTTAGGGAATCCCATTTTAAGTTCAATAGCATCAGAAATGGTGGTCCAATTTTTTGGACTGCACCTTAACTTTTTACCATCTGACAGTCAATTGATCAATTTAGACTGGCGTGCTTACCCTCCGACTGTTATCGTAGTCGTCCTTATTTTTCCCAGTCACGTGCCTCGTTATGTAACCTTCGTGGGGACTAGGGGCCGCCTCTAAATGCACCGGGTACCTGTTATTAACAAAACGAAACATCAGAGATAGATTATAGTCTCGAATATCACTTACGCTACTTTTATCACGGGAATAGGTTCTCTCGTAGGAACGGGATTAAAATTCCACGGCGGCGGAGCCGCGGGCCACGGCTAGTATATTAGTTTAGAAGATAGATAGCTTTCACAAACAATTTAATTATTATTTTCACTGTACACACTAAAACGGGGTGAACATAGATCGATCGTTAGATTTTTTAAATAATTTTGTTTACAAAATTTCAAGTGTCTAACCAATTACTTGATAATTCTGTTCATTATTACATTGAGCTCATTGAACTAGTCTATAGCTTAGCTTGAAAGAAAATAGCTACAGAATTTAGCTGACCATTTCATTTCTATTCACCCTTTGATCCCTATTCACCCCTTTTTACGGTACATTTTTGCTCTTGCTTGCTTGCTACTTGCAATTCAACTTGCATTGAGCAAGTAGAATTGCAATGATTAATGATTGCAATAACTTCAACTATCATTCCCAAATGAGCAATAAGTTTACCTGCTATTCAGTGGTCTGTTAGTCGGCTTTGTCTTAGAAGTTTTCTGCTCCGACTTGACGGTAGTGGGTATCAATATGAACATGTTGCCTGTGACGTGTACATACAAATGGTCGCCAACACCTGCCTCGTGTGAAGTACTTTCTACTGTACACTTTATGAATCCGAATCGGCCCACTATTGCTTCTTGAAATAGGAATAAACGTTCCAGCCAAGTGTCTTCGGGAAAACCTGTGGTGAAATAAACCTTTAGGGAGAGTAGGAAAATGTGTAATATCAAAATACAGGTAAAAACAGCATCGTAGTTCCAGGTAAGTAACAACCTGGACCTCGATTCTGCTAAAGCAAAACCAGTCATACCACGGACATAGCAAAAAATTCCATTCAATTTTAAACTTTAAAGTAATGCTTTTTGTAGTGTGAATGAAAGAGTTTAATGAAACTCTTTTCATTTAATTTTGGACTTTAACGCCCAGTTTCCGAAAGGCTGATCAACGTCAAATCAACTAATCGACTGTCAAATCTCTTGTCAAGTAGCAATTGGGTTGCTAGAATCATGGTTAAATAGTTTAATTTGATCATCGTGTCGGTTAAAGTAGCTGATTAACCAACACGATGATCAAGTTATACTATTTAACCATGCTTTTAGCAACCCGATTGCTACCTGAAATAAAAAATTAACAACCGATTACTTAATTTGACATTGATCAGCCTTTCGGAAACTGGGCGTAAGTCTATGACAGTAAAGACCAAAATTTAATGCCATTTTTTGCAGTGTCTGTAGTATGACAGCAGTTTTGCTTTAGCAGAATCGAGGTCCTGATGTAACAAGCGTTAATATGTTGCAATAATTCTTCGTTTAGGTTGTTGAACAGTAGGCATTAATCTCACCTTCAAACAAAGCACTTTTACTCATAAGCAGAGGTTCTTCATTCAGGGGCACGTAGATTGGGCCTCGTAGCGGGTCAGATTTCAAGGTGAACGGCAGAGCGAGAGGGTCGGCGGGTATCGGAACCATCTGCAATCGGCAGCTTTGCGCTTTCCGCGCCCAACCGAAAATCTAAAAACAAATATAGCTGATATAAAAGTAATTGTGGTATGTCCATTGATATCAGTTAATTTTTGAAACTGCCCTAGGTCTTCTCAAGGTAATCAGATATTTACGGGCCTTACATATGTATTCATTTCCGTCTTGCTAAAGTCAGTATTAGGATTTGTCCCCACGCTAATAATAAAAAAAGAGGGGAAAAAGTTATATATTTATATGGCATGCTCGACGGAAGCAGACCTGTCTGTATACAAAAAAAAGTGTAAAATAAAGTAAGTTTTTTTGGAATCCTTGTCCGTTTGTTTGCTTGTCAGCAATCTCGACCGCGGTTTCCTTTTGCAGACCAAACCGGCAGGATTCGGGTTGTAGGGAACCTACACCATTGATAGACAACATCTCGGTTAGTAATAAATAAATAGTGTGAGTTTATACCAATTCGGCGACGATATTCCCTGAGGCGACGGCCCATTGAATACACATCTCGTATGCTTGGTCCGGGCGGAATGTGGCCTGGTAGCGAGCATGTCCCCACTCAATGCGATCGCTCTTGTTGTTCACATCGATGTCTAAGTGCGTGTTCTTGTATAGGGGCACTAAAACAATTCATTTATTGTAGAAAGTATTCCAAAGAAATTTTGCATAATCTGATTCCTTGATACTTTAATTAAAATGTATTATGTGTATGTTAAAATGTCTATTATAATAATTTACATACATATTCATTCACGCCTGTAAATCCCCGAAGGGGTAGGCAGAGGTGTATTAACACCCACATTTCGCCAACTATGATTTTCGGTCCCTCATTATAGGGGGCGAGCCTATTGCTGTCTAGCGGGCACGTTATCATGAGCTGTATGTTTACTGTCAGATGGAGAACCTGTCCCTTAGTCGCCTTTACAACACCCACAGGAAGAGATCTGATGGGGTGGCCCTATTCCACTCCACCAGGAACCAGGTAAACATAACAATTTATTTCATCATATTTTAACTGGTTATATAAATTTATTTGGCAGTATAATATGTTATACCACTTGTGAATTGGAAACAATTGTTGGTAAATTTGGTAGTGGTATCTACCTACTTAAAATTAGACAACTAAAAGGTTATCCACTTCCAAAATTTACGAGACAGACATTTTTAACTTGCTAAATACACTAGGAGAGAGCAAAACGCCCACTGTAAACATCAGTAAAAGTATTAAGCTCTACGTACTGTCACTATCACTTCCCAACTGCATGTAACTAGCATCAATATTGTCACACAGGAAAGTTGCGACTCCCGAGTCATCCGTGACTGGGCTGGACCCTGTTATATCTATGGCACCTGACATGGCTTCGGCCGGCACCAATGGAGACCGAGGTCCTAGGACTTCCACTTCCATCCATTCGTTCTCGAAACTTTGTAGGTCTCCAAGTGGCTTTACATAGTCCGTTAAAGTATCTGTAAAAATAAATTTGCATTTCTATTATAAGTCCTAATTAGAAGATAGTAATCAATTGCAGCGGCGATAAAGCAATTGCTTATAGTTTTAATGATTTGTATTTAAGGAGTCGGCCTTACAATCGAAAAATTCCGGGTTCGAATCCTGACTATTACACTACCGACGTGAACCCACTCCAAACACAAGCAATTTAGCTTAGGTGGAGGGGATAAAGACAATATTAATAATTTCGTTGGAAATTTTCTTTAAAAAAATAATGATAAAGGGCGATTTTAGGTTACATCCAATTAAGACATTTTCCCGAGCGAACATTTTCGACGATTCGCTAGAAATATACCCGTAACTAAGTTTGTTTTTTAATACCAATTAGAGGGTAGACAAGCACACGGCTCGCCTGATGGGAAGGTGTTACCGTGGCCTATGGGCATGTGTAACGCCAGGGGCGTTACTAATGCCGTTCTTTAAGAATCCCGTATTGTATTGTAGTCACAAATCGCTTGGAAAGTGACAATTATTATTAATGCCTTTTTGGTAATCTAATAAATATAGGCTTAACAAACACTGGAAATTTTGTCTGTCTGCTTAATTAAATAGTCCTAATATGTACTTTGTTTTATCTAATTATTAGAGATGTGCCGACTAGTCGCCGACTAGTCGGTAAAGCCGACTATCCGGCCACTTTTGTAGTCGCCGATTAGTCGGCGACTAGTCGGCAAAGAGCGCCGACTATCCGGCTTCATACCGATTTACTGGTTTGTGTACCTTAGATAATAATGCATTTCAGTAGTATCCAATTTCTAGCAGTCTAGTAGCTATCCAATTTTAAGCGGCTGAAGTTCTAAAGCTATGAATAGGATTCTGCAACTTATTTTCATACATAATAGTAAATTTAGTACTCCAACGGCATATAATACAATGCCAGATAGCATATATTTTGTTTTCATCCCTTCTATTCGAAAAGTGTCACTTTGTTCCTCTATAAGTGGGAGCAAAGTAGCACTTTTCTGTTCAGAACTTTTTAGCGGGCGGAAAAGTGATTTGAATTCGGAACATCATATTACCTATTCATAGAAATCGAACCAATTTTTTTTTATTACTGGCTGGTTCGTGTTGGCTGCACGGCATGCAGTACGGTGACCCGTGCTATGTAAAAAAAAAACAAGCGCGCGTATTCCGTCTCTGTTCTTGTATCAAAGAAACAATTTCGTTTATTCAGTTTAGGCACAAAAAGTGCATAATATGAACGTCAAATGATAACTACAAAATTACAATTATGTCAAGAATTATAACAATAATAATGTTAAATAAATCATTTGAAAATGATTCTCTGTAATCAGTACCTATATATTTTCCTCATAGAAAGGGGATGAAAGGTAGAGTATAACTCAAGAGCAAATTATTTTTTTCCCTCGGGTGATATACTTTGAACCCCTCGCTGTGCTCAGGTTTCTACGTTAGAACCCCTCGCTAGCTCGGGGTTCTATTCTAGAAACCTTCACTACACCCGTGGTTCAAAGTGCGCCCTCGCCGTAAAAATACTATTTTGCTCCCTTGTTATACAATCTACTATTGCAATCAAACCTATGATTTGATTGGAGGATGATGCTTAAGCAGATTGAACAAAATCTCGATATCTTTTTTGAGCACTGTTATCTAAAAAATCATGAACTTTGTTCAAGAAGGGCAAAAATGTGCAAGAAAATCCCATTAATTATAATAGCTGAGCGTTGGGTGGTCCTAAAGAACCCAAAGTTTCTAGATTCCTATATGTTTCTGTAAAGATAATGGTCAGAGAAACAAAAAATAGCGTAAAAATTTTGTATACGTAATAATAATTTTTTATCTGATCCATAAATTATATGCACCTTTTTTATTGAATCTCTCAGTAAACAACTTACACTACAAGAGACAATCAACTGCACTGGATACATTTCTTAAAAAGAAATTTTAACTACACAACTTGCGGAGTCGGTAGGTACCTTTGAGCTTTATTATCTGATGAAACAAATAATTTATTGAAATAACAAATTGTAGCATAACGTGTACAGAATAGTCCTAAGCACGTATCGATAGCTTTTTCTAATTATTTTCATTCTGAGAAAATGGAATTTAGTTCACCTAAAACTTTAAAATTGATCAGCGTGTGGCGGCGCGGCGGTGCGGCTCGCGTGAACGATCTCTTAACAAAACGTTCCGGAAATAACCGTAACCATGATCGGCTTGGCCGACTAGTCGGCCGATTAGTCGGCTGTTTAGAAACCGAATAGTCGGCTAGTCGGCTAGTCGGCCAAAGTTATGATCGGCACATCACTACTAATTATTTGTGATTTAGAGAGTATTGAGACTGGATGTATGTACTTAAAGTTTTCTTAGAACAACAACACGAGTGTGAGTTAAAAAAACGAGCCGTCGTGTGATACTATAAAAAAACTCGCCGTTACATGTACCTTTTTCCTTTTTCTGAGGCAATATGTGGTACATATAATATCCGACAACAAACCGCTTGGAATAGTCGCCTGATGCATGGCATATCATTCTTTCTTGTTGTAGTTTCTGAAAGAGGCATAAAGTAATTAAGATATGGTATATGTATGTATCAGATCTATACTGTAGATTTTATGGAAATAAAGTTTCGTAAGAGTTACTATTGGTAGGTATAAAAATGGCAATTTAGCAAGATAACTACGTAATAAAGTGTAATAAATAAATAAATATGTGTAGTTATATAAAAAAAAAAATCAGAAATGTATCTGTTCTCATAGTAGAGGATCATAAAAAAGAAATAATATCATCCGGGGTCAATTTTTTTAGAGATATACTTGCTGTTTCCCGTGGCTCCGCCCGCGTGTAATGTCCTTTCCCAAGGTCTAATCTACCTCTACCAAATTTCTTCAAAATCGGTTCTGTGGTTTAGGCGTGAAAGCGTAACAGACAGACAGAGTTATTTTCGCTTTATAATATTAGTATGGATTTTAATTTAATTACCTCCATGATGCTCGTTGCCTTTTCATAACTTACTCCTTCCATGTTGGCTTGGAGCCAGTGTATGGCGTATATGGACACAAAGGTATGGGACGGTAGACTAACAGTTTGTTGTAAGAAACCCACGCCCAGCGCAGGGTTGCGCATCCGATCCACTATCTCCATTGTTGTCGCGTTCGGTTTCAATTTTGGTTCTATAACACTGTAATAATGTACGAAGATTTTAAAAAGTCCAAACCTATTCTTTTAAGCCTCTGATACTTACCTATTTTGCAATTCTGATTATTTACAAAACACACAATCATTTTGAGTTTGTGACAGACTTTTTTATACCACTTAGAATGCACTTAAACCGTTCTACAAAAGTGCATGTAAAATTATTTTGAGTAATTCATTGATTGAGTTCTATCTTAGAATCTAAATCGATGAATCACTTACGATAACTTGTAAAATACTGCGGATTTTCATTCATTATAGCTAACTAGCTGACCAGGCAAACTTCCTACCGGCATATTTTCCGCCCGCGTGGTATTATATCTACATTTATCAGTGTTTCTCTACAATATTATGCATGTATTATACGTATAAACCTTCCTCTTGAATCACTCTATAAAAAAACTGCTTCAAAATCCGTTGCGTAGTTTTTAAGATTTAAGCATACATAGGGACGGACAGACAGCGACAGCGACTTTATTTTATAATATGTAGTGATAGTGAAGCTGGATTTCAACTATAAGATTGCATTTAGCACAGTAGTCTAGTACAAAGTTTAGTTAAAACGGGTTTTCATTGGTTAATCCAACCTTAAATCATGCAAACCCAGATAGTTCGGCTATATCGACGGTTAAAAGGCGACTTGATTCAAGCGCCATTTTGAGAACTTTACAGGAGAGCATTTTAAAGTTTATTTTTTAAGAAAAAAAATCACTGTTCCTAAAGTATACAATGAAAATGTACAAATCGCCCCAACTAAAAAGCGGTATATTTTATGCTAATTTATGATTATATTATAACAAATACAAGGTGTTTTTAAAGCAAGTTAGATGTAACTTGAGCCATTTTGCACAATTCTTTGATCAGGGCAGAAAGGTCTACGTACACGATAACGATTTATGTATTCAAAGCAAAATAGTTTATGTGTTCCTTGCTTCTTGAACAGATCAAGGATAAATGATTTAAATCACTTACCCATTTGTCAACTGTTCATGGATACATGATTTAAATCACTTACCTATTTGTCCATTGTTCATGGATAAATGAGTTAAACCGCTCACCTAGTTGTAACTGTTCAAGGAGGAATGACTCAAATTACACAGTGTTATAATAACTATTTATAGCAAATTGCTTTAATCGCTAGATTTATTTGAATCTGAATTGAGGAAAATAGCTCAAAGGTAATAAAATAAATTTCACGATATAGGGAAAGCGAATGAAATGACTCATCAATTTTAAGAAAAGTAACTTAAATAGGATAGAAGCGAAGGTTTATGAGGGCGATTTGAGAGGTGCCGTCCGCCTTGTGGTGTCGGACGATTCCTTCGCACAGCGGGATTCCGGTACACTTGCTGCCTTACAGGATAAGCATCCTGCTCTTTCGCGTCCGCTCAGTTTCCCACCAGATCCGGGCTTACCCCTTATAGCAGTGAATGTCGCCGTAGAGGACGTGAGTTCGGCACTAGGGTCATTTTGCACGGGTTCGGCGGCGGGATTAGACGAGATCCGGCCCGGACACCTCAAAGAGTTGATATCTGTGTCGGCGGGGGAGAACGGTAGGCGTCTCTTGGCAAGTTTGACCTATCTGGTAAACTTTTTACTCAGTGGTCAAGTAAATCTTCAAGTGTGTCCATATCCGTACGGGGCCACCCTCTTTGCATTGGCCAAAAAAGATGGAGGCTTGAGACCAATAGCAGTCGGTAGCGTTTTTTGCCGCTTGACTGCCAAAGTGGCTTGCCGTGCTGTCAAAGAGGAGATGGCCGAATACCTACAGCCACACCAACTGGGTTTCGGGACACGCCGTGGATGCGAGGCCGCAATCCACGCCACCCGAGCGTTCTTTATGGTTCTTTATCTTTTTTCTTTATATCTCTAAACTCATCCTCTCAAATGTGGGAGCCCAACAGGGAGATCCACTCGGTCCTCTGGTGTTTAGCCTGGCTATCCATAAAGCGATCCGTGACCTCAAATCCACCCTTAACATATGGTAATTGGATGATGGCACTATCGGGGCCAAACCAGAAGACGTATTCCAGGACCTGGAGGCCTTAGTCCCCAGTTTTAGAAACCTGGGTTTGGAGGTCAACCCCTCGAAGTGCGAGTTCTTTCCCTGTGGCACCGAGGCTCGAACACACTTTAATTCCCTTCTCCCCGGCCTCAAGGAACTTTCATTCTCTAACTTCAGCCTTTTGGGATATCCAATATTTCTCACTGCTATTCCTGAGCCATCACTACTCGGAAGCAACTTCTCCTAACTGCTGTCTGAAAGGCTAGTCCGCGCACGTCGCGATTGTTTTGTTACGGATGTGTTTCGCTCTCCCTAGGGTCACCTATTTAATGCGAACCGCCCCGACTTGGCTCTGCCCTGAGGAAGTTTCATCCTCGATGCTGCGCTGAGGTCGGTGGTAGAGTCAGTCCTCAATATCTCCCTGGATGAGACCCAGTGGATTCAGGCGGCTTTGCCAATCAGGTGTGGTGATCTGGGGGTACGTCGCATGAGTGATCCACATCACCGTCGTCGACGTCAGGCGCCAGGAAAGCCGGCTGGCCCACGCCTGCCGCCTTTCCTGGCGTCTGCTCATGGGGTTGAGAACCTCGTCACTACTTTATTCAATTCTAATGGTGACGGGGGGATCATGCCTTTTGTGTCGGGTGCTATGACCGCTTGATCGGCCATCAGCATGGGAGCATCGATCCCTGAAGCAATGCATCTTCAGCGGGCGTGGGATGATGTGGGGGTGAAGCGACTCCAGGGTAAACTATTAGGAGATGCTACGGGGGCCAATAAGTCCAGGCTGCGGGCGGTGTCGCAACCAGAATCCGGAGCGTGGTTGCAAGCGTTGCCTTCACCTCACCTGGGTACCCTACTCGATGACGACTCTCTGCGGGTGGCAGTTGCTTTTCGCCTGGGCTGTAAGGTGTGTGAACCCTATATATGCACCTGCGGCTCCACGGTGGAAGCAGATGGCCATCATGCTTTGAGTTGTCGGAGGTGCACTGGGAGGTTTCCGCGACACCACGCTCTGAACGATATCGTTCGCAGGGCCCTGATATCGGCGAACGTTCCCTGCGTGCTTGAGCCTCCGGGTCTTAGTAGGTCGGACGGGAAGAGGCCAGACGGGCTGACTTTGGTGCCCTGGATGAACGGCAAGTGCCTAATTTGGGACGCAACCTGCGTCAGCACAGTAGCCGTCAGTCACCTTAGTCGCACCGTTAACGCCCCGTGTGCGGCCGCGGAAGAGGTTAGCTTAAGGAAGAGGCTTAAGTACGCCGACCTGGAGCCGCTTTACAACTTCATAGCAGTGGCCGTGGAGACTCTGAGGAGTTGGGGCAAGGAGGCCAGGGCCTAAAGAAATTGGACAAAGACTGAATAATGCAACAGGAGACTATCGATCCGGGTCGTTCCTGGTGCAAAGACTGGCCATCGAAATCCAACGTGGAAACGTGGCGAGTGTGATGGGCACTTTTCCACCGGGAACGGTCAGGAACAGGCTATGTTATTTGACATCTAAATATAATAATATATAACTCAAAGGTGACTGGCTGACTGACATAGTGATCTATCAACGCACAGCCCAAACGACTGGACAAATCGGGCTGAAATTTGGCATGCAGGTAGATGTTATGACTTAGGCATCCGCTAAGAAAGGATTTTAAATAATTCTACCCCCAAGGGGATAAAATAGGGGATGAAAGTTTGTATGAAACTTTGTCAATTTTAAACCGATCGGGCTGAGACTTTGCATGCATAAACCTACTATGACGTAGGCATCCACTAAGAAAAGATTTTGATTAATTCTACCCCCAAGGAGATAAAATAGGGGATGAAAGTTTGTATGAAACTTTGTTAATTTTAAACCGACCGGGCTGAGACTTTGCATGCATAAAGCTACTATGACGTAGGCATCCCCTAAGAAAGGATTTTGATTAATTCTACCCCCAAGGGGATAAAATAGGGGATGAAAGTTTGTATGAAACTTTGTCAATTTTAAACCGATTGGGCTGAGACTTTGCATGCATAAAGCTACTATGACGTAGGCATCCGCTAAGAAAGGATTTTGATTAATTCTACCCCCAAGGGGATAAAATAGGGGATGAAAGTTTGTATGAAACTTTGTCAATTTTAAACCGATCGGGCTGAGACTTTGCATGCATAAAGCTACTATGACGTAGGCATCCGCTAAGAAAGGATTTTGATTAATTCTACCCCCAAGGGATGAACAACAATCCGAACTTAACGCGGACGAAGTCACGGACAACAGCTAGTATTATATATTTTAAATATATTCTTATTTTGCATTATACAAAAAGTAAATTTCGGTCACATAAATAGATAAAATTGGCATCCGACTTATCTGGCATCGCGCAGTAGACTGAACCGACCTCGAATCCACGCGCGACACGCGTGTTGTGGGTCCAAGTACCTACCCGCGTTGGTTTGTGTTCTGTTGCTTGAGATAATAAATGCCATTTTTAATGCGAGGTGGAAGAAGTAAACTGATTTAAGTATGACATAAGTTTAATTATTAAATTAATATAAAGGAATCAAACGTGCAGATATTTATTTTAAGCATAGGGAAAATTGATCTAAATGGCATAAACACTAAAAACTGGTCAAGGATAATTAGCACAAGTCATATACTTCCATAATACTTATTCAGGTAAGATTGATTCAAGCGACAGAGATAATGTTCAAATGTTCAAGGCAAAATGATTTAAGTTGCATACATTAATAAATCTGGTTAAAGCAAAATGAATTAACATCCATGTTAAATTATTTATGATCAAGTAAAAACAATTCATACGTCAAAACTATTTTATTTCATCCAGGGATTAATGGTTTAAAGTACAGATAGTAAGAAAAAACGTTTTTTTTGATGGGTCTATATACATGCTTTGAAAAAAACAACCAAAATTGCTACACTTGATACCTCGTAAATAGAAAAGATACCCAAATTCGTAATGGAGCCAAGCGCCAAAAAAGTGCTCAGATTAACCTCAAACCCGGCTCAAACGACGCAGAAAAATTCCACGATTCCAATGATGTATATAACTCAATATCGCCCAAGGTGGCGCTTGAATCAATTCGCCTTTTAACCGTCGATATGGGTTGTAGGAACGGGTTAGTATTCCACGCGGGCACTGGCTAGTAGATAATATCTACATATAAATATCTTACCCATCATCATATGTGTCGTCGCATTCACCAGTTTGAGATTGAGTCCTCTCAAGGACAGTTTTCACAGCGACCCTGAAAGCCATCATGTCATATTATACTACATGAAAATATTGCCAATAAAATTCAAACAATGATTAAAAAGCAGATTTATTATGCTCAAGCTGCTAAGCAGAAGGAATTAAAAAATTAGGTAATATGAATTTGATCACACCAACCATTACAATACTGATAGAGTTTGCTGACAACCAAAAGCCTAAATGATGAACTGCTGCGCTAATTTGATTATTTGACTTGGTGTGTTTTGAGTAGGTTCGGTGAGCTCATTTAATGCGTTATCAGCGTGATTTTGTTCAGTTTTAAAGGACCACTCTAGGCCATTTAAATCAGTTAATAAGGCTATTTTTACCATGTTGGTTGTTGGATTTATGAACATACATACGAGTACATACATATAATCACGCCTTTATCCGCAGAGGGTTAGGCAGAGGTGAATAAACGCCCACATTTCACTAATCATTATATTCGCTCCCACGAAATAGGGGTGAGCCTATTATGGCATTCCGGGCACTATTGTTGACTCGTGCCGTGCATCTGAGGCTGAGGCTAAGTCTGGGCTATATAATTTCTGTCTGATATTAAACAGCCCTAGTTTGTTTTGAGGGACGGTTAGCCGCCTTACCATTAGTGATTGGTAAATAGGTACTTAATACGCCGGTGGTGCTGGAAGTGAGCTCCCCAAACATACCCATTATTTATCACCACATTCAATGTCCCTTTCCCTCTAACAAATCGCAAGGAGATACATACATGCATTGTAGGTGCCTGGTCTTTCTAAGAAATAATAACCACACGTAACTTTCGTTTCGCTTGAAAATGTGTCTTGTTTTACCACTTCGATGTAAAAGGTATTACTCACGGTACTTATGAAGTCATTCTATTATAATGATTTGTTTTGCTGATTTTGAAGAAGATAAAATTTACTCAATAAAAACTGTGATTCGTGAGTTCGTGTGATTTTAATGGTTGAATACAAAGCATGTAAAATCAGTAGAAAATGGCCCGTAGTAATTGCTTGTCAGCCACAATGTTGTGAAGATGTCGTAATCCACAACGCGATTTGTAACTAATTACTATTTACATATTACTTAAATATGAAAGTAAAACTGGAAGGCCGACTCCAACTACAAGATTTATAGGATGGTGATTTGTGATCTGTGTGGTTGAAAGTTATAACCAATCACATTATTTTTTGTGTGACGTGATTGGTCATAATATGATAGTCGGGCGGCACAACTTTGCATGTTAAATAGGTTTAAGGATACTGCCTACTGATTTTATATCCGTGGTTCGATAGGCTGGTCCGTGTGTTATAGTTATAAGTCTATAAAACGCGCCTTTGGATAAAAATCCGATTAGTGACGATATTGATCTTGGAAAAGATATCAAGGCTGTGCTACGAGTATGTTGTTTGAAAATTAATAATGATTGGTGGTGAAGCGAATAGGTATACTTACATGTGGCATTGACTAGTGTTTAGTAACTTAGTAGGTGATAGTAGCTGCAATGAAACATTAAATAAAAATAAGAGTAAGCAACTATGAGGATTGGCACGGGCAAGCATTCAATGATTTAGTTACAGAAAATTAACTGTATCAAGATAGGAAGTGACATAACAAGAGCATCTGTAAAAATATAGTATAAGAAAATGTGAAATTATTAAAAATTATTTCGTATATAAATAACAATACAGAAAATATAATATATATTTCAATATTCAATTTAAGGACAGAGTAAAATTAAATGCATACTCTATTAGTGTTAATTACTAATTACTAATAGAAGCGCGGATATACCTAATTTCTATCTAGTTTCTATTTAATAAAATATTGCATAAGCACACCAGCACACCATGCAGCTAACATATACAACACATGAAGCAATCCTGAAGTACGCCAATGAAGTTTTCATACGCGTTTCTTTATAATATTAAGTCTTAACGAAGAGTCTTCTTAAGCAGTGGACTACATGGCATAAAATAAAAAAAATGAATTAGTACAAAACATATTTTAATGCATACCGTCAGAGCCCATGTAGTTGCTGTTATTTTTTTTTTTCAATTAAAAGCGGAAAATGTTATGATTTAATGACTGATGTGGAATGAAACGCATATAATAAACACATTGAAAAATCACTGTTTATTTTTAAGTTAATGTGACCCACCAGATGTAATGTAATGAATGTCTCATTTAAAAATACACAGTGAAATAGAGTACCTAGTATCATGTACTGACATGGCTTCGATCCGGAGCCTCGGCCGATCAGGTAGTCGGGTGCTGCCCACGCGCTCCCTGAAGGGAGAGTTGGATACACCGCCCTGATACACCACACACAACACTCACTTTAACACGACAGAAATCACCTATATTGAAGTATAACATTCAAAATATTGTAATAATAATGTAATGTGCAATCAAGTATCAAAATTATTACGATCAAAAAATGCCTTAATCAGAAATATACGAAGTAGGTATCTTACAATTGTAACTGGTATTGTTATATCAGTAAAATAGTCTGATTAGTTAAATAGTATAAGTTATAATATAAGAGAGTTTTTTTTTAATACCGGCTTGGGTTAACCAGCTCAAATGTTCAAAACAGGCTTGACTTGACCAGCTCAAACTTCCAAGGCTTAAAGTTATAAAGGCAGTAAGCATGAATTACTGATTCAGACAACTGATAGTGTAATTATATTATTTCACGCTATAAGCTCGGTTACAGGTGAATTATGTTCTCTGTAGAGTTGTCTCCAAAGCAATCTAAACGTGTAAGTAAATATACTCGTAGAAATAATACATAATAATAATCGGGTAATTTTACTGTAATATTCGGGTAAATGGGAAATTAATTGAAAGCTTTACGTTATTATTATAGCATTTTATAGGTCTGTAATAGTTTTGAATATGACTGCACACTATCAATATTTCTTCGATCTGAGTTTTACATTATTCAAATAAATCTTATTATTCTATTACAATGATCTGTCGTACACTACACATATGACAAGTATAAAAATAAACGAAAAAGCGGGCAAATTAAATATGTTTTAATATTGGTGCATTCCGTGCATTGATATATATCGCATAATTTTATAATAAGCAGTGCAAATATACACGCAGTTTGCATTATTATATAGAGGGCAGTCTCGTCCAACAACACTGTAGAAACAAGACCACCTTGTAGAATACAAAACCTAAAACTAAACAAGAAATTTTTGAATCTTATTAGAATGTATTGTTAGATTTAAATACAAAAATCAAATGATGTTTCAAAAATTACTTATAACCGTTTTAAGCTTTAGAAGATTTTAGAAATTTTATGGGATAACATATACAGACGTGATTTGCAATAATAAATGTATAGTAGACTAACGGTGACATCCACCTGGAAAACCTTAAAACTGCACTGTTATCTATAAAATTATGACTTTTTATTTCAGTGAAATTAGTACCTACTGTGTCTTAATCAACTGTATTATATCAATCTACGTGGGTTAAGGTGTAAGATTAGAAGTCAAACGCCACTCCAATGGAAGGTTAATACAAATCAATCGTTTACAAACCTCTTTTGTATGTAGCCAATGAAATGAGTGCGCATATATGCCACAGAAAATAACATAAAATATACAATTTTAATGCCGAATTGAAAAAAAAATATACAAAGTCAATCGATCAAACGACCAGACTGATATACTTTGAAAAAAGTATAAAATTTTGATATTCACATAATTCCACAAGAAAATGAGAAGTCTGTCCCATTTGATCGTGGCATAAACTGATAAGTATCAAGATATTTCTGGCGTGGAGACGGAGGGAGTGGCGAAAGTGGGCTATACACTAAATAATAACTAACGTAGACATAACATATCGTTGTGCAAGTCATATCACCGTTCAGAAAGAAAATGGGAATATAAATCGAAAAAGAAAAAAATGTTCATCAACATAATGTTACCTGTGGACATGTTGCTTACCATTACAACTCACAGATAAGATAAAAAAAAGTTAAAATACCTAACCTAACAAGACATAAGTTATCGAATGAGGATGAATCACATAATGGAATATTGTATTTTTAATCAGTGTACCAGGTGCGCTATACCTTTCTGAGTATCCTATTTTTTAAATAATCAAAATCCGTCAAGAAATGACGAAGCTATTAGGGATTTCTTAACGAGTACTTAAAAACGCCCGCTTACACTGCGATTTAGACGATGACGTCATCTGTTATGAACGCGTCCCGACTAGCGCAGTCGCCAGTCAGTCAGTACAAATTCTTTCGTGGATCGACTAGTTTATTTTATTGGTTTTTTTTTTTATTTTTTTGGTATTATTATTTATTTTTTATTTTTACTGTATTTACTATTTATTAGTACTATTTTATTAGTTTTTCTTAGTACTTACTTTATTTGTGTTTTAAGTTCTTTGGTGATTATTCAAATACAGTTTGTTTTTAAAATACTTTATAATATACGTAGTTCGTCCTAACGCTTGTACCTACTTATTTACCTACCTTATGATGTTCTGTCGAAAGTTGTACCTACTGTGTTGTCAAGCGAGTAATAAACCACGTTAGAAATGACGTGAAATACCTAACTGAAGCTAGTATAATACAGGTTCAGAAAAGGAAAAGGTATTAAGTTTTATAATAAAACTAGCTTTTGCCCGCGGCTCCGCCCACGTGGATGTCGGTTATCGCGACCAAACATAGCCTATGTCCTTTCTCAAGGTCTAACCTACCTCTATACCAATATTCATCAAAATCGGTTAAGCGGTTTAGTCGTAAAAGTGAGACAGACAGACAGACAGACAGTTACTTTCGCATTTATAATATTATAAAGTAGGGATGAAGTACTTAAGTAGGTATTGCCGTCATGACCACTTCAAAAGTATTTAGGAGACTTATTCGTAGTGGTGCAAGTCTGTAACTTTTAAAAATGATAGAATAGGTAGGTATATAGTATACGCCTGCAGGATAATCTCTAGACTGAATTTTGTTATCATGTATAGACATAGGTAGGTACGCAATATAGGTATTTAAACTTTCATGGCCTTTCACATAACTATTAAGGTCCAACCCCACCAAACGGACGGCATCGGAACGGATTTTACATTACAATCTTTAAACAAAATAAATCTTATATCACAGCATTTAAAGTTTATATTATCAAGTCACGCATGACAGCTTGACGTGCGTCATGCGGCATGACGCACGTCAAGCTGTCATGCGTGACTTTGCCGCCGCACGTCGCTGTCAAGCTGTTGTGCGTGACTTGGTAATATAAACTTCAAACACTGTGATAATAAGATTTAATTTTGTTTAAAGATTGTAAAATCCGGGCCGATGCCGTCCGTTTGGTGGGGTTGGACCTTTATTGGAAGCAAACAATATATGGTAAATATCTCGATAGTTCTAATAGTAATAGGTACACAATACCTACTTACGTCAAAATGATCTTCGCAACAATGTAAAACACTTTCGCTTGAAAGAGGAGTTTTATCATCTCTTCTCATTACTTTAACCCATTTTTTTCTTATCTTTGCATCTCTCGGAACATAAAAAAAAAACAGTTTATTAGGCGTAGTAACACTTGTATTCTTGCATTTTGGCACAATACAATATTTGTATGGGGGCATTATTACCACCGAAACAATAACAAACGTTCCAGTCTATACACTACAGTGGACCTGCGTTGCTTTGCTGCGTTGCGTCAGGCCTCCGTCACTCGCTCAAGGCCGCGCGCTATACACCTACCGCTCGGTGAGTCGTCGACGACACAAACTGGCAGAGAGAGGGCTGCCGAACGCCCGCCTGAGCGCTCGCATCACACCGCACCGCACGTTTCACGCTCACGCTTACCTAACGCTGAAGTTCTTCATTGTAATCAAATAGTTTGAATAGCAATTTTAATCTACATTAAATGCACAATGTATTGAACGTATTTAATTGGATAAGGAATGATACAGTATTGTTAAAAGTAGCTTCGATAATGACACATTATTATTTTGTAATTTTTAAAAGATAAAAATGATTGCTGTGGGTTTTTCTTAGGAGATAGACATATGCTATCGCGGACTTTTATGTAGACCTTTTTAAGTTATATATTTCTGCAGTACATTATATTATTCTATCATCAATAGTTTTCGCAGCGCACGCGATGTAAGACATATTTTAAGTAATTTTTTTTACATCTTGGATTTCATTATTGAAGTTTTAGTAAGGATTCCTAATTTGTTTGAAAATAAAATAAAGTCTATGTTAGTCAGTGATAATGCAGCTTTCTAATGGTAAAAGAATTTTCGAAATCGGTCTAGTAGTTTTTGAGTTTAATCGAATACAAAAATACAAATCTTCCCTCTTTATTACTATGTTAACATAGATGTATGGAAGTCTGCCGGATTTGTTGACATTTATGAACACTGCTCCGCTCGATTTTGTAGTAGCGTGATGTTATATAGCCTATAACCTTCATCGATAAATGGACTATTCAACAGAAAAAGAGCTTTTCAATTCGAACCGGTGGTTCCTGAGATTAGCGCGTTCAAACAAACAAACTCTTCAGTTTCATAATATTATAAGTAGGTATAGATATAGTTATTTTTATTAAAAAAAGTATTGAAGTAAATAGCACAAAAACTATATTATTAGAAGCTTTGTAAATTACTTAAAATCCGTACAAAATTTCAAAATTATACGTTACGAAATAAAACAGCTATGGAGTCTTAACCCAAAAGAGCCCTAAGTCTTCATACTCTCCATAGCGGCGGCGCGCGCTGTCATAACAGATGACGTCACACAGTATTTTGGCGCGGCGGCGAGCGTTTTTGAGATTACTGCATTAAAATTGCTGTATCTTCTTCATTTTTGATCGGATTGAAATAATTTTTTCACAGTGTTTATTGTTTTTTTAATCATTATAAATCTGCATACTCAGCTAAAAACGTGAATGATCCTCATTACCCTCAATTTCCAATCAAATTTGTTGTGTTTAACTAAGTCAAACAGTGGAAAAAACTAACACTTGTCATGTCTACGAAGTGAAAATAAGTTATTATTTAGTGTATCGTGGGGGCGGTACCTGGGCATTGCGCGTGAGGATCGAGGTGGAGTGTCGGCGTCGAGTCAGCGCTGCGTCTGCGCCGCCTGCCGCCATCGCCATCTGCAGCACCCACACCTTACAAGGGACCCTTACACCGGGCCCTAGGGACCCTGAGATCCTTCCGTGTCACTCGAAGTACTGTCGCCTCCCTCCGACCGAACGCCCCCAATAACGATATTGAGAGCCCGCGATCTCGAGGCATATTGCTGATTTTTGTTTATATAGACCATAGATCGGTGCCGTGATGTCACTTTGGTAACGTCTAAATAAAAATATTACAAAGGAACGCTAGCAACAGCATTTATAACAAAATTATAATCTAAGTCGCATATTGCTTTAGTCTTTGAAAATATAGATACTAGATAGCAAATGAAAATTACTGAAAAAAAATGCTTATGCAACGAATTATCTACTTGACACAAATTTACAACATATGTCATACGGCCCGTCTGCGGTCTTTTGAGATTAATAAAAACATCCATGTAAGTCAAACATGCACTTAGTCCCAAACATGAAATTAAAAAATTACACATTGTGTGCAACATAAAAATAAGTTAAACCTGATCAAAATTAATAACATACCACATAACTATAGATACATAATACATACATACATCACGCATGAACAAGGTTTCACATTTGGAACAAGGAATACATTCCGAATGTTTTACAAATGCAGATATAATAATATATTACTATTTGGCATTTATCATGCGTATTACACAAACAGAACAGTGAAATATTTAAATTTCAAGTTTGAGTGAACATTTAGTATAGACTAAATACTGTGCAATACATTTTTTTATTACAAGCAGTTCTGCACAACTATACAATGTGTTAGTTAAATAACGTAATCCAAGCTTCTTCATTTTAATTGCCCATGTTTCGATTTTTTTTTAATTCGAGTTATGGGCTAGGCTATTTTATTTTTTAGTTAATTCAGCTTTGGTTTTGCGTTATTTTACTAACTGTCAAATGTTTAGGAAAAGGTGCTCAACTACAGTACATGCAGTGCAACAAGTAGGTACATAAGTGAGATTCTGTGCAAATGTCATGCTTACTTTATAAACACTATTCGGATAATGGGACATTTTAAATTTAATAACTATAGTTATGTACATATTTATAAGTACATACAATTTACAACATAGTTATTATCAAGTTGAGTTAAATATTGATATGTATATAGAAAAAAAATATATCAGAAAAGTATTGTTATTGAATCTATTCAATACCTACAGAGAAATTTAAAAACCTCCATTAATCAAAATTTTGGATAACTTTACTATGATCTTTAAGGTTATAAAGGTACTTAGTAGAATAATAGTACCATCAAATATTAAGACAAAATGATTACTTTCAAATATCAGAATTTTCAAAAAAGTTTGTTTACTTATTTTATTTATTTATTAGACTTTTAAAGAAAGACTTTCTTCAATGATGTATAAATGAAATCTAACCTGTATTAATACTACTTACCCTCTGCTTATTTGGTCTTTTGACCTTATTGAAATACTGTTCAGTCATTTTCAGAAAGCCATCCGTAAGCTGATCGAGATCGTGTCTCGTCGGGGTGGGGTATATGTCACAATGTGTCGTATCATCGTCCATTATTATCTTCGTTGCAGGGTTGTAGAGAGGCAAGAGCAACGTTCGGAATCGCCAATATTTAAGTGCCTTGAAAAACACATTTGAATTATTAAAAGTAAAATATTGTAATATTTGATTTAAATTAAAAAAGCATAAAATGTGATTAAAATTTATTATTTTCAACGCCTATTGTTCGTCTACTTTTATATTAGAAACATTTTATAAACAAGCTGATATGTTGTGCACCAGCATGCGGTTCCGGTCGCGTGAAACTTTAATCTCGTTCCCGCTACCCAGTGGAACCTAATCCTAGGATAAAGAGTAGCCTATGTGCTATTTCAGACTATTAATCTATTCCTCTAACAAATTTCAGCCAGTCCAGTCAGCTGTTAGAGCGTGATTGAATAACAAACATCGAAATATCTTCACAAACTCACATTTATAATATTACACATAGGATAGGATAGGATTGTTTATCTTATACAGTATATATTGAAGTTAAATCAGCTTTCCATCAGGTGGGCCGTGTACTTGTCTGCGACATAAGTAGTATAAAAAAGTATTAAAAAAAAACAAAAGTAATAGTAGTATATAGTGAGTGGGAGAGGGGAGAGAATGAATGAAGAAGAAAAAGTGATGGAGGACACGCTATCTTCTTTTATCTGTAAGATAGAGAGACTTGTGAAAATACGCCGGCCAATGAACTGCTGCAAAGGGGGGCTGCTCCATCTAAGGAAATCTGCTGTAATTTCTTTTTTTCGGCATATTTATTACTATAACTAACATATAAATTAGTCACAACTTAGGCTATATAACTATGTTAGAAATTTACTAAGTTGTGACCATAATTACCGTGATATTAACCTCAACGAGGGCGAAGTCAGTGTCCCCTCTCGTACAGATATAGTGGTCCATATAGTTCCAGTTGTATGTCTCCAATTTCTCCGTGGTGAAGGACACCCAGGATACCTCATATGTGTCATGGTTCGGTGCATGGAAACGATATCGGTAGTGGATGTTGAAGGGCGGGTATGGGTGTCTGAAATATATTATAGCAAGAAATTTTAATTGAATGAATTTTTAAAACATTTATTATGCTAATAATTCAAATCGATTAAGATTTAGAAAAGAGAATCGACCTCGGGCGGGACTTGAACCCGCGATCTTTCCCTTACAGGGGGAATGCTCAGACCACTAAGTCACCGAAGCCCGCCCGAAGTCGATCAAATTCCTCTATACATCCGTCATGGGGCGACGACGGTGGGAGCCATCTGCCGATATTCGTACGAACTATCGGAACCAATGAAGGAAAATTACAATCATTTTTAATCTGCAATTGTCGTATGCGGTCACCTTTGTAATCATATCTTAACGTCAAAACAGCAAGTTATAAGGAAACTTGTATGAAATAAACACAAAAACAATTGTGACGTTATAACTTTTAACCGTCAAATAACTTAATATTATAAGTTGGGTCGGTGATTTTTAAATGAAAAAATAAGAACAGAAGCAAACTTTACCGCTCTTTTACCATTCCTAATTTAATAAGTTCACTAAAGTACTACATAAAGTAAAATTAAATTATAATAGTAGGTAGTAGGATGTTACCTGGGTCTGTATCTTGTAACAGTAATGGTAGATTCGACTAGAGTCAGTTTATGGAATATCCTACCAATAGAGAGTAGATATCGCTTGGTAGGCGTGCCATTATTTGGTTTGCCCATCTGAGGAGCTACTTTTGATGGCGGCGGCGCGGCAGTGGACGGGCAGTGAGCTTCTATTACCTCGTTGTCATTCACTCCTACTATTAGTTGGAAGCCCTGTAATTTATATATCTATTTATTTGAGTTCGGGTGTATAGGACCTTACTTATGACCTACAGGGTTAAGCCTACCTCACTTGTATGCTGGTAGAGTAGCGGACGAGGATGCAGCACAGGTTCTTTTTTCTAGGGGTTGGGAAGTGAAACGGCAGTTGCTCCCATAAAACATAATAAACCGTACCAAAAGGAATAGGAGTATTTGGGTCCAGAGGTGGAAGCTTCGGACGCAACTGGGAGCAAAGCTCAGGCAATATAATGATCATTTCTTTTAACACGAGGTTTCAGTATGGGTCATTTTCGGGGTTCGTTTCAGGTCAGACGGCAATCAAACTGATAATGGCTGAAATAATCCAGAGAACTGGAAAGTGGCACTGGGGTTCCCCCGTTCGTTTCTTTTCCCCCATCCATGTTTTACTTTTCCATTTCTATCTTTTAAGGACTGCTAACTCTTCTCCTGTGTGTTTTCATTTTTAAAAACGCAGAGCTACTTTTCTTTAAACTTACTAATTATACTGTATCTACCTGAGCTAATCTCTGCGAAACCAACTCCTTGAAGACTTCCATGGTTGTCAACGGCTCCTTATAAATGGCTCTGTTTCGTGCAAAGTCTGCATTGACGTCATCCGGTAGTAAGTTGTAGTCTGACACTAAATAGTCGTTCTGTAACGAACGCTTATCCGGAAAGTAGTCTGTCGTGATGGGTAGACACGCAGGTATTGTCAACGATTTCCAATCCACACCTAATAATATTTTATCAATATTAATAATTGTTTTTTATAAAAGTAATTCGCCTGTTTATATATTTTTTACTTCACTGATTTGAATTTAAAAACTGACGGTCCAATTTCTAAGTGGTTTTTATTATTAATGAAATACTTACAATGTAGAAAAAGTTGTAGGGAAAAGTATTTGGTATTTAGTGATCTACCTACAAGCATATCAGCGATTTTGCTAAACTATAAACAGCCTTAATCCTATTTTGTTACTTACATTTTATATAATATTTTGTACGATATCGTATAAGAAATTATATAATAAGAAGATTAGATGCATATGATATGATGTGAATGAAGTGGAGTGTGCTGTGGTTAAAAAAGCATTAATTTAGAACAAGGCACATGCTGTTTAACGTTCTTTTTACAGGAATAAGGAAATGAGAGCTGTATTTATTTTTCTCAGTAATATAATACCAAGTCTTGGCAAAACTATTAAGTTCAAATAATTTTGGTTAGCATAACATTATTCAATTTATCCGCATTCGAAAGGATAAAATTATGGTGTTTGAATTGTTTCCGAAAGCTAATCTCAACTTTAGAAATGACAGCAAATATTTATCTAAATATACTTATCAAAGCTTACGAGATACTTGGGTAGTGCAATATTTTGCCTAAAGGCTCGGTCAAACCAACGCGATCAGCTTGCGTCCGCGGTGGCGATCGTTGCTGGCCAATCGCAGGCCGCGGCGGTGGCCTCCGATTGGCTAGCAACTAATCGCCACCACGGACACCAGCTGAACGTGTTGGTTTGACTGAGCCAATACTAATAACAACTGAACAAAATAGAACTTCTTAATTATCTATCCTTTAAGCAAGTTTCAAGCAAATTAAATAAAGTTCTCATTCCAAAGAGAAGAAGAGATTTTTTATACCTTTTAAGATAATAATAATATAAGCCCTTCTAACTTGTATGTGCATAGCCTTGCTGTAGTTTTATCCATATAAATATTCAATTTGTATAATTCATATTTAAAAGCTTTGTAAATAAAAATATAACCCCTGTAGCATATAATATTATACCAATTAACACATAATAATAGGTAATGCAGAAACTACTCGATGCAAATCCAATAAATGACATATCAAACCTATAGCTCGGTTCGCTTGGATCCAATGAGGTTTGAAGAAAATTTTCAACGCGATGAAATCATGAAACATCAAAAATGAAGTGAACATTTAGTAAGACAGTCCATATTATTCAATGATATTTATTCAACTTTTTTACAGCAGTTACAATAGTGAAATAGAATATTGTTACCTATTCCTTTCGAAAATGAGTGAAATTGAAATTAATTCAAATGAATCTCCTAGAAGTTTCTAAAATGAATGAAATGTAAGTAGTAACAAGTCATGAGTTATATAAGTTTTAAGTATTCTGGTTTTTATAGAATTATTACATGCCAAGTTTGTAACATGCAGTATCTAGAAGAAATATTTGAATAACTTTCTTTTTTTGTGTGTATTTTAAATGTAGGTAGGTTGTGATTCCGTCTGTTAGGCCGCCTTTTCACTATGGGATGTAATATATATTACATCTTGAGATATATATTACATCCCGCGATTGCTGTTTTCACTGTAAGATATATATTTGGGATAGTTCAGTAGCTTTACCATGAGTTGACACCAAAATTTGACAACTTCGTTACCCTATCGAACTGCGTACGCGAATCTGATTGGTCTGTGTAGAATGCATGCGCGAATTCCCTGACTTCTGATTGCTCAGTTTAAAATGACAACGTCATTTCGCATGCGCGATCAAACGTCGCCATTCAAACGGGCGAGACAGGGGGAGGCGTGGTGTCCGGGGACGTGAGGTAAAATATACCTTCCAATATCGCTCGAAAAAATATTTATAGTTTGGGATGTAATATATACTGGGTGGCGCAAAAGTAAAGACCCTATTTGGTTCGGCTATAACATTTTTTCTAAATTAGAAAACTAGATTTAGGTTTTTTTAAATGTATATTTGTACCATTAAATTTCGTACCATTAGGATTTAAAGATGATGTCTTTTAAATGGTGACCTCCAGAGTTGATACATTTGAGCCCTATTTATGACATTTTGCATAACTTGCCGTAACACTACCTGCGATATGTTCGTTATTTCTTGACGAATGTTTTCTTTTAGAGCTGCGAGAGTCTGTGGCTTGTTCACATACACCCGAGATTTCAAAAAACCCCAAAGAAAGAAGTCTGGACTGGTCAGATCGGGTGATCTTGCAGGCCAAGGCAAATCGCCAAAACGAGAGATAACTCGGCCTGGAAAAGCGTTTGACACAATTATTCCACGTTCTTGGGGAGTAAAACGGTCCATGTTTATTTTCAGTGTATTTTACATTTGTTCACTACACAATTTTCAACAACAGAATGACAGAAAATTTCATATAAAAAAAATAAAGGTATTTTCTTTGGTGCCACTACTTTTGCGCCACCCAGTATTATAGCGTAGTGTAAACGGTCTCGTACAAAATGTATGACGAGCGATATGCCGAGATGTAATATATATTACATTACATCCCATAGTCAAAAGCTACCTTTACCATTATAATGAAATATTACGATGTATAACTACAATACAAAATGGTAGTTAATTGTGATGTTCAGAAATTTATATACATTATATTAATTAGTAATTAATCAAAATTTTATTAAATGTTTAATATAAAAAAAAAATTAATATTTTTTTTAAATTCCTTCGTATATTACCAATTTATTAAACTATTAATGAAATTGTAAACCTTCTCGCAATAACCATTACATCAAAAATGTACAATTACCTTGCTCCAATAAATGATGATGTAAAAACCAAAAATATTGTATGTGTGTTCATCAAAATCAATGTTTTTTTCTTACATAAGTACACCAATACCGCCATAATGCACAAACATCTCTGCAAGTTAATTCTTACCATGGGTACCAGTCAGTGGCGTGGGGACCCTATAACCCGATTCCTGCTGGCTACCCAATGGGTCGCATGGTGCATGACAAACTAGATCGAGGTATACCTCGGGACACGTATCTTGGACCTAAATCGCGAGTCAAATGAGGCACTGGCGCCCGCTGATTGTTTTGTAATAATGATTGGTGAATTTGAGCTCATCCACTGCACCCGTGCTATCCTCAAAAGATACCCAAGAAACGTGTACTGCGCCGACTGCGCGTTTAGAGCACATTTTGGCACATTTATTCCAAGCAATAAGTTCATATTTCCCCTAGCTTCCCTTTTAAAAAAGTCACCCTTCGCCTCTAGTACCAGTATAGGTATTTAAACTTTCATGGTCGTTCACATTACTATTAGAACTATCGGGATATTTACCGGCAACTTTTTTAACCGGATATTATTTATCGGCAACTCCAAACAATACATGGTAAATATCCCGATAATCTAGTACCGGTGTTCAACACGACACTAACTTGTGAGTTTGTTTAAGATTTAATTGGTAAACCAAACTGTAGTGTTTCTTTTTATTCAACCTTATATTGCGAAATAAATTATCTAATCTTAACCAACCTGTAGTAAGAGCAGGGGTCCATTCCTGTTCGCCAGTCGCGCCCCACAATAAAGCCAACGACGCATTGTTTGTAGTTGATGGCGCGGTTGAATTGCCGCCTAGAACACCTAACGTACCTGAAGTAGATATCATACGTTTGCGTCCTATTCCATTACCTGTAAAAAAGGGAGTTTTATATAAAACTAGCTGTCCCGGCGAACTTCGTATCGCCATATTCTTGCAACCCGCGTGAATTTTTGATCCCGTTCCCGCTGCACCTATTTTCTCATCTTTAAACCTTCCCTGGACATCCACGAATATTTCAAGAGTAAAATTAGCCAAATCGGTTCAGCCGTTCTTGAGTTATAAACTAACAACGAAAAGTGGCATTGATTTTTATATATTAGAGAAGAAGAGAAGAAGATAAGTTGCTATTACGTTATAAGTTTATTCCATTTTAAATTAGACCAAAACGAATGAAGATAGTTATGACAACCTAAACAACATCTCTTTGTCATAGTTACATACATACATATACTCACGCCAAGTCACCAAAGAGGCAGGTATTACCAATTTATCACCCACATTTCGCTATGATTTTCGATCCCTCGTAATGGGGGGGGAGTTATTTCATATTTAACTAAAAAAGTGACAATATGCCTCTATAAATTAAGCCATATTGTAATATGTCTAAGTCCATTAAGATAAAAAAGAGTTCCAAGGGGATCCCTTATTTCAGGAGCTCTTAGGTCAGAGGTCAATACAAATACATAGATACCATTGAAATAAAAGTGCGTCGTCCAGTTTTGTGTATTAAAAGTACAACAAAAAAAACATCTTTAGTAAAACTTACCATCAACTTGATAAATAGAATGATTGTTATTTATAATTGAATTGCCGTTGTCCTTGGGTATATTGTTCTCACAGCGATGGTCTTCGGTCCTCGAGGCAGGTCCACCGGCTGGTCGCGCTTGATAGTGATGTTGTTGTATTAATACTCCAGTAGGACCTAGCAACAACAAGAAACGAGATAATAAAAATCATGGACGCTCCAGGGATTCACTGGAGTTAAGATTTCGAAATGTGTGATTTTAAAAATTACAAAAACGTATAAAATTAAAATTTCGAAATCTACATACATATGCCTACTCACGCCTGTAAATCCCCGAAGAGGTAGGCAAAGGTTTGTAAATCCCCGCCTGTAAATCCCCGAAGAGGTACCCACATTTCCCCAAGTCTGATTTTAACTATACGAAGTGATTCTAAAAGGTTCGATTGGCAGATCATACATCATAGTGTTTTTATACGTAATTCGTGAAAGTTTTAGATGGATGGATGCTTGTTACTCAGTCACGTCGAATACAACGGCTGAATGACTGGATGATATTCAGCAAAGAGATAGATTACCATCGGCATTGCACACTATAATGACAGTAATGTATAGTTATAACATATCCCTACTAATATTATAAATGTGAAAGTAACTCTGTCTGTCTGTCTGTCTGTCTGTCTCGCTTTCACGCCCAAACCACTGAACCGATTTTGATGAAATTTGGTATAGGGGTAGATTAGACCTTGAGAAAGGACATAGGCTATATTTGGTCGCGATAACCGACATCCACGCGGGCGGAGCCGCGGGCAAAAGCTAGTATTTATTATATTAAAATATTTTTAACCGCCTTCTAAAAAGGAGCAGATTCTCAATTCCGGTGATTACATTTTTGTAAGAAATGATAGTGTTACCTTTAGGAAATATATGCGTCCATCTGCGTCTGTTACTCGTCAGTTTGACAGTCACATGTGATGGATCAAACGGGTTGATAAGTGCTCGTCCCGTCCTGATGACCGGCTTGTGTGAAGAAATGGAGCTTCGCGGCGAAAGTCTGTTCCCAGATAGTGGCGAGTCCGTCACATCGCTATTCGTGTCGTAGGCACCTTGCTTACCTTCAATTTTAAAAGATGTATAAATATTATGGTTAGTAATAAATCTGAAAAATATCCTTTTGATATAATTCATTGACACACTGGACAATCTATCATTCTTATTACATAGTTGTCGGAAAGAGGGTAGGTAGTTGGGTCCAGTCTGTGTAAAATGTATCAACAGAAGGGCTTTAATTGCTTGGAGGGGGATAACTCTAATATCGATCACTATTCTATGATATACTATTAATATTATATGATATACTATTAATATTATACACTATTAATTTGAGTAAGGATTTGTCGTACAATTGATTACACTTAGAAGAACTAAGAAGAATAAATAAATAAATAAACTTGTAACTTTTTTTTTATCTTCTCTTACGTCATTTTTTATTGTAATTTATTTATTTAGTTACTAAGTCATGTCACATTAACCAGTGTGCATAAAACCAAGAATCTTTGCATATAACAATATTCAAAGAGTTTTTCTTATAAAGATATTGATTGGTCCTTTAGATTAGACGATCCAATAATTTGTATATAAATTCACTATTACCAGCTAGGATATCAGCAACACTATGATGAATATCAGGATCTGACATTTTTCTATGGTATAAACTAGATGTAGGCGGACTTCTTCGACTCATGCCTTCCAGACCTGCCACTGAAGTTTTCTTCGTGCGAGCTACTTTCTGCACGCTGTAAAATAGATTAATAAATGGTAATTTCCAACAATTTCATCGGGCGATGGCTTTGTGTAAATGTACAAGTTTGTGAAGATATTTGCATGTTTGTTTCTAAATCACGCTCAAATAGTAAAATCTGGCGGAATTTGGTCCAGGGATAGATTTATAGTCTGGAATAATACAGATTACTTTTTATTCCTGGTTTAGTTTCCCTTCCCCTTTCTTATGGACAGTTCCGGCACCCCATGTGCCGGAACTTTCCATAGGGCGGAGTCGCGGGCAAACAACTAGTAGGTAATTTCATATTTTATGATCTGCACCAGCTTTAAAAGATAACTGCATATTTTAGTTAGGTATGTACAGTCGACAAAGGAGATATGGTTGCACTTAGAAGTTGTATGTAAAGGTGCAACCGTATCTCCTTTGCCGACTGTACATAGTGTACATACCTTTAAACCATACAAATGTAAGTAAATATCTCAACATTATATAAGTTCCGATAAACAGCTGCCAAAAGGTATTTGTTAAGTTGAGCAAACTACAGATTTGAAAACTCACCATGTACTATGCGCCGGCGGCAACTGAAAAACTTGTGCATCGTACGCATCATAATCAAATATAGAATTATGCATGTAGTCATCCTCTTTCAACAGCTTCCCCTTCTTTTCATCGTCGTACATTTTCCTTAACGGCTCCTGGCTCTTTCTGGGAGGTAATTTTATCCTAGGGATAAAATTGGAATATGCCACCTTTTTGTTTGTTGAATAAAATGATAAATTAATCCAATGCGGCATTGAATAGTCGTCTATTGAATTAAGATTGTTGTCTTTGTTGTGGAATTTTAGAAGTGGGACTGCGTGTAAGGGTTGTTCTCCAACGCAGACCAAGTCGCTGCCCACACCGTTGTCGATGATGCGTTGTTTAGTGACGTTCGTCAGTTCTCTATCGACTTCGAATACGCCTACGCCCGGCGTGATAACTACGCTTAGTTGACCGGTGCGATCAAAGCATCTGTCCAAATAATGTTTTTCGAAGACTGGAAGAGAAACATTCAAAATCTTATATTAAAAAAGATAGTTACTAAGCGTAAAATTCGAGAAAAGCTCGACCACTTCGGATATTTCTTTCATATGTTCCTTAACTTCCCCGCGGGTAAAGCCGCGTGCATCAATTAGATATTTTTAGATTAAGTATCTACCTTATTGTATGTATACTATTTTGTATTGATGAGGAACTAAAGTGGGTACTTGTATTGGCGAGAGGGAAATACCCTGCAAAGTATCCCGTTCAGTAGGCATCGACTTAGTTCATGGTGCTCAACTGCCTATACACAAGCTTATCAACAATATAACATATTATTTGGAACTTTACCATTCAAACTCATGTTCAAAACTTCCAGAAAGTTGCCCTGAGCTGCAGTAGAATTGATCGCTGTTGGAATTTCCATATTTGGTCTTTCGTGGTATTGGAGTACGATCTTCTGGTAGTCGGTAAACAAACGCCTTAGTTGTAGTAAGACGTTTGACCAGTCTTCATATCTCTCGTTTTGAACTGCAACTCTGTGTATAAAGAATAAATGAAGAAGAAAGGAAGATTAGATCTTAAAGACCATTTCACAGAGGTGTGCGAAATGCGCAGTGCGTGAAACGCTACTTGGCTATCATGTTCTACTGCAAATAGGCTATTTGACTAATTTTCAAAAACCATTTTAAATGATTGCTTATTACAGTATAAACATATCACATTAATATTTCTGTAAAAAAACAATGCATTATGTTAAAAAATCAATGATAAAGTTTAAATTTTCAAGAGTGCGCGAAATAAGCTATATTTAACAACATGGCGATGCGTGTGAGTTGTGACGTCACTGTAAGTTGCTGTTATAACCCGCGCCACGTATCTTGGACCTAAAATGTGCTCAAAATGTGCCCTATACGCGCAGTACACATTTCTTGGGTGTATTTTGAGGATAGCACGGGATGCTACTGCGGTAGACGAACTCAAATTCACCAAGCATAGACTATTAAAAAGCAATTCGCGGGCGCCAGAGCCTCGTATGTCTTACGATTTGGGTCCAAGATACGTGGCGCGGGTTATATCATCAGCTCGAATAAAATTTGTATCCATTTCGAACTTAATCACAAAATATGTCCATAAAACTCGCGATAATCAAAGAAAAAGCAAGTAATAACACCGAAACAAACAATAATAGCTCATACCACTGGAGATATTTTGTAGAAATGATGTCACCCAGAGCTCTGACCAATCACGAGCGTTTTTTTTCATAGACAAAAAATCAACAAAATATAACATTTTTATATTCGAAATACTCATAAAATACACATATTTGAGAGTAAATTGTAGTCTCGTAGGTCTTTTAACGTTATTTTCTAATAGGATGACCATAATTTGTAGTATATTTTTAATGTTGTCAAATAGCCTATTCACATAAAACTGTAAACAACTACCTGTAAAAATCTTCATAGAATCTGCCCCGATAATCTTTTTGCAAACATTCCTTCATATGATGTGGGAACTCCTCTAAAGACTTAGCTTTATAAAATGTTCTAGAGAACAACACTATTGTCACTTCATGATTGCTGCCATTTTTCTGCGAAATATAATCATTATTACAAAATTGAAAACTATTCTTGCTCTCTATCTATGCAAGAAAAAGTGTTACCTACCTTCCACTTAGCAAAGAGCTCCGCAAGAAAACCATTAACAGCTTTTTCGAAATATAAATCCCCGTGTATATCGAAGTCCCACATTTCAGAAGACATTTGTATAAAGAGATAGACCATAGAGGTAGAAGATCTGAACACTATCTTAGTGTCTTCAGTGATGACTCCGCACGCCACCCTATCGCCTTGCGACCACATTTCGTAAACCTGGCATCGTATAGCACCGCCGCAATACTCTATTTTTTTATTTAGATACACGCATGTGCCGACCTGCAACAATTTGAATGTTAATGAAAAATAAATTAGGGCATAAAAGTTATGCTTCAGAAGACAGTAAGGGTTCACATTCAAGTGAAGTTAAAATATCTTGTACCCAGCTAGGATCCTGAAGACCACTTAATATTTTTGCTTGGTATGTCGGCTTTTCCAGGAGCGACTGCCGGCCTCTCAACGCGAAAATAAAAGCCTGCGCCAGACCCTCATCCGTTGTTTAGTAGGTGCACCAACATATTGGTGAGATTGACTTGTACCCCTTTATAGAAAATCATTTTGATCATAAACACATTCACCATTGTGCCACAAGCCACAAGCACATCATGTGCTATTTATAGGTTGCTTGGATATATTTCGAAAGTTCGACATTCATTAACCTCGGTCGCCATCTTCCATTTGGCCATGGAATGGAATTGAAAGGGGACTCTTTTTTCCGCACTTTTTGGGCCATTGTGCGTGGAGAGTGCTGGCTGTAGCAGCCAGCCTAACTCCGCCCAGAAGCGCAGAAGCTTACTGGGGGCTTCACAGGCTTCGCGGAGCGACCTCACTGTGCCGAGGATTTGAAAACGTTGGGAGCCCCCCAACGTTTTTGCCTCGCATTCCAGTAATAGCACCCCCTACAAAGAGGGCTATCTGTGATCCCGATGGTGTTCCATTTGGCCCCTAAAACAACCATATACATACATACGCTCACGCCTATTTAGCTCCAGGGTAGACAGAGACAACAATAAATTAAACAACCACTGCTTACTTTGTGCATTATAGCATGTTTGCTTGCTTAATCAGTGTTCTGCTTTGTGCCACGCAGCAGATAACCTTTATGATGATAAGGTTCCTATGACACAGTCATGTTGATTTATACACATAAGTACTAACTCTCACCTCCACCCTGTGACCATATTTTATTTTGAATAGGTATCTATGGGTATCGAGACTTACTAAATTATTCTTCAACCGCCACATTTCTGACCTTCCCATATATTGATCTTTGAAGGTGAGCTCGACAGAATCAAGAGCCACATCTGCCACATTTACAATGTTCACATAAACATCGGCAAAAGTTCTCAGTTGGAATGTAGTGGCTATGCTCTGTTCGACGCTGATAGTATCTGTGAATGTACAGATAAGAATATTATAGATACAAGTCAATATTTGTCACTACATCCACAATGGCCAGTGATACTAGACTCATTATACTGTAATATATTTTGATAGGAACTGTAAACAAGGTTTGTAGCAGTAAAATTTTATGGCCGAGATAGTAGTTCTGATCTTCTATTTTACTTTCTAATCTAGTGGGACCTGCAAGCCTCCTACACCATACCCTTGCCAATAGAGAGAAATCATGAAGTATAAAATCAAGAGGAACTGTCATCAGACACACATACTTCAATACACCTCTTCCTCTTAGCGTTAATTCCCAGTCGCATCCGAAGCTTTCAGCTCGGAGTCTGAGGTCCGCTTTTTACCAGTCTTAACCACGAATTTGACTAGACCTCGATATTTTCCGTGAAGCGATTGTCATCTGACCTCCACAACCCAATGTTGACATTAGGCGATATCGAAGTTTTAGCAGTTAGACCGTTGTTAACGTTATTTTTAAACTATCGCGGTGTAAACTCATAGTTTTTATGTTTATTATAATAATAATTAATATATAATAATAATTTTTGAGGGCTCCAACTACCCGTAACGATTGCCATAGATGTTCTCATGGCAACCGGGACCGACGGCTTAACGTGCTCTCCGAGGCACGACCAGACCAATGCAAATACTCATATTTCATTCACACAAATATTTGCACTGAGCGGGGATCGAACCCGCGCCTCCTGCGTAGCGGCCGCGTTCACTACCGCTACGCCACGGAGGCTATACTTCAATACACAAATTGGAGATATTCATTGGTTCACTGTGACATACTAGTAAAGAATTTTTATACAGTTCAGTGTTTATCAGAATTTTAATTACCATACCAGAATTCATTTTAAATTTTTTATTTAATCATCAGTTCAAAAGGGCAGTTTGTTGTAGGAACATAAGAGAAATAAGTTTACCATTGTCAATAACCATAATATTTTTATTTGTTAACAATATATTTGTAGCCTAGTGGTATGGGTAATGGCCTGCTGAGACAAGGTCTCGGGTTCGATCCCAGGTTTTACCATGGCACACACCAATGACTTTTCGATGCTTTTCGAAGTTATGTGTGTATTTATCGCAGGTTTATAAGTGCCCGGTTAATGGCAATAGGCTCTCCACCTATTACATTGGGACCTAAACATAAACGGCGAAATGTGGGTGCTAGCACCTCTGCCTACCCCTTCAGGGATATAGGCGTGAGTTTATGTTATGCTATGTTAACAATATATAATATATATATTTATTTTGTTTGTACAATTATTATATGATACTGTTTACTACTGTAATCTAATTTACCATATTGGAATAAATTATAATAATTATGTATGAAAATGTATTGTGTCACAGTGTTTGTGTAAGTCCTCCGAAGCAGCTTGAGCAATTGTTATGAATATTTTTGTGTATATTCGGTAGTTTGTCGGCTATTTTTATACCTCAAAAAAATAAAAGTAACCCACCCCAAACCCTTCAATGTTCTTATTTTATGATTAGGTATTTAAATATATATAACCCCATAACCAACCCACATTTTTTAACAGTGACAAACTTGCTATGTTTATCTAGTCTGCTACTTATACAATATGATTGGTCTTACCTCTGCCTCGTCCTGGGGCATCCACCTTAAAAACTTGGAGCAGAAGACGAGGGTAGTCATTGTCAGGATGATATATTGCGACTACATCCTTTTCTTTTAAGCCTGGGTAGTCTTTGAGGTTTATAATAAGATCAAATGCTGAAATTAGAGTAGATCTTCAAAAAATGATTCATACCAATAACATTCTTCTAATTGAGTTAAAATTTTGGTATGTAATTATGTACATACCTACAAAGGATTACAAAAGAAATAAATCAAATTTATGTCTTAGTTTCAATACATTTAGTTAGTGAGTTTAGATCACCTGACAGCGTCTTGAGAGCTCTCCTCTACACTACCATTAAAAAATTAGGAAGTATTGTTTGACTAAGCAATATGACATGGTTGCTAAGTCAAAAGCCATTATATAGGCAATAGGCAGTATACTATCTATGCACTATTGTTAACAAAGGTAATATAAATAAAAAATATTAACAACCAAGTTGTTTTGGTTTCAACATTGAAGTACCTACCTCAAGGTTTTTATATTACAAGAAATAACGTAATAAGTTTACGAACTAAATACTCACGGCTGAAGCTGGATTGGTGTACAATAAGCTTGAAAGACTTCATATTTTATTAGATGCGGATTTGCATTTATAAGATATATTTTAAAATATTTTTATCGAAGTGGAAATACATTATTTATAAACTTGGGACATCTAAGTAACTTTGTGCTTCGCCAACAATAGAACTCGCAGCATTGCAGTAATCGAAAAAGCAATTTTTTCTCAGCTATCAGTTGTTATTTTAATATTGTGGACAATATGTAAAATAATTAAAATAAATAACAATATTAATGACACATACACATGACATTCCTATTCTTACTACCATAGATTAATATATATATTATACTAGTGACTTACTACCTTCTTCCATACTCAAAGCTTACTACTCAACTCAAACTTTTTTTTTTTTTTATAAATAGTATCTAAGTCTATGGTTCTATTATAAATTTATGCTATAAACTTAGGCTATAAATGAAGAATAGGACTGTCAAGGCGCCATCTTCTTAAGCATTACCCCGCGTTTACACGCTGCCCATCGCATTGCTCATCGTGTTGCCGAAAGTATTCCTATATATATTAGACGCTCCAATTCGGTCGGGTCCAACCATCCGACAGCTTCCGCTAGCCGACAAGTGTTGCCGTTTATATATAATTAAAATATAATAATAATAAATAATTATTTTTTTATTTTATTCCTTACAATCTAGTGACATTTTGGTAAAGTTTATTTTTCCCGAAACGGCAACACTGACTTTTTTATTTTTCCCGAAACGGCAACACTTGTCGGCTAGCGGAAGTTGTCGGATGGTTGGACTCGACCGAATTGGAGCGTCTGTAGCGGGCATTAATCTATGAGTATTCCCACGAATAATGCCCTAGCATTCACACGTACGCATCATCGTGTTGGTCCGCCCGCATACAGTATTCGCCCTGCAACGGAGACGGACGTAAAGCTGCGTTTACATACTCGCGGCAGAGCGGGGGAAGTGGCGAGAGAAGTGGGCAGAGACGTGGTGTGAATGGTATATTCGTCATGTCACGAGTACTGCCGCGTATGTTGCTGCGAATGTCGGCTTGGCGGCGCGAGTCAAAGGAGCGGCAATAACTAGCGCGATGAACTATACGAGACCGCTAGATGGCGCTAATCAGTAAACACGGCTTTCGTTATTGCTCCTCGAATATTTACTTTTAAAAATATTTATATCGATCTACGGAAAGTGTATAGTAGTTGAAAGTGATAGTTTTTATTAATAATCTATTTAATTAATTCGCTATGCTGTAAAAGCATAATGCGTACCTACACTGCTACAGCGGCGTTGTCCTCCATACGTTTACGTCCGTCTCCGTTGCAGGGCGAATACTGTAATGCGGACCAACGCGATGATGGGAGTGTGTGAATGCTAGGGCATTAATCGCGCGAATATTTCTGGCAACACGATGAGCAATGCGAGCGGCAATATGTAAACGCGGGGTAAACGTATGGAGAACAACGCTGTAGCACTTAGCAGTGTACGCATTATGCTTTTACAGCATAGCGAATTGATTAAATAGATTAATAATAAAAACTATCACTTTCAACTACCTATACACTGTCCGTAGATGGATATAAATATTTTTAAAAGTAAATATTCGAGGAGCAATAACGAAAGCCGTGTTTACTGATTAGCGCCATCTAGCGGTCTCGTATAGTTCATCGCGCTAGTATTGCCGCTCCTTTGACTCGCGCCGCCAAGCCGACATTCGCGGCAACATACGCGGCAGTACTTCGCGCGCCACTTCGCGCGATCTTGGACGTCCATGGTAGTGAGACAATGGGCACGCATGTCACCCTCCACGACGTCAAGCGAGGACTTCTTGGGCCACCCCTTTTACCTGGACCCGGCGGGGGTGCCATTGCCATGCATTTGTTACCCACGTAGCCTGGCGGTTGCCGCAAAACGTGGCCGCACCAGCGAAGGCGGCTCTCTTGCATTTTATCCACCATGTCACGGACATAAAGGCTGAGGTGGATGCGAGAGTTCGTCGCGCAATCTTTACGCGTGATGCCGCATAACCACAGCAGTATTTTCATCTCCGTGACACGAAGCTCTTGCTTGTGTCGCTCTAGCAGCGGCCACACCTCACAACCATGTTAGAGGACAGGCCTAATGACCTGCCCCTTCAACCTGAAGGGCATTTTAGAATCACACATGACGCCAGTTATTTTTTGCCACTTGGTCCACGCGGCAGCAATCCATGCCCTGACGTCGCAGTCAATTTCACCAGTCACATGAAGTACAGATTCCAGGTACTTAGCCTAGGTAATCATTGCCTATGTGAACGGGTGTGGGATCTGTGGAGTTTAACGCTAAGTATTCTGTACGCACACGAAAATAAATGGAAATTTACATACATCAACATGAAGGAGGATTGCTGTACATTCACATGTCCCTCTGACAAGCAAAGGGCACTATGGAGAGCAGGCGAGGAGCGGACCGGTTACCGAGCGTAGGTGTGGGGGTTTCATGTGCGGCCGCCCGTCACCCTTTCACCCCACTGGCGCCGCAGTGCGATGTTCGTTTTCAGATTCCTATGGGTACACCGTGCTTCTCACACCCAAGGAGGCCATTTAAAAGCCGTAGATGGCCCAGAATCTCAGCCGGGGCGCCAGTGATTTGCTCTCGGTAACCTTACACTCCGGCAGCTTTTGTATCTGAAGATCCGAGATGGCGTGTGGTTTTAATAGGCCCGAGTCCGACATAACCACCCCCGATGACCGACGACAGGGGTGGTATCTGAGGTAATTTCCGCATGAAAAAGAGGGAGAGAGGAGGGATTTCATCCCCAACAGCACGTTAGCGACCGGTAGAGGATATGCCTAACTTAGCGTTTTTTTTTTTTTTTTTTACTTCGGTAAGGTGACGTACCACGCCCGAGCCGCCCGAGGGAATTTTTGGAATAAAAAAAAATAGGGGGGCCCTGTTTCTTTTTGCACCAGGGCCCTTGACCATCTAGCTACGCCACTGCCTAACGCCTAGACGGATTTCGATGAATGGGGTCTCAAATGAAAGGTATTCATCTCCCGAGTGTCACAGGGTACATACAATTACAACAAAAACTATACGGTAGATTTTTGATGCTGAAAATATGTGTTGTCAAATTTTTTTTTTCATTCAAATTCATCGAGTAGGGTATCAAAATGACGAGAATTAAAAGGAGATTACAAAAATGTACAGATGTCATTCTTAATAAAAAGTTTAAAATCAAATTAATTATAAACCCCTCGTTTAAACTCTGCCCATCGCATTGCTCATCGTGTTGCCGGAAATGTTCACGTGAATAATGCCCTAGCATTCAAACACTCGCATCATCGCGATGGTCCGCATTACAGTATTCGCCCTGCAATGGAGACGGACGTAAACGTATGGAGGACAACGCCGTAGCAGTGTACGCATTATGCTTTTACAGCATAGCGAATTAATTAAATAAATTATTACTAAAAACTATAATATATTTATAATAATAATATAATATACGTCTTATATTTCTATAACAACGAGCGCTCGATGCAAAGTGTGTTCATCGCGAGCTCCGGAGCACATCGCGAGTGTGGGAATGAGCAGTTTTCCAGTAGGTATTTATAGCGTTCCTAAAGACAAGCTAGATGGCGCAGCCGGCACTTTTGGTAAGTATAATGTGGTCTCACATCTAGGGTTCCCTAATTTATGGAAAAATTGTTCTTCGGTTTTGTAATGATTTACTTTACATAAATGTTTTGAGATTTTTTTTTTTTGATAAAATTATTTTAAATATAATATTATTTTAAATTACAGACAGTGACGCGTAAAGAATTAAGTGTTTTATCATATTTTATCTATTGTAATATGGGTAAATGAAATTAAACTTTGGCAACATCGCACAAATAAACTACAGGGTACATTAAAATTACCAAAAGCTATGCTAGCGCCATCTCTTGATGATTTAAAAACCAACTGATTATTATACCTACTGGAAAACTGCTCATTCATCGCGCTAGTATTGCCGCTCCTTTGACTGATTTGACTCGCGCCGCCAAGCCGACATTCGTAGCAACATACGTGGCAGCACTCGCGGCATGACGAATATACCATTCACACTCTTAGATATATTCACACTACGTCTCTACCCACTTCTCTCGCCACTTCCCTCGCTCATCGTCGAGTATGTAAACGCAGCATAAAGTATAAATGAATCGGTCACACTGACTGTCAGTTAACAGTCAAAAAGATGTCAATATTGTCCAATGTCAATTCAGTTGACAAATTGGACACTGATTGACATTGACACTACAATGCTGCTTTGACTTCTTGACTTCTTGACGATTTCATGTTGAGAGGTTTGGTTTAGTAGCATAGCATAGCGGCATTTATACAGAATTATAAAATAATATGTTCCAATTATTGGAAGCTTAAAGATATAAACAATGCAATTATCAGATTTTAAAGAAATAGTTAGTGTTCTAGCTGTAGTATCTGCAGTTATTCAGCTACTATCTGGCGTGTAAGTTTGCTATGTTTATATTGTGGCTGTTTAGAATTACACGTATTGTGTATTGATTTCTGTGACTATTGTTGTTGTTTTAGGCCGGTTTGTCAGAAGTATGTCAATAATAAAACAACGGCTGAGACTTCGCCGTTACCATTCATTTGTGGAATGATGTGGTAAGTTAAGAGTACTTATTTTGATATTTTTCTCTTCATTTAAGTATTTAATTACAAGGCTTGTTTTCCTTTTTGTTACAGTTGCTACCTTTGGTTACTGTATGGAATAGTGATAGAAGACAATGTACAGAATCTAGTTAACACAATAGGAATAATACTAATGGCAGGATATACAATAGTATTCTATAATTATACTTTTAAAAAGTCTTCTGTTATAAAACCAATGCTGGTCACTTTGGTATGTATATCAGTTATGACTGTATATACTATTATTGAAGAGGATAACACTCTACTTAAAGATAGGCTGGGTAAGACATTTAGAAATCTTTTATAGCTTAGTTAAATATAGCCACTGCTTGTCCTTCCACTGAATTGAAGTGATCGCAAAAGCAACTACGATTTGAAATTTAGGATGGTTTATGTAGATACATAATTAGAGAAACTGATTATCAAGAAATTGATGTTTTTTTTTGTTGGCGATGGCTGATATTATTACAGTTGTGAATTATAACTAAAGTAAGTACATTATCATCGTATATAATATTGCATTGAACCTTATAAATTAACCAGTTAATTAGATGCCTAGGCCATACATTAAAAGGCAGCATTCAATCAAGTGGCTCGGTAGATAGTTATTTGAACTAGACTAGAATCAATTAATGTTTAAGAACTTGACATACTGAAAGTCAGCCCTGTGTAGTATAGTAGTAATCAACACAATAGTTCCCAACACAGATAAATTAGGATTGGATATTTGGAGCCCCAAAACGCATCAAATATTCTACAAAATAGTGGTCTGTCTTAATGCTGTAGAGACCATAATTTTAATATGGACAGATATTAGACCTTTATTTCTTACCATACACTTAAGCTTCTTACTAGTTCTAATCATCATCATCAGTTGACAGATTAAATAACAAAAATTGCAAGACTATTGCTACTAAATCACTAAATCCTACCCAATCCGTGATTTTGATGCACACACACACACACACACTTGCCAGTATGCCACACACATGGAACTATGAGCTATTAATATTCTATTTTTCAGGAGTAATAGCTGTCTCCTTCACCATAGTCACCATAGTAGCACCTATGAGCAAGTTGCTGCATGTGTGTAAGGTCAAAAGCACTGAGTGTTTACCATTCCCAATGATATTGATGACATTCGTCGTGTCAGCATTGTGGGCTCTCTATGGCATCATAGCGGAGGATGCCTATTTAGTGGTAATTATGTTTTCTCTTTCAATAAAATGTATTTCCGATAATTAAGGTTAACGTTACGATAGAAGCAGTTAATCGCTGTCTAATAAAGAGAGATTTCCGATTTGATAGTAAGGTATGGCAGATGGTACATACTTTAGAACGACTGACCACCTGCACCACTATGGTTACTTCGTCGACCTTGCCATTGATGTCCGTCGCCAGCGAGGGATTCAGTTACGCTTAGGAGTGTTTGACTGGCTGGGTGAGGCTTTGCAAGCATACAGAGATGGGGGCATGAAAAATATTTTTCTACCTACCATTATAAGGGTTCAGAGATATGTGTTGGTTATTGGGCAGGCAATCATCACTAAGTCTAGAAAATAAACTTATTATCTACAAATGCATCATAAAACCAGTATGGACATATGGCATACAGCTCTGGGGCTCAGCAAGCCATTCAAACATTGAAATCCTCCAGCGCTTCCAGAACAAGGCACTAAAAACTATAAGCAATGCCCCATGGTACATACGTAATACAGAAGTACATGAGTATCTGCAAATTCAGACAGTTGAAGAGGAAATAAGAAATTCTTCCGAAACATACAAACAAAGACTTGTAGTACATAAAAACCAACTGGCCGCCTCACTACTGAACACCAGCGGCTGTGTATTTCGTCTAAAAAGATCCCGATTGGCCACAATCTAGTGGTTAATATATGAAATACGAGATGATATATCACAGGATATACATATCTCAAATTCACAACAATGGACCCATCAAATCTGATTATAGCTTCGGGGCTGATTGCAGATAGAGAAAGGGAAAAAAAAAAAAAAAAAAAAAAAAAACCATTATAATGCTAACTTTCAAACTTTCTCTAGGGACTATTAATCAACTTTCATAGAAACTTTTGAAATGTATTTCAACAATACATATATGAAAAAAGGTTAATCAGAGATATTTGCAAGATATCATCATCATCCTTGCGTTAGTCCCGGTCGCATCCGAGATCTTTACCATGGATGCCGGGGTTGCTTAAATACAGTACTGACCATATACGGATGTAAATCCTGGTATTCTGGGTGCAAACCCAGAATACCAACGCCCGCGTCAGCTGTAATAAATACAGAGCATTTTTATGCGCTGGCTCTCCCTCTATAGCCTCATTGTCAGAATAGCCCTTCTTGTCCCTCTTTGCTGTCTGAAGCCCTCAATTCTGCTAAAGCAAAACCACTGTCACACCACAGATATTGCAAAATATTGCATCAAATTTTAGACTTTATTGCTATAGAGTTAAAGGCGGAGGATCGGCAAACGTGGCGCACATTGGGAGAAGCCTATGTCCAGCAGTGGACTGCAGTAGGCTAATTGAGTGATTGATTGATAAAATCCAAAATTAAATGTAAAAAAAATTCATTACTCTCTTTCATTCACTCATAAGCCATTTAATTTTGGACTTTAACGTCATTAATTTCAAGACTAAAATGGATTTTTTACAGTGTTCGTGGTATGACAGTGGTTTTGCTTTAGGAGAATCGAGGCCCTGGTCTTCGCCGACCACTATTTCTATGTTGATTGCCAGTGTAATAATGAAATAATTTTATGTTTACAGAAACCAAATTTATTTGGTGCAATATTGGCCCTTGCTCAGCTGGGCCTATTTGTGATATATCCAAGCAAGCCATCTTCGCCGAGCTTACTAAAAAGTATGATAGCGTGAAGTAAAAGATATGTTCCAGTGCTGTGAATTAGCATTTAATTATTATAATATTATTTCGTAACGAATTATCAGTTATAGATATGCTAGTAAATTAATCTCAAATTTTACAAAAAGTGTTTTCGTACAAGTAAACTTATTAAAATTATTTGTACGAAAATAACGCGTGCCAGTATTTATACAAATGAGTTTATATTGTGTTGGTATACCTACTATGCACTAAGGCTAATTGATAAAGTCGATTGTAAATAAATATATTTGTAATTGAAATCATATAAAAAATAATTTAATTATTATTTATTTATTGCATATTTTATAAGATGAAAATTAAGTTACTATGTACCTATTAGATGTATGTGAATTTCAAAGTCCTAGGTACAAAATATTTTTAAAATATTAGGTTATGAATATTAAAACTTAACACTGTCAAAGAAATTAGTCTGTATAGCCCGCGCCACGTATCTTGGACCTAAAATGTGCTCAAAAAGTGCCCTATACGCGCAGTACACTTCTTGGGTGTTTTTTGAGGATAGCACGGGATGCTACTGCGGTAGACGAACTCAAATTCACCAAGCATAGACTATTACAAAGCAATCCGCGGGCGCCAAAGCCTCGTATGTTTTACAATTTAGGTCCAAGATACGTGGCGCGGGTTATATACCATATTGTTTTTGAATAAAGACTGTCGTGTTAAGTCATTTGGACAATTTTATATGTTTAAATTTTATTATCTACATTCACATAATTTTTTTTTATGTAATTTGACTTAATCACGAATCTATACTATTATATAATTGTAAAGTGGTCGTGTCTGTACATTGGAGATATTTAAAAAAAAAAACCTTGGGTTATGTTATGTTAACGATACTGAACACGAAAATATTTTTTTTTAATTTCCTGTCTGTTTGTCTGTTTGTCGGTTTGTCTGTTTGTCTGTTTGTCCGCGATGTACGCAAAAACTACTGGACCGATTTTGATGCGGTTTTTTTTGTTAGAAAGGGCTTACTCAGACTTAAAATCTTACGTTTGTTTGATCGCAATCGGTTGAGTGGAACCGAAGATATGAGCAAAGGTCGCGTGCGGGCGGAGCCGCGGGCGGAAGGCTAGTATTGAATAAAAACAGAAGTTATGTATTATTAAAGCAGGTCTTTTATTTATTTATTTCTTTTTTATCTATAGGGAAGGGGAATTGATCCGCAATCCCAACAACACTAGGTGTATCATATCATCTCAGACTAATAGAATAGTATTCTAATAGAATAGACTATTCTTCTAGTCTGAGCATATCATCTAGAATCTAGGGCATACCTGACTCCAATACAGGCAGGTTCCGGTGACGTTACCCAAGGAGGTTACTGCACGACAATATAGGCGTAATGCAACAGACGAGATTTTAAACTAGACATTTTTTTAACTCTTCTTCGGCCTCCATGGCGTAGCGGTAGTCGTGAACGCGGCCGCTACACAGGAGGCGCGGGTTCGGTACCCGCTCAGTGTAAATATTTGTATGCATATGTGTATTTGCATTGGTCTGGTCGTGCCTGGGAGACCACGTTAAGCCGTCGGTCCTGGCCCTAAAAAGTCCAACAACAACGGTCTAATCTAACTGCAATGCTTCGTAATCGCCTAATGTCACTATTGGGTTATGGAAGTCGGATGGCAGTCGCTTCACGGAAAATATCGAGGTCCAGCCAAATCCGCAGTTAAGACTGGTAAAGCGGACCCCAGATTCCGAGGTGAAAGCTTCGGATGCGACTGGGAATTAACGCTAAGAGGAAGAAGATTAGTGCACTCCGTACTTGATACTAGAGGTTTTTGTTCCTCGAACTTAATATATTAGAACTGGTCCATTTATCAACACTTATTTCCGATATTCTCTCAATGAACCTTACACCTACTAGTAGATACTATTTTCAATTGGGTATGATTAAAGTTGTCGCCAAAATGGTTTCTGAATCATCGTCGCGTCGAGATCTACTATTTTACTGACAAACAGCGAAGTCAACGGGGCCCTGCGGTATACAGTATTTGAAGTCAGGCGCGGTCCGAGGGGGGGGGGGGGGGGGTCACAGGGGACATGACCCCCCCCAAAACCATGCACGTCATATTGAAAAGTCCCAGTACGAGGGGAGGGGGGGTTAAATTTCTTAAGGAATTTCCGAAGTGACCCCCCCAAAACTTCAAGCTGCGACCGGCCCTGTTTGAAGTGGTGATCTCTAAGCAGTTTCTAAGACCCATGCATGAACAGTTGTTGTAGTTGTCTACAGAGGGAATGGTAGGAGAAAAGTCAAGCGAAATACAAAGTATCTAATGAAAGGGACGAATTGACCTATACCTAGGCTATATACCATAACATCGATTTTTAAAAGAGAGAGTGGATGAGTCATCAACATCATTTAAGTGTTGGTAGAGTCATCTCTACTACATTAGGTAGGTATCTACTATTTGTCTGTAAGTTACTGTAATAGTTTACCTACTTACACAATATTGTCCCATCTGCATTCCTGATTGCCTCTCTCTCCTCCATTTCGCACAATCTTGGGCGTCCATGATAGTGAGTGAGACCATTTGCACGTATGTTACACAATATTGCCTCTTTGATAGTATTTTCCGGCTCTGTTATGGCAAGTGCTCCAATAGGCTCTTCCAACTTGTCCCATCATTATTTTTTTTTTTTTTATCGTGCGAAAAATCCCCACGGACACCTCCCCCGCCGGAACCGGAGGAGGAGGTTATGTCGGACTCGAACCGACTAAAACGCACGCCGTCTGTGGGCCGTCAGTTACCGGAGGTGAGATTGTCGAAACTTGTCCCATCCTCTTCCCTTTCCATTCAGTAGGTACAACACATGCGTGGCTGAGGTAAGGTGTTACCCATATGCGCTATGCGGTGCAGTTAATTCTATTCCGGATCTAGTGGTTCGGGGGCGCCTCTCTTTGCCGTACCTACTATAAAAACCTGGATTTTTTGTACCTGCGTATGAGGTATGTTTCCCTTTTACAATCCCGGTTCCTTTTAATCGGGGTGTGAAAAAGCATCCAATGAGGCCTTCAATGACTACTTTGTTGCATTATATCTTATCACTTCGATATTTTGCTCTATTCCACTTTAATCCACTAAACAAATCCAGCGATGGATTTGTTTCAACTTTTTTTTCCACTCTGATCCATCGATGGATTTGTTTCCACTTTTTTCCGTTTTGGCTTTATCGAAGTTAGACTAGTCGGACTTTTTAGGACTCCAGCTACCCGTAGCGACTGCCATAGATGTTCGTATGACAACCGGGACCGGCTTAGCGTGCTCTCCGAGGCATGGAAACACCCGGTTAAACATCCACCTTGTGGGTACCGAGATGGCGCGACGCTGTAGGTAGCTACGTCTGGTCGTTCGCAACTCGCAGTATTTTATCTGGAGCTTTCCCCGAAACGCACCTGATAAAACGCCCACCAACTCTACATCAATGTTCTATGCTCAGAAACTGCGTCGTCTCAGCTAGCTGCACATCTTTGTTGACGTACCTACTTCATTGCCTGTTTCTCTATGGAGTTTATGTAGTGTCTCAAGTTTATTATTTAGCTGAACCGTCACCCGTCACAGAGGTGCGATCAGTATTTGTAGCACTGCTCGCACCTGTTCTTTATTGGTAGGGTGCTCAAATAGATCATAATACCACGGTATGAAGATCTTTTTAATGGTATTAAGATGGTTTTAAGGAGTTTTGCTAGTCAAGATTGATATTGATCTGATGCTAATTGTGCCTACCTACCTACTGTCGCAGTTTCAACAGTTAATGCTCATTATTTTCCAGTGCGGCAACATGAACCTACTTAATATTATTCTTTAAATAGGTAGGTACATGTAATTGGATATCGTTTATAATAGGTATACATACCTACCTAGATGCAAATTAGAAGTTTTGGGATTTACCAACCTAGTGATAAGAAAGAGTTGCCTGTCGTTTAATAAAATTATCAATGAACATTGAAAATTCATAAGCGGGCAATCTAATCTGGCATCTAAAATTCCATGTTATCCTTGATATGATAGTGAAATTGCAATTACAATTCTTGTAAATGCTTATGTATTGAGTTAAAATACATACCTACTTACATACTCGTGGGAATGAGGAAGGGACTACCCAGGGGCCTGTTTAATAAATGCGACAATGACAGGTGACAGCCAACAATCCGACAATTTGACAATATTTTGTTTATTATAAATTATTGCTGACAAATAAGTCACGGTGGAAAATCTACAATAATGTCGGCTTTTTACGACAATTTGACTTATTTCTGTTTAATAAATATTAAACCTTGACAGGCGACATGTGACAATTTGTCAGGAAAAACTTGTAAAATTTGTTTTATTAAACCCTAAATTGTCATTGCAGGCGGACATACCTATTTGTCAATTTGTCACAAATTTTCGACAGGCATTTCATCCAATGTCAACGGTAATCGGGAATTATATTAGTATGATTAGTTTAAAAAATGGTGTTAACGTCGTTGACGGATAACAGTTAGTAGTAGTGAAAATGATTATTTGGTGCAAACTGTACGACGACGACGTCGTATATTTAAACCAAGAATAAACTTGTTCTGTGATATTCTTCCATTTATTAATTTTCATTTCGTGTGTTAAACTATCTCTAAATCTGCCAAATAAAACCTCTCTGTTTTCATAGATAAGCCCTAAAATTGTTACTTTGGCGTCCATTTGTCTCATATGCATGCCTCGATATTGAGTTGCGACAAATATGTCGGAATTAATGACAAACTTGTCAACTGTCATGACAAATAACTCACAGAATATTTTCTTAGAGACTCGACAGGTAAAACCTGACAATTGCCGCTTTTATTAAACAGTTTTATAGCTTGACAATTTTGTCAGTATTTGCCTGTCGCATTTGGACTTAATTGTCAACTTTATTAAACGCCACTTGTCGCGACAATTCGACTAATTTGTCAAAAAGTGACAAATTTGTCGTATTGTCGCTTTTATTAAACAGGCCCCTGGGAACGAAGTACACTAATAGAGCTCTCTGGGCCTCTGGGACAAAAAAATAACCACCAGTATAGTTACAGTCAATATAGGTAGGTAGGTAATTGTCTAATAAACAAAACAGTGAATGTTCCTATTGATTTATAAGATTTATTTGACAACAGGTACTTAAAAATTAAATAATTATGTAAATCGTTATTAAGCAGGTAATTATTAATTAATTATAATCTTGACGTTATTATATAAATTATTATCATCTTAGTTTTGTTCTCGATGCGTTCAAGGCTTTCACATTGGAGCCCGGGGTCCGCTTACTCCTCCTCCTTTTTGTTTACTTACGGCTTTTGAACTCGACCTCGTCTGACCATCCAACCCCGAGAGGAAAGCCAGCGACAGGGCGCGTCCGTTAATCAGCAGGTATTCGTACCTGCTAACTGGTGAGTCAACACATACCTAACTAAAATGCGCCATTTGCACTATGATACATACATACAATCACGCCTTTATCCCCGGAGGGTTAGGCAGAGGTGAATTAACACCTACATTTCACCAATCATTGTATTAGGTCCCACGTAAAAGGGGTGAGCCTATGGCCGTTTTCCGGGCACTATTGTTGACTCGAGCCATGTATATATAGGCTAAGTCTGGGCTGTATATATCTGTCTGATGTTAAACAGCCCTATCCCTTAGTCGCCTTGTACGACACCACTTGCACTATGATAGATATTATGTACCTATCTGTTATTTTAATAACATTTATAGCTACTGTGCAAAATTTTAGAGCTTTTGACCTTTTGTTTGCGAAGACGTACCTAACCTATGTAAGTTAATTTATTTTCTACATTAGAGATCGGTAGATATGTGCTCATGCATCTTTGAGTTAAATGATTAATTGGAGTGGGTCATCTCATCACTCGTTATTTCTTAATGTCCTAACGTAACCTAACTTGTTAGTTGCCATATTCGTCAGTTTTGTAGATTTCGTTAACTCTTAATTTCATTAACGCCGAAACTTTCGTAGCTGAAAGGTGATGTCGTTGAGTAACTCATAAATGCTCATAAACAAACTTTCTGTCAGCGGCGGTACAAGGTATTTTTCAATCTACCCACTGTTTTTTTCTGTACCTACTGACAAATAATATGCAGGATGCAGGTGAGAATGTAGTGAAGTTTAGAGTGCATTTTTATAGAATTAAAGTGTTACAGCGCATTAGGCAATGACAATATGGGCGATCGTTTATGTCCCGTACACATTTTCCTCTTTTACTGTTACTGGTCAAAGAACGTAGGTATGTGACTTTGCTGGTATCACGGCGATATGCTACAGTAGCCTCAAATTTTACGTCATGTGACGTCTGAAATGCTACAACATTGTACGTTTTGCTACCGCTTTGAAATGCGTGAGATCGTATAACAGAATGCAATGTTAGTGGTCTACAATCATAGCAAGTCATAGTTTTAATATTTTGAACTATGTTATTTATATATGTCATGGCTACATGGATACTATGATTAGTTTCAGCTGCATTATTTTTAACTGCTGCCATTGTATGACAAACGCACCAGTTTTGATTAATACGGGCATCTGAGCATGTCCTGAATAGGGAATTCAGTGTAAACAAACCTGTACATTGAGCACATGCCTCTGAAGCAATACTAGGACTTGACCTATCGGACAATTTCAATATATCTCCAAGCGTTACGTATAAATCGAACGGTGATACTAATCGGTGTTGATTTAAAAGCATATTTGTATACCTCTGTGGGTATCTCTTTTGAAATGTTGGAGGAGCCCACACATATAACATTGGGAGCCGATCATCGTAGTACGACTCTATGGGCATTTTCATTTCACCATATCGTAATCCATGGTCACTGAAGAATATTACAAATGTTCTTTTTAATATGTTCTCTTTTTGCAATTTCTGTAGCCAACCGGTCATTTCGTTATCGAACTTCGATGGGTTGTCTGTAGCTCCATGACTATACGAATTAACCCAGAATAAGCCGAAGAAATGATTGTGCTTATATGAATTAGCAAAGTTGTACGCATAACCCAGTAAGTGTGTGGCAGATGGCTTCATTCTTGTACACAATACGTCCCATTCGCGTTTTTCCCCCACTAAATAAAATGGCCGCATATAATGATCGGTTGGCTTCTTTCGAAATCCTTTATACCTCGAAAACGTGTCAGGTAACTCTAGGTAATCTTCTCCATAAGCTGTTCTATAACCAGATGCGTTATATTTGCTCCATATGAAGTCGCTTTCGCACTTATGTAAGCCGGTCTGACATTTGTCATGTATCCGACTATAGTTCATGCCTGTCAAAACCGCCATCAAATTAGGAAAAGTGTTAGAATCAATCTGAAAATAAATGTAATATCGTTTTATTTAAAGTAGTATTTAAAGCACATCTATCGGGAAGAAGAGTGAGAGTCCAGATAGACTTGCTTCGGATTGTAGAGCGGTTTGGCGGTCTTTATAAAACACTATAAAACCAAAGCAAGATTTTCGCTCTTTTGCTCGTTTGCTCAATGCAGCGATATGTTAGATAAAAGCTTGGCACTTCTATCTTTTTTCTTGGGGTACTCCGGTAATATATATCCATTCAATAATATGTGTTTATGTCAAAAATTTGCATGCCACAGTCTGCGGCTAATCATGCTGTATCTATTTAAATTTAAGACCTTATGTAACCATGTTTATGAGCAAATAAATTATTATCTATCTATCTAATATAATCTAACGTGCATAATCAAACCACGGTTGAAGGCCCCGGCGAAAGCTGTAGGTATTGGCCATCTAAATCCCACGCTAAAGAGGTGTCCGATGAAGTTCTTCGCTATCACTCTTTAAAAAGTTGCACTCTTCGAGCAACACTCTGCTATGCTACGGCGATGCCCGCCGGCGCCTCCTTACGAATGAGGACCAATTTCTTCGTGTTCCACAGTTTCGAAAATTGGCTCTATTCCAAGTATGTGCTAACGAGACCTCTCAGCTGGGTACATAATTATAGATGAGCTAATCTAAGAGAAAATAAAATTTGCTTTACCTTTGTGTACCCTCTATAGTCCAACCATTTATGGTTTTTCAAATATTTATATGTTTCTGGCATAGTTCCAAAAAGTCTTGCTCTCGACATGCCGTCTATTCCGATTAATAGCACATTCCACGCTGTACTGTTCATTCTCCCTTTATGTACAGATAACTTCCTCACGGAAATAAAGGCATCGTTGTATATTTCCTTCTGCATCTGATTTATGCAGGTTACTCGAAGAATTTCATATTGTAATATTGCATTGGTTCCATTACGGAAAGGTACACATTTTGTATAGCTGGAAAGATTTTTTGGTATATAACTAATTGGCATTGCATGACAGCCTCCGTGGCGTAGCGGTAGTGAACGCGGCCGCTACGCAAGAGGCGCGGGTTCGATCCCCGCTCAGTGCAAATATTTGTGTGAATGAAATATGAGTATTTGCAGTATTTGCATTATTTGCAAATTTGCAAATAATGCCTGTGCCTAATTATGCCTGTTGAAAATAACCTAATAGTGGCGAAGGGTGGACCCCTTCGCTACTATTAGGTACATTATATAGTGCCTATACACCTACAGTAGTGTAGTGCTGGGGCTACTCTGTAATGATGGAGGTCAGATGGCAGTCGCTCCTAGAAAAGCCGACGTATGAAAAAAACAAATATCGGATTTCCGGTTCCAACTTTGAACGTAATTGGGAAATCTTTGGCCGCAAAAAGCTTTGGCCTCAGATATTGGTAGAACATGGTGGAGTCCTGTACACCCCAAAATTCTTCTTACTCTTACTGTTCTCCAATAATAAGTGTAGGTACCAAATCATCGTTAAAAATTGACGACTGCAGGTGTGTCTGACAAAATAAAACTTACAATAATTTAGTTTTTGTTCCTAGTCCAGGAAATGAAGCAGTTTTATAAGCGTACATGTAGCAGCAGCTGTATTTTGACCTGTTGTTGTAGCTTCTCATAGCTGTCTCGTTCACTACAAAAGTGATTCTATTATTGCCCATATTATATAAGGATATGGCTTTCACTCCACAGGGGTCCTTGTTTGGAGTAAACCCTCTGTACATATTATATACATATTTGTAATTTTTAGAATAGTCTGGTATATAACAACCGGGTGTATTAACAAGAAAATCGTTAACACCTGAAAGAAAAGGGATTTATGTATTTATGAATGTGTATATTTGCAACAGTATCTTACTTCTTATACTGTAAGTAACTGCTATATTCTAAAATCTTATCCAACCAACAGATCTATAGTAGTTACTAATGTAGAGTCAATTACAAGTATCTTATACAGACATAGGTATACAGTGTAGGTACTAAACAAATTCTAATTTAGATGGCTTCTTTGACAGAGTATTAAATTTACAAAAGGGAATGAAATTCTGAATGAGGGCTAATCTGGAAGGAGAATCATTTAAGTTATATACAATAACTAGCTGACCCGTCGCGGCTTCGCCCGTGACAGTGATCTGATAAACTTCCATAAACGGTTCCATAAACATTAAGGTACTCAATTTGAAAAAATAATGGTGTAGTCGAAATGTTCAATGTTCTTAAGATTGTTAATGTTATTCACTGGAGTGACCAAATAATTGAAACAGTTCTTCATCACTTCATTTGCTGGTATGTTTGACAAATAGGTAAGTATGTCGGATTCTATCTATTGCTATACCCTTCTTGAGCACTTATTTAGGGAAGTTCTTAATGCCAATTTGTAATTAAACCGGGTGTTATTTTAAAAACCAGCACTTGTGACTTACCCCTACTCCTTGAATCGTTGAAAAATATATCGGCTGTCGCAAATAATCCTAATTTTGGACGACTGCCTTTCTCCTTATAATATTTTGCCTCACTAGGGTAACAATCATAGCATCCAAAATAATATGACAGTGCCAATAGGACATAGCTTTCTGTTCGGACTATCATTGTGACTTAAAGATAATCTATATTTTCCTGGAAGTAGCCTGAAATCAAAATTTGAGACTTATGGAAATTACTTACTTGATATGAACCAGGTAAGTAAGCTCTATAATTAATAGTAATTACTGAAATGGCCGTTGGTGATAGCAGCAAGGGACCTAAACATAAACGGCGAAATGTGGGTGCTAGCACCTCTGCCTACCCCGTCGGGGAATATAGGCGTGAGTTTATGTTATGTAAATAAAATAAGCTTCGTAGTGGTTCCGGCATTGATTTCTATACTATTTAACAGTATGTCAATAAATAATAGCGGGTTGTTAGAGCCCTAAAAAGTCCGAAAACAACGGTCTAGCAGCAATGCTTCGATATCGCCTAATGTCACCATTGGGTTGTGGAGGTCAGATAGCAGTCGCTTCACGGAAAATATCCAGGTCCAGCCAATTCCGCAGTTTAGATTGGTAAAGCGGACCCCAGACTGCGAGGTGAAAGCTTCGGATGCGACTGGAAATTAACGCTGGGCTGGGATGAAGAAGAAGTATGTCCATAATTACTGCATGTATGAAGCCCCAACAAGACCTTCGGGATTGAAATCCACCTCACCTGGAAATTGGTGAACGAGGCTCTAGCCCACACTTATGGTTTCTTTCCATATTTTCAGATGGAATTCCTTAGGTACCACCCTGTCCCGGTGTGTATCTCGAACCAACTAAAACTGCTGGGGAGACAGTTTGCCTCAGAGTGAAGTGGATATCCATCAGTCCAAAAGTGTATGTATTTACTTACTTATTTTTATAATTCCTCTAAGTGGCCGAGATATTTTTAAATCCTTAACACTTTCATTAGTATCGCGCAATGATTTATATCCATAAGATTCTAACACAATATGATTAGAATTGTATTTGACTACGACTTCTTATATTTTTAAACCTTATTTTTGAATCTATATCTTCTATATATTTTTTTATATTTTTTAGACCTTATGTAGCCTGTATGATCGTTTATACTCTTTATATAGGAAAACACCGAAAACACCACATATTATTTTTTTCAAAATTATAAACCCGAAATGCCCGAAAACCCATAAAAATATGATTTTTGTTTATCTGGTCAAGGTACGTCCGACACGTAACGCAGTCGACCGAATATGTTTATCAAATGCTTTTCCATGTGTGTGCGGTGAATTGTTTGGGGCGTGTTACGTTACGTCTATGCTATTACTCAATTTATACCTACAGGATGAATTTAAAATTAACTTCAACCTAATTAAAGAATTAGGTTTAGTTCAGGTTTTCAGGTACGTGGATCATCTTTTCAAATTTAGGTAGGTAGTTCATTTCATACTTAGATTAAACTTTTCAGGTCAATACGACATTGAATATCATTAGTTAATCATTAGTCCTGCCGGTTTAAAAAGGCCACTTTATTGGAATGAGCAGTTTTCCAGTAGGTATTTATAGGGTTCCCAAAGACGCGCTAGATGGCGCAGCCGGCACTTTTGGTAAGAAGAGTGTGGTGTCACATCTAGTGTTCTCTAAGTTATGGAACAAATGTACTTCGGTTTTGTAATGATTTACTTTACATAAATATTCTGTAATTTTTTCTGATACAATTATTTTAAAAATAATATTATTATTTTAAATTACAGACAAAATTACCAAAAGCTATGCTAGCGCCATCTCCTGATGACTTAAAAACCAACTGATTTTTATACCTACTGGAAAACTGCTCATTGTATTAGGATAATATTTTGTCATGCGGTGTTATTTATACGAAATTAGAATCTACTTTGTAAATGAATTGTTGTGATTCTGAGCATAATCACAACAATTTACGAATTTAGTAAACTGTTCTAGTCAGATTAAAAGTATTAACAGCAGGTCGACATTAAGGAAAAATCATGGTTACTTATCACTGAAATGGCCGTTTCCTGAATAGCATAGTCATGTGTGTTTACAGTCAAGGTTTTTACCTTCCCTAATCTCATTGCTTTTCGGGACAATTTTAATCTGATGTTCGCTACATCAAGAACAAAATCAAAATGGCCTCATGTAAAGCAGAGACAAGATGAGGCGCTTTTTCACGCCAGAGCAGCTTAGGTGTCTTTTATGGGTATAAGACACAGGTCCACTCCTGAGCAGACCTTTATATATGACACATATTTTGACATGTATGGCATACGTTGACGACTGTCATGTAAATCAAATCCCATACATTCGTTAGGTAATATATTTATGACACTACCATTTTGAGCCGTCGCAGTTGCATAGAGAACTTACCTCTTTGGCGGTATTTTATCACCACTTCTACAATGATCCGCTGGACTTTTTCAATGAATTCTATTATCTTCTTAATCACACATAACCACCAATATGGTGCAAAAAATTCAATGTTGAACTTTTTTATTTCAAAATGAATTCGGATGGACAAGAAAATCCTTACAGAATTCCGGCATAATAATCTCGTGTTGTGTTTCCCGCGGTGAGTAGGGTAGCCAGAGCTCACTGGAGAGGTTTTGTGCTGTCAGTGGGAAGACAAAAGGATTGTCCTGCTTGTCTTCTTAGCTGACGGCACAGAATCTCTCTGTTCTTAAAAGGGTCGGCAGCACGAATGTGACTCCCCTGGTGTTGCACTCGTCCATAGGCCACGGTAACCACTTTCTGTCAGGTGGGCCGTGCGATTTGCTATAATAGCAATTAGTTTATATAAAATGTATATCTTATTATGGTTTTCCATAAGTCATTTTCCTCTTGGGTGTAGGATATAGGATAATAGGAGCATGAGCAAATTGTTAATGAAACTCATATTGGTTACAATTCTTATGAATTTTATTCGGGAATGCAATTTTGCATCAGGTAAATTTTAATAAAAAATCACGCATCTCCCCAAAGGGTTTAAACATGTACCTACACAGTTATCTATGTGAAATGAGATTGATTATAATTATAAGTTTCAAATACGTTCTTATTTAACCTGAGGTTTTAATCTAAGTAAATATATTCTTGTTTATTTTTAAGTTAAATCATCGTAAACAGAAAAATATAATATATGTTTCAGATACATTATTTATCAAATTTTCATAGCGTATCGATTGACTGATACATTGGTCAAGCAAGGACCTCGATGTTTTACTATCGAATAATAAACAGACAAGAATAGGTACTTAAATATTATATGTTTTACTTAGTTTGAAGGAAAAATACAAAGATTATTTAGGAAAATTTTAACAAGCTATAGAAATGTAACAATTCATAAATATAAAATGCTAAGTTATCACAGTCATATACTTATATTACGTATGTATCTATCTACCTACCTACTTTAAAAAATAGTCACAGAAACAGAATAGACAACAGACCATTAGTGGACAACTGAACATTTATCAATTTTTTGGCACACGCAAAATAAACGATCCCTGTTATTGATAGCACACTTGCCTAGGCCTCTATAATTTGTAATAGTGCTAACAGGGCCAACAATAGTTCCCTTAGAATCATCATATTTACGAAACACAGTAGCTTCATAAGATGCATTACCAGGAGTCATCGTAAATGCTACAACATAATAAAGACTTATTTTATCATCGTCGTAATAAAAATGTATTCTAATAATGGTTTTGAGTCTGAGGCCCATACAACCCCAGCACTGCTGAGTTTTAATTTTTACCGTCAGTGACTGAATGTAATTTACAACGAGTTCCACGCTTTTTGACCCTTCTGAATCCTGCACAGGGAGAGGATACAATTTGTGGCAACAGCACCACTTGGGGTGAATTGATACGTCCTGACATGTCCGATTAGGACTAATGACTTTAAATGTACTATGGCATTTCGGGCAGCCTTCAGGTGCATCATCGGTAATATTGCTGCATTGCGATATCTTTTTGATTTCTAAAAGTGTGCTATAAATATCATAGGGGGTAATCAAGCGGTATTGATTTATGGCTATAGCTCGAAATTCACGGGTACGCGATGTTTTAAAATATGGTGGCATCCACATAAAGAACATTGGCATTCTATCGTCATAGTAAGATTCCATACCAAAACGGTGCATACCGAATCGAACGCCGTGGTCGCTGAAAAATATTACAAAAGTGTTTTTCATAACTCTCGTGTACGTCAACTGATTGAAAAAGTTTTCTAACATTTTGTCAGCTTGATGTGGTTGACTTTTTGCGTCATGACTGAAGGAGTTTATCCAAAAAATTCCGAAGAATGAATCCGTTTTGTATGTATTCGCGAAATCCAACGCATAGTCTAGAACTTGCTGACCTGAACAAGCTTTGCCGGCGCATATAAAAGTGCTATTTTTGCGCTTGTATTCTCCATTAATAAAGAACGGTCTCATGTAATGATCAGTTGGTGGTTCTTGAAATTCGTATTCCTTTGTAAACGTGTCAGGCAATTGAAGATAGTCTTCTCCATAAGCTGTTACATAACCATCTTTTTTAAATGAATTCCAAATCATAAGATGGTTGCATTTATCCATATTTCCAGCACATCTTTCAGTAATAGTAGAAAAATTTTTGCCTGTGAATGCCGCCACTAAGTTTGGTAAAGTATTATCTGCAACCTAGAACAATGAACTTAGTTTATTTACATTGTTTACATACAGAGAAAAAAACTAAGTATATCTACTGGAATCGAAGCGTCCGTGGACAAATCTACTTATAATAAATAATATTTTTTTGAAAAAACCCAACTGTTCAACATTGGTTAAAAGAGTGAGTAGTCTGGATTCATCAGCTTTATCTGACCTTCATACTGACATATTATTCAATTTTATAATAACGTAATTAATAATACTTTATTAAGTACCTTATGATATCCTCGATAGCTAACCCAGAAGTCATTTCGAAAATAGTCTACCGTTCTGGGAATAGTTTGTACCGCTCGAGGCAATGACATGGTGTCCATTCCTATCATCAAGACATTATATTTTATATTGCATTTAGAGACTTTTGGCTTGGGTAAATACAGTTTTTTAGTAAATGCAAACATATCTTCGTAAATAGTATAAGTTTTATTCTTGTCAGCGTACTCAAAGCATTTAATGGTAATGAAATCAGTCTGTAAAGGTATTTTATCGTTATCTTTGAACTTCGTGCAATTAGAGAATCTGGGAACAAAAGCATAGTTATGATCAAAGATATTATATAAAAAGAAGTAGATATGTTATTGCGCGAAAATCGTGAAGATCCGAAAACGAGTCAATTGGAACGTTTGCCTCTAGTACCGCGTGCCGAGCGGCGCCGGCCGGACGTTGAGCGGAAGCATCAGTGACTTAAAAAAAATAACGAAAATGCCATCGTATGTTTATAGACACTGTACGAACTATTACTCTAAAGTTAATACACCAAAAGTGTAGATGGATTAAAAATGTGTGTGTGTGAGTTCGGCACATTTTTCTACGTTGATTTGTAAGCATATGACATGTCTATGTTATGAAATGTCATTGGTTATGATAAAATATGGTGAAGTTCTATCAATTGGCCCTGAATTTAAAGAATACACAGGTTTCCTAAGTATGAGCACAATAAAGATCGTAAAAACAATTGATAATAGCTTCAATTATGCCTAGCAAAAGGCTATTGTGTCTTACGTCAATAATATCTCCAGAATACTGTTTTGTTTGAAAACGTAATAATAACAAAACGCTTGAAATCGGTAACAGTATCAGCATAAGGTTACAGAAATGTGAACGATTGCTTTAAAACTCTACGTATGTGACAATGTATTCTAGAGGCTTGATGGGGGAATTCTATGAAGTTATCTTTGTTCTTTCTTTATTCAAGTCAGCAAACCGTCAGATGTATGCGCCCCGTCAGATGGTGAGGCTCTAGGATGTCTAGATGCTGTCGATCCCAATATGGTGTCATGTACCTTGACGCCTTCGACAGATGCTTCAAGTTCTAGTTGATTTTGTTGTTAAATACTCACATTAATTTTCGTTCGCGATTGGTTAATGTGGGTACATCTTTTAATATGAATTGATAACAGCAATCGTAATATGTGCCATTACGTCTCATATACCTCTGAATAGTGCTAGTTTTTATAAAAGCTTGAACAGTGTGACCATCAAATTTTCTCATAAAAACAGCTCTTTTTCCGCAGGTTACCCTCTTCCTGGTAACGTTTTTTATATGTTTTACGTAATTTACTAGCACTACGGGTATTTTGCAACCTAGAGTGTCCACCATTTTTGCTGAAATTGTAACATAAATTTTATTCAGTTGGTTTATCAACTGTATTTTATTTTGTATTTTCACTTGTAGCTTCTACTGGCCTACAAAAAAAAAGTTCTCACCATCAGGCATTTAATCCTTTAAACCAATTAAATATTTGGGCTACAGAAACTAAAATTCACAAAGCGATTACCTTCATGAATATCGTCTATACCGAACATGTCATCCGGCTCCGTAACGATATCTTTGTATGCTATATTTAATGGTACATGACCGAAGGGAGTTCCTTTGTTGCCAATTCTTGTGGTTGTTATACCTCCTTCAACATGCCCGTGTGTGTCTAATAAGGACATGCGATACCAATAGTACGAAATCGCTGTTACAATACACGAAAATATAATAAGTACACCAACAGCTGTTTTCATTTGCCTCATGGTTGACTTTCTCAATAATTTCCTTAGCCTGAAACATCCAATTATAAAGCTACCAAAGGGAATATAATAAGTTGTTTTGATATAATTGGGTATATGAGATTCCTCCAAGATCTTCAGAGCCCAAGCCAACCTCACCTGCAAGCTGGTACCCTGCTGATTAATGGACAAGGCTGGAGGATCAGACGGCAGTTACTTGTGTAAAAGTGGAAGTCGGAGAGCAGATTCTGGGTCACAAAGTGCACTTCGAATGAAACTCGCTCTTATTGGCGCTCGGACGAAAAGTAGTTTTGGATATAATTGACGTATTCAGGGTAGTTACAGCGGGAATTACAAAATTCTGTTGCATTTTTTGAATAAACATGAGCTACTTAATTAAATTTTAGAAGATTGTTTAAAATACATTATTCAAAACCCTAAACACCTGCGAGTGAAGTGTTCGATACTTTTAGAAACTTAGTTCAATTAAAATTATTTCTGACTAGCAGATAAAAGTTAGGTCGTAGGTATATCGAAGTGGATAGTATAGACGTCCACAATGTAACTCTCTGTATTCACCTGATACGTTCTCACCTACGGTCGAAGCAGTAAGCTAAACAGAGGAATATAGCACTGAGAAAAATGTAGACAATGTACTCACAGCTATTATTTTCACATGCCCGAAAATGACAATGGTCATGTTTATTAATTGCGTGAGTCTGCTATGTAGCATGCGAACATTGATGGGAAGTAGTATATTAATATTAATATTATCATGATATTATGGCAACAAAATGTGTTAATTATCATCATTCTATTGTATCAAATTATTTTTTTCATTATGATTTAGGTAGATATTATTAAGTAATTGTTAAAGTACTACCACATGCTCTACTTTGACAAATGTGATTTTTGAGTAGCTTTACTAATCAGTTACACCGCTTTTGTGTAAGCATGCTATTGCAGGCATGGGGAACCTCAATCCTTCCTCCCCTTTCACACATTTTTTCCTTAAAATTAAATCGTCAGAGCGTCGAGCGGCATCAGAGAAGAGCGTTTCAGACGCAAACAAAGACTAAAAAATATATGTTATTCATTTATTAAAATGACGTGTTTAATTGTACGGATTTGTTTCACTTGAAACAGTTTAATCACCGAGATTTTCAGTTGACCTTGTTACAGTACTGTATTATCTATTTACTGAGCGCAGTGCGCTCTCTGCCCGCTATCTCAAAAACGATAGAGCGCCTGAAACTACGAGTATTATAGGAACAGAAACGCATGCCCTACGTTGTTGCCACTCCGCCACCATATATCGGTGGAGTTAAGACTTCACGACCTGCATTTCCTGAGGCTCGGGTTCTCGTCCCTGCTCCCGCGCAACCTTTCAGCACCGATAAAGCACCAAAAGGGCTCTCGCCTCTAGGTTCCATGGCAGGGTTCCAGCAAGGAGGCTCGTCGCCTCGAAGGATATCGTGTGGTATCCCTTGGTGACCCTGTTGGCCTCAAGCGCTGCGGAGCGCGTAGCATTCGCGCATTTTTCGGCCGGAGTGTTACAGAACAGTTATTTTGGGCTAGCGCGTTATCATTAATGAATTCAAATATATCCTTCTTTGTATTCATACAACTAATTGAAATCGTTATCACTGGCTAATAACAAGCATGGATGGAAATGTGGATTCTAATTCTCCAAATACGAACTACTTACATTACGGTACATCATCATTATGATGAATATAAGGCGTTTTAACACATATTGGTACTTGTACTTCTTCACGATATTTATTATTTATTGAACCTAACCGGTTTCGCCTTACGATATTCTCAAAGGTTTGCATTGACAGTTATGAACATTCCAATTATATTATTCCATACATTCCAGTTCTGAAAATACACACTACGATATAACCATATTTCGTAAGTACCGTAAATGCCGTAAGGCGTAACCGGTTAGGTTTAATAATAAATATCGTGAAAAAGCACAAATGTGTTATCAATATGTGTAACAACAAAGTTCCACTAAGAGCCATCAATCAACTGAAAAAATAATAAGATGTTTTGCTTATTACTTTATTTAGATTCATCCACTTTCACTTAACCTTTTGTAATTTATTGGATTACTTAATTACACTGATATGTTCCACTAACCTTAATATTGGACTCATGATTAACTTAAAAGTGTTAACCCAGAATCTCCTACAAGGGTCGGCAGCCCCATTTCTTTCCATAATTAAAGTGTACTAAAAAGTCAATTTACTTGCAACGATGCGATTGCAATTACGACTGGTAAATAATTGTAAATCGATGATGCGTTATTTACAGAGTTACCGACATTTCTTTTAACAAATACTGTCAATAACGACATAAACATCCAGGATACAAGTGCAATATAATCCATTTTTTGTAAACATACACTTATCAGTGGATCTATCATAACGTGCAACACATGCTCCTGTTTTGGACGGTGATCCAGTTGGTGAGGGATGGAGATTTAGGGCTAGCTATATAAAGAAGAGGTTACTGGGCCCTTACCATGAACTCTTAAAACAGGTCAATAATTGAACTGCTGTCATTCTACCAACTGCAAATGTCAAATTGTAATCCCTTTGTAGTCCTATATATTTATATATGACACTAGCTGCCCCGGCGAACTTCGTACCGCCATATTTTCGGCCCGCGTGGTATTCAAATCCCGTTCCCGCACCCTTATCACTTAGGGGTATGAAAAATAGATGATGGCCGATTCTCATAGATACCGGATAAGCACAAAAAATTTCATCAAAATCGGTCAAGCCGTTTCGGAGGAGTATGGCAACGAAAACTGTGACACGAGAATTTTATATATTAGACTAGCTGTCCCGGCGAACTTCGTACCGCCATATTTTCGGCCCGCGTGGTATTCAAATCCCGTTCCCGCTGCACCCTTATCACTTAGGGGGATGAAAAATAGATGTTGGCCGATTCTCATAGATACCGGATAAGCACAAAAAATTTCATCAAAATCGGTCAAGCCGTTTCGGAGGAGTATGGCAACGAAAACTGTGACACGAGAATTTTATATATTAGATTTCAAAGTGACATTTGCAGTTGGTAGAATGACAGCAGTTCAATTATTGACCTGTTTTAAGGTTTATGGTAAGGCCGCTGGTATCGGCTACATGCTCCTACAAGTTTCCATAGCAACAAAAATGCTGATAGTTCGTCGTTACGTCACATTCGCGCCCATATGTCTAAAAACAAATGGGCGCGAACACTTTTGGATTTTTTTGACAAACGACGAATTGACATGATGGCAACAGGGATTTAGGTTCCAGGTTGAGGTTTCTAGCTTATTTCATAACTACACCATAGAGATTTACGTATGCCATGCGAATAGAGATCAATTGTTGCTTCTCCCATGCACCTGCAGCTGAGAACAACGTAGCCACGGAGGACAGAAGACACAGCGTATCCTAGAGCAACGCGGGGGCGTCGCGTCGGTCCTCGCGTTGCTAAGATGCGAAGGCGCAAGCGTCAGAAGACAGAACAGTGTCAAATCTTGTTTATACAAAATGTTTATATTTTTCGTAGTGTTTTTGTAAAATATATATATATATAAATAGTGTAAGTGTTATGTTAGTTATTTTCCTAGATTACAGGCTTTAGTAATTAAACAACTGCTATACGTTTTTAACACATTCACTTTATTCGACCATCTTGACGAGAGAGCGAGTTACACTTGGTGTTGCCAGAACCTAATATAACATCTTTCCCTTCTTAATTAAGCTTATAGCTATCCACTATTAATTTCTATGAATTAAACAGTAATTATAAAGATGCCAGTTTAAAGAAACCTTAATTCTCTAATTTAAGAAATACCTTAGTATCTATTTATTCAAGTAATCTATAACTAAATAGCCAATCCAGTTTAACACAATATTAGTTATAGTAAGTGTTCAAGTTTAACAAAATACAAATTATTCAGCTTATGTAATACTAACTTAACAGTCGTTAGACTGACACCAGTTTAATAACAACAAGATCTCAGTTCTCTATTGTAAGAAAATGAGTATAAATCAAACAAACATTTAGATTTTTTTTTTTTTTTTTTACTTAATGCTCTTGGCATCCCCTCAGGTATAATCAGCATACCTGAGAGGCATCTAGGCCTACGAGTTCTCAAACCCATACTGTTTCCTAGGAGCACTAGAATTTAATTACATACATAATCCTTAAGATAATTGGGTTTTCTTACAGCCCTTCCAGATTTTCTAATTTCTTGCGTTAATGGAGCCTCTTCTATTACCAGCTCTGTATTAGCTGAACTAGTACTGCAGTTGGGACTGCTCTCACAATCTGGAAGGCTTGCATCATTACAAGTAATGTCCCTATTATAATCCAGGAAATTATCACAGAGTTCTTGGTAATTATCACAGAGTTCTTCCCTTGGTGAAGTGTTTGGTATTTTATTTAAATGAATTCTATTTCTCCTAAACTTTCCTCTTTTTGTTTGAACTATATAAGAACGAGGTTCCTCACATTTTTTTACCACATTGCCATACATTTGCAGATCAGTTACCCAGACTTTGTCATTTACCTTTAGTTCTGGAAGATTCTTTGCTTTGTGATTTTTATCATAATAATAAGCGTCTTTATACTTTTTCTTTATTTTTAAATCTTTTACAATATCTTTAACAATTACAGGTTTATTTAGTTTATTGGGTAATATGGGGAGATTATCTCTAAGCTTTCGGTTAAACATAAGTTCAGCTGGACTGTACCCTATCTCTGTGGGAGTATTTCTATAAATTAACAGTGCTAAATAAATATCATCATTTTTTGATAATAGTGATTTAGCAATTTTTTACTCCAGACTCAGCCATCCCATTGCTTTGTGAGAAATATGGGCTACTAGTGATCAATTTAAATGCATAATCTTTAGCAAAAAGATTAAATTTAGTTTTAAACTGGGAGCCACAATCCGTTCTTACTATCTCTGGTACTCCATATCTTGAAAACACTTCTTTACATGACAAAATTACTGTATCCTCAGTAAGGTTTTTTAATTTTAAAATTTCCAAATATCTTGAGAAATAATCTATCAGCACTAGATACCAGACATCATTAAATTTAAATAAATCTAATCCTATTTTTTGCCATGGTCTATCCGGAATATTATCTACAATCATTTTTTCCCTGTTATTTTTATACATCTCTATGCATTTTAAACATGTTTTTACTTTCTCTTCAATTTGTTTAGAAAGGCCTAGCCACCACACAGATTGTTTAGCTCTTTCCCTACATTTGGATATGCCTAAGTGACCTGTGTGAATTTTATTTAATATTTCACTTTGTAGTGATTCCGGTATCACTATTCTGGAATTAAACAAAAGAATACCATTTTCTATGGAGAAATTATCCCTGTATTGATAGTAATTTCTAAAATCACCTAATTTACTTTTATTAGGCCATCCTTCTACAATAAAGAATTTCAATTTAGTGCATATCCTACATTTTAATTGCTCTACTTTGATTTTATCTATAGTGTCATTTGTAACAGTTTCACAAGTAAACATATTTAATTTTAATTCTTCATTTGTATTACTTTGAAAGGTATTAGTTAATAAAGGCTGTCTAGACAAAGCATCTGCAACCACCAATTGTTTGCCTGGTGTATAGATGACTTCATAATCAAAGCGTGCTAACTTAAGTCTTAATCTTAAAAGTCTTGGACTCAAGTCGTCAAAAGATTTTGTTTGTAGAATTTGCACTAAAGGTTTGTGATCAGTTTCTAATTGCACATGAATACCTATTATGTAGTCTCGGAACTTATCTGCTGCCCATGTCAGAGCTAAACATTCCTTTTCAATCTGAGCATAATGTTTTTCTGTCTCTGTAAGTGTTCTACTACCATACATAACTACTACTCTTTCACCATTATTATTTTCTTGCATTAACGCTGCACCTAAGCCATATGAACTACTGTCTGCTGACACAATTATTTTCGAGGATGGATCATAATGAGCAAGGGTAGGTGCCTGTAAGAGTTTATTTTTTATTGTTCGGAATGCATTTTCTTGTAGTTGCCCCCAAACAAATTTCCTATCTTCTTTTAAAAGTGCATGTATTGGTTCTAAAATATGTGACTTGTTCTCAATGAATCTACCTACAAAATTGACCATGCCCAGGAACCGAAGTAGCTCGGTCTTATTTGAGGGTGCTTTGAACTCATGGATGGCCTGTATTCTTTCTGAATCAACTTTGATACCTTCTGAATTTATAATATGGCCCAGATAAGAAATTTCTCTTACCCCAAACCTACATTTATTTTTATTTATAGTTAAACCCTCTTTATGTAAACGTTTTAAAACCTCTTTCAATGTTTTATCATGTTCCTGTTCTGTAGATTCATAAATCAGTATATCATCCATATGAATAGCTACTTTTAAATCTTTAAATAAGTTTGAAAACTTCATAGAAAAATATTCTGGGGCACAATTTAATCCAAATGGTAAGCGATTATAGACATATCTGCCGAACGGAGTAATGATGGTAGTAAGCTTTTTAGACGATTCGTCTAATTTAATCTGGTGGAAACCCGACGTAGCATCAATTTTAGAAAAGTACTTTGATCCCTTCAATTTTGCCAAAGTATTTTCTACTTTAGGAATGGGATATACCGGTCTAAGAATATTTTGATTGACTCGAGTGTAATCTCCACATATTCTTACTTTATCATTTTTAAATACAACAACTATAGGTGATACAAAATCTGTGGCTTCTTCTATTGGACTAATTATGCCTAAACTATGTAATCTATCTAATTCTTTTTTTACTTTAGGTAATAAAGGTATTGACACATTTCTAGGGGAAGCATGCACATATGGTTTAGGATTATCCACAAGTTTAATATTAAATTCCTGTTTAAAAACCCCTAACTCGTCAAATATGCCTGGAAATTCTTTTTCTATTAAACCCTCCTTTGAAAGATTTTCACTAGATAAGGCACAAATTCTTATTAGATTCATACTTTCAATAGACGGTCTACCCAGTATAGCTGTTTTTAGACCCCTTATTACATAAACTTTCCCCTCATACTCACTGCGATTACATGTCAGCTTTAACGGCACGGTGCCCACCACCTGCAGTGCTGTTCCGTCCGGGCCTCTTATTGTGTCCCTACACTTCACCAAGGTTAGACTCTTTTCCTCTGCCAGTTGCTCCGGAATTGCACTTATGTCTGCTCCTGTATCAATAAGGAAATTTTGTTGATCTATATTTTTGCCCTTATAGGAAATACTGACCTTTATCATATATTTTTCTTGTCTTTGACAAAAGCGAACCTCAAGTACTTGTTCTGCATCTTTCTGTTCCTTTATTCTCTTAATTGATTTTAATCGACACTGTTTGGCGAAATGTCCTACTTTTTCACATTGGAAACATGTAGCCTTCACCGCTGGGCACTTATCTCTCTTGTGCCTATCTTGACCACAAAACCAGCATTTCATTGTCTTGTTTTGCTTGTCACTGATTTTCTTGTCTTGTCGAATTCTATTTATTTCCACCATTTCCTGGTTTCCCCTTATAATTTTGCTTTCATCTTGTTGTATTTCAGCCTGTTTGCACATCATTGCTGCTTCCCTTAATGTCAAGTCTGTCTTCAATAGCAATCTGTCACTGGTCCTCCTATCCGAAATACCAGTTACTATCCTGTCTCTGATGAGATCTTCTTTTAGTTGGCCGTACTCACAGTGCTCCGCTAATTTATGCAAATCTGTCAGGAATTCGTCAAATTTTTCTTTGTTCTTTTGGACTCTCGAGTTGAATTTGAACCGTTCGTATATCACGTTCTTTTTAGGTGAAAAAAAACTGTCGAAATTAGCCAGTAATTGTTCGTACGTATAGCCCTTGTCGAACTGAATAATAATGTCCTCTGCTCTGTCCCCCATACAATACAGAAGACAGTCAATTTTTTGTTCATTGGTCTTTTGATCCGCATGTACTAATTTCATATACCTTGTGAATCTCGCCTTGTATTTGGGCCATTCTTCTGGCACGAAGCTGAATTGACTAGGGTTTTCGATCATCATATTTGTTTCTTTCGTTTTAATGTTCATCTTTTCTTTAGTTTCACCGTCCGCCATTGTTGCAAGACGCCACGCCACGCCGACTTGGAACTCGTAGTATATAATATGTAGATTCTTCTCGAATTGCTACTATTCTTGTATTACTTTATGTTTATTTTACCGCTGCCACCATGTTATGTTAGTTATTTTCCTAGATTACAGGCTTTAGTAATTAAACAACTGCTATACGTTTTTAACACATTCACTTTATTCGACCATCTTGACGAGAGAGCGAGTTACACTTGGTGTTGCCAGAACCTAATATAACAGTAAGTGATTAAAATGAATCAAAACTCTAACGGCAGTGACAATGTGGATATGTGTTCAGGTCAATCTTCTTCTTCAAGTAACTTCGTGCGCTGCCCATACTGTTCCCAGGCCCGGTTCTTCAAAGGTGAGCGGGGCTTGAAAGTGCATATTGGCAAAATCCACAAATGTCAACATGTACTTCCAAGTCCCACGATCTCCGTAGATAGTGGAGTTCCACCTAACACCTCCCAAATTCCTTTTTGGCAATCTTTAAGTGAAATGAAAAATTCCGTCCCGGTTTTAAAAAGAATTCCCAGAGGCGCAAGGCCTTCTGTGGCTCAAAAATTGGCAAATTGCATCAAACATGTCGTTAGTGTGAACTCCATATCGGCCTGGGAGCAATTGTTAACCTTCCCTTACAGAATATTACACATTAAAAACAATAGTACACAAAGATCTTTGACAGCCCAAATTAAAGAAAATTGTTCTAACAACACGTATCATTTTGAATCCAAATTAAACCATACCTTTAACCCTCAATCCAATAAGTATAAATACATTGAAAATAAAATAAGGGAAGGTGATATCAGGGGCGCGTCGAGGTTGCTTTTTAGCAGCGATGTGGTGGCACCTTACTCTCCAGACACGCTCGCGGGTCTGCAGAGTAAGCATCCACCGGCTTCAATTGATCTCTCTTTCCCAGAACCACCGAGTGATGACACTGAAACTCTCAGTATTACTGCCAAGGACGTTTTCACAGCCGTTTGCTCCTTCCGGAGTGGATCTGCTGCTGGTCTTGACGGCCTGACCCCCCAGCATCTTAAAGATCTAATGTGTCCGAGCGCTGGGGAGGCTGGCGATGCCCTTCTGAAGGAGCTGACGGCTTTAGTGAACTTGATGCTCTCCGGCAATGTGGACGAAGGTATCATTCATATTTTATATGGGGCCAACCTATGTGCTCTGCGTAAAAGGGATGGTGGCATTCGTCCCATTGCCGTAGGAAGTACCTTACGGCGGTTGGTAGCCAAAATTTGCTGCAAGTACTATAGTACCGAACTTGCAGCAAAATTCCAGCCCCTTCAACTTGGTTTCGGTTCAAAAGGGGGCTGTGAGGCTGCCATACACGCACTTTCGACGTACCTTGGCAGCGGTGAAGGTGAGGTCATTTTGAAGGTTGACCTGAGGAATGCCTTCAATTCAGTGAATAGGGATACCTTGCTGACCCAAGCAAAATTAGAAACCCCTCATATATATAAATTCCTTTGGCAGTGTTATAGACACCCTACAAAATTAGTTTATAAGGATCATCTTTTGGAATCAGCAGTTGGTTGCCAGCAAGGTGACCCTTTGGGACCAGTCATCTTCAGTCTAGCAATACATCCCATCATACAACAGTTAAATTCAAAATTCAACATCTGGTACCTAGATGACGGGACTTTAGGGGGTGATGTACAAACAGTGCTACAAGATTTAGAACTCATGAAAAATAAATTTCAATCCATTGGCTTACAACTCAACTCAGACAAATGTGAAATCTTTATTAGTGACACTACAGACAGACCCTCGACTATACAAAAATTTAACCATTTAGCTCCCAATATCAAAATTCTGGAAAAAGCTTCTCTGCGCCTCCTGGGGTCCCCAGTTCTGGAAGATGGATTTCATTCATTTATTGAGGAAAAAATTCAAAATTTTGAAAATATTGCAGATCGTTTACAAAAAATAAGTGTTCATTCAGCCTTTACTATACTTCGGTTTTGCCTTTTTGTCCCTAAATTTACTCATGCACTTCGTTCATCCCAATTTTGGCAACATTTGACACTTTTGGCAAAAATTGACAACATTCTTCAAAACACTCTCAGCGAAATTCTAAATGTGGCCTTGAACGACCGAGCCTGGCTCCAAGCGTCCTTACCAGTTCGCTTGGGTGGTCTCGGCGTTCGCAAAATTTCTGATGTTAGCCTTCCAGCATTTTTGTCATCGGTCCACGGCACTGAGGAGTTAACCAGGAAAATTCTTATAAATACACAGGTTAACTCTGAGGTGTCGTGCAAGTCCGATGCCATTAATGCTTGGAAGGTTGCTTGTCCCAACACTGAATTGCCTGGTAACCTGTTCTCCCAGAGACAATGGGATGCGCCGCTCTGCAAGCTGGTAAGAGACAGTTTAATACGCACGTCTTCCCATGTTTCAGAGCGTGCGCGCCTGTTGGCTGTGGGGGAATGGGAGTCAGGTCTCTGGATTCAGGCACTTCCATCGCCCAACATAGGTACTATGTTGGACGATACTACTTTCCGCCTTGCCACTTGCCTTCGCCTAGGAGCGCCGTGCGTTTCTCCCCATCGTTGCCACTGCGGTGAAGCTGTCGACAGCCTTGGGCACCATGGCCTTTCATGCAGCAGAAGCGCTGGGCGTATGTCGCGACACGCCTGCATCAACGACATTATCCGCCGTGCTCTTGCCACTGCTGGCGTGCCAGCCATTCGTGAACCTAATGGGCTGGCACGTGAGGATGGCAAGAGACCGGATGGTATGTCGTTGCTGCCTTGGAAGATGGGTAGGCCTTTGGTGTGGGATGCAACATGCGTCGACACCCTTGCGCCTTCACATCTTTCAGGCACAGCAGGCTGTGCCGGTGCTGCTGCTGCATCTGCGGAAAACCTCAAACGGCGCAAATACTGTAATCTAACAGGTGATTATATATTTGAGCCGTTTGGGGTTGAAACGTTGGGGACATGGGGCCCAAGTGCACGCATTGTGTACAAAGATTTGACAAAGCGGCTGATCGACGCTACGCGTGACCAGAAGGCTGGTTATTATCTTGCACAGAGAATAAGCATTGCCATTCAACGTGGCAATGCTGCCAGCCTTCTGGGAACGTTACCGGTCGGTGACGATGTGGAGGAATTTCACGACACATTATGCATGTAAATATTTTATTGATTTAATTTAGTTTATTTTAGTAATTAATAATAGTTTGTAGTTTTAATTTAATTAAGTATTATTTTTAATTTTATTGTGACTTAATGTATAATGTATTGACTACACCATAATATTCTATTTTTATCACATTACTGTCCATCCCAAGGTTGCCTGGAAGAAATCGCTTTAAGCGATAAGGCCGCCCATTTGATTGTACATTAAACTATATAAATCGCTACCTACTTGACATACTGTAAATCTATTGGTGTACAATAAAGAATTATCTATCTAGATAGATAGATAATTCTTTATTGTAGATAGATAGATATCTATCTTGATCGCGGCCAATACATAACCGCTTATCGCCATGGTAGATCTACAGAACTGCATTTTGGTGTATAGAAAGTACCTACTGTACTCGACTTATTGATTTGGTATGTCATCGGTAAGAAGGAGTCTCGGTTTTGTAGAGAGTTCTTTCTTATGGCACAACTGCCTAATATTAATCTTGTTAAAGTATGTAGTTAAACCTCTTCTTATATAGGTATACTTTTAATATTTTATAAATAAAAACGGTTTTAACCACTCTATAAAGATAAAGGTATCAAACTGTCAGTACGATGTACGATAGAGAGAGCGCTCTACAAAACCGAAGCAGTTCTGTCATAGGCTGATTCTCACTCCGCTTCCGGATGCTGCGATGCGACTATCAACAGCCTGGTACCTACTATATAAGCGAATGAGTTTCACTTGGCGATAGTAAATTAATGAAACCTTCCTATCCACAATAAAATTCAATCTGAGTTCCCAACTTGAGCAGAAAGCCTGTGCCTGAACCTTGATCGTTAATTAGGAGCTGCACCGCCGCTCTGGTTAAGTCTTAGGTACTTAGGCCCTTGAATATCTATTTTGGTAAAAGAATAATGGAAGAAAATGGTTAATAGTGCATTTCTTAGTATTCTATATAAGTAAGCACCTAGACATACCTAAATGTGTCCTCTCCGTCTTACTGTTGTTATTACATCTTACTGTCATTATAATTACTATAATGTATTCATTAGTCTTGCATGCATGAGACTATTGTCCCCTCTCGATGAAGAATATATTGTTTTGTGATTAGGTATCCTTGTCACGATCGCGGCGTGATGTTATCCGACATAGAGTCACATCATTATCATTTACACAAAAGGTTTAGACGTATAAAAAATAACAAAGATTTATTTTTACCCGACTACGGCGAAGTCAAAGGAGGGTTATGATTTACATATCTACTGGCGTAATTAAATATTAGGCATGTTGTTAAACACTACCACATGTAAAAGTCGATGTATAAATCATAAATACTCAACGAATTTACCGGTATTCTTGTTTCTAAAATTAGTAAATCATGTGAAGTTGACTTAAATTAAACTCACCCATCTTAGTCACACACTTATTTAAAAATTAATTATATAGGTAGGTACATAATGGTACATTCTACATAACGTTTGATGCATTAGGTATTTTTAAAATTTTGTAGAAGGAAATAGGATTTGGGATGCTGCGTTGCCATTGTTTCACCGAATAGATTTACGCATGCGCAAATTGAGAAAATACCAGAGTAATGAATGAAAATTACCTATCACATTCCCCAGTGGGTAACCTATGTAATAAATTAAACGTAGGTATAATGTACGTAATATCGGTTAAAGTTGATAATTGGCCAATTTCTATACCTAACTATATTACTAGATTTATGTCGAACCTTTTTGATTTAAGGTATGATTAGTCGAGTCTGTTATTTATTTCGACTCGTCAAACGGAAGACATTTTTTTGTTTCAGTTTCTCAAATCTGTGAAAAATACTCGTGAGGTATGTTGGTAGTAACAATTGGTCAAATGTTATTACAAGTTCTCATAATATTTATTGTTGATAAGGTAGTGACATCTAGCGTTAATTTTCTTGACTTGATAGTTGTAAATGCACATTGCGATGTAGTGAAAATTTTATCCATGATTGACTCACTGGCTCGCACAGCGGGATCCGGAAGAGCGTAGTGTTACATCGTTTTTTTGTACAGAAAACACGCATACCTACCCCAAGACACTGAAAACGCATGCACGCGCTGTGTTTACAGATCACGCGCGTACATGCAGAAAACATGCGCCCTCACACGTGGCTTCTAAACACCCCGAAAGCTGCAGTAAGTATGGTTCGTGATTTGACTCTATGTGGCTGAGTCAGTCATCGCACTAATACATGTAGTAAACCGCAGTCCCGTGCGTAGTGCATACAATTCTGCAAATGATGCAGATTTACGCTTCCGCAACCACGCGTGTTGCTCCGTCTCGCTGCGCTCCCCGTAGCGCGATGCGGGGTAATGTGCCAATCGCCTTTCATGATATAGTGTCTTTCTTATTACTAGTTTAGTTTATATTCTAGTAGATGTCGATACAGGAGCTTAGACATTTTTTTTGTTCCGTGCGTTTTTTTGCATGTTTATAGGTATATAAAGAGTCGGTATTGTTGACCATTATGGCGCTCGTGCTTTATACTTCCAGCTTTTTTTTATATCACAAGAACTAATCGGATTATGTATGAATTTTTTTTACTTTCAGTAGTTAGTTCCTGCGGAGGTGGTGTTGATTATAATCAAATTCGAGCCACTTTCGCACATTAAACCAAGAATATACTTAGTCGTTTTTTTAATACCACTGACTTTATAACTAGGTTTTTATAACTTTTCCTATTATTCATATTATATTCTATAACTGAGTAGGATTCCGTTGTTTGATCTAAGGTCAAAAGAATGTAACATTTGCGTTGTCTTTATAGGTAGCTACCCTGCCCCAGTCTCTTACCTAGGTATACCTAGTCAGGATTGATTAGGTTCAATTATCTATACTTATAGGATAGGTATTACTCAGGATCTAGGGGTAAACGTTCCCATCAATATCCATGTTTCTACTAGGTAGTCCAAGAATAGTTGGATTCATCAGACACACACTAGGAGTGCCACTCAAGCACTCGTAGGTTCGTATAGTAGGTATAATATCGTAGATGGTAGGATATAGCGACGACTCTAGCCCTTAATCAGGGTAGATTGACATTTTCTTACAAGTGCCCTTTTTACACTATAGAAGAATGTCACAAAAGTTTATATTGCTCTGAAATAAAATTTCTGGCATTTGAATTTTTAGCGCCCCTTCTACTTGGTGCCTAGTAACTGGTTCTTTTCCTCTACCCAGAGCCAGCACTGGTAAGGTTGTGCTAGCGCTGGTAATGACCATAATGAGTTATTGTTAGCTGTAAGATAATGTGTATCTAAATAAATTAATAACTAAGGTACTAAATTTACATACATATCTACATACAATCACGCCTTTATTCCCGGAGGGTTAGGCGGAGGTCTTCTTCTGTCGAGTCGACGCCATATCTTGTCATATTTTGTTTGCCCAGTATGTAGCCACTCCGATAGCGTTGTCAGAGGCACTCATAAGTTCCTCCGGAGTGTACGTGCTTGGGCAGGCAGCAAGTTAACAGGCGGAGGTGAAGTAACTAAATTTACCTATCTATATTAATCGGAGTCGGAGGAATCGGAGAGATGGCGCTCATACTTCCACGAGCTGCTGAATAAGCAGCATAAAGAGGTGCAGCCACCAGACCTCCCTCCGAATCAAGGACTAGTGCCACCGATAACGCCTGCGGAAGTCCAGACTGCCATTCGCCGCATGAAGAACCGGAAAGCTGTCGGACCCGACGAAGTCCCCATCGAGGCTTGGAAGGCAATGGGCGCCCGTGGTGTGGGCATTCTAGCAAATCTTTATAACCGCGTACTCCTCACCGGCGAGATCCCGAGCCAGTGGAGGCTGAGCATCATCATGCCAGTCTTCAAAGGCAAGGGATCGGTGCAGGAGTGTGGTAGTTACCGCGGTATAAAGATAATGTCCCACACCATGAAGCTCTATGAACGGATAATCGACTCCCGGATCCGACAGGAAAGTGCACTCTCGGAGTGCCAGTACGGGTTCCGTCCCGGGCACGGGACCATGGACCCAGTGTTCGCCCTAAGGGTTGTGGCGGGGAAATACAGGGCGAAGAACACGCCCCTGCACTGCCTATTCTTAGACATGCAGAAGGCCTTCGACTGTGTTCCTCGCGCGGTGATCTGGTGGGCACTGCGGGCCAAGGGTGTTCCAGAGACTTACATTGACACCATCCGAGACATGTACTACGATTCCGGTTCCGTGGTTCGGACTGCTGTTGGCGACTCGAAAGCCTTCCCTATCACCGTCGGGGTACACCAAGGATCCGTCCTTAGTCCTTACCTGTTCAGCGTGGTATTAGATGTTTTGTCGGACAGCATTAGAAACTCACATGAGCAGCCTCCGTGGTTACTCATGTATGCTGATGATATTGCGCTCATGGACGCGGACAGGAGCAGATTGGTGCGACGCGTGAAGGGATGGAAAGAAGCGCTTGAGAACGGCGGTCTGAAGCTAAATGTAACGAAGACAGAATACTTAGCGTTAAACTCCACAGATCCCACACCCGTCCGCATAGGCGATGATTTGGTCGAGCGCACGGACCAGGTTAAGTACCTGGGATCTGTACTTCATGTGACCGGTGAGATCGACCACGACGTCAAGGCACGCATTGCTGCCGCGTGGGCCAAGTGGCGAGAAATGACTGGCGTCACCTGTGATCCTAAAATGCCAGTCAGGTTGAAGGGGCAGGTCTATAAGACGATCATTAGGCCTGTTCTCTTGTATGGTTGTGAGGCGTGGCCGCTGCTCGAGCGACACAAGCAAGAGCTGCGTGTCACGGAGATGAAAATGTTGCGGTGGATGTGCGGCGTTACGCGTAAAGATCGCGTACGGAACTCTCGCATCCGCGGCAGCCTCCATGTCCGTGACATCGTTTCGTGCGATGAGGTACTACTCAGAAATAAGACAGAAAGTTAGTGATAGGTTTATCGAGAAAAGCAGCGCAATTCGACTTGGATAGGTTGGGTTAGAAGGCTAATGCGGGAGTGGAGCGGATCGGAGCTCCCGCTTTTGTCTTCCTGGTTATTTTTTTTATCACATGATCTATGAAATTGATGAAATAGATACTAATAGCATAACATCGAGAGCGATTATAGGGTTGTTGCATATTATATTTTACAAGCATGTTATGTAGTATGATAATTTATTTAATTATTCTCCCTTAACTCTATTCTTACCGGTTGTACACCGAATGCGATAGCGTTAATAATCTATTAAATAATAAACAACTGTTTTATAATGAAATTAATTTAATAAATACTATCACATCCACACACATAACCACACTATATTACAATAAGTTACACTCGACTGCGCATAGCCAGGTAAATTCACACAACACAAGAATCTTAAATCATAATCTTAATTATATACGTTTTATTCGAGGAGGAAAATAATGGCGTCTGTGCTGCCTTGTGAAAAAAATATATTTACAATCATTTCATGCGGGCATTGAGCTTTTTGAGTTGCTATTAAACCATTAATTATAACTGCAAACGTCATTTCGTTAAAGGAAAAGCTAAGCACTCGGTCCGTGTATGTTTAGGAGAGACACTACTCGAGTTTCCTTTGAAGGAAATAAACGACAAGTGATCCAGTAGGTATTGACAATTGTAATTGATAATAATGGATAATTATGCGGCACATTTATATAATTTTAAATCTCATCACCAAGTCATTGTCACGGGTATAACTCTTCAGTCTTGTTTATTATCTGGCTAAAATATAATAGTTAAATTATATCAGTAAACCACACTAGGCAGTATGAGTAAATTTTATGTTATATTTGTATTTAAAAATGCTTAAAAAACTCGGTGCAGAAATTCTACATTATGTACATTGCTTAGAACTATAGATAAACCTATGAGATAGAAAAATATGAAGTAAGGTAGGATATCATATCTTTTCTACATTATATTTTCATGAATCGGTTATATGCAAAATTTTAAATCTCAGTTATAAAATGTTAATGAATGATACAGCTAACATAACACACACTTGATATATACCTATATTACTTAAATTTATGTAAGATTTGTCCATACTATACTGAGATTAGTAACTGCTTTATATATCTAACAATTTTCGAAGAACTCAATACATATCAAGTGAGCGCCATGAAGCATAATTAAATTAGACCAATATTTAGGTCACTGTACCGAACAATCGTAGCTGTGTTTCCAAAAACATATAAGAGAAGGTGATTAACAGATGTTTATACAAAAAATTGAGCATTGAGATCCAGCCACGGTCTAACTAGAGTTGTATCGTAAGTAACAGTTCATCGGCACTTCAAGGCGACGGCGGTGGGGCTGGGCATTCTGGAAAAAAAATAAAAGTGTAAGCAATTTAATTACGGCATTGTTATGCCGTACGGTGTTCTGTTGCTATATCGTTTGAGCACTATTGTTCGCGTAACGGCATTACTAATCGTGACGAATCGACGATATGCACAACGACGCCCATTTTTCACATATTTGGTCAAGTGGTCACCTAACAGTTCCTGTCAGAAATCATTGTTGTGGTGCAAATAAATTGTTATTTGTTCTCTTATGTCACTATTTACATTAGTCGGTTATGCCTCCTTTCTAGGTTTGTTGTGTCCTAGTAGGCTCCAAACACAAATTTGATAAAAACAGTTAGGTACAGTTTCGTTCCGCATTTTAAGCATCACATTTCTTCAACGTTCTTGTAGGTAGATATATCAAGATGAGTCATTAGTGGCAGCGATTAAGCTGAGTAGCTACAAAACTAAGACTAAGTCATTAAATTAAATAGACTACTATTTATTAAATCCCGTATCTAAATGTTATAACCAGCGCGTAATGAATCGGTTTCTGTCGACAAAGATTAATTAACATGAATGAACTAGATTTATCAGTTTGTAAAGAACTGCACGCATCCTGTCATTGCGTTTTATGCTGCATTTTGTAAATTTTTGTATTTTGTATAAACTAACACAACATTGCAAGAAGAATGAAGAAAGAAATTAAAAGCGTTATTTGAATAAGTATCTGATATAACTTGGCTCCCGAATTTTCAGTACCTACGTGCATATAGGCAGTTTGAAAAGAAGAAACTAGCTCTATTTGTGGTCATAGAGCTACCTTCTTCTTTTTAAACCGGAGACCTCATACTATACTTAATTCAGAAAATGGTTAACTATATAAGGATAGGTACATTTTAGAAAATGTAAGTGCATAGCGCTGAAAGAATTCTGTCCCACATTGTATGTAGACTGAATTTTAAAATATTAATGGTTATAAGAGTATCTTATTGTGACGAACGTTCTAGATTTATAAATATTGTTGACTTTAAAAATGTAATAGTGCTACATTTAATACACGAACTAAGTGTCACTCTTGTGGATCATAAATTGCTTTAATCTCTGGCTAATCTATTGAGATTACACTACTTTTTAGTAGGCAATACCTCCTTTATTTTCAAGACCTACGTCTACGTGTAATTCTTCTTACTTCTAATCGGTCTTCTAAACCCTGAATATAGGTTGGTATAGGCAGTATTAAGCCAGTCTGGCGACTACATAAGTCACAAATCTCTTGTCAAAGTTTATCTACTGAAGCTGTGGCTCTGCTAATGAAAACCATACACGGAGTACCTAAGCCATTTTCAACTTTTACAATAATTGCCGAAAGTAGGAACTCCTCTTCCACAGAAAAAAATAGAGGTGTTCTCTATTTTAACTACAACTTAACTACAAGGTGGTTGTCTGGTCAAACACCCCACCATAAGTAGAGCGTGCTTGGAAAGAACGAAGCAGTAAACTATGACCGGTTGCAAATTACTTGGAATGCAAATAATTATGTAGGTATGTTATTTCGCGCGGCCCGCGACGAGCGGCGGCAACTCGGGCGTCGGAGGTCGCAGAATGACCTCCGTCCCCCATGAGCGCGGGCCTGGGGGTGACGGGTGGGGTCGCCTGTCACCCTAGCAGAAGCAGGCCACGGCGGTGGCGCGCATTGCGTGCCTCCCCATACCCGGGGGCGAGTTGGGGACTCCGTGGTCCCCACACCGGAAGAGGGCCAGATCGAGAGATATGGCCCTGGGTCGCGGTCGGCTATGACAATCTCACCTCCGGCAACTGACGGCCCACAGAAGGCGTGCAATTTAGTCGGTTCGAGTCCGACATAACCTCCTCCTCCGGCCTCGGCGGGGGAGGTATCCGTGGAGATTTTTTGCACGATAAAAAAAAAAAAAGTTATGTTATTTTAGATGTACGAACTTTGCTTGCCTACTGTCCTTCATTTGTAGGAATATGAATGAGCGAGTTTGTATTTGGGTTGCTTTATGCTGCTGTAATTAACCAATTATATCTGACTAACGTCCCTCGGTTTCAGCCCTGTAAATCTTGACCCCGTGGGCAAATGAACGAAAAAGAAAAGTTTCAGAGTTTATCGATTACAAACAAATCTTTTCTGTTTATAATATACTAGCCTTCCGCCCGCGGCTCCGCCCGCGTGCATCTCGGTTAACGCGACCTTTGCTCATATCTTCGGTTCTACTTAACCGATTGCGATCAAACAAACGTAAGATTTTAAGTCTGAGTAAGTCCTTTCTAACAAAAAAAACCGCATCAAAATCCGTCCAGTAGTTTTTGCGTCCATCGGAAACAAACAGACAAACAGACAGGAAATTCAAAAAAAATATTTTCGTGTTATCGTTAACATAACATAACCCAAGTATTTTTTTTTAAATATCTCCAATGTACAGACACGACCACTTTACAATTATATAATAGTATAGATAGATAGATATATAGACATGCTCCAGTAATGCCGGAACGCGCTGGCCATTATAATTTTCAGTTGAGTGTCTAGTCATATTTAGTCCCAGCAAAACGGATGAGCAATGTGAGCATGTTAAGAATTTTGATCTATCTCAATTAAAAACGCAACTGGTATACACTGTAGCATCAGAGTTTGATGTGCAATTCATCATGCATTTCTATAATAACTATAAGAACCTCAGCAGCGATTTTAGGACACCTAAGGACATATTTTTTTTAAATTACCTAAGCAATTCAGCTGAAGTGCTGAGATACCACCACCGTACAAGTCACATTGTTACTATAACTCCGTCTTTGGTAGTCTCTAGACCTCTTTATGCAGCACTGCAGGTACTTAGAGCTGGATCATGAAATAAAGGAGTCTTGCCCGTTACATTGCCGCATATAGTGACGGCAATACTTTTCTTAGGGTTTTATAGAACCAGCTACGTGCAAGGTCGTAAAAGAGAAACAAGATGGTACACGATACTTACTACAAATACTGCAGGCAATTTCGTCGCTGTTGTCACCGCACCCATCGCGTCCTGAGCACGCAACCGCAGTACTCCTGCACCGGCCGTTCCCGCAGCGGAATGGGCAAAAGTCTGCCGCACGCCATCTGAATACACACAAAATACGTGTCACACCAACTACCATAAGATAAGGTCAAATATTTGGAGGAATACCGTTACAGGTCGCACGTGTGGTGATTACCAAATGCATTTGTTAACACCTTATATGGATTAGCTTCAACAATTTATTTATACACGACTTGTGTACTATTTATAAGGTTTACATAGCAATCTGGCATACTTGGGTACGACCACACGTTGAGGAGGGAGAGGCAATACAGTTATATCAGTTAAATGGTAGCCTATCGCTGAAAGACGTCACAGTGGGTTTACCTGTAGTTTCACAGATGAATGGTGGGTATCTATAGAATAAGGGATGAAAAAATCTGTTCTAGTAAAGAGTACTGGATAGCGATGCATAGAAGCAGTGGTCATACAGGGGAGAGGTAACAGGAAAATAGAAAGAGGGTAAATAGATGATAACGCTTTTGACATAACTACTAACAAACCGAATGTAATTGATATTCCATTGTTAGTTACGTTAGGTGCCTGAAGTTGCTGACAGAGAAAAGTCAGGAACTAACAAAAACCCTTACCTTTTCTATTAAATTGGAAAAACAATACGCTTGTTCAATTTTATCACACTTTTCTCAGCTTGCACAGAACAGATAATAGTACTAGCAGCTTGACTAGTAGGTACGTAAGCATAAAGGTATCTATGTAGTGGAATCGTTCATGTAATTGTTATTCTCATTTTTCTATTATTGGAAAACGACGTCTGGAAGAGGCAATAAAATTGATATTTCGCATACTAGTTAAATGCCGATAACAATACAATAATTAAACAAATAAATAGACTTTAACTAACGAACGTAAAATAAAGCCAGGCGTATAAAAATAATCTTTAATGACTTTGTAAAAATGTGTAAGAATTGTAGTTGAAGAAAGCAACCTATTAGCTTTTACTTTTTTATTTTTATATTTATTACACTTTAAAAAATATTTTAACACGCTTTTATACATATTTATACTTCACCTAGTAAACATGTCTTGAAAGTCAACTCTTTAACCAACATCTAATTTTACTGTTGATCATTTTGAATTTATATCTATACATGTAGCATTTGGATGAAGGCACATTAATTTAACACCATTGATGATGAGTAAGGAAGGATAGAAGATGTGGATTAGGATGAGGGAATGCCGTAGATATATCATGACTAGCTCTTGCCCGCAGCTCCGCCCGCGTGGATGTCGGTTATCGCGACCAAACATAGCCTATGTCCTTTCTCAAGGTCTAATCTACCCCTATACCAAATTTCATCAAAATCGGTTCAGCGGTTTAGTCGTAAAAGCGAGACAGACAGACAGACAGACAGACAGACAGACAGACAGAGTTACTTTCGCATTTATAATATTAGTAGGGATAACCAGCTAGACAAGGTATTTGGAACAAAAATTGTGTTACGTTTCCTGGGTAAGCCGAGAATGAATTTTCCATTTGAATTTGGTAGGAGGCTCAGACTAGATTTTGACCCTATATAGCATTTTTGGTGGTTTATTTGCGATTTTTCGCGACAAAAAGTTTTTTTCACTCAGTCTAGTAATTTACTTACATAAAACAACCATTAACTTACTTATCATATTACTCATTTCTTAATTGTAGACTAACGTGGCAAAAGAAAAAGTGAAAAAGAGTGACATGTTGCAGCGCACTATCATTTGGGACAAGGAGAAGCAGATCTATACTCTAAGGAAGCAGATCATCATTTGTAGATCAATGTGTGACCAACTTTCCACAATAATTTTCAAATTTTCGCATTATCCAATCAATTTTTCAAAAACATTTTTTCAATTAACTGTAAAGAGAATCTAATGTGATTTTTGTTTATAATGTGACACTTAAATATGGAATTGAAAACTTGGTTATTGTCTCCTCACGTACTACTAATAATAAATATCTTTCGTAGAAGTTTCTTACATTAGTTGTCCCGTTTTAGCGTTGATAGCGATCTTATGTTTGAAGAAGCTTTGTTATTTTATAACATAGAAATATCAATAAAATATACAATCAAACTCGACTATTTCTACAGATGGTAGATTTGTTATAGATTTACGATCTTGCCATATATATGTACTTTATGAGTAGACACCGTGTTCGAGATTTAGCCTATACTGTTAGTAGATTATTTGCCAGATAGTCGTTACTAAAGAACATAACGATGTTTGCTGAATTATGTATGTTTACATTAAATTTTATTGGCGGATACCGTAAACAGAATTGTTATAAATGATTAAGCATTCGTTTTCTATAAAATATACAAATATATGTATTATTCATGTTAGAAACCTACTTTATTAATTCTTTTTACGATTCTTTTGTTTACGATTTTTGTGTTTAGTTTCATCTATTCATAAAATCGTTGATTGTAATTCCAATTATTTTGGTTACACACACACGCCTGTGAATTCCCCAAAAGGTCTTTTGGTTACTGGTTTTGATAACAATCGCCCTTTACCAGATATTTAGAATAAGGCACCCACCATATTAGCTGTCATTGGTATTTGTGACATGACGACAATCAGAAAGACAGCTGTCCGAAGAAGAGGGAGCGTAACTTATTTGTAATTATCCACTCATCTACGAGTATGTATGACTCGGATTGTGGCAACGCTTCTCAACTTCTGAACCGTTATCGCCAGAACGAGTATCGAATCTTTGAGTTGTCAATGCAAAAAGTTAAAAGTCGTAGGTAGCTTACAAGCGTTACGTACAAATATCCTGGATTATGGAGAAGATTACAGGCAAGATCTTTTACCCGCTATTCAAAAACTATATGATAATCAAATAAAATCGTCCTTACCTTGACTGTTCGTTACAAAGATGAGGGGGTTCATCAGAAGCATCTTTGCAAGAGATGATGGCGTTGCAGAATTCGTACTCCGGCAAGCATTCGCCTGAACCGCATCGGAATGTATGTCTTGGGCATCTGGAATATAATTTTTACTTCATTAATATACTGGCAAATAAAGAAGTTCAACTCCATACTTGTGATCATGACCCTTTACTACGAGTTGACTAATTACGAAACAATTCCGTTTATCGAGCATATATAGCGCATTTAATATACGTCCTTCTGTACATGCACAGAATAAGTAATAGTATTACAAAGGTCACTTCAAGCAACGTGAAACTATGTTCAGTTGCTTTACCTGTTGATGTTTCCCTGTATTGCTTTACGCGTAATGTATCAGGTACCAGGTATATAAGGGATAAAATCTCAATGGCATTTCCCGTCAGCATTTCTAGTTCAAATTCTGGTCATACATTTGCTTCAAGAATCTTGTGTATATATTTTATGGGCGGTAATAAATAAAGCCGATCGTAATAATTACAATGGCATGGTAATCGATATACCTATTGGTATATGCTGCAATGCTTTGATATCGCCTAATGTCACCATTGGGTTGTGGAGGTCAGATGGCAGTCACTTCACGTAAAATATCGAGGTGCAGCCAAATCCGCAGTTAAGACTGGTAAAGCAGACGCTAGGATGAAGAAGAAGATGGTAATAGATATGTTAGTAAGAAATTATTTTACCGTTCATAATGAATATTAGGTATTCAATGATTTCTGTTAGAAAAATAGATAATAGAACCATTTGTGCAATTATTATATTAGGTAGATAAAGATATTATTTACGGTGGCATTTATTATCCAATTATTTTGCTATTATAAATAACTTCTATCTACGAGTACTACTTATAAAAGCTTTCGAATGTTTGAGGGTTATATTGAATAAATTATAAGATAATGATATGGATATCCATGGATAATTTGAAAAGTCCATATTACATTGACCTCCTTTCCAGGTCATGGACATAGTCAGGCAGTGACTTCCAACCTGCACAGCAGTATCCCACGCAACTGGCAGTAATTGTTGCTCTCCAGACGACCTCTATAAAAGATCACTCTGATTACAATGGTGGGGACTAGGAAGCCCGAACTAACCGCCCAAAAGAATGCTCACCTCCAAAATGGTTACATACTATGGTAGTTAGGCCCGGCCAGGGGTTGATGGATAGGCAGTTATCACGGCGGGTAACTTGGCCCTCTCTGCAAAAGCTGGTAATATTTCACAAAATCGCTTTGTCCTCGCCTCGCTAACTTTCACGGTTAGTCCACCTAATATAATTGGTAGTTAATTAATGCCGGAGTATTGGTCATTTCCTTCCTAGCGTACACATGTGTTCCTTGGTAATAGGCTATTATACCATGACGGTACACTGTGTGGTTTTAATCGGTTCTTTTAATACATAGACACTTCACCGTTAGCCGTTAGCCCTCGAAGATAGTACCTTTAGGGGCTTCCACAGGTCAAAAAGGTCAGTAGGTAATAGTCAGTATTCACTATGCACTTTGTAGGTATATTGTCCTGGTTATAAATATGTGTTTTTATCAGAGCATTTCCCCTGTCAAGGAAAGTTCCGCCTGAGCTGTATTCGCTTTTTCTATCTTAATCGATTTGAATATGCGTTTTAGTTTATGAATTGTATTATCGAATCAAGTGAGACGCTTTATCTGGTATCTACTATTATCGTGAAGCTGTCTGCCCAAGGTATCTATTTTGACAACTGGACAAGCAATCTGTGTCGTTGACTTCTATTGTATCTAAATCTGAACGTAGTCAAAATCAAAACCATCGGGTATCCATCGCCCAATTTAGAGAACAATAAACACAATGGATTTAAAGCGGTAAAAAAGAGGGACTTAATTTTTTCGACTGTTTATTTCAATGTGCATATTTTGTATATCGGAGTTATTATTAGTCTACTAGAGTATATTATTAGAGTGGTTCAACGGCACTAGGATACGGTCCCACGATAATTTGAATAGAAATCCGTGCATAGTAATTGAAGTTAATTCAAAATCACAATTGAGATGTTTTCTTACAACTCATTAATTCTCAATTTTTCTATCTCTTGAGCACTTTCTTTTCTACGCCCTTCAATTCTGTTGACCGCTTTCGTTCATTGTTTTTTTTTTGCGAAGTATAATTTTGTTGAAAAAATGAAGTAATCTTACTAAGTACTATTTATAAATGTGAAAGTTTGTGAAGATGGATCTGAATGAAATTTAGAGGTAATAGATTATAGTCTGGAATAGTACCTACTTAGGCTACTTGCTATTTCGGTAATCGTTCGTCTAAGTCAGGGTAATGGGAACAGTATTTGAGGTAAGTATCGGGCATCTTATAAATTCTTGAAGAAAGTACTATCTTTATAGTATCGAATTATATTACTCCCAACATTTGGAGAAGCCAGCAGTGGACTGCTATATGCAAATTGATTGATACGTATTGTTGCTTTGCTATTGTACATGATCTCATTATTGTTTCATTATTACTGCTTTGTACGTCGGAGTTTTTCTACTGAAAGTAAATTCTTCTATTGTACCGTAAACGAATTTAATTTCATATTGAACAATTTCATGTTAGCATACCATTACAGTTGCTTTATTAGACGCAGCATCTTACTTGTTAATACAATTATTTGTTAACACATTGATTAACAAACAATGTGTTAACTAAAACAACAAAAATCGAAACTGGTGATTGAGAAATAATGAAATGTTTTACCGTGTAATTGTGTTGAAATCTAATTAGTAGGTAGACTGTAACAAGCTTTTTTGTTAGATTTCCTTTGTGAGCTTTGGAAAAATTGGATTTCGCTACTGATCTATTGTGCTTGTGCAATATGTGCACAGTACAAAAATAGCGCACATGATTTCGACTTTTCTCTAATGCGATGGCCACCTTCATTAATAAAATTATTGGTAATGTTATTACATCCTTCTAAGTTGCTCATCCAAACTGTTCATAAGTTGTTTACTTCATCACAATTCAAAAGACTAGGTACCTATTTGGATTTATTTTGTAGCCAGTACACCAGCTGTTCAATGGACGAAACTGTCGTAGACTTTCCTCTCGGGATTGGGAGGTCATACGACAGTCGCTCCTATAAAAACCGCATAAGGTTAGGGGTTTTAAGTTTCTAGTTCAAGTGATGTTAGAATTCCTACCCTTTTCGCCTGGTAGCTCTGCAATTCTTCTCATCTTCTCCTCCAGGACATTGAGGAGTTCCATCACATCGTGACGCTCTTGATACGCAAGGAGAGCCAGGTCCTCCACATCTGAACGCGTTGTTTGGACAGCGTTCTCCTGTTTGTTCTGTGAATAAGGCTGTTAATTAGTTATTGGTTTTTCGGTTACACTGCGGGCTGAAATCAACCTTACCTGCAAGCAGTACACGAACTGATTGATGGACTATTCTGACACAGACTTTCCTGTCAAGGTTTTAGAGGTCAGACGGCAATCCCTTTGAAAAGCCGTATAAGTCAATTCAAAAGGAGAAGTAGTAAAGGCACCTCGGGGTCCAAGGTGTAGGGCTAAGATGACGATGAATTAAGGATACCATGACACTTTCCAGTTTGAGTCAGCTTATTCTTACTGGGTAAAGCAAAGCACTACCGTCTGTCATGTTGTGTTTACTATCCTCTTAATTCGAATTGTAATGTGCCATTCTTAGCTTGGCTTAGCTGTTGTCTAGTCAAACTTGTTTGAAGAAAATTTACACAAGTACCTACCTACTTACGTTGAGTACTTAAACATAAAGGAGAGATGTTAATCGTCCGTACAGTTCGTAGAAGTACTTAAATATTAGCAGTGCCTATACCTTATTTGCTATTAACGGTTAGTTACAAACATAAATATTTCCCTTCACAATGCATTCACATTGTAATGATAATGTTAGAAGTTTTAATGAGGATGATAGATGTGCGAAAAGTCCCAAGTGCGTAGTACGAACCTTTACCAGTACCTTCACATTTCTCGTCTGATCCATCTGGACAATCTTTGCGACCATCGCAAACGAAATACCAGCTAATGCATGTTCCCGTCGATCGACACTACAACAAAAGAAAATGTATAAGCGACACAGCAGCAGTGTTATTTAATTCATTTGGTTTTATAAGTTCAATCACAGCGGGTGGTTCACTAGGGAATACTTCGATAATGTGTTGTAGGGTGTATATAGGGAGACGCTCTATGGCGTCCACTGTGACATATTGACAGAAAACAAGTGTGTTGGTAAATTAAGTAGGTCTCATTTTATAAAATCATTCATCTTATAAAATTATTGTAGACGGTTAACATTAAAACTTTGTAAAACATGCATAATGTCGACTTTTAATAAAATTAATATATTCTTTGATGTGAATAAGGTGCCACATCCTTTCTGTAATAGGTTAAAAGGAAACGCTTACTTGGAATGTGTTTGGCAAGCAGCCTCTATTGCGAGCCGAGCAAGCAGACGTCGAGTTTGTGCGATATGTGCAGTCGCATTTCTTGTTAAGGCAACGTGTATAGGGATCCACTTGTTGACACTGTTCATCCGTAAGGCATGGGTTACCCAGAGAAGTAGGGCCGAGGTCAAATACCGTCGATGCCATATCAGTACGGATACGATGTTTGTCTAAAAAAATTGCATTCCGTTAATTTTTATCGAGAAATACTAGACAGTAACTGTACCTTACCTATCTTCTTTTTTCGAAAAGTAATTTATACCTTTTAATGAAGACTTTTTTTGATGTCCACCTTTTTTGTTGCCGGCATTCGATTGTTCCTTTGATGTACTCCCTTTTTTGTTAGTTTTTTTATCCACCGAAGGTTGTGTAACGACCCTATAAATTGGCTGATCATTTGCATGCAAATTTGCTATCATTTCATCTACCCTTATTGTTTCATTTGGTCCGCTTTCTTTTCTATTTGAAACCGGTAAACGCTTCAATGGTTCCGCTGTTGGTACTTTCATGACAGCTTGCATTAAGGGGCTGTTTTCATAAGTACTATAGACGTCATTTTTATTCGTGTACAGGGGTAAACTGCTTGGTTGAATTTCGTCTGAACTAATAACCGGTGATCCAAATGAATTATCTGGACTGGCTGTAAGCTGAACTGCAGAATCTTTGTAAATTATGGTTTCATTAGTAGGATCAACGATCGAGTCTAGTTCTGCGACGACAGCTTCTGTCGCATACGGTGGTATTTTTTGGGGAACACATTTCTCACCCACTTGCTTATAATAATTATTGCACGCACATCTTCCAAAAAGATTAAGTATAACAAATTCGCAACGGCTCTCTTTATCCCACAAGCGACAATGTTCGTTACTGTAGCAGACGTGACCAGGTGGTGCGGCTGAAAAAAAAGAGACACAACACGTATCACCTAAAGTTATTTTCAATTTAATACTAAATTGCCGTACGTGAATCGTTCATTGAACAAAACACATACATACGAGTTGTACCCCTAGCACGAAAAACTATAGTAATGGTTATGGTCATCGTAATCGTATGATTTTGTATGAAGACCCGAACAGCGCCACTACTGTCGTTTAAGGAACTAAACTTTGATAGCACGAACCAAGTTATCTCGTTATCGTAATGGTACTAGTATAGTCAACCATAGCGTCAGTATGAGAATCGGCAGCACGAACCCACTTTTGAAAGATAGTATAGTTTTTTAACATTTCGATGCTAACTATCGTATTTCTACTCACCAAGGATTTTGCAGTGGGAGATGGCCATTTAAATTTATGTATGTTTACATAAATCTAAAATTATATTTATTTACAAAACCCTCAAATTTACGCAGTTATTACTTCCTATAGCGGTCAAGAAATGTTGCTGAGAAATTGTAAAACTGCATTAAGTTTGTGGTTTTTAAAGATTAAAATAATAAGAAAATTTAGTATGTAATGATATCTTTATTTCGATTAGTCTAGTGGGGTTTAACAATTTTTACTTAAAATAGACATAACAGTATTATAATTAAGCTAGTTGTTGCCCGCGGCTCCGCCCGCGTTGATGATAAACTTTCATACACACTTTAAACCCCTATTCCCCCCTTGAACTCCTTTTTTTGCAATAAAGGTAGCCTATGTCCATTCACTAGCTCTAGATTATCTCTATACTTACCAATTTTCATCAGGATATCTTCAAAGTCATAACGTATGGATGCTGCCGGATTCGTTTACATAAATGTGATCACTGCTCCGCTTCCTTTAGCAGCAGCGTGATAATATATAACATTTCGTCAATAAAGGGGTTATTCAATACAAACATATTTTCTCAATTCCAATCGATACTTTGAGATTACATGCTTGAGAGAGAGGCAGCAAGAGTATGACGCCCTTGGTGTTGCACGCGTCCATAGGCCACGGTAACCACTTTCCATCAGGTGTGCCGTGTGCTTGTCTGCTAACAATCTCTTCAGCTTTATAATATTAGTATAGGTAGATGAAATAAAATGACACACATCTCCTTACACACATGTTCATACAAAATCTCATTCGTCTCTATTTTTCTCTTGCATGAATTTTGTCAATGCACTCAAAGCGGCATTCATGAATCCAATCCATGTATTGCAGGTCAAGCTCAACCTCTCTTTGCCATAATCTCTCCCTTTCTAGTTTGTTTATTTATTTAGAAACTTAACAACATAATATGTAACATGATACATGATAAGTAAAATTGCGTTTACCATTTAATACATAATTAAGTAAGTATAAAATATCTAATTATAAGTAGGTATCTTAATATAATAATAATACAATAACATATTCATAATATCTATCATCCCGATGCCTTTCAGCCATAAAAAACTCTTCCGTTTAGTTTCTTTGATGTGCCCTCTTGGGATGTGGGGTCCACTTTCTAGATGGTACCTACTGCAGTTGGTGCCATAGTTGGGGCCACAGCTTATGCTAGGGGTGATACTGAAGATTGCAGCTCCTGGCCGGTGCCAAGATAGTTCACCGAGCTTTACTTGATCCGTCACTATTTAATTTGACTGCTAGTTCTCGCCATTTCATTGCGGCCCACTGCTGTCCTCTTGGAACGCCTTGGGGCTTGGCTAAGTCTCCATTTCTGGTGAATAACACGAGAAAATGTAAATGTAATTACTAACAACAAACATTTCAACATCTTTAGAGCGTAAACAAATGACAGGAACTCACCCCTCCATGAAGTCCACCATCACAGCAAACTGTGATGCACTAGTCCTCATTTTTATTAAAGTTTACTTTCTATTATACTAACTATAAATTGAAAAAAAATTCAAATTTCGTCTCGACAAACCGACATTGACATTTGACATTGACAAATAACGTGCGTTCGAAACTGATATATATTTCGTGGGTCGGATACAGCAAAAAAAAACTAAACCATATTATTACGCCGTAAAAAATCAATTAAAACCTACGATGTTGATAGGATTAGTATTGAAATGAATAATATTCATATTTTGTTAAACAAATAGCGTAATAAACACAGTTTTGTCATTTTTTTGTATACAACAATGACGTGACAGGGACTTTGGAACGCACCTTGCTCATAAAATAAGCTTTTTGACTTTTTGCAGCCGGCCTACTTTTACATTATGTATCGTATTGTCATGGTGTACACGATAGTAGTCTATGACTGTTTCATGCTGTCAGTTGCTGTCAGTTAAATATAGTAATCATTATCGTGTGGTATGGTCATACGATTACCATAACGATTACGACAATTTTTCGTGCTAGGGGTATTGTTGGTCGCAATTTTCCTGAGACTTGGTATATGATCTATCATTACATGCTCTAATAGGTGGTTAGATACAGTTTTAACCTGTTTTTTTGCGTCCTGAAATTTATGCGTCAAAAGATTTATATCTATTATGAGCTGCTATCAAAGTAACGTTTAAATTATGAAAGTAGGTACTGTTTATTCTTTCTTAGTTGTTAATCATATAATGCCGACAATTTGATTAAGTGTCGTGAATGTAAAACGCAAATGGTAATATGATTGGCTATTATATGTTAATCAGGCACAGTAAAGCGCGCACGCAACTATTCCGCGGCCTACTTGTATCTACCTAATAAAACATGGCTATTTCCACGTCTTAATATTAGTTAGTATGTGTTTTTTTACATATTTTTTAAGCTATAAAGTCACAACGTCAATCACTCCGTTTTGAATAACTGTAATCTTTCTAGAATCCAGTGTCATGCATGGAGATATCCTATGACTTACCACGGTATGAATTGAACTCGTAACCTTTTGTGAATCGAGACAGACCCTCTAATTGCATATTATATTCACCTTTCATTGTGCTTGATATGTTTGATTTAAATGTTCGTACGATTAGAGGTAACAAGGTCAGAGAATTTAATGTCGGTACTATTCGTGATCCAGATTCTCTATCTACATATATCTTTATAGTGGCATCTTGGCACGTAAAGAATTTATAAAGCTATACTTATGAGTTCTCACAGTGAGTCTACAATACTCGCATTATGAGTGATAATCAGTGTGGTTCACATGAGTAGGCAGTGGTTTTGACAGAACAATTACTTACTTCATTTTTCTCACCGAGCTGTTACGATAAATCGCGGAAATAAGGTCTGTTAAACCATCTATACTCTCGAGAAGAATACGAGGGCCTATTAGGGAACCGCTATCAGCTTTTATTGGGCTCTTAATGCAGACCGCCTAATTTGGTAAATTGCGTATGTATTTACTTTCCTCTAAAGCTTGTATTTAGTACATTGTTTAGTGCGGATGTTTGTGATTGTGTAACTTTCTGAAGTCATATACCTAATTGTTTTGTTGGCACGATACTACTTACTAGTGTGGTACAACTTTAGCACGTGCAGAGATTAGCTAATAGTTATGTATGGATGAATAAAAGCTGCAAAGCTAGTTTGTTATAATATTTGTACCTACTTAGATGTAGTTCATCAACATCTTCATCATCTCCATTCTGCACTCGAACCTCGAAGGAGGTAGGACACGGCAGTATTTCCGTCCCAATTGAGCAATCCGACTAGGGAAGTACCTCCATCCTACAGAATACCGCTGCTAAAGAAATGTCATGTTGTGTTCCCGGTGGTGAGTAGGAAAATAGCGAGAGGTCACTGGATAGGTTTTGTGCTGTCATAGGAAATACCAAAGGCTTGTCCTGCTTCTCCTCTCCGAGAATCTCTCTGTTCTTACAGGGGCGGCAGCACGAGTGTGACTTCTCTGGTGTTGCACACGACCATGGGCTACGGCAGCTACTTTCCATTAGGTGGGCCGTATGCTTGTCTGCCGCCTAAGTGGTATTAAAAAAACCTTCTACTCCTGGAAGGACTTGCGCCAGAGCGTCGTTTGTTAATCAACTGGAGCACCAGCTTGCAGGTGAGCTTAGCTTGGCCTCTGAACTCTGATTATGATATTTCATTTCCTTTTCAAAATAGTCACGATCTAATAAAATCATTTTGAATAAATAACTGCCGAAATGAGGTAACCAATCAGCAATGGAAAAAGAATGCAGGCCTACAGTGATTTTTTTCAATTTCATCGTAATGGAAATGGAGGTCGTCTTTATGAATGGATTTAAAATCGGTACTTTCATCCAGTTTATAGCATTACACGCCTTGTTCGTTTCGATCCAGTATTACTCCGTCTGGCTCGTGCAGTTAGGTACGTGCTGATGATGACCGAAACTCTAATGAAATCGAAAGTCTTTGATATAATACTATTGTTAAACTAAATACAGAAACTTTAATAATGTTTTTACTATAAAAGGGTCAAATAATGAAATCCGAGACACACAGCAATACATATATTTTCCAATAGTTTACAGTTTATTGCTTCACAGTCCCAGACATAAGGTAGGTACACTTCGAACAACGACGTTTCAAAAAAGTAATATGCTTATGACAATGAATTCTTATATATTTAAGTCAATCTTCTTATTATTTGTCTTGTATAAATATATATGTAAATAATATTTAAAATAAATAATAACGTATTTTATTACACATATAAAAATGTATTTTTATTTCCTTTTAAACAGAAGTGACGTTCTAGGATAATAAAACGTTACAAAGATTTTATTAACCGTTTTTCTTTGAGGTGATTAATAATTTAGACATTTATTTATGTGTAATTCATGTCAAAATTATTTTTAATGATACCATTAACCACTATAGTATTTAGATAGGAAAGTCGGTCAAGCACAATTGTTAAATCATGCAAAAAGTGAACTTCCATTCGTAATGGAACTCTACTTTTCGTTCCATTCATATCTAATGAGACTCTATCTTTTGCATGAACTAAATTGTTTTAGTAAATTGTAACATGATAATAATTTAGTATATTCTATGAGCTCGATTAAAGGAAAGAGAGCAAAACAATAGTTAAATCATGAATAATAGTCAAGTTACCAACTAATTGTAACAGGGGTATCTGCGAGTAAAACTCTTGTTTTATCACATCAAAGTCTATTCGGTGTAAAGCTTCAAGAGTTAAGATAATTAAGAATTTCTTCCGTATCTTCTGTATTTTTAAACGTGGTTTAAGGGTTTGACTATTTTCTGTTCCGGTAGGCACAACACAAGTACGTTTTAAATTAAAATCGTTTGACAACGGCGACTTACTAATTGACTTTTACTGTTACGAATTCATGAATTATTACTTCTATTATTTTGTTAAATTATAGGAAGATAGCGAAATTGTATAGCTGCTACCGGCACATGATGAGAGTGACACTTCTCCTATAAAAAACTAAATTGATAGCCTCGTTCCGCTAACAAAGTATCACGGTTAGAAACATTACGCACTTTTACTTGTATTGGAAAATTATTTATCGATTTTCTTCAGGGTTTTATGATTATTTTTTTGTTGTTTGGCACCTGTACGTTTTTTTACTGTGCATTATATTCTTGGCGTTAACACCTGCTAAACGCACGTGCGTTTCGATGAATTCGTTTGATTTATGTGTCAGGTAATCAACATTTTCTTTGCGTTTACACAACAATGCAATAAAACTGTTGCCAAGAGAAATAAACATTACCGTTTTCGCTTGGATAAACGTAGACTTAAATGCTGAACATATTGTTAATTGAAATAAAATCACATTTTAAAGGAGCCGTTAAAAAGTGGTTTTACTTCAATGAGTAATTTTCCCGTAAGCTTCCGACAGTTCCTACCTACCTATCATGTAAATTATAGTTAGTTTTAGTTCAGACTACAAATTGTGTATAGTTGTAGTAACATTATGTATTTACATAAAATTTATTTTTTGCATGCTCAAAAAATAACGTCTACAGAAAGTGAAGGAGAACTAAATACGCCTACACCACGATATTTTATCATAATATGCCTATTTAATTAATAAATTGCGTTTTTACAGTGGTCTGGGGCCTGACTCTGGCTGAGGATGATATGAAAGTACCACAAATAGATTTATAGAACTGAACAGTAGTCAAATTCTGTAATTAGCGGTATCTACTTAGTTGTTACCCCCAATGTTCTAAGGCCCATCATTACAACAATGAACACTGTGATTGTCGTATTTTAAGATTGTTAGGCCGCCGAGTTCAGCATTTAACCTCTAATTAATTCAGAACAGCACGTTCTTTGTTTTCTTATACAGCACCTAATTAGCGAAACCATCTATTTTTAACCGACTTCAAAAAAGGAGGTACTCAATTCGTACACTATTTTTTTAGTCATCGTCTTCTTTCTATGATGTGGTCCACTTAACATATAGCACCCGGCTGAATAGCAACTGCTTGAGGACCACTTTGCCAAGTCAACGAAGGGCACCTATAAAAAATTTCGGCAGGTGCTAATTCAAACGGAGAACTGCGTATCAGAGAGTCTCCTCTACGTAGTGCTCTGCCTCAATCTCGAAAATTTCGTTTATCTTGCTAGTGTAATAGTTTATCTAGTGACTTACGTGAGAGGCAAGTGTGTTTTCTGAACTGAAGATGGCCATCGGTACATCGGCATACTCCTTCGAGACAGGCACTGTACGCTACCTTTAGGGTACACTGCTCAGACACCGTACACTCTGAACCCAATAGCGTTGCTGTAACAAAAAGATAGCATTATAAATTATAATATTCTCATCGTTGGTAGGTAATCTGCGGATTTATTCACTTTTTAGATTTGGTTTCAGATCGCATAGACCACTGTCCGGCTAAAACATACTTATGCTTGACCGGTAATGGGCCAGACCCTCTTTGGAGTCGGGGGAAAAGAAACCTGATGGCCTGATGGTGGCACTCAGTCCGTCATCATCACACCATCAGGAGGAAATTTTTTGAAGAAGATTTCGTCCTCGCCATCCCGGCAACCCTTGATAATTAAGGTCATTTATTTTTTTTACAGTTCGAAATGATTTCTATAGTTACAGGAGCATAATAAGTCAGGGAAATAGGTAACACTCCGTGTTCGACGGTTGCGAATGACCGCCGTTTTTCACTCAATCGAAGTAAAATTCGTGCGTCTTTCGGACGCGTACCGCCTACCATGAATGAATGAATCGTAATTAAAATATTCATACATAAATTCCAGATTGGTTACAACGCGTAATGAAGTTTTTAACAATACTTTCTACGGCCTTTCTACTTAATTAAATTATTAGTTGTTATGTACATATTTCCAATCACGTGAATTACGCTAAATTTATTCCGGTATCTTTTCCGGAGAAAACTAAATAAACAATTTTAAAATATTCGATGATTGAAACAATTACTTAGAAGAAATTAAATTAAGTTGTAGTGTACAAGTTAATTATTATTACTTAATAAAAATTATGTTCGATCGGCCGGAATTCAATAGCGGTGATCCTTTCAGGTTGATCATAAAACGGTACCTACTTTAGAAAAACATACTGATTTATTTCTTCATCTTCAGCAGGATGCAGGTAATTAATAAACCTGATAATCATCAGAAATATGGTCGTTGACTTTGCGACGGAAACTGCTGCAAAGTCAATGTCTCGCTGTGATTTTTTTACGCAAGATCTATTATTGGCAATATCCAGTTTTATCCATTAATCAATTACATTAAAATTATGTACTTCGTAAATTTACAGTACTTTTGAAGTTTAATGACATTTTAATTAGTACCTATTAATAGGTACCTAGCCACTCCGGAAATCGGAGTGATTGCAAAATAACGTTTACCCAGGCAATAAACATCCTGTTAGACGGTATATGGAATAGCTGTGACTCGGGGGATAGGTAGGTACCTATTAATACATTTATTTTAAAAACGGGCACATAATCCAGGCAGTAAGATCCGTCTCAAATGCTGGATAGGCGACATGACAGTTTTGTTCGGTGGATCATAGGTATATCGCGCCCCGGGAAACCCCACGGTCAAGTGGAAAGACTGTTTATACTGGAGATTGATGGCACTTGGTGGAACTTGCTACACATGTAAACCTTTGATAATGCCGTAAGGTGAAACCGGTAAGGTTCAAATAAATAAATAATTGTGGAAAAGTACAAGTGATTTATTCAATATGTCAAGTGGAAAGGTTTGCCGTTGTTCTTAGGGATTTTCTTGTTACATTACACTCGGGTTACCAACAAAAGATCGTCTTGCCATTTTACCGTCACCCCATGAAATTGTTAGTTTCAGTATGTGACCAAGAATGTCAATATTCCGCTTTTAAAATATTGTTCATGAAGAGGTCTGGAATTTTTTTCAGTTACCTCTTAAATATCCACGTAGATTAAAAAAAGTTGTTACACTAAGCTGGGATGTGTTCCAAAAGTATTGATAATGATAAGATATGTTTATATTATTATGTTACGTTAGTGCTGATTGCAATCCAATAGCATATTATGTGTTCTGTGCCAATAGTCAACATTTAAACCATAAAGCTTTGTTCGTAAGCACTTCTTGTGGATTAGAGGCAATCAAATAAATTAGAGACGTGCAAGTAGACTATTGCAGTCTTTTACGTACTACAACCATTGATATACCAATAACTACAGCTAATTGTTGTATACCTGCATGCAATAATAGACTCATCTGCTTTGTCGAAAAGTTATCGTATTTCCTAATACGCACCACCATAGTCGCTCCTCTTCTGTTTATTTTATGCCAAACAAAAAACTTCAACGTTATCGATAATATACTTTCTTTTTAATTTACTTCGAAAGCATGTTCTTATTTCAAATATTTCGTTTTAAAGAAATGCAACAAAAGAGTATTGCAATCACTAGGCCATGATTTTAATATCATCTAGTCGGTAACAAATCAATCCGTTTTAATGGAAAATCTTTTCAAGAGTTCAGACAAAAACGACATGCTAAAACTTTAAATGGTTTTTTACTGCATTGCAAGTGACAGTGCAGAGAATGACGGGTTCATGACCCGAGGCGTGTACGACCCTATTTGTGATTTCAAGTTCACCGTTGTTCCGTTTATTTATACGCGTGTGGCCGACAATAATTTGCGTCCGATACACAACCCGAGCCTAAGTAGGTATTCAATTACTATCACATAATGTATGAACATTTAAAGTTGTGTATACGTATACGTACAGGTTTCAAAAAAAAAATGTACCTATAGAATTTCTTTAGAACTTAGTAACATATTCTAATATAATATGAATATGTTAAACATCCTTCATCGCTTAACAATAAATAATATCGTCTCAGCGCATTCCCTGGTCACGTATTATAGTTGGCAGTTTTCAAGAATTTATAAGAAGTTGTGGTTGTTATTTTGATAGAATGTGATAGGTACAAAACAACCACATTGACTGGCTAAACATTCTGCTTAACATGTCGCATTTCAACGCATCTTTCATTTATCGAAGAAAATGAAATTTTGATCATAGGACCTATTATTCCTGTTCACAATCCTAACTATTTTGAAATACAACTTTTCATATGGGGTCTCATCAAGACCTTCAGCACTAAGCTCGACAAAACCGGCTGATTAACGGTTTCCGGGGAAAACGGGAAAAACGCCATGAAAAATGATGATGACGACCTTATTTTATTAAATCGCTAATTTGAAATATCCAACTATTGCTTAACTCAATGTTTAATTCAATTGATCTGTTCCGGTACTCCATCATCAAACTGATGGTATCTACGTGAACGATTATTTCGGCAGTTAAGTCAATCGATAAACATACATACGCATCGCCCATTTATTTAAAAACCATTTAGGCAGGTTTAATAACGATTGCGTTTAAACAGTAAACATTATTTACATGCGTTTGCTTTTAGCGAGTCGATAGCGTGACGGACGAGGCAGGTCCGCAAATGCGGTATATTCAATTATAATTCTTCCACATTTATCGCGCTCGCCATCTACGACGTCTGACACATTAATCTCAAAACGATGACCACAAAGGTGAATACTTGTACATTTATTAGATCTGGCACGGCACTGACAACCGTGAAAATACGGTAGAGTGCGTGAATTTTCGATTTTTAAGATTATCTCGAGTCAAGGTCGGTTCGATTCGTATAATGAACTAGGTACCTAACTATATATGAATGAAACATTGTCGCTATTCGTACTTTTGTGTTGTGCATCTAGGTATAGAATTACATCTAATATCAAACACACGTGGATCGATTAAAGAATACGATTAACACTTTATCACTAGATATTAGGTATTTACTACCAATTGGTGATTTGATTAGCCTTAATCACCTTGATAATTCAAGGAAATATTGACGAAAGAACTTTATTTATATATTTAATGAATAGAGGAAAACATGCATTTGGAATAATGAAACAGTCTAACATTTAATTAATAATAATGAATTATAGTGATGTGGAGTCGATAAACTATAAAAATGTGAAGTATAAATAGCTAAAAAACTTGAATATAAATCATGGATGAAACAAAAGAAAAATTCCATGAAAAGACGTTAATGAGTAGTGTTGTTAAAATACTGTACATTCTTTTTATAATTTCGTTTGCGTCTTGACGCTTGAGTTAGCTTTACGGAAGAAAACTTCAAGAACTTAGCATAAAACGGAATTCTATCAATTAACACAAACATTTAGACGTTTTTAACACAGTAGTAAAAAGCTAGAAAATAGAGAACTTGTTTGTTATTTTTAATAATGCCTGTGCCAACTACATAATTAATAGCACTTAAGTACAGAAGGCTGGCTGCTTTGATATAAAAGCCGATGTTTTTATGGCCGACCAAATTAGTATATTTAATTCAGTAGATAAATGGTGTCCTTGATGTTTATAGTTATATGCTTTTGTTTGAGCTGGAGCTCCAGTGTAGGAAACTGCAGCTCCAGTGTTAGAGAATACCAAGCATATTTTCTGATACCAGCAGACTCAGAAAATGGTTTTTCTAGGAATAAAAAGGTTTTAGAACGTTCTAACTCGATGGAAGCGCAATCGGTTCAAACTTTGCCTATAATATTCACGCAGTTGTGCAAGTGCAAACTAGTTTACAAAGTTTTATCACAATCGCATGCACGGTTGTGCACTGCTTATAATGCGAGCAAACAAACAAACACTGGTTTTCATATATTACTTAATGACAATTTATAATAACTAACTACATCTAACTATGTTATGTATTTAAATGTAGTATTTGATTCAAAATAATATTTTTAATATACCGATGAACGGAAGAAGTTCTGATGCTCACAAGTAAAATTGGCTTAGGCTCCGAAAATATTGATATATGGGACCCACCCACCACCCAATATGATTGAAAAATTGACTGAGTAAAACCGAGTACCTACATACCTTCTACTCGGTCAGTCTTGCGTATAGAGATTGTGGGTAAGTAGGGACGCGAGTGCTACTTTGAACCAGTAATGCACAACTGTTACCTCCGGCACCAGTAACCAGTCCGATATCATGACTATGAGGCATTCCGTGAGATTTAGTAAGCTTTTTATGAGATAGACCTAAAAAAATAAACCTATTCAAGGATTAAAGGTTACCTACGATAAATCAAGAAATTATTTAAATAGTCATAGAAATTAACAATATTGATGCTATAACAACTGAATCCAAACAGAAGAAAGTATTTATAAATAAAATTCGACACCATATCGAAGCAACTCTTACTTAGGTACTTAATATCAGATGAAATCATACAAAAATTAAAACTACATACCTACGCTTGTTAGATAAGCATATCTGGGAAAATAGACGCAAAAATTGTCTTTCTCATAACTACTGCCATTGTCTGACGTTAAGAGTAGACAAGATAAGTGCGTGTTTGTTGATTCTCTAACGGTTATATTTTTGACAAAATTTAATAACAGCAACGAAAGAAAATGCGTAAATAACACATTCTTAATAGTACCTAGCTACCTCTTTTATTATGAGCCCTTAGAAAGTAACTATTCATGGATTCTTATGTCGTATTTTGTGTGTTACGTCTGTTGGTCTGCAACGCTTCAAGCAATAAACGCTATTTTATGCGTACCGTTATTACAAAGAATACACTAATCGTTAGCGTATCTGATGCCATCTGCATTCGTAATGCCACTTCTTTACCATGAGTTTCATGAAATTTTAGCTTCGCTGCGTCCTAGATAATTATTATATCCAATTTTCTCTTATTGATTGAACGCTTTCTAATGTTGTACACTAAAATACATTTAGAACCACATTTGTATTTTATGAAACTAAGACTACAGATGGTTCTATTACGAACCCTGCCCTTCAAGTATTATTTTATAGGCGTAATAAAACTGAGGGATATTGTAGAAATAGTAAACAAAATTTATGGGATGGCGGTAAATAAATAAAATGGACCCTATACATCATAACTCTCGATTCCCTCAAAGGATAGCCGGACCAATTTACGGCTGGCAAACCGGACGATAAGTCAATCGAAGCTTGCCGACGGGGCCGCACTCGTAATCGTCAAGAAGTTTATTTAAATTGGTACCACCACAAATAAACGAGATGCTCATGCCCGTTGTTCCCCACGTACAAAGCTTTACTGGCAACAAGGATTTATTGGGGGCATAAAATATTATCATTAAATTACGGAAGGTGGGTAACCTAATCAAGTGGTAACGAGGAAAGCTAATTACTTGCTGATTTTAAGAGTCCTGGTAATATACATTTTTCTTGTTGCGTTCGACGAATGTATGGAATTTCACGTTTATGACATACGTTGACGACTGTCATATACGTCAAATCCTATACCTACATTCGTCATTATATTCTACAATATGTCAGTCGTCGAATTGCCACTTGTCTAGGGGGGCTGGAGTGATGTAGTTGGACTTTAAGGTAGATAGATCTAGTATAGGTGTTGTTTTTGAAAATCGGTTCAGTATATTCGGTTGCAAATTCTAATTCCAGCTCCGATTTGTGAAATTACGAAAATAATTGATGGGGTATAACTAGTTTTTATTAAGATGTAGATGGTTAATTCAAGGGGATCAACATTGAATTAGCCCTACCAGCCCAGGGGCTAAAACTCTTAAAAAATTTGGGCATTAATTTAATATATTAATTACACACAGCGTTGTGTTAGGTACTTAGAGAAGTTACCTGCCTTAAATTAGATTTTTTACTACGTGTATTCTATTTTATTTTATAGCCCAGCAGACCACAATTAGGATATCTGTATTTTAGTGTGCTCGATCGAAGTTGTGACATTTATCACCGAGTTTATAGCTTTATTTTTAAACTATCGCGGTGTAAACTCATAGTTTTTATGTTTCGGGACTTAGTATGTTTCGGGGTAGTGAGTGTTGTGTGTCGCCAGCCTTACCATTCACAAATAAGTAGTGGAGGGTAGGCACACAAATTAATCCCGCGCACCTCTCGACGCTCGCAGACCAGTCAAGTCGTGACCACGGGTGCTGCAACGCACCCGAAACGTCGGCACAAGTAAGTTCCAAATAATAATTAATCGCGATAAGTCCCGAAACATAAAAACTATGAGTTTATAGCTCAACGGCTCAGCATAAAATATGTATGGCTGGTAGCAGTTTATGAGAGCATACATTTACTAAATGTTTAATCTACGCTATACAGTTTGCTACTGAAATTCGGCTCTTGTTCCAATAAGTACTTTGGGGCCAAGATGTCATTCTCTTCCATATTTTACTGACAGATATTTCCTTCTTCTGGCAAACCATCCCCCTTTTTTTCTTTAGTTTAGTTTAGTAGTTTTGTTCTTTAAATTAATTATTACCTACCTGTTATCTACCATGGTTTTTTCTATGGAATATTGATGAGCTTTTTGCATAGATCTATATAGACTTTTAGTATTAGCACAAACCTTAGTGGTTTAGTAATAATATTATACTGTATGTATTATGTCCGTGTTATGTAATTTGGTAAATAAATAAAAAATAAAAAAATCTGCTATTAGGTGCTTAAATGAAAAACACTCTTCTTCCCGTAGTGATTGGCTATACCTTTACGTTTTCTTTAGGGGAAGCATTGATCATTTGACTTAATTTTCTGGTAAATTATTTCCAGAAAATCACTCATTTCTAAATTAAAGACAATTTTGGAATGTCGAAGGAAAGTAATTATTTAACGATATGTTTTCAAGAAAATACAAAAACATATACGTTGGGAAGGAACTGTGCAATATACTTAAATTATTAATAATATAGGTTATCAATATCTTGACGGTTGATTTATCAATCTAATTTATTTTAATCCTTATTCATCATCTGATATATATTTCAAGATAATGTGAGTAGATTTAAATTGTCAAGTCATTTAAGTGTTATTTTCTTTGATTAGAGCTCTTTTACCCAGCATGCTGGTCCTGAGCTATGATGTAACCAATTAAGGTATTACGTAGCATGAGTGGATCTACCTTCCATACTTACCTGTTTGGCTGGGCACCAATTACTAATATTAATATATTATTAGGTAGCACATTTTATAAAAACATTGGACCATATTTTACACTACAATTGAGACAAGAGACGCAGCTATAGGTAATTTCGGAGATGATACCATTGTGAACTTGTTATTTGCTTCTTTGTCTTCTCTTTCTTATTATATACCTACTTAGGACTGAAAGTCACTATAGAGTCTAGCACGTGGTCCGCCTAATAGTAAGAGTTCCTGGATAATAATTGAAACGTTATTACTAGCAATAATTATCGCTAGTTTATTCAATTCATAAAGTTTCACTATGTGTTCGTTAAACTCATCATTATCAGCGTACCTACTACCTATCCCTACTAATATTATAAATGCGAAAGTAACTCTGTCTGTCTGTCTTTCACGCCTAAACCACTGAACCGATTTTGATGAAATTTGGTATAGAGGTAGTTTAGACCTTGAGAAAGGACATAGGCTATGTTTGGTCGCGATAACCGACATCCACGCGGGCGGAGCCGCGGGCAAAAGCTAGTAATCTACATTGCTTCCTTTGGACCCGAGACTATGTCAATATATCTGTCATTCTCAATATATTTGATTATTTCAATATGTCTATTTTTCTCAATAATTATGCGTAGTTTCACCTGAGACTTTCTCATCATATTATGTGCCGTAATTTAAACGGAATATGTGCAGTTAACATTTCTATAACGATAATATATTATAGCGTTGTATTAAGAGCTTTTTATATAGTCTATTATACTACTTCTACCCTCATAAACACTAAATCGAACTGTATTTCTGTTATTGTCTGTGGCATATCAGATGATTGCTCACGCTTGGCACACTGACCACGAGGAAATTAAGATGACAAGTTGAATGATCGTGTCTGCACTGATACATGCTAACTTTGCTTCCAATAAGTAAGTATATGAGTTATATAATATCTTGTCCTTATTTCCTGGTTATTACTAGAAGTGAGATGTTCCATTTGGTCATTGCATCTTTCGAAGTATTACTTTCTGGTGCTCTAAAAATGACTAAAGAGCAAGAGTTATGTGGATTTTTTTCATTTGGGAGGTAAATATAATTTTAGGAGCACACCAAGGTGGCTGTTCCCGTTTTACATTGTAGAATACAGGGAGCCCTCTCTGTAACCCACCAACCAAGGAACATACATACGAAATTTCGAGCCCGCACTATACAAGAACAAAAGATGTAGCACTTACATCCCATGAGGTTACTTCGCCACACGCCATCTTTGGGACACAGATTTCCATTTTCTTACGCATATTTTATTTACTTATTTGCACAGGGGGTTCTAAGAACATGTTTACCAGTCCAACACCAAACTCGTGACCGTCTGGAGACACTATCTAACTTCGACCATATGTAGACTGTAACTGTACCGTGTAAAAAGTAGTAAAATTATTGAATGAATTTTAAAGCATTTAGCATGCTAACTATACACATTGATTAAGATAGGGTTCGACTCCCGCCTGAGTTTCACTTTTTCCTATGATATAATCAACAAGTACCTAGTAAAGTAAATGTGAGCGACACACTATAAACACATACTTACCAATTATACGAGTAGTTACAAATTATAGATTATGCTGTAGAAAATACTAACAGACCTGTGTGGCTACCGGCCTTGCTTTCAATCCTGGTTAGCAATGACGCCGCAAGACTGGAATCGACTTTAAAGTATGTTAGTCACCGTATCCGCGAGTAGTTCCCCTTATTACAAAGTATCTAATGAAATGTGACATACAAACCGGGCTATAATTAAGATCCCGTTAGCAAGTAAAAACATAAAATCCATTGAAAGAAGTTTATATTATCCTTATCCAATATCAAACACGACATTATCGGCAACGAATCCAGCCATGATCCAGTTGTATATTTTCGGAAACTTTTATAGCAAGAAAGTGAAACGAGCGTGGGATTATAGGATTATCGGAATAAGAGATCAGTGACATTGTCTTGATACCAACAAGTTCGCATCGCTTGCAATTTGTTCGAGTTCCGTATCGCCTTTACTGAATGGATTTCAATTGATTCTAGTTGATAAAGTCTAGACTACATTTATATTTTCTTTGTAGCATTTAAGATAAAAAGAAAAAAAGGCAGAGAGGCGTGACTTTGTGTATGTATTTAAGATAAAATTATTGTTTGGCTAAAATGTTTCTATCTATCTAAGAAATGGAATTATGTAGGTATGGGTAAAAGATTGAGAGAATATGGTAAGTTACCATTTAGTTGAGTTAATTTATTTAATTACATATTGATATAGGTACATATAGAGTGTAAAGCTCTATTCCTTTTATCGTCCAGAACACAAAAGCTGGCAATATGTCTTGGTAGGCCTACTATGCTTCGTTTATCAAAATCGGTTCTCTTTCGATCCCTAAAACCCTTTACTTCCAAAATAGACAGAAACCTTAGAGCGTATAGTAATTTCACTTTGTAATACGAACCAATACAATGAAGAACCAATTGTTGCTATACTGTTCAACAATATTAAAAGTTTTGATTGATCAATAATACAACATTCACAAATAGTAAATGGAAAGCGAAATTTGATTTTGATAACATAAATTTTAGTTTTTGAAGTCCTATGATGAACTCTGCCGCCATTAGTTGATGGCTCTATTGATCATTCAAGTGAAAGTAATTTGTTGGTCTTACCACAGAATTTACCACACGAGAATATTAGGTATTACCAGTGAGAAAGACTGGATAGAAAAACCGCGATCCAAAGTGCTTCAATTATGTGCTGAGCGGTCATGTTGAAGGTAAAAAGGAACTCCAGTGCATAAACTTGCAAAATGTTCGCTTCAAAAAATATCAGCCGTCGAGTATAAATAATAATGATTTTCTATGGGTTACCATACTAAGTTATGAGAGTAGTCAAATGCGGGTTGGCAAAACATGAAGACTATGAAGAGGCTTATAAGGCATAATGACTGACGTGACATCTCTCGACGAATTACAACTCTCAGATGACCCTTATTACCAATTCCAGTTATTAGGTAATCTGTGGTAATACTGTATGATGATTTTCTTGATCATTCAACTATGTAAAAGAAAGTATGTAAGTATCACTATGTAACTATATAATATGTAACCATATAGCATAATATGTAAGTAATGCGTACAAGAATTTTGAAAAGTCAGAGGTCAACCAAGGACCAAATGGTAAACAATCAGCTATAACTGTTAATCATAGTGGCAACAAAAAAATTACATTAACATAAAGTAAATATCGACTTACATTCAAGACAAGTGGAGTTGTCAACTCGAGCGTAGTACGGTTGACACGTACATACACCTCCCTCGCAGCGGGAATGGCTGACGCCGCATTCGGTGTTGGAGCGACAACGTGCACCAAGGTACGACGCACTGTTATCTGCTTGCACTATCTGTGAAAAAAAGAAAGATTAATAATATGGTAATAGGTTATTGAGAGAGTGGAGCACAGTGCTGTGGTCAAAAAGCCATAGGTAGATAGAGCACATGGATATATATATTTGAGTTCCTTTTGTGCAACTTGGAGTCACCAGTTATGATTTAACCCCTCTATACAGACCAAGATCCAATATCAAAGCTAATTACAGCATACCTATGCATCAAAGAATTAGATTGAAAATCATTTGATAACAATTTAGCTACTATACAATTTAGCTTGTGACCCTCTAGCTCTTGGTAGAGAAAATCAAATAAAAGTTTTTGAGCAAACGATCCATCTAAAATTCGAAAAATTAAAACGGCGTAAAATCTTCAACCCTTCGGTGCTTGCTTTTACAACTATAATTTTACTTCACTTTAAACCGCCTCTGCATACCAAGGGAAGGTACCCCTCGTGATGATTTACAATGGTCGTAATAACATGTACCTATAGGTTTAGATAAACATAATACAGGGTATTAATCACGTCGCATCGTATTGCCTGTAGTAAGGGTTTCCAAGAATATCTCTCTTGAAAAGTGTTTCGTGGTTTTGTCTTATTTTTAAATTTTACGCTGGATATTTTTACTTGCTCTATCAGGGCAACGTTCTTGTGGCAATCTTGCATGTCGACCTTGGGAACATCCTTCTTACACGTAAGCAATGAGCACTATGCACTAATGCGTGAAGACTTGAGTGTGTTTTAGGAGCGTATTAAGATTCGTTCCACTTCGTTTGTGTGTTGTGTATTATGTCATTGTTGCAAATTGCTATGACATTCCTAGTTGTAACATTGTCTTCGCTTCTATAAGGAAGTCCGCTCCACCTACATCTAAACTGTAATACATCATCCTCGATATATTTCTGACAGAAATAATTAGGCACATGTATTGTGCGAACAATCCTGTAAAAATCCACGAGTGTGTGCGTTGCGTTATATCGACCGAAATTAAAATTTTATGAAATGGTTCTGGATCGTTGTATTACTTATTCAAGCTCCGGAAACATGAAATTATACAGAACGGAAAGAGGGTTGGTGTACCTAAGTATTTACGTACCTAAGGTCTTGCATAATTCATGAGAAAAACGTTTTGTGAGGCTATCTCACAGTGTCGAAAAACGAATCACTGTTAACAGATTAACTTCGTTTGATAGTAACACATCACGTACATTTATAAATTGTGTGCGGAGAATTCGTTCGTTCGCTTACCTTGATAATTGCATTTAAGTCTTGTTAAGAAACAAGTAATTACTTTCTTTCGCTAACGGATATATTGTGTATTCTGGTAGATATCGTGATTTAGTGACCCAATTTCACTATAATCAAATTTAGTATACCTAACTAGTTTTTTGTTTGAGAAAAAGCATTGTTACGAATCCAAACGAGTAGACGCAAAAACTCGTCCGTTACCGTGCCTATCAGACGGATTGCGGTTACTGAGATTGTTTGTAATGTTAACAATTATCCGACGAAACTTATTTAGCCGTATGATTTGGTTTCACCGAGTCGTTGGCGCGTAAATGACCCGAGCACGAACGTAGCTCTCACATCAATTTCCTGGTAGATCACTAAGCACCCATTGCTCTATACTTATTCCAATATCTACAGATCGTGCAAGTAGTTACTTAATAATTTTGGTTTTGTTATTGTGCAGTAAACGCATCTGATATTACGGAAGTCTGGAAACATTGATGATCTAGATACGAAATTTGAACGATTAAATTTTATGACTCCGTTACAAAGTCTACGATGAATTGGAGCTTATCATAAATATTTCAAAGCGAATTCCCAGAAACTGTATCCATGAGGGATACAGTTTCTGGGAATTCGCTTTGAAATATTTAGTAGATAATTAATTTTTATAGTAGGTACGTCGTTGGCAAACAAATATATGAATGTAGCTCAACTGATGTTCACAATGTATAAAAAGAAACTGAAAAGTCCTGTACTAAAACGACCTTAATTCCGACCTTAATTCCGATGACGGCGCCAAAAGTCTAAGAAAGTTCTTGAATACTTATGAATCGCGAATACGCTCGAAAACTTTTTATCAAAAAAATACCGGTCCAAAACAAATAACTCATTAATCAGCGAAAACACTGACAATATGTCAGAGTCACTATTAAAGTCAAGTGAAAGAAAACTTTCATTCCTTTGATGGCAGTAATCACGTTGCAGTAACAGAAGATCACTCTTTAACAGTCCATTAATAAAAATGACATTATAAAATACTTAGCAACGTTACACTTAACTTGTCTTGAAGTTATTCAACTCAGCAAAGATTTCTCCCAGGTAGAACTGCCGAGGCTGCTGCACTGTACAGATTCTCTTTCTACCTATTACCGTTATTACCATGTCATATAATTGCCTCACGTGACGTAACAGTGCATATTAATTATTTTAATTATGCACCCTTCTCGAGCGAGCTAAATCATATGTAAGCATTTTTTAATGAGGTAAATAGATGTGATCACGGCATGGAAAGCGTAACACTATACCAAAGACTTCAATATAAACTGGAAATTTGTACTGGAATACGCTAGATATGATAACAACTGTCCATGATTTCAAATTCCATAAACATGAATATGTTTTTTCTAGCGTGTAATTAGAGGTAAAAGACAATTTTGATGACAACATTGAACCCAGTAAAAAGCTAACTGTTTTGACTCAAGAAAACATGTAGGCAAACAATTCACACATTGAAGCATGACAAGAATATATATCTGAGGTTGGCTGGTAATAAATATATGTGATTTTACCGGCCGTCACTGCAAATGCATAATGCAGGAGTTACCGTATACAGGATTGGTTTATCTACGACGATTGTAGCTGATGCTATTTGTCATTCAAGTTTTAAACCTGTGCTTGTATTTTAGGGACGAGTTATGAATCCATAGATTGATATTAATGTCTTACGAGGAATACAAACAGTTGTTAAAGATATTTACTGTCACAAAAACACTGACGGCTGTATATTATGAAAGAGTTTGATAGAGCCGCATTATACGTTCTTATTTGGCCAGATTCACCGTACCTAAATTCGTCTCTAAATTCGCCGATACAATACTCATGTATTATGGATGAATACAAAAGTTTATTTCTACAATTGACTTGTAGGTAATTTTTTACAGACAAGTGCAGAAAAACCTTTTATTTCTATTTTCCACATAAATGAATACTTAGATTACTTATCCTTAGAAAACATAATATGATATGATATAAGGATAGGATACGAGAATCCCTTGATAATGACGGGCCATAATGACGAGACTCTATTCATTGATGAGATTTGTTTTTACATCGAAACAGATTATTATGTAATCTATGCATAAACTTAGTATAGTAGAATATATAGCCTGTTTCCTGTTTCTGAATTGCAAAATTGATGTCGAGTCAAATGAACTTCGATTTTTCAGTTCAATCAAACCACTTTCTTGCAGAAATAACAAACTTTAATATTAACTGATTGATATGTTTGTTCAAAAGAGATATGTAATAAAGTTCTACTATTATTATTCAGAAACCGATTCTACCTGCGTCACAATCTTCTAAAAGGAAATCTGCTAGACGCTATAGCAAAACAGTTTTACTTTAAATTGCTTCATGATTTAGGAATAAGATTTTATGGTAAACTGCGACGGGGAAAGTCTGGTTGACAAACCCTTATTGACTAGGTAGAATAATAAAGTTAATAGTTTACATCATGATGAGGTTATAAATAGCTCAGTACCTGCGGTGGTCAAGCAGCATTGTCGCACGCGAACTGTGCAAATCGTGAGGCAATATAATATAGGTACCCACACGATAAAATAATAGAAGCAATAAGAAATTAGATAACAACCCTGCTAGACAAGTGGAAATGCGTAATATTGTAGAATATTACGCATTTCCACTGAATGATAAATGTATGGGATTTGACGTTTATGACATACGTTGACGAGTGCTAAATACGTCAAATCACTCAAATCCCATACATTTGTATTTGTCATTCTATTCTACAATCGCTGGCCAACGAAATGCCACATGTCTAGGAGGGCAGTTCGTAGATTAATGATGCCTGCAAAATCAACCTCAACAGAAATTTTATTGAAAGCAAAACAGCGCGTATAATTTTATCACTTATGTAACAAAACAATAGCAACAGCTATTCGATGAACAATAGACAGTTTAGGTGAAAACCGCAAGAGAATATTGCACGCTGTGGTCACCATGGTTATCATAACTCTACGCATAAAAATAAAAGAGGTAAGGTACGTAAATTATGCAAAAACACTGGGTAATGTATTTACAGACATTATTGAAGTCTACGACCCGGTAAATATAGATGCACTACTATGTTACAACTTATTCTAACAAATTTTTAAAATGCTAGAGTGATTTTGTTTTATCTTTTTCCATAAAAACAGCTATATAGGTAGATTGGCTGAAATGAGGATACCTACTAGATGGCGTATGACCGGAAATAGGATATAGACTACTTTTTATCCCGAGAGTAAGATATAGTGAGTTGCGTGCACGGGGAATCTAAAAATGCGGGCGGAGATGCTAGCAACAACAGTTAAATAATACACAATCGAAATAAAGCTAATAAAGTTGTACCAATAACATATATCACAATGTGCCGGTTTAATTTGAGCCGGCCATAAATAAAACGTTTAGCTCAATCGAATGATTAACTTTCAGAAATATTTATATATGCAAGTCATATATCTAGCAGATTCTTTATAGTAAACGATGAAGTCATTTAATAGAGCAATAATTATCATAGTAGATTTTTTGCAAGACTTATAATGTTTAAAATATCTATAATAACTGTTCTACAGGTCACATGACCTTGGTGTAAACATGACAAAACACTCATCAATTTTAGCTACTAAAATCGAAACAGTTATCAAGTAACTGTAATAAAACGACAAGATTAGATTATTATAAGAAAATTATGTTAATTTTTTAATCGAGTATGCGGAAATCTCCAAAGGAATTAATTATTCTGTCACGCGAGACATGAAGTATGGTCAGTGCGCGTGGCATAATGAGCGGCGAACTGTTTGCTAGTCAAGCTATAGGTTCACTAATTGGTATTCCAGTAAAGACAGTACAGATAAAGACACACAACTTAGCCATTTCTGATGATCTAGGAAATATAAACGACACTATAACGATTGTTCTGAACACGTAACATGGTTCACAGGAGAAGGTGCAGAGAACTCATTAATTATATCTATTATGTGAATAGGACAAGTATTTTGAACAAAGTAATAAACTTCCTTACTGCTGTAGAACACGCCCAGAACGTTTTTTTTTACAAAATGAAGGGGAATTTCCGAAATTACTTTTCTTTGTTCTAAACATATAATACTGTCATAAAACCTAAAGTTACTTTTGTCACGAATCAAGCTCGACCATAATAATCGTCTAATGATCCATAATTTAAGTTTGAAAAGAACATTTTCATGGTAGGCATACGTATTATATGCAGGAAATTAACTCTACACGATACAGATATAGATAATACCCACATTACATATTATTTTTGTACCTGTATCTAACAATATTTTCTTAAATTCAATGTAGGTAGAGGCACCCTGATCGCTTTAGAGAATAACAATGATGCCAAAATTTCGCAACGTCATTAAGTGTTTTCACGTAGCTTGAGAAATAAAAGAATTTAAAGAAATCGTTGCTCGAATTTTAATTAGCTAGGGTCTCTGCAATTATCCAGTGACATCACTTGCTAACACAGAGTTGCGCTTGCGCTCGCTCGCAACAACTTGTACTTCCCATGCGCGAGTGAACTTGCGCGACGTGTAGTGGTCGATGACCGGGCACGCGCCCTCACTGCGATCTGTGAAGTCAATGGGCACAGCATCTATGACGTCTCACTTCGTACTAGATTGATGTCGGATCTCGGGAGATAAACTATCATTGTTAACAGCGCAAAGAACTGGCGACAGGTCTATCATACACTTGATTGTTACACAACTCTCTGGTCATATTTCAAAGATAATATATATTATAAGATTTGGGTAAGCTTAGAAGTAATAAGTAGGTGAGAGAAGAGCAGGGAGTAGGGAGAATGTCAAATTAAGCACATAAGACAGTAGAATGAGCACACTACGTCATTGGGAGTTGATATTGCAGATCGAAAATCTTAGCTACTTACAGAAGCATGCGGGTTTGCTTAAAATGCGTGTAAACTGTAAAGAGGTAAAGACACATAGGATTAATCTGTCTACACCGACGAGTATATTCGCATGTAATGATATTTTTACATCCTAGTGAGATTTGTTCTGATTCAGTGGAAGAATTCCCAAAACATGTTTCTTCTCGGTTCCCCTTTTTAATTTCTTTCTTGTTGCTTTTAAATATACCTATATACCCAAACTAATACCATTGTAACTACATTCTGGTATCATTATTATATTTGGGATCACAAAACTTATACCTACATACTTAAATATTGCTCATAAGCACCATATTGACGTCATTTCTTCACAAAATGTTCACCTTTCGCCGTCGATAAGTATTTTCAAGTCATGTATAATTCATTGTCTTTTCGTGAGGTGATTGTCACGCATGTTATATTGTTTTTTATGAACTTATATCATGAACTTGTCAGATTACTGATTTTAACGCAAGATAATTCTAGGTATTCAGGAATAACAGTTCAACATCCTGTGAATAGTGCCTAAATGAGATACTAATGGCAGGAAACATTGAGATGCATTTGTAGGTGATGTTTTTCTTGACATTAGCTATCACATCAATAATTTGAAAATTTCGGAATGAAATTTTTCGTGTCAAAGTTGAACCGTTAAAATACGCTGTTAGTGATCCGATGGGTTCACGATTTCGTCAATGTTAACAATGGAAGTTGTATCACAGATATTAAATCCCATTAAATGTGGTCGCACGCTATGTAGATCGTGATCAAGATGGGCGGACGTGGTAATGTAGATGGTACAGATCTTTAGCGTCATTTTTATAGCACACCAGCTTTTAAGGAGAAGACATTGTCAATGCTAGGCATATATCATGGTAGCTATTATATGTTTCATGGTAGGCCAAAACCAGTAAATGAAGATGTCAATAAAATATTTTTAAATTTTTAATGAAATTATAAAGACCGTTTATAATTTTCAAGATGTTGTTGTTATGATAATGTCGATCTTTGCATTGATTTGATTAGTATTGAATTAGTTTATTATTGTTTTTAGAAATTCAAATTTAAAAAGTACGTGTCATGCGCTGAAATTAATTTAACGAGGGAAACTCTGCGTTCGTAGTCAAATAACAAATAGGAAAGTTATTGTATGATAGAATAACTGGTCGGAGCTGGACTGGAAAGTTGTCCTTCTAGGGCAACTAATATGAAGCAGATAAACGAGCATTGGTATGAGGCAAGTACAAAAAGTCTTGCAGAAACATTTAGGTGTCAGGTAACCCCAAAATGGATCGAACAATTTGACGGAAGAAAAAGAACGCCATCCCTTTGGGTTTGCTTGGGACCGCAAAATGAAAAATTCAAAAATATAATAACAGTATATGGGACCCCATCAAGATCTTCAGTCTGATTGATGTTAGCTGGGTTGAGGGGTCAGGTGACAGTTTTCACTTTTCACATACAGGTCATATAAAATACATAAAGTCATGGAAATGAGAATTGAGAAGTCAGCGAGCGAATGTTAGGTTTCTTGACACCTGTTAGCGTTTCATCAACATGAAAGCTTAATTTTATGATCCTGGGGCACGACTTTCTTACATTTTTAGCCTAACGCTAAGATGAAAAAGAAGCTTTGTAATTAAATATCAAGAAAGAAAACAAACAACATCTAGTGAAGATACTTCAAAAAACAATTTACTAGAGGCATAAGATGTTCCACATACATTGCAACGCAGATTTAATTCTGGATTGATAGTATTTTGAAGAATCTAAAACCCTACCGTGTATTACAAAGCTTACACGCATAATTATTATAAGGATTGATTTTATGAGGACAACAAAACAAAATTCATGAAATTAATTGTACATATAAGGCAAGCTTTAATTACTTTTAACACTTCAAGTCTCCTAGTTGCAAGTCAATGTGTCCATTGTCTACAAGTGTGCGATTATTCTGTCATTATTTATATATTAGTTATGAGATGCCTGCACCTTCTAAGAAATGCGCAAAGAAATTGCGTTCACCGAGTATCTAATGTCGATCGAGTCTTTTGTGCCATGAGAACTCATAAATGAATCGTTTACTAATTTCTTTGCCTATTCTACTTTTTGATGTTCTCTTTTGTATGATTTTGGATAATAAGTTTGGTAGTCATCATGTACTCGTAGAACGAAATGATAAACAGTTTTTCAACTTGTACATATAAATTATTTGGATATTTAGACTATATAAGAGGTAGGCCAAGAGGAACGTTTATGAAACAAATAAAGGAAAAGATGCATGTCGCGTCGTATCAGGAAGTCAAGCAATTGGCAGAGGAAAGGGAGGAATGGCGATTGCTCCACCGACAAGAGCACAGCTCTTAAATTTAAAGAGAGAAGTGCTTTATAGCCAGAGCATTGGTGCGATATCGAGATATCCAAGTTGTACAACATAAAAAACTTTACTCCTATGTTGTAAGTAATACGTCAAAATCAATTTATTTCGTCTTTAACCATAGATATATTTTTACTAAGTTGTTCGCTCGATGTAAAAAAAAAACAATAATACATTCGCTTTAAAAATATTTTTTCTTCAAACTTATTCTAAATTTCTTACGCAACAAAATGTTCGTGAATAAAGTCTTGCGAAATAGAATAACGATGACATTATTGGTTTGGAATATTGGTTGACATTTCCCCGGAGGGCGCACCCTCCCTCGCACCGTCTAGACTACAGAGTGGGATCAACTTATTTTAAACATCTGCAAATTGAAGAACTCTTGTAAACACGATTTCTTTAATAGATTGAAATATTGTTGGCGTTCAACGTGAACGAAAATGGGACAAATGAAAAGGGAAATTTATCTTTGTGATTTGGGTAAAAGTAATTTTAGCTAGGTAGGTATGAAGCTTGGTAGCTAATATATAAGTATATAGTACAGTGAGCTTTATAGATAGGTGGACACCATAATACTGATCGAAATTTAAAAATATTGTGATATTTTAAAAATAATCCATACTAATATGTAAAAGGCGAAATTAACTAACTACGTCTATCTGTTACTCTTTCAGGCCTAAACTACTGATTCCGATAAAATTTGGTATAGGGGTAGATTAGACCTTGAGAGAGGACATAGGCTATGTTTGGTCGAGTACGGGGTATGTTGGGCCAAGCGAGTCGCGATAACCGACATCCACGCGGGCGGAGCCGCAGGCAACAACTATTGTAGGATATGTCAAGAGCTCACATACCGGTGCATAAGACCATAACCTAACTACTAACTTTCCAAAATTTTCATTCATACAACAATAACGAACACAAAAAAAGAATTATCCAATTTTGTGCACTCGTTCGAAAGTAATTATGCGCGTCAATAAATTTCGGCGACTCATTTTTATTTATATAGAGTTAGTAAGTATATTAGTGAGGATTGATTTGCAATAAATTGAAGCAAAAACTACGTGTCACGTTCAGGTGGTCTACTAATACATAAATATGCGAGTACTTACGCTGTATAATTGATTGTGTCAATACTGAGTAGTAGTTGATGGGCCGTGTAATAAGCAACAAGATGTTGGCTGTTTTTTCATTCGTGGTTCGCTGCTCGCGTGCTCGGAGGTATTGGACGAGGTCATGCAATGCATTCATATTTAACGTTTAAGTGGTTAATGAGATAAAACTAGTTCATTATATCAAAATACTAGTAATTTGTATTTGGCTGGCAGACGTTGCGCGAAATGTGAAAGTAACTCTGTCTGTCTGTCAGTTTGTTATCTCTTTACGCCTAAATTATCCCTGAAGCCCCCTAGGGCTGCCTAGGGGCTAAGTGGCAATTATAAAGTGGAATATATTAAAATAAATGTATGGGATTGACATATGATTACGACTGTCTTAAACGTCAAAATACGTGTAAATCCCGATATATTAATTGTTCTATTCTAATGACAATTGCGCTACGGCTGATTGTTTTAAATTCGGCAAAGACAGCTTATAGCCTGGAGAAGATATCATGAACGTATTCATGTTATTTTTATGATTTCTTAATTTTCTGCGATAAATTGGTTTTTGAAGTTTTATGAATTCTTAGGTTGGATATATTAAGAAAATGTGTAGCAACTCTTAACTATTTTATAAAGTAAAACTTAATTCAATTAATCTATCATTACAATGCAATTCAAAGCAATCATGATATGTACAATTGTACATACCTCCTTGTCATGTTTCAATTATAAAAGAAAATATGAATTTGATTTATGTCGAGAAAGTGCAGAGTAATACTAGAAACTATTTAATTTAACATGACGTTGTCTAATGTGAGAGAGATGGAAACATTTCAATACCGGTTGCACTCACCCCTATAAATTGCGGTTGAAAACCTAATCTTCTTTCCCCGGTCGGTTCGTGCGCCCGTCCGACGATGTGATATATAGAGTTGATAATTGGGTATTAGCATTAATACCTCTTCTGTATTACGAGTCTCTTCATACATAGAGTTCCAGGCTTTTGATTTGGCACATCGGGAAGAGAGAGAGTTGGGCTAAGACAGACTTGCTTCGCTTTTGTAGAGCATGTTTTATATCGCACAGCTACATAAAGATACTACCTATAAAAATAGCAAGCTGAAGGCATGTCTCAGCTTTGTATTGTTCAGTTAGAGCAGTTAAAACCGAAGCTATAGGTTTATAAATATTCCATTAAAAGAAATGGTTTTAACTACTCTATACAAGGTATATTAAATTGTCAGTCAGCTGTGCGAGAGAGTAAATGCTCTACAAAATCGAAGTAAGTCTATCTTAACCAGACTCTCACTCTTCTTCCCTTCGTAAGCTGGGTAGGTACTCTACATTCATTAAGAAGGCATCTAGATATAGGTACCTATATTGACTTGGTTATGTGACGTGTAATAAATCAACAACATTAGTATCTGTGATACCTAAATAGTGGAATAGACGCAAAAGCTACCTGTTTGGAGCTAGGCACGAGTTATGGGATTCAGGTGGGGAAATCAGGTTCGTAATGTGTTCACAGGTGGTGAACTGCAACCTGTAATACCGCTACTCGAACTATTATGGGAATCTCACACTTGGACGAGCCAACAAAACGAATGTAAACGAATCACATGACGTTTTAAAAGCATTTAGGTGCGTGTGGTAATCGAGTTATGTCATTATGAAATATTGACGTGTTATACTATTTACAATGTTTTGTTTGTTGATTGTAAATGCTAGTTTGTTTGTGAATACGATATCTTGCATACTGAATTAGAATCACTTATCTTATCGTACGGAATTAAATTTTTCCTTGCGCCGTCGATTCAATGTATTTTCTAAACCAAAATCCAGGCTTACAACTTCCTTTGAAGTTCCTTTATCTGGAAAATAAACTTTAAAGGAAATGTGAAGAAGAAGAGTTTCTTTAAATGATGTTTTGACTTATTTCGCATTTGCCCCACTTGTTTACCCCACATTCCAAAAAATATCTTTTTCACTGCGCTTTAACTTTTCCTGTTTCGTTTCACTTTTTATTTGTGCACGCATTTCAATAGTTTCTTCTACATTTCATTATTTTACTGTTAGTTCAATTTATACAGATACAGTTAGTGGGGAAAAGTGAATATACATTTTTTAACATTCCACTTTGCCCCGCCAGTGGGGAGGCTTGGTGGGGCCAACTGGAAGTACCCTTATTGAAGCGTTGTATTTGACACAGTCAAAATATTAACAAGGACACATTTACAAGTTTCAATTAATTTGTGGAGTTCGTGGGGAAGCCGTAGGGTGTATCAATTGTTACGTTGGCCGAATGGCCGCGTGTCCGACCGGTGGATTACAAATATTATAGAAACCTCGTAATTCGGACAGTGATTTATAGAGCGGGGGTGTATTTGCGCCACCCTCGTGCCGAGGGGCATCGGCCACCGCTATCGCAAACAACATTGATTTCTGGAAACGAGAGACAAGTTTGAGTCGTGTCAGTTTCGTGTTATGTAACGCGTACGTGTACAAAAGAATCTTTTCCACAACATCTCTGATTGCTGATTTCCCAGATGTGCTACACGAACTGGACTAAACTTGTCGAAGTTGTGTGCGTGACTGTCACATATATCTCTTTTATTCATCCAATTTTCTACCTACATACCAAAAAACATGTTACACTTTCAACTTTTAATACAAACATGGAGGGACCTTGTTTATGTTACATGTCCATTGGTTTTATGAGCTTCATAATAAAGTGAGTTCATTTTTTTTTACTATAAATGTCAAGTTGTCCGTATTTCTCTGTAAAGCCAGTATAAAGTCTGCTCATCCATAACAATAACGGTCCAAGTCGAGGAGTGAGTCTGAGCATCGACCGCAAATTTTTTGCGATGATCTTTTGTGTTGGAAATAACTGTGTTAATTAATTACAATTATCCTGATTAGACTTACTTAGTGATAGAAGGAAGTGGGTCGCGTGTCACGTGTCAGTGGCTCTGAAGGTTCGCGATGGTGGTTTGTGGCCGACGTCCGTGAGTGCCCGCGACAAGTTTTTACGGTACGCTTGTAGTGTAGACATCGCCTGTCATCGATGTAATGGTTACTTAATTGAATTAAACGCTCGTCTTGCAAAAAATAATAGGTGTATGAATAGCTATTTTGAGCAGCTCTATAAGTTAAACAGTTAATTATACAAACAAACTTTTTAAAGTAGGTAATTGGTATTAGAAATGTGCTCATTAAATATTAAATTTTAACCTCTGGTCTCTGACCTGTATGAGCGGTGAAATTATATGAACGTATGGTTTGATTTTTTGTCCCCAGCGGAAATAGAGCAGAGAGAGAGAGCATTACAAGCACAAAGTGTACCAGAGGTAGTTAATTCTGTGGATTTTCTCGATTTTTCCATGATAAGCTTATCAACGTTGAGAACTGGTATTTCCTGTCACAGATGTTCATGGCATTCATTCAGCACGTGCTCTCCTAAGCACGTATGGGATCCACTGTGTTAAGAATGATAACCCATCTTAAGATTGATTGGCTAATATTGCTTAACCTTGCAATGTGTTAACCTACTCGGTTACTTTTCAACAACGAGCCACTGTGCATTTTATTGAGTAAAACATACCTAAACTCTAAGTTCAGTTTAACCTAACCTAACCCAACCTAAGTACTAAAATACTTTATTTGAATACCATAGCTGCACCGACTACATTTTCCCAGACATTCTTCGTATTGAGTTGCGAATCTTATGATTCTCACATAAATTTAACTTACGGACCTGTAATTTTATAATTTGCAACGTACTTCGGATGTAGGTCTGATGGACTTTCCAAGCGGGTTAGAATGTCTAGAGGTTTTACTGTACTTATATGGATCGATAGGGCGCAGGTCGTACACCGACCTGACCATTGACGGCACGCAACGGTACTCATGCACTCCATACCCACCTTCGATAAGTATGCATTATTCTACATACGTAATTATTTTATTACTTGAAGGTTGGTATTAACTAATTACCTATACAATATATTGCTCAGAACATATGTCTTGGACCTAAAATGTGCTCAAAGTGTGCTTAATACGCGCAGTACACGTTTCTTGGGTGTCTTTTAATTTGAGGATAACAGGGTGCTCCGTGCTACTGTGGTGGACGAGCTCAAATTCACCAAGCATAGAATATTACGAAACAATTCGAGTGCGCTAGAATCTTGTTGTCTTGTCAAGATACGGGTCCCGATGTATACGTGTGTAATAATTTTAATTTGACCTCTTTTCTCTTCATTCGAGCGCCAGTCACAATCGTACCTACCCATGCGACTGCTGTCTGACCTAGCAACCCCGAGAGCAATGCTCGTACCGGAGCCTCATTCGGCAATATAGCTCCTATAGGTAGTGTGCCGGCTAGTAGGTCAGCAGGTGATATTGGCTTGAGTCCAAAAAATCATGGAGCTCCCTCACTACATTATAGCTACTTACTTTAATAACCAACCTCACATGCGAGTGGGTATTGGGTATGCCTGTCAGTGGCGACGGGTCCCTATAGCCCGATTGCTGCCGGCTCCCTAATGGAGTCCATGGTGCATAACAAACAAGATCGAGGTAAGACGATTTTTTCCACCGTCTTTCCTTTTAAAAAATTTCACCCTTCGCCACTGATGTCCGTAGTTGGATTGATAAGGTTCTAGGCGTCACTCCGGAAAAATCCAATAGAAAATCTCTATACAAAATGCAATTTTTTTATGCAACCAGGACTGATACCCTATTAAAGAAGAAGTCTTTATCTAGTTGTGGAAAATAAAACGAAATTTTAAAACCTTTCACACATTCGCTGTCATTTTCTTAAACATAGCTTGACCCCCTGTTCATCGCTCACCCTTGGGAATCGTAAAAGGCGATTAGAGGATTATCAAGGGGCTATGGAATGGTTTTTGCTCTTCTATACAAATACCACAGTTAACTAGCAGATAAAACCCCCTGTATAGCATTGCAAGTCATCGGAATGACTTCATTTTGAGAAAAGTCGGCTAACTAAACGAAAATTGAGAAATTTTGTTTCATCTCATAATTTTCATTTAATAAAACCGACTCATATAGGTATTATTTGAGGAGGTTCTCGCAAGCAAAAGAATGGGTAATTTTATTACTTAAACCGGTTTAAATACCTAATACTGTTCTGGTAAGCTTTATAATTGTAAAATATATTGTTTTTTTATTAATTTACCGATTTTTTTCATTTTAATTGAAATAAAACTATAGGTACTACCTATCATTCGTCATCTTAATGTTGTATCGCGATTGATCAGGGTCCGGTTCCCGGTTTACGCTCTTCCAATATGCACACTTTCTTTGAGCATCCTTATCCTTTTATTATTGATACTTAATTCTTTTAACTCTTTCTTTCTTTTTTTATTTACTTTTAATATCTGTGCATGACACGAGAAGGGCGGGTGGAAGCAGTGGTGCTATAAACAAAATTTATTTCTAATTACGAACTTGTTGAACATAACTCAGCGTAAGATGGTAACTGATATGTTATCGAATAGTTAATAGCATGTTACATGCAATTATAACTGTTATTTAACGGCTCAGTAATGAAGAGGTTTAAGGCCAGGAAGACACTGTAAGGTTTGTAAGTACATATAACTTTTAATTATAGTTCGACGTTATCAGTTTACGACTTAGCAAATACGTTGTCTACCGGTCTTTATAATAAATCTTAGGCTCACCGACGATAAAATCTGTAAATTATATTACCGCTATAAATAAAATTTCCGCATAGTTTTGTGAAAATAACGGGTTGTTTTAAGTATATCATAATACTCTATGTGTATTATAATGTTGATGTTGATTCAGTTTTTATATACAGATGCGATAAAACAGTTTACTTTCACTCGTACGTAGATATATCTAGATACCTAGGGGAAGGGGGGGCGTGATGGGGTAGCTAAGGGAAATAACATGAATACAGCATAATCACTATGTTTATTAGTCTCATTAATTTATGATTCGTTAGGTCATTAATCTAACTATGATTTGGTACAGTCTTCGGAAAAACATCTTATCACATTTTTTTATAATTAATAATTAATAGGAACATAATGAAAAACCATCTTGCCCCATGATGGGGACGGCTAATTGTTCTTACAAAACAAACAAATGTGTATTTCCTCTAGATCTTCATCGTCCACGCTAGCACAAACGTTGTTGTGAGCCCAACGCCCACAGAGCTGACGATGGTTTGCTGACAAGGTTCTGACGATGTCAAAAAATTGTTGTTTGCATCTTCTTCTTTATTCTTTTTTTATGAGTGTGTGACCTTTTGTTTGTTCTTAGTATTCATTTTGAGGCGAGAATCATTAGGATTGGATGTTTTACCCGGCTTGTTCAAATTTTCCAGCTCATTTTTATAGGGTGTTGAGAATATTATAGCTGTTTTTTTCTCTGCAGTATTGTTTCCTATTTCAGTTCGTTGAACAGAAGGAATGGGCAAAATATCACTTGGGGATGCATTATGGTCTTTCTCTTGTAAGTACATACCATGGTTTACCTAAAAAAATAATAAATTAATGTTACTTATTAAGAAACTGAAAAGAACTCAGACCCACAACCCCATTTTGCCCCAATGCCCCATCATGCCCCGCACCCAATACCCCATCTTGCCTCATAAGGTCACTCTGAACAAAAAAAAAATTAACTAATAAAATGTTTAACGGATTCCTACAAACAACATACCATATCAAAATAAACAACACTAGTAACCAAAGATCAAAAAAACATTAATGGATTGATTATAATTACCTTAAAATATTGACGTTTCACCTTACAAAAAAAAAAGATCGACGAAACACTACACCACTTTTTCGCTTATAAAAAAAACGCGTGCACTCCTGCTCACAGATTCTCTCGCGTCAACCGTCGGTTGAGTGAGGCTTCCTATTGGCTTATTGTTTTATATTCACAAACGTCTAGTTTCTTCTATGTGTGCGGTACCCCGTCTTACCTCGCTACCCCGTCATGCCCCCCCCTTCCCCTACTTAGTTCTTTTACGGTGAACATTAATATATTTACAAACTAAATTCATATTTTAAGAAGGTAATGCACTCACTAGGTATACTAATTTTAACACAGTCTTTGGTTACCTGCTGCTATTACTGTGAATAGGTATAAGTCATCATAAGTCACTGTTGCCAGCAGCAGCGGCTCCGCCAGTATGGATGTCAGTTATCGCGAACAAACATAAACATAACCTATGCGCTCTTTTCCAAGATCTTGTAGAGTAAGTCATAGAGGAGTAATTAAGGATTAATTAAACCCGCACAGTCTCGGTAAAAAAAAAGAAATCGAAGTCTGGGTGGGTAAATGTAAAAATACATGAAAGCCTGTATTTTAGAAGGGGTATTGGGTAATCGATATACATAACTTTTGCTTTCTCTTGTCTTTTATTTGTGTCTTAATTTCCGTATCTACATGAAACAGGAAAGGCGGATGGAAGCAGTGCTTTCCATATATAATTAAGTATTGTAATTACGAACGCGCCTATATTTTAATAAATATTCAGCGTAATTTAATTTATGCTTTTTTTTCACAGTTTAAGTATCGCACAGTTATAACTGCTAATTTACGGCTTTAAGTGTACTGCGTAAAGGTCTCCTGAAAATCAGAAGAATAAACAGGTTAAGAGTCAGGTAGATTCTGATAGATCGTATTAGTTGTAATGAGATATATGTTTTAACTATTATGTAAGGACAGTCCTTACAAAACGTTCAAAATAATCCCAATACAATGTTTTCAGTTCAATATTTCGTATTAAGAGCTGCATTGGGATATAGGTACGTAAACACACAGAATACTAAATATTGTGGAAGCGAACTCGCGACCTCAGACTTAGCATTAGGTATGTAATTATATGGTCGTTACTACCTACATACTAATATTTTTATGGATGTCCTTAATTGTGTAGAGTTCCTTATAGTTCACTTGCTTTCTAAACATTAGAAGATAAGTTTAATCAATATTTCAAATATTTTTTTTTTTGTTTTTTCAAATTGATTACTAAATACCTCTATTTATGGGCGTAGTATGGAAGTAGTTAATTCTAAAAAAATGTTACATCCTACTTTGGGTTGAATTTCAATTATATTGTCAAACCATATATCAGAATACTCGTCTACAGTAACCAGAATGACACAAGTTCGGTTCTAAAGTATAACTTCCTGGTATTTATGTTTCATTTGAAATATTACTTCACAAGCAAACTATACAATCCCACCCATCTCGTGTGATTACTTCGAAAGGTTTTCTGTAGCAGCTATGAAGAGCTAAATTTTGACAACCTCTGTGACAGCGGTAGAGCGTTCAACTGCTACGTCGGAGTTCGCGGACATGAGTCCCAAAATATTTATATGTCATATTTTTATTGGCCTGTGTATTTATATGTTATGATCTTAATACCATGGTATTCCACCCTTCCTGTTTACTGATTGTTCTGATATTCGGTACACACCTTAGCACAATACCTATAACATAGTTACTCGTAGGTACCTACTATGCCTTTAGTTCGGATAATAAAAATCAAGAAAATGGTTTGGTATTAACATCGTAGGCAGGTATTAAGATCATTTTGAGAACTTCGTTAGTCAAGGTCGAGCTGATGCTGACTATACAAGAGAGAAGGAGGTTTCTTATGCGCAAGGCAAGAAAGTGTGATTGTATTGTTTTGTTTTTATGTAAGTACATTGTTACCGTGAGATTCTAGGAGAGATCCTAGTTGCGTATTCTATTGTGTATTCTCTTCAAATGTATTTATCAAAAAGTTACTCTACAAGAATGTTGCAATTCGTATGTACCTATTTATTACGCCTAACATGAACCTAAGTTCATATTATGTAGAGGTTATGCATTTATCATTGTTTTTTGAAAACGTTAAACCTCTCGGAAATACGAGTAGCTAGTACTAAGAGTGCGTTCTCATCACGTAATGGTCAGGTGGATGGAATCTGGAAGCTGTCGATCGTACCTAAGGCTGACTCCTTTCCTTAACTACTAGGCTACCGACACTTTTGTAATAAACTAAATTCTGGCAAGAAAATTGATAACTACTTAGGTAGGTACTTATGTTCTTACTATGGCACTATCAAACAAAGCTACTTACCTATTACTCTAGTAGCAGATTCGCGAATAATATAATTTTCTGTTACAAGGATAAGGTTTCCTATCTAGGTACATAAGTTACAGGTCCTATGAATGTTAATCCCTACTAATATTATAAATGTGAAAGTAACTCTGTCTGTCTGTCTGTCTGTCTGTCTCGCTTTCACGCCACTGAACCGATTTTGATGAAATTTGGTATAGGGGTAGATTAGACCTCGAGAAAGGACATAGGCTATGTTTGGTCGCGATAACCGACATCCACGCGGGCGGAGCCGCGGTCAAAAGCTAGTATGTACATAAATCCTGCGAATGTAATTATATACCACACAATAAATTTCTATCTACAGATATTAAATTAATATGCATAAGATAACGGTGACAATGAAATATGTTCTGTTTATTCTATAGGTTCTCCGATTTTAATTCATTTGTAGTCACAATAAACATCTTAATGACTAGATCATTGTTAGGTACGGTCTGCACAATAGATAAACAGTGCTAATAGTCGTTGCTGTCATTGTTTCTTAATATAATAATAACAATATCCATCCACAACTTCTTTACAGATGGCAGCATGTAGAATCGGACACACTGGACGAAAACTATAGAGGATCGGAAAATTCTGCGAAGTTTCTATGATTCGGCAAAAGTCTATAGGGCACATTAAATGCTGTGACAGCTGTATCTAACCCAACCGGGGTTTAGGGATATATATCCACGATATGCATGATACACCGTCTGGCTACCGGTTACTGTTGTCCTCGTTGGAAAAGAATGATAAATAGTGTACATGAATCGAATTCAAAGAAAAAATAGGTAAGGCGCTGTGTTTGCTCTTCCGAGAAACATTATTATTTAGGGAGACAACATACTTCGACGACGTCTTTGTGTGAGCTGAGCCCTCAAAGATTGTGGTCATTTTGTAGTGTGAATACTTATTAATCAAGCAATGCATATGTACGTCTAGTGATTAAAAAATATGATATGAATAATTATCCGTTATCCAGACACTAAACTGCTGCAACTAAATATGTAGGTATACTAACAGTAATAATTGAAGACAAGTGTAACATGATTGATTATTAAATCTGTTGGTAGTATGAATAAATCTGCCTATTAATTAATAGATTTAATCGTTATTTATGACTAGGTACTTGTGCGCGCGACTTTATCCGTGTGAATTTAATCGTAAATCTGGATGTTAATATTTATGCTTTTTCTTTAATAAAAGTAGCCTAACATAAAAGTAAACTGATGTCATCAGCTATTTGCTATTTGAAAATCGGCCTAAATATTGTGGAGATTACTCAGAAGAAACAGAAAGACAGGTACAGAAAGGTAGATGTAATGAAGGTAGACACTACTAGGCAGACAATAAGTATTATATTTTATTGGTGTTTGGTTATCTACTCTGTATAAATACTCTGCCGGGAACCGTGATTAGTACAATTTATTAAAAAGATCTTATTTGACAATTACAAACAGATACTTCCTTGGATTTTTTTCATGGCTAAGCCGTCAAACTTTTAATCGAGTGGTTGTGGACTCAAACCAAACCTCAGTTGAACTCCCAAAAGTTGAAGTCGTTGACGAGAAAACTGTTGTTTGTTTATTCTACTTTGCGAGTATACAAGCTCACAATGCTAAGCAGTTACCGCATGGTCTATAAAGTAAACACTTAAAACGCCCAAAATTGTCACTCACGCGTTACACCCTGAGGAGAGAAGGGATTCTATAGAAGTGTTCTTTATTTGTTGCTATAAGAAAATGATCATTTGTGTTGGTATAATAATTTAACTAAACGAATCAGATTGAGTACCGGGTTCATTGTACGGTTAACTTTATAGTTTACTAAGATATAGATTTGATATCTCTTAATAAAATTAGCTAGGTGTCACTCGCGTGTTAAACCTGTTGAGAGGGAAGGGGATTCAATCAATGTGATTTTTCTTGTTGCTATATTCATATACGAATCTGATTGACTATCGGGTTCATTGTACGGTAAACTTCAAAGTTGATACATAGATTTGATATCTTTTAATAAGAATAACATAAAAGGCGGTTCAGAGAAACATTTGGATACGAATAAAAGACCCAACTATCGATCTATACGAACTGATGGAATAAAGTTATTCATCTTATATCGTCTTTTTACTCAAATGTAATATATTTAGAATGGTAAAAATTTTCAGCATAATTTTATTAAAAACTAAACTTTAAATGTATCAGCAGTATCAACTCAAAAATTGGTCCTTCGAGCAGGCTGACTGCTGCTGTTATGATTGTCGATGCGTTATTAACTTCCTTCCCTCTTAAAACACGCCTATGAGAGACAAGTTGGTTGAAAAAAATCGGTGCCTGGAAATGATTCACACTTGCAGCCCAGGAAGAGCCATCGTTCCAGGTCGTTGCCGTAATTCATCGTAATTTTTATTTGTCGCTACTTTTTGAGCTAGGTGACCACCTATTCGATTTTGATTTGATTTTGAACAATTTACCGACCGGTAAATTGTTCAAAATCGGAAAAAGCTAAATCAAGCTCAGGCGGGACTCGAACCCGCGATCTTTCCCTTACAAGCGACCTTGCTCTGACCACTGAGTCACCGAGCTTCGCCCGAGGTTGATCCAAATTTTCCAATACATCCTTTCCTTTTTTTCTATACCACTTAGGGCGACGGTTGGTTCAGTAGTCAGAGCATGCCCCCGGTTTGAGTCCCGCCTGAGCTTTCTTCGCTTTTGTTGATTTTAAACAATTTGTTTAGGTAAGCATACTAAATAATTTAAAATTACTTATTTCAATAGGTGGTCGGTGGCTAGGTGGTCGGTAACTTGGAATGTGTTAAGCTCACACCGATGGCGACTGTACCTGACTGAGATGAATGTATGCAGATAAGACTCACTTTCTGCGCGAGCGAATTAAATGCAATCAAGCACTCATTATATATGCGCATACCAGCATGTACAGATACAAAGACCCTTACTATGCCTGTCAAATAGTTTAATGAAGCAACTGTCCAACTACCATACTACATACATAGTTATCGTAAAATGGCCTTAGGCTTGAAAAACCTATTTCAATCATTGAAAAAGAACTTCTATTATGCAACGATAATTGGTTTGTGTCGTTGACTCGAAGACGCGGCCATATACTCGTAATGTCACATGATATGGAGTCTTTTTTTCTTTTAATTATGTTTTTTCGCAATCACTTTCTCACTTGGTTTTTACGCGGGAGCTCGAAGTGCTTAGAATTGCTTAATGTTATTTGTTACGCATGAGTAACCACTACTAGGTTTAAAAAGAATTTAATTAATTTGAAAATTTTCGTACGAAAAGGCACACGCTACGGAACTGCAACGGGTTTTGTTTCTACTATTTAACCAGCTGTGCACCAAACATCACTATTGTATTAGATCTGGGTTTTCAATTTTGTGCGCCAATACTTTTCCTAAAATACATCTTACGACAACTAACTATATGCAGAAAATATGATGCTGTCTATATCGGCTCTGCCACTTCACAAACATACACTTCAATTATATTTGTGTCTACTAGTGTCTAGATATGTAGGTTGATAGGTACGTTAAAGAAAAGCGCCCAACAAAATCTACATTTTATATTTTCTACAAGTACCTAACAACATTCCATTGAGCGCGCATCACTTCTTAATTTCAGATGCCGAGATTGATTAAACAGGTACAATCCACGTTTATAATACCATTAACTTAAATTGAAATTAGTAGGTACCACGGAGGACAGAATATATTTCCTTCTCCATGGTAGGTACCCATTAGAAATTCCTACGCACACGAAACTAAACTACTAAACAAGCAATAAAGTTTATGCTTCTTCTATTGTTTCGGCAGTGGTTTCATTGCAACAACAAGGAGTTGCAATAAAAACAGTGCGCGCTGTAATTGACTACCCTCCGCTCCCGGCGTTCCTTAATTGCACACCCGGAGACGATTCCCACGCGCGCCACTGAAGATCAACTACCGAACGAATACGACCGTTATGTAACTTTAATCAGAACTCCATGAATAGAGGCAGGGGTACGCATTAATACCTACAAGTGCGACACTTGACTATGATGTCAAATAAATTGGAAATTGTAGACAAAGACATTGACGATTGCTTTGATGCTTCAGACAGGGGTCGAATTAAGCACACCGAGTTATGCAAGGGAATAGTTTAAACAGTTTATGAAATTTATAATAATGTAACTGAAATTGTAAATAATAAAATTCAGTAAATAAAAACAAAACCCAAAATATCTTATCTTTATAAATTCAAGAGCAATAGCTGTCGGATGCTGTGGTAATCGGAGGAGGTATGGCATAATTGGCCCATTACTCACATTATCACATCCTATGATACACTGGAATATAATTAGGTTCACCATATAGTTAAAGCCTCTTTAAAGACTGGAGATTCTACTTTGCTTGACGCGTTCAGAGAAACTTAAAAGCTGTTTGCAGATAAATATTATTAGACACTAAAAAGCAACTTGTGCCTATATTAACTGACATTGCCACGATCCTCTTACAGCACTCGAACACGCAAATCTATTTTCAAATACCGCTTTTTTATTTAGTGCAAATAATGATAGGTGTTATTTCTTCTAGCTTTCCCTTAGCGGCATATGGTAGTTTAGTATTATGCACCTATTGTATATGGAAATTTAAGCAAAGCTGTCATCATCATCATTTCAGCCTAATTCCGCAGGTTGTTAGAAGCCCTCTCATGCACGCTTCATGGTCCTTCGTAATGAGTGTAGCTGTACCTACATATATGTCTATACCTAAGTATGTAGGTATTACATATATAAAATCAAGTATTGTACAGTTGAGATTGCAAGAAAGGTTAAAGTAAATGTGCGATCATAAAACCACAGATTCTAGAATTCTAGATAGCTCCACAATGGCTGCTATGGATTAAGCCGTGCGTAGACTGTAGTGGGTGGTACGAGTTGTGGTAGGTTCTGTGATCGCCCGCGTAGACAATTATTATAGGTACTTTAGAATACAAAGAATAAAGTAATAAGTAAATGGTGCTTACATTACACCCAGCCTTACGCACATTTGGACTTAGATTTTAAATAAGTCACTAGCAAGCACTAAATACTTACTTCTAGTAATTACAAACACAAATACTGATAAATTTTATAGATAACTAGGTGTAATCGGCGTGTTACATAGTAATTAATTTTACAATTAAGATTTTAAAGAAATATGATAGTACTCGTAGATATTAAGATCTTTTTGAGCAAATACTTTTCTGGCCAAGATCAATCTGATACTGACTGTAGGTACATTTATTGTACAACAAAAATAATACAACCACAAAAGTTAGGTAATGTCAGAGTTAGCAGTTGGGTGGCTTTTCCGGGCGCGACTGCCGTCTGATCTCCGTAACCCGAGAGAAAAGCCTGCGCCAAAGCCTCGTCCGTTGTTTTGCAAGTGCAAGGAATAACAGGTGAGGTTGGCTAGTAGGTATAGTATAAGCTCAGATTACCTAAGTATGGCTTGTAAATTATACGAATTTTTGAAATATTATCTACCATAGTTAAAAAAAAACACACGTTACTGGATGGTATATAAGAAGCTAGGGTGAAGTGCAAATGATATCGACCACCATTCCACCATTTACCTGCAATAACTGTTTAATTCAACATCCTTTAACTTGTACTTTAAACATAGTTAATGGATGTTAAATTAAACAGTTTGATTAATTACGGCTATAAATGACAGTGTTAAATTCGCAGGAATTATCCTGCACACGTCGTATTTGTCATTTTTAATGTAACGGTTCATTTTTATTAGGTACCTCGACAGGTCACATAAACTCTATAAAACACATTATTCAGATGTTTACAACAGCTTAGGAGTTCAATGCGCTGTGAACACTCAACGTCACCGTTAATCAGTGTGTGAAGGCATCCTAGAACATAATATATTTAAATATGCAAATACAATTATATTTAATTAGATATTTGATAAACAAGTGAAGCAATTTCGGGTTAAACCACTTATCGTAGTGTTGCGATTTATATTATATCTATAGGTATCTATTACGCATTTCTCTAGTCTCTAGTCTATTCTATAGGTAATATTATGAAATTTATAAAGCTGTAGAGCTGTGAGTATGTTTATTTGAACGCGCTAATCTCAGGAACTACTGGTTCGAATTGAAAAATCTTTCTCTTTTTTATTGAATATCATCATGCTATTTAAGGCACTCAAAGGAGCGGAGTAGGTAGTAATTATAAAATGTCATAATTATTTCGAAGTAGGTGCAGCCGGGGCGGGTCAGCTATTATGAAAAAAAAATAGTCTTAGATTCATTTTTCTTTACCATTTAGGTGGCAGACAAGCAAACGGCCCACCTAATGAAAAGTGGTTACCGTGGCCTATGAACGTGTGCAATACCAGGGGCAACATGAGGGGCGACACTCCTGCTACCGACCATGTAGGAACCTCCTAATGCCCTTCTTGAAGAGCCCCTACCCCATATTCCTGAAGAACCAATTCACGGTATGCGCTGCTTCACTATCCCAATGATTATCTCGGTTGCATCCAAAGCTTCACTTTGACGTCCGGGGACAGCTCGTCTAACCTTTCTCCTTTTGATGTGACTTATTTTGCCTGAAAGCCAAATCTTTTACCAATTCATCTCTCTCATTCTCTGAGAATTGTACCCAACTCAGTTCGGGTCGGCTTTCCAACTTTACTGTGATGCGACTGAACTTCGATATTTTCCGTGAGACGACTGCCATCTGACCTCTATAACCAATTGGCGATACCGAAGCTCTCCTGTGCAGTTTCAACGGGACGAAAAAAAATCACACATACCTACATCCCTACTAATATTATAAATGCGAAAGTAACTCTGTCTGTCTGTCTGTCTCACTTTTACGACTAAACCGCTGAACCGATTTTGATGAAATTTGGTATAGAGGTAGATTAGACCTTGGGAAAGGACATAGGCTATGTTTGGTCGCGATAACCGACATCCACGCGGGCGGAGCCGCGGGCAAAAGCTAGTAGTTAATATTTCAATAGATAATACTCGTAACTTCATCATCATCATTTCAGCAATAGGAAGTCCACTGCTGGACATAGGCCTCCCCTATAGATCTCCAATAAGACTCGTAACTTAGTTAACCCTTATTATGATATCAAATACAAAATATGAGGTAGACCTACCTATGTATTTTCCCCAAAAAATGGTTAATAAAATGTTACAGTAAGTAGACATTCCCTACACATTTCTTTGAAAAATGTTAAGATGCCATTATTTTATAAGATTGCAGCTAACAGATTACGGAATGAAATGCTCTATGAGATTTTAAAATTATACTTCCTCGTCGAACACATTTTTAATGGGTACTAAAGCAATCTCGAGACTGATGAATAGGAATCATGTGAACCAGAGCTAGTAATTGGGTGCACCGGAGCGGCGCTAGTAAATTGATATGGCAAGCTAGCGGTTCTCGATCAGTGCATGCATCTATGCCCTTCGATGTGTATGGCATTTCGATCCGCAAGTTCATCGTTACGGCAATCGAATGACGCTTCTGGGCGGAGATCGATCCACCCATGCTTCCATGCACGATGTTGCAACGGTTACAGTTAGTGGATACGAGTGATATTATCTTATGGTAATTGAACTAAATGTTCTGACGTTGATGGCACTTGAGAGCTGTAGTGAAGAAAATTGGGTTAAATCGTCTGTGTTGATGAGTGTGCTTTAGTGCGTAGTTCATTGCACGAACATGTACCTGAACGTTTTATTGTCCAGTAATTCGAGCATAAAATGCATAAATATGGTCCGTGTGTCCATTAACCTCAAATATTTGGTTATATATTTTTTTAACAGCTAACATTTAAAAACTACAATGGGAGCAAAATTTATAAAAAGTATGAAAGATATGATTTTTATTGCCTACATGCCTACATAAATTAAAACCTCATTTTACGCACATATACCTATGATAATAATCATTTACTTAGGTACATAAGTATCCCGCATTTTACTCGCTCAAAATTTAAGCCTATGTATCGGACCGGAAAAAAAATGCCTTGCACCTACCTAATAGGTAGGTAAATAATGTAAATATTTAATATTTGCTAGCATTTTGCTACATTTCTTTTTTGCAAATAGGACGAGGCACTAAAAAATAAATATCAATCCGCCTATGACAAACAAAATAGGAGCTTACCATAATATTTATTACGATGAACAATCGTAAAAGCATGAAGGGGCTTGATTGTATAGCCATTATTCACGGAATACACATAAACTTTTGGTTAAACGCGTTAATTTGTAGGGTTACTTTTCCGCGAGCGCGAGCTTTCCTTTCCCGCCAAATAATAGTTGGAGTGAGCACACTGCGCGCGGCTGTTTGCTGACACTAAACCCGCCAAACTGAAGCAAGCCGTAAGCACCGTGAGAGAGCTTCGCGATCCGTCTCTGAATGGCCCACTCCACTTGAGGGAGATATGGCGGGAGTTGCGGGAGGGACGTTCTTGTAGGGGAAACCGCGTCAACCGCCTCTGGTAATTCACTAAGAAAAGTTATTTGACGATTCGTAGCATAGGGGATCCTTGTTGTAATAGAAAAATGAAAACGATTTGTAATGTGAATAGGGTATTTGAGGTAAGTATAGAAAAATGATTAAGTGAGAACTCTGTTATAATACCTACCTACCGCAATGAAAATACTTAGTTACTTACCTACTTAGTTAACAACATAGAACATTTTCAAAACAAGCATGGTTATAAAATTATCAATTTTATTATCACCCTGGCAATGATCTTAAGGTTGTTTCTATTTTTTTACTATTGAATTAGAAGAAAATTCGCGCTTTTTTTTATTAATTCGTGATCCATGTAGAGCACTCTACGACTCTACCAAAAACGTTGTAATATACTGAAAGTTATTAATTTATTATTAATAACTTATTACCACCTATTTATTATCCTGTTTTTATGTTTTTACACTAATGAATCATAACCGGGATCAAAAAGGCTTGAAAAACTTAAATAATAGTCTATGCAACCCTTACAAATCTTAGGTTAGGTTAGGCAAAAGATTTTCCCTAGGGAAGGAAGTTGGGGTGCTACCGTCTTACCCGACGACGTAAATATTATACCTAGGTACTACATCTTTGCTTGTGTTAGGAGTCCTGGCCATTATGTATAGGTATTAGGTAGATAGGTAGATACTAATGGCGTGAACCCATCGTCGGTGATCGGTGACGGTAGTATCTTCTTGTACTATCGAGTCGACGGCATATTGTGTCATAATATTTTGTTTTCCCAGTGTGCAGTCACCCCGATAGCAGGTATACCTCGGGACAAGTATGTAACGAGGGTCTGGCGCCCGCGGATCCTGTCCGCTCTATCCTCAAAAGACACCCAAGAATCGTGTACCTGCTGTGCATATAGAGCACATTTTAGATCCGAATATAATATGTTCCGAGCAATATAATGGCCAGGACAAGAACCAAACGAAATTTTCTTCTAAACGTTTGCTTCACTTAGGTAGTAACCTAGAATAAAAATCATTTATTAAATTTACCAACCAGTAACTGCGCAACCAGTCATTTCTTCCTTCCTAGCGATGTCACGGTTGCGTCCAAAGTTTATACTTCCGGCGTCTGCTTTATTATTTTTGATTAATTTGTTGATTTTTACGAGAGATTTTTCGCCGCGTGGTTCCCGGCAGAGTAGAATTTGGGCCACCCCATCTCCTCCCTTGCGGTGTCGTACAAGGCGACTAAGGGCTGTTTATCATCAGACAGAAATATACAGCCCAGGCTCCAGGCTCAGCCTCAGATATATGGCTCGAGTCAACAACAGTGCCCGGAATACGGCAATAGGCTCACCCCCTATTACTTGGGACCTAATACAATGATTGGTGAAATGTGGGTGTTAATTCACCTCTGCCTAACCCTCCGGGGATAAAAGCGTGATTGTATGTAGGATGTTTTACGAGAGCCACTGGCGCTGGACATCAAACCTGCGCCAGAACCTCATCTATTGTTTAACAGGTGCATCAACTAGCAGTTGAGGTTGATCTGCGCCCCGAATGTGTTGGGCCTGTTGGCACAGTACATCCCTTAGTATGTACGAGTACCTACTTATACTACTTATGTAAACCAGTCTTGGAATGTAGGTATTGTCATCTGGAATAAGGACGTGGATAACTTCTCTCTCGAAATTAAAGATTTCGAGTTAAGTTAACTCTACTATTGTATTAAGGTAAGGTTATTTTATTAAGCTTTAAGCTTACCTTAGTAGTTATTGAAAGTTAGGAGTGGGTTCATTCACAGCAACAGTGGGTATTATGGGTGGGCTTCAAACCCATACCCGCCTTGAGCCTTATTACGCCTACGCCACGTAATTACGTTTCAATAATAAACAAGTTTAAAACAGACAACAAAAGTTAAAGAATAAAGTTCATTGACACTTTATGCACGTAATTTAGGTACTAACAACTTGAGGTCACACAAGTCTGTACTTTCTTTCATCAGAAACCAATGCAACAGCAGTATTCAATGAATAGGTTCGACTTCAACGTCAGAGAGGAATGAAGAGGAAAATTTCTGTAAAAACTTTCCAGGTGAGTCTGTATTCAATCGATCTTTGCTTCAATCTTTGGATTAATGTGGAGGTAGTGAACACGGTCAGATACAGCCAAACTTCTCCATCCGGAAAAATCGCAACCATCACTGGCTACGAACAGGAACATTAAGTATAAAATATGGGAGCATGAGGAAAAAAAAACTTTATTTGTTTAAAGAAATAAAAAAATTAAATGACTAGGTACTTAATTGATGTAGAAGTTGATTTTTACAGGAAAAGAACAAACTTCATCTTCATTCAGAAAATGTTGTTGGTTGTTGGTTCAAATCAAATCAAATCAAAACCATTTATTGCTGATATTTATCATTTATTTATGGTTCTTTTCGACATACCACTCACGGGCGCCTCTCGTCCGTTCACAGCCTATGTTGGGTTACTTGGGTCTCTCTCTCTAAACTGAGTTGCGCTTTTGTCGGTGGAGTAATCGCGCTTCTCTCTCCTCCGCCAATCATTTGACCTCCTGCTACGACGTGTTGTGTTCCCGGCGAAGATGTTAGTCAGAACTCACTGGAGGGGTATTGTGCTGTCAGTGGGAAAACCAAAGGCTTGTTCTACTTACCTATCTTTTGCACTGACGGACGGCACAGAATATCTAAGTTCTTACAGGTTCGGCAGCACGAGTGTGTCTCCCCTGGTGTTGCACTCGCCCATAGGCCACAGGAATCACTCATCATCAGGTGGATCGTGTGCTTGTCTGCGACCTAAATAGTATAAAAAAAACGCTGCTCCTGGTCTACCTCTTCTCATTCCTTCTACCTTCCCTTCTTCATATTTTGGAAAATGAGATGTGTCTTATCAGGTGACCACTCATCTTTCCTCTTTGGTTCTCGATTATTTCCAATAGGTAGATATAGATCTTTTTTCCTGTACCTTGTATAGTACTTTTTCGGTTATCATTCTTTTCGTCCAGCTTATCCCCCCTTCTATCCTTCTCCAGCACCACATTTCGAACGTCATCGTGTTGGGTATCAATATAATATCGATGGGTGTCTCAAAAATATACTGTTGCTGCTGCTATCCCCCAATAACAGCATTGCATTTTGTGAGTGGCGCCATCTATCGATTAAATTGTTATGTTTTAAAATTACCTGTCGTTTTCTTGAGGCAATGTAGTCGCGAAGCGATATATAATAGAAAAATACTTTCGTAGCGTTCCATAAAACGGAACAAACGAAATTTAACTAAAATAACTAGCCCCACGGCATTCCTTCAATGGAACTGAACTGGCGAACTGGTGACATGGTTCTACCACATAGTGAGAGAAAAAAACTGACTAATTCCATGGGATAAAATGACACTGGAACCATTCATCTGAATATCCGGATGTTGGTAGGTAGATACTTAGGTATACATACCTACTGGAATAGAAATCCTGCTGCCCCTGCTGGCGAGCGAGGTTACTTTGGATAATAATAAAATTCTAGTTTCTAGATGTTGATACTAGTGCTTCAACGGAAGAAGGATAGATCAGCAACATGATCGTTGCTGATATAGATTTTTTTCCTGTACCTTGTTTAGTACTTTTTCGGTTATCATTCTTTTCGTCCAGCTTATCCCCTCTTCTATCCTTCTCCAGCATCACCCATCAATTTCTGTTGTGTGTTTGTAGTGGGTACGTACGGGTAGGTATGTAATAATAATAATATTGTAGGACATTCTACACAACGCTTTCTAGACCCAAAGTAAGCATAGCTTAACTAAGTAGCTTGTGTTATGGGTTCCAGAATGCGGATAAACATACTTAGATACATTTTTTTTCGTAAATACATACATATCATACATAGAAACACCTAGACCAATGCAAATATTCATATTTATGCACACAAATATTTGCACTGAGCGGGGATCGAACCCGCGCCTCCTGCGTAACGGCCGCGTTCACTACCGCTACGGCACAGAGGCAGTCAAGATGTAGTAGGTAGTACGTAGTACCTAAGTATCTTTTAACAACTTTTTACCTTAGCGCTTTCTTTTCTAGTAACCGGTGACAGTAATTATATAAATACCTACCCTATTATCGCGTTTTATTCAATGCCCAGGCACGTTAAATGTTTAAGTAAACCGCCATCTGTGAGTATGCCGTAAAACTAATTTGTAGAATTGAACGTGCGCCAGCCCGCCAGCCTCTTGTTATAGCTACAAAGTTTTTTCTGAAATAGCGACAGCAGCGCCGCGACAAGCGGTGCGGCGCGGCGCGGCGGCGGAAAAGGAATTATTCGTGGGTCCACGAGAAAACAGGGGAATTTTTCATTTCGTTGAACTTCTGTGTTCATAAATGCCCAAAGAAAAGAGGCATTTATGATAATCAACATTATCTCATCTCATTATATGAGTGATAGACGCACTCAACAATTTAGATGTGTAAATAAAAGTAGACATTGAAAAGGATTTTTAAGATAGTTATGACCTAAAAAAGTAGTAGTATTAAGGGATTAGGTTCAGAATGACTACTTGCAGGTACCTACATTCTTAAGGCTTTTAATGCAAACCCGTTGTCAGCCTATTGGCGACACATCGCTTTGAACAATGGATAGGGATGCAATGACGTATTATGTATATAGACAGGCTATGTAGGCTTTTAAATATGGCACAAACACTAAATTTAAATAAATATAGCTATCATTGCCACTATGAATACTTATATGACAGAGAACTTTATGATTGATGGTTTGAGAGTACCTATCACAACACTATATAGGTATAATAAATATGTATTGTGTTGTGATCGTAGTATATTAAGGTACTTACTCTGTGGTTGTGGTGTGTAGATACAGGTAGATACTTAACGATCAGATCCAGTTGCATCACTGATCTCCATTGTCTATACCACTAAGATATATATAAGTTGCATTCATTCTTTACTTTGTGGCTTTGCAAGTTAATGTTATCCACTAGTAACTGTTTGTGCCCGGCGGCGTCACTCGGGTGCTGACTTTTCTCGTGGATATTCTAAAATGTTCTTTCATATTAACGTTGCCCTGATAATTATTATCGAAAAATAAATCACCCAAATTGGGCAAAAGAGTTTTACAGCTTTTTTTTTTACATTTTATTCCCTCCGACCACTTGGATCCTATGCCTATAATCCCATGGAATCCTAGTTGACCATTATTCAATCGGAGCCCAATGGAAAAGAGGGATCTGATAACACAAATAAAGAAACAATATTTACTTACAGTACCTACACTTACACATTAATAACGTACCAACACCCATAATTAAGCGAATTTATTTTCGGTCCTACGTGAGTTTAGCGAGGCCCTAGCCCTACTACCTATTCAAATGCACAGAGGAACCATGCGCATTGCTAATTATAGATTAGGTGTATAAATTATCGAGCGTAACGTGCCAGTCATGTTTTTGTAATTATCACTTTAAGTTTTAAATAGATACACTAATTGAGAAACTCCTATTAAGAAGTATTTATTATTCACTAATCAGATACCAAGTGTAATACGTCAACTTAATCCAACATGTTTAATTTGTATCAAAACAAAATGGATAGGTATTAAAGGGGGTTGGGTAATGTTGGCGTCGTGTTGGAATTGAGCGGCCATCAATGAAATTGGTATAATATGAAAGTACAGTATAAAGTGATCAAAAGTTACTATGGACAAACTTCTCTAAACTATATCGGGACTTAGCTATACAGGGTGGTATTTTTCAACTTTACTTAGGTGGAAGTACTCTAAATACTGGAGATAGCGAATTCCACTGAAAGGAAACATCCCCGTATTTTTTAAAAGAAACGAAACTGCATTCAAAGTTTTCTGAAAATGCCACACCCGGTAGTCGAACCGACTAAAATCTCCCTAAACCTTCTATTTCATGGATTTCCTTTTATTAAATTTACCAAGTTTGTTAGAGAGATTTGATCCTTATGATCGACCCTATCGATTGATGCAATAAAAATACAGGGTGTTATTTTTTCGAATTGTAGTCGGTTCGATTATAAGGCGTGGCAAACGATTTTTCAGCATTCCTTAAATGTGTAACTGTTTCTTTTTTATAAACATACTAAACTGTATTCAAAGTTTTCTGAAAATGCCACACCCGGTAGTCGAACCGACTGAAATCTTTCTAAATCTTCTAGTTCATGAATTTCCTTTTATTTAATTTACCAAGTTTATTAGAGAGATTTGATCCTAATGATCGACCCTATCAATTGATGCAATAAAAATATAGGTTGTTATTTTTTCGAATTGTTCGATTATAGGGCGTGGCAAACGATTTTTCAGCATTCCTTAAATGCAGTGCTGTTTCTTTTTTTAAAACACACTAAACTGTATTCAAAGTTTTCTGAAAATGCCACACCCGGTAGTCGAACCGACTAAAATCTTCTATTTCATGGATTTCCTTTTATTTAATTTACCAAGTTTGTTAAAGAATTTTGATCGTTGTGATCGACTCTATCGATTGATGCAATAAAAATATAGGCTGTTATTTTTTCGAATTCGATTGTGACGTGGCAAACGATTTTTCAGCATTCCTTAAATGCAGTTCTGTTTCTTTTTTTAAAACATACTAAACTGTATTCAAAGTTTTCTGAAAATACCACACCCGGTAGTCGAACAGACTAAAATCTTTCTAAATCTTCTATTTCATGGATTTCCTTTTATTTAATTTACAAAGTTTGTTAGAGAGATTTGATCCTTATGATCGATCCTATCGATTGATGCAATAAAAATACAGGGTGTTATTTTTTATAATTTTAGTCGGTTCGATTACAGGGCGTGGCAAGCGATTTTTCGAAATTCCTTAAATGCAGCTTTGTATTTTCGATAGGGTCGGTCATAAGGATCAAATCTCTCTAAAAACATGGTAAATTAAATAAAAGGAAATCCATGAAAGAGAAGGTTTTGTAAGATACTAGTCGGTTCGACTACCGGGTGTGGCATTTTCAAAAGTCATCGAATGCAGTTTTGTTTCTTTTTAAAAATAAGGTAATGTTTCCTTAAGTAAAATTCGCTATCTTTAGTATGAGGGTACTTTCCTTCAAGGTAAAGTCGAAATGTTGCACCCTGTATATCGCAGCTCCGATATTACTTACAATGAAAATAATGACATTTGTACGTGTGTTTAACACAGTACAATGAAGTGGTATCAAAATTATTAATGGCTGCTGAAAAAATTAAGGACGCCACTGTCCATACTAGATTACCCAATCCCCTTTGTCAATTTGCCGAGAATCTACTGTCTACTGCCATGTGAAATGTGGTATTAAAAAAATATAACCATCCGAATTGAGAACCTCCTCCTTTTTTAGAAGTCGGTTAAAAATAAAGCAGTTAATAGTAAGGGAGGTGACGATGCTATATGAGTAGTTACTCAAGCGTCGCGGAAACATATTGGAATTGGTAGATTAGACGATAGAAAGAACAATGGTATGTTTCCACTCTCAGTGGTGGGGAAAGCATCTCACATAAATCTCATCAATCTTAATTAACATTTTGTATTACTATGGTCTTCTTAATTTTTTCAGTTATTCTGTTATGATCACCTAAAAAAAAAAACAAAAAAAAAAAACGATCGCGCTTGAGTAGGTTCAGACTTTGTTTTTTGCAACTTTGGTAACTTTCCACTCCCTTAGGTCATTCATATTATCGTCATATTAGCAGTATTTTTATTTAGTAACTAACCTCCCTTATCTTGACTCGGACGTGTAAATTCAATGGTCGATTTTCTTTTTGCGCACCCACCCTGGAGGAACTTGTCAATATGTAGGCATGCTCCCTTATATTCTGATGCACTCGAGAAACAACCTACCAAATTGCCTTTTACGCCTCCCCTACTATAAAGTGTTAAACGTTCGAGAAACCGTTCCAAAATAAAGTATATCTAGAGCAGTAGAGCCACATAGCCAGTATATTTTTATCTCTTTTATTAGGATCGCGTTTAAACTGTTACTTCACCGAAACGGTGCCATACATTTAAATCAATGTTCATTGTTATACTCTCTCATTTAAAATTATCATGAGTGTCTACCTAACCTAAAAGATCAAGGCCAGTAAATTTAAAGTTGGGAAATTTTAAATATACTTACTTTAAAAATGCATTTATTACAATAATAAATTAGAATAATTGTTACATCGAAAAGTGTAAATTAAATACCCTTGGATCCCACGTGATGTACCATTTGTACACACATTCAAGTATATTTTGTGACATTACCACTTACAAGTTAGAAGCGGCACTCCTTTCTAAGCTAAGCCGCAAATTCTGTGCAAGCTTATCCATAAATTCGAATGTCTCTGCGTAGTCTGCCTTTGTGACATTTTTCATACCCTTAATACAAATAGCAAGATCCTTGGTCATTATTCCAGATTCAATTGTTTCAACGCAAACCTTTTCCAATGTTTCAGCGAAATGTTTAAGTTGAGCATTGTTATCCAACTTAGCGCGGTGGAGAAGTCCTCTGGTCCAGGCGAAGATAGAAGCGATGGGGTTGGTGGATGTCTCCTTGCCCTGCTGATAGAAACGGTAATGTCTAGTGACTGTACCGTGAGCAGCTTCGGCCTCGACAGTCTTACCATCAGGACAAATAAGTACTGATGTCATTAGACCAAGAGAACCATAGCCTTGAGCAACTGAATCCGATTGAACATCTCCATCATAGTTTTTACATGCCCAAACGAATCCACCTTCTGATTTCATAGCATAAGCGACCATGTCATCAATCAGCCTGTGTTCGTACCAAATACCAGCAGCTTCAAACTGTGCTTTGTATTCTCTTACGTAAATTTCTTCGAAGATATCCTTGAATCTGCCATCGTATTTCTTTAGAATAGTGTTTTTGGTGCTCAGGTAGAGGGGATACTTTCGCTCGAGAGCAAACTTGAACGATGAATGCGCGAAATCAATAATAGATGCATCAGTATTGAACATACCAATAGCGACTCCAGGCCCTTTGAACTCATTAACAACATGTTTGATAATGGGTTCGGCAGAATTGGAAGGCTTGAAAATGATCTCCAATGTACCAGCCCCAGGTACAACAAAGTCAGTTGCTTTGTACTGATCAGCATGAGCGTGACGACCGATAATGATGGGCTTATTCCAGCCAGTTACAAGACGAGGAATGTTCTTGCAAATAATGGCTTCCCTGAAGACTGTACCTCCAAGAATATTACGAATCGTTCCATTGGGACTCTTCCACATTTTCTTCAATTTGAATTCTTCCACCCTGGCTTCGTCAGGTGTGATAGTAGCGCACTTGATTCCGACGTTGTATTTCTTGATCGCTTCAGCACAGTCAATTGTGACTTGGTCATCTGTCTTATCGCGATTTTCCATACCCAAGTCGTAAACATGCAACTCTATATCCAAGAAAGGTAGAATAAGCTTCTTTTTGATAAGTTCCCAGATAATTCGGGTCATTTCATCACCCAGAACGTCAACGACGGGTCCAGCTTTGATTTTTTTCGACATCTTGATATCTGAAATGAGCAAATTTAAGATGTTTAGTAAATTAAGGATCAGATTGTCTAATTTATACACTGACGTTCATAGTTGTATTTAAAAATAGACAAACTCTAGGTAATAATACCTAGCTAACTTAAAAAAACCGACTGACGTCCAACAACTATCAAAACCAAATACTGTTTATGTAAACATTACCACACATTGCTTCTATTTTGTGATGCTATGATTCGAATGCAAACAAACTTCTTGAAAATATGGTTATTAACCTTGAAACGAAAGTTCAAAGATTCATTTAAAGTACATGTCAGACGACTACGGCAAAATAATAATGATTTGGTATTACACAAGATTTCATGAGACTTGAGTTCCCAGATGGATTTTCGTATCATAACATAGCCATACTTTCGAGATGGCCCCTGTGAGATACAGTACGGGAGACAAGGTACAAACAGGCAGTCGAGAGGTATGATTATTGAATAGATATATAGAAGAGAATCGAACCTGCGATGCTCGGTGTCTCTGATGTAATAGTTGAATGCCCTACCGTCAGAGTTGTGTTATAATAAAATTATTTCACAGATAATATTGGACTAAGCAACTGATATAATGTTAGTAAACATGTTTTTGGTTGTCAAACTCAAAATAATTTACTGCTTTATTTATCATTGTATTACAACAACATAATAATATAGTATGACGAAATAAACTTTGTCTTGACCTATACCTACTTGTCATCTATCACTTATTATGTAATACCAAGCTAAGGAGTTTAGGCAAGTAAAAAAGAACAAAATGGTTTTTCTCTTTCCTTGCCCTATTTTATCCCTAAGAGCGGAAACACACGATGCGTTGCGGCGACGCACCGCAGAAATTTCGCCGCAGTAGCGGGCACACGAGCGGTGCGACGCCGCTGCGTTGTTATGACGCAGCGGCGCCGCGTGCGCCCCAGCTGCGTTGTAATGTCTGTTAATAATAGTGCAAGCGCTAGAGGTAGTTGAGTATGCAAAATCCGAGTGACGGCAACTATGACCGGATTCTTATACCTGATCCTCTAAATAATGACAAAGAAATCTTGCCGCCGGGTGTGATGGTCCCTTCCCGCTCCCTTCACATCCCCTCTGCGCCCTTAAAGTAAGCATAGCGCGCGTATGCGTTTAGTGTGTTTCTACATCTATTGACGTAAAGAAGTTGCTTTATTAAGTCGTGTTTTTGTATCCATTTTTATTTTATACTACTTAGGTGGCAAACAACAACACGGCCCATCTGATGGGAAGTGGTCACCGTGGCCTATGGACGTATGCAACACCAGGGGCATCACACTCGTGCTGCCGACTGCCAACCCTGAATCCATATTTCCATACTAATATTATAAATGCGAAAGTAACTGTCTGTCTGTCAGTCACGCTTTCACGCCTTAACCACTGAACCGATTTTGATGAAATTTAGTATAGGGGTAGATTAGACTTTGAGAAAGGACATAGGCTATGTTTGGTCGCGATAACCGACATCCACGCGGGCGGAGCCGCGGGCAAAAGCTAATATAATATATATCGATGATTAAATATAATAACATTTTGCTGACAACATTAGTATCATTAATGCTACAAAATATAGGTAAGTAGCTACCTAGGCATATTATAAAAGTACACTTTTACGAAAAGCTCAACAGTGACTTACGTCCACGACAAAATGACTATACAAGCCGTCTTTACCAGAGTTATTAATTCCCCCCATGTAAATGAACTGTAAATTGTCGCACAAGGTCTTGTAATTGCAATAAATCTGAATTGGTTTGTATCTCATTATGTAAATGCATCAATAACAAATGTCAAAATTAAAAATAAGTATTTTTTACCTACTTTAAGAAAATTTATGCTTGAATTCGCTGGTTGTTCGAATAACTTTTTTTTTTTTAAATATTACTTTTATTTTCGTTTTTTTTTTATTAAGTACCTATTTAAGAATCCACCCTCACTTTTACCATTAGAACAAACTATAAATTATAACGGAAATATTCATTAAAATGATTTTATATCATGTACCTACTCAATACATTTCCTTTACGAATAAGACAAGAGGGGGTAAAAAAATGGACCAGAAAATAGACCGGCAAGATCCACATTATCATTCTTGGACCTTTTCTTCACTTAAATCCGTTGGCGAAATTCGGTACTCACATTTTGCATACTCATACCTCTAGCGCCCGGTCTATAAATCATAAACAACTACGCGGCGGCGGTGCGGCGCGCGCCGGAGCGGTGCCGCTCCGGCGTCGCAACGCATTCACCCCTCCCCGCCTCGTCTCGGTGGTTGCAAGTCCGGCGCGGCGACGCAGCGCATCGTGTGACATGCTACAGATATTTCTATGTAAAACGACGCAGCGACACCGCTCCGGCGTCGCGCCGCCGCCGCAACGCATCGTGTGTTTCCGCTCTAACAGCGGGGGCACACGATGCGTTGTGTCGCCGCACCGCAGACCACAGAAGCGGTGCGGGGCCGCTCGTATGGCCGCCGATTGGCTGAAATTTCCGCGGTGCGGCGACGCAACGCACCGTGTGCCCCCGCACTAAGGGTCAATTCTGATCAGACGGTAAAATACTCAAATATATGTACTTCTTAAGCTGTATTAAATATAAACTTTATTACATATAAGCACTAGACACTTTTTATGTCAAATACAGTGCTATTCGGAATGTGTGATGAATGGTGATTGTTAACTGTTTTCATAGGTACCACGCCACATGGGTAGGCACATAATATAACACAATACAATCTCGCTAATTCGGCACTTCAATACAAATTGGTAGGTACATCCAGTAATCCGGCACAATAGAGTATAAAGGTATTAAATTGCCTTATACAAAAGTAATGCTTATCGCGAATGTGCGCCAAAACCGTAAACAAGAGATTGATTTCGCTGATATATACCTAATTTCAGTTTCATTCGATTAATCTGTCCTTACGACTTCTACTAGAACAGTGACAAATGCGTATTATTAGGCAAAAAAGGTTATAGGTAACGTACAACTAATGTGACCATTTATTTATACTCAAAACGGGACAATGGCACAGTATTGTTAGACCGTGACAATGGGTTTCAAATTTGACTTAATGCAGTTACAGTTAGCTATGAGTACTAGAAAAAAAATGAATAAAACTTGCTATCAATTTTTTAATACCAACAGCAACGCCGCCTTTTGGACCGAGACCTATTACTGGCTTCTACCGGTTACTGTTAAATCTTAAAAATTTGTATTATTTTCATATACCACTATAATCAGGACCACTTGGTAGAAGAAAATAGTTTTTTGTCTCTAAGCGATACGTATTGTTCAAAACAACCGACCATACGTCCCGTTCAAAACGGGACGTGTGGTCGTCACGTTAATTATAACTGAATATTTTAAGAAACATCAAGGCCGTTGTATTGTATTTGAAACGAGCAATACACACGCAAGTCTTAGAAATTTGTATTATTTTTTCCATTAATTCACTATCAGTTTTATATATTAAGCCAGGCCCATTTTGTACAACAAAATTGTTTTACTTTACTCAAATTACAGAGCCAATGTCTAGTTATGTCTTTGTGGTGATTCCATGACAGGTTGTAATTCTAATTGGTATTGCATACAACCATATTAATATTTTTGTTATTTATTCAGTGGCTTAATGCAAATTAACGCTTAAGTATGTGTTAATTGAAGCAGTTTTCCTGTATAGTGATCTTTACTGGTACTAATTCTCTAATAAGTACATGAGTTTAACCATCACTAGTCTGTTTGATAAAGATAAGATATAAAGATTTTGAATATGGTTCAATATCTGATCAGAATTAATGTTACTGATAAATTATATCTAGCCGGATTCCTTTTTAAATTGTTCTTTCTGCATTGCCACTATTTATTGACTAAAATTTGCTGATATACAAGGAACTAGCATATAGCTAAGCTAATTTACCTACAGATGTTGACCCAATATGAATAAGCTAATTAAAGCTAATGAGAGTTAGAATCACTAAAACATCATCATCATCATCATTTTAGCCATAGGAAGTCCACTGCTGGACATACTATAGGCCTCCCCTATAGATCTCGACTAAAACATACAACTAAGAAATGTATACCAACATCAAAATGATGACAAGCTTTTTTTTAATCAGATAACTTAGGTAAATATGTGAATAAGATTATTTTATAACATCACTATTACCACATAAAAATTTAAATGATATGAAGTACTTTTGAAGAAAGTACACATTTTTCTTAGTGTAAGCATTACACAATATAACAGAAATAAGCATAAATTAGGTACTCATTTCAATAAGTAATGGCATATTATGTATGTCATAATGTCAACTGTTTGCACAACTCCATTTAGTTACTGTACCAATATTTTCTTTCTGTATTTGAATTTATATAATCATGACCAAATATTCTTTTATGAAAAGCATTGTGCATATATTTGGATATTTGGCATACATTTATTCATGAGAGATTAAATAAACAACACTACTTGACTATGTATGTCCAATATATGAAAATTTACAGGAATTAATAGGTAGTTACATACCTACATCAGTTCCAACTTTTAGTTCACTGTAGACCTATAGGCTGCAATAACAGCACAGATATTTGATAAAGGATAAATTCAGTTTTCCAATTGGGATTTATATTAGGTTATCATAAGACAGCGCTGTATTGTATTAGTTCACAAAATATTACTTATAACTCCATAATCTATGGCTCCTATACTTATAACCAGAGCATTGACAATCTATCTATTGGTTGAAAGAGACTCTTCTGACCAAAAGAATATGACAATTAAAACCTTTTTATATTTTTTTTTGTAGCTGCACGTTAATAATTTTTCAGTCTACAACCCTACATGTATTGTCTTTTGAGTGAGCATGATCACTGCCTATGGGACACAAGGAGCACCAAAAATGATCTTAGTACCCATATCTAATTTTCTGTGTCAATGTCCTTGTGAACAGCTGAAGCAATTTTCAAGAAATCTCAGGTTTGGATAGAACCCTGGATGGTAACTATTTACAATGGGACCCAGTAAATAGTGCTGCAAATGGGTTTTAGAATATTGTTATTTATAATATTGGTTACAACTTTAAGTGGGCAGGATAATGTGTCAGGGCAGCAGTACTTACTTCACAATTTACTAGCAAGTTTGTTAAGTCAATGTAAACCACAGATAAATCTGAAATTTATATGATCTACAGAGAAAGTTCAAGTATAAAGGGGCATTCTCAGATCTTTTCAATGTATAACAATAAATAAGAGAAAAAGAATGGGTATTTGCACCCAAGATCTCATTGATGCACTTTTTTTTTTCTGAACATTGCTTTATGCCTGTGCTTGGGTTGGGAGCAGATATAGATACTTTAATAGCAAAAACACCAATGAATAATATAAGAAAACCATAATTCCATAAGAAATTCTAGGTGAAAGTTAAGAAAATTGTCTAAAGTATGTATGTCAGAATGCATTACATTTTTGGAAGTGAAGAAAGAGAATCCATTGTACAATGATTGTACATTAGTATTGAAAGTACAGTTGAATAAATCATACTTGTAGAGAGAATAGGGATCGATACCCGGCATACATAACCTGTACCTACACACAACATACGCAGTCATGAAAAATTGTGAAATTGCAGTCAATATTAATTTGTGATCCTCAGACTACAAAAAGCGGCTCGTGGCAATCGCAACTAGGAGCAAAGTCCAAAAGGCTTTAACGGAAGGCTCTTGAGCATTTGTAAATGTAAATTCACTACAGAAATAAACCAAGCGCTATAAAAATTGATAGTTAAGAGTATGATATAACAGTATTTTATCTTACCTAAATATTTTATTGCAATGTACCGTTAGAAATATTTGCTCGTCCTTCTCCAGCTACTCCACAAACTGAACTGAATGAAGGAATGGAATATGAAGTATGAACTGAATGAAGCTGAAAGTTGAGCTTGAATGAACTGAAAGAGATGAATGAATATTATTTTACTGGGCAAGGGCTATCCCAATCTCAATCTGGCAATCTCACTCAGTCAACGGTCAATCCAATGAACTTGCAATATTGACCCCAATTCTGACGTTACCAACTCTAAACTAAATTTCTCTAAAATTTTCTTATTTTAGATAAGCGATTGACATTTCTAACCGTATTCTGTTGTTATGTCAAACTAAATTTAGTGCTTGCTAAGCACAAGACAGCACTAAATTTGAATATGACGTCGCTAAAACGAGTGTTACAACTATTAAAAAATTAAGAATGAACGATAAAGATTTTCATAAAATCTGTAAAAACTTATCTTAATGAGTCTTTAGAATGCCGACAAATGATAATTAGTGCATATTATTGATCAAATAGTAAACAAACTGTGATATTTCTCAGTCTTAACCAAGCAAATACAGTTTTTCTCGGTCCACGTACCTGGCAAGTTCGCGGGGTCCGCTAGTTATTTATAAAATCCAAATCAATCGACGATTTATAGAGCTTTATAAAGGCTTTAAGCGTATATAGAACGACAATTGGCATTATTTTAGATGATGTCTAATTTTAGTTTGACATTTCTTATTTTAGTGCATATACGTGCAACAGAATACCGTTTAACCAAAAATGACAGTTGAGTACTTTCTCTAATTTTAGTTGTGTCAAGCTAATTTTAAGTTAGTTGTGTGTTCTCAGAATACGAAATTACATTTTGACAGGACTAAACTGACATTTAGAGATTTTTAGCTTATTTTAGTTAGCTTGAGACAAGACAGAATTGGGGTCATTGTTGTTACAAAAAAATTACCGGTAATGTGTATAATCTGGTATCGTATACAATGCTACTGATTACAAAGTTGTGTAACCAAATACTAAATAAGAAAAATTAATTATACAATAAATTTTCACAAAAATAGTTTTTCTTAATACTTAGATCATTCATATAAGGTAGGGTCGGTGGCGGCGAATTAAATTAAATACGTGATACGAGCGTTCACTCAATGCGAAGTCTTATATACTCTTTGATGCGAAGTATGTTTAACGCGAGTGTGTGGCGAGTTACCGCTCGCGCTCCTTTGATTCGCAATAAAAATCGACTCATACGTAGTATTATTACTTACTCTGTGAAAATGACAAAAAATGGATCGCCGGGCAAGATGAGCAGCATGACGAGTTACGCAAGTCGCAACAATCCTAACCCCGCGTTTACATACTGCCGCTCGCATTGCTCATCGTGTTGCCCTAGCATTCACACACTCCCATCATCGCGTTGGTCCGCATTACAGTATTCACCCTGCAACGGAGACGGACGTAAACGTATGGAGGACAACGCTGTAGCAGTGTACGCAATAAGCTTTTACAGCATAGCGAATTAATTAAATAGATTATTAATAAAAACTATCACTTTCAAATACTATACACTTTCCGTAGATCGATATAAATATTTTTAAAAGTAAATATTCGAGGAGCAATAACGAAAGTCGTGTTTTATTTAGCTTAGCGCCATCTAGCGGTCTCGTATAGTTCATCGCGCTAGTATCCGGTCATACGGAATTGGTCCCAAAATTCTTGGCTATGAAAAAAAGTAGATGGGACAAACGGATAAAATTCCAGGTCCGCGCTTTCGCGGCTAAATCTATCCATTTCTTTTTAACACGCGAGTTATTCTCGGTTTGTCTCATTCTAATCGACTAAGGACACGTCCCTACATGTTTTAAATATGTTCAATAAAGCGACACTGGAACGCACAGTTTAAAAAAAAAAGAAATAGTTGACCATAGCGCCAGTGTTTTGTTTACATTAATCGCGCGCGTATCGTTCTTCGTAAAAATCCTTAAACATCAATACAATCGTGCAAAGTGATAGAAAGTGAGTGATTTTCAAGTGATTAGTGTGTGTAGTGAGTGGGTGTATATACAAATTCTCATACAGGTAAGTAAATTTCCATATTTGCATAATTTTACATGTATGCCTACCGGTAACCTAACTTTGTCATTATTCTATCATCGGTATTTTAAATTGTGGCACTATTTTGTGTGAAAAGTAATTACTTTTAGGTTGAATATGTAATCCTTAATACGTTACAAATACAGATTCTCCAAATGTATTAGAGTTACGAAATATATTACAACTCGTAAAATGTAGGCACGAAAAAAATCAATCAAAATGGCTGCGCTCATGTAGATGAGTTTTATTTATTTACTTGTATATTATTACAATTGCGATTATACTTTAATTGTTATATATCATTGGAATGGGCGTTACTTGTAGAAAATAGATACGTTTAATGTATATCCGTTACTCAAACTTCACTGAACAAATAATAGGTCAAAGGTCAAAGGTTACATGCGTTGTTACGAAACTGGTAATACATTCAATAAATCTCATATTGTTTATCCCAAATGGTAACCTAGGGATATAAGTTCACACTATCTTTTATAATATGACCTTAGCTTTCTTCTAGTAATCATATATTTACGATACATGTCACGATAAAATTCTAATAAATGATTTAATTTGGCCGAAAAATGCCTAAAAATTGCTCGCCGCCAGCAAATGTTTCGTCCTAGATATGGGCCTGTAAATAAATATTTTTGTACTATTGCATATATTTTTATGTATAAACGTGTGTCGTTAGAACCTCTAGACTATTTAAAATCATACAATAAATAGAATATCCATCTACATTATAAATAATACATACGTAAAGTTTACATTTTAACATTCTCAACGATCATAAAAGTTCACCGCCGCTAACAATAAATAAAACGTTAAGTGTAATCACCATCCTTCTAAGAAGCGAACGAATGACTCATAGCCTTCATAAAAAATAACACTTCAGCGAGCTGGCCGAACTCGAGCTCGTGTTATGATAACAATGCGATAATGTAAACACTCGAACACGTGTGCCGCTAGGGTGACGTCATGCGGCGATTCCATTGCTACCCGGCGCTCGCGAGGTGCATTGTGTGTGAGCGGGTATTGCGCAACATACGCGGCAGTACTCGCGGCATGACGAATATACCATTCACAATTCACACCACGTCTCTGCCCACTTCTCTCGCCACTTCCCTCGCTCTGCCGCGAGTATGTAAACGTAGCATAAGAGTGAACTCGAGTGGTTGAGTCAGTCAGTCGATTGTGTGGCCGCAGCATTATGTTTTGTTGTGCTGTGTCAATGGATTTCGATTATTTCGAATTGTATATAATTGTAATGTTTTCCATCTTTCCGTAGGATGTTTTGTGATTTCGATTTCTAAGTTATAGACCCGGCGGATCCCGTAAAAAATAAATAAGTACCTACCAGCAAAGTATAATTGGAAGAGTTGGAAGCTAAAACTGAATTTAGTAAATAGTAATCCTGTCACCCAAACATTAGCGGAACGCCTGTTATATCATGTAATTTGCAGCGAATTCTGTATGAGATTGTTTCGAAATGGTGGTGCAAAAGAATTGGAATAACATTGATGCGTCGCAACAGAAGTCCGTTTCAGAAAGCTCCTCTAGCTCGTGGGGCTTTCAGGCACCGAACAAGGCCACTAGCGTACGGCCAAGCAACACCTGTAACATGCAGACGGTAAATATATACATCTTATTGAAGTCATATTTGAGGTAACTCTTCAATTCTGTGTGTACAGGGCCCAAGCCCACCTCACCTGCTAGTCAGTACACTTGTTAAACAACAAATGAAGACCTGGGGCGGTCTTTCCTCTCAGGATTGAGAACTCGGACGTCAGTCACTCCTAGAAAAATGGATATACTAATGAAAAAAATATGTAGACCCTAGGCTCCAAGGGTAAACTCTGGACACAATAAAAAATTGCTATGAGAATAGAAGATGTCTCTTGTATAATCTGTATCCGAAAAATCCAGTTTCTTCCCATAAATTCATGCTTTGTAACCACTGGCATACTGAACTTTTTTAAAGGTTGGGCAAAAGTCAATTCACATGGGGTGGGGGTTGTTTTAAAATTCTTGGGGCAGAGCAAAGCAGGGTGCATGCGCCCCACTTACTCCCCCTTGGCTACGCCCCTGTTTGTGTATTCATTAATTTACCAAGGGCAATGTTTCTGTCCTTGGAGGTTTATTCACAAAATAATATTTTTTTCAGAAACAACCAGTAACCAGGCAAATAGCCATAAACACTCTTGCTGCTATGCATAGAAGGTTCAGCCTCCCTGGTCCAGTGCAGCCACATTCAAGACCTATAGCGGAGTTCAGGGCTAGCGCTAACAAGTCACTTGACATGTTACGTCAAACTATACAGTCTGCAGTCACCAGAGAGATTGATCAGGTTATCAAGAAGTATTTAGAGGTATGTTTTTCTAATATTTATAGTTTACAAATAATTAAAATATAATAAAATTACAAATAAACTAAAGTAGTTTGGAATATGAGTTCTAAAATGCCTTGTTTAAGATCAGGCAAAGTGAAATCCTAAGATGGGATTTGAATCTTCAACCAGTCCCTTAATATGATAGTTCATACGACTATCGGCTGGCTCTCATCATCGCCCCAAGATGGTAGTATAGAAGAATTTGGAATATGGAATAGTAGTGGCTCAGTAGCTCAGCGGTCAGAGCATTCCCCATGTAAGGGAATTATCACAGATTCCAGACCAGCATTTCACAATTTCTGATCTTAATCAATTTGAATAATTATCATAATAATTGCTTGAAATGTTCATTAAATCTAAAATGCACTACTTATATTATTATTTGTACATTATTAAATTATTAAAAATGATCTTAATTTTTTAGTCATTGTTTTTCAATGTGAGATAAAAGTTTGCTATTTTATATTTTCAGAAATTCTTTGTACCTGCTGTTAACAACATAAGATTGAATTTGGGTGATGAATCTGTCAGTGAAGATCAGGTATATATTTTATATCATTGTTTTTAATAATAATTGCTTTAGATAAACTCAGTTAACAGTCGAAGATGAAGGGGGTATCTGACAATCTCAAAATATTGACATAGTGAACTTTGAAGCTTTAATACTTCATTTACAGATAACTATGAAATTTTATGACTTTATACAATAATATTATCTATAATATTGATTGTCAGATACCCCCTTTATACTCAGTTGTATTTCTATTAAACATAATCAATTCATTCAGGTACGAGCAGTATGCAGAGCCATGTTAGATGCAACCCGTTTATTGTATACTACTCCACCAAGGCCTGCACAGTCGCCATTTGAGAATAGTGATTCAGAATCAAGTAATAGTGCAGACTCAAAATTTGTCAAGCAATCCACAGTAAGTCACTGTTCTAAATGCCAAAATTTGGATGACTGGATGTTTGTTCCATTATACCAGAATGGTTGAAATGATTTGGAGCACAGATAGATTGTAGTAAGGCAACCTGTTAAAAATATCCAAATATAAAACTTAATTTATTAATGTACAGGCAGGTTATTAAAGTATTACTGCATAGCTCATATGGATACATGTTATGGACCTCCATCACAAGTATCACAACATATGTAAGAGTCGAAGTCAGAGTCGAAAATTGAAAAACTGACATTTAGAATTTTCAACACTTACATTATTCAAATTTTCGACTCTTCAATGGATTTGTGTTATTAAAATTATCGACTGTTAGATGGACTTGCATTATTAAAATTTACGACACTCAAAAGATCCACAAGTCCATCATCGTCTACCGGAGACTGGTGAGTTTTTAATTTCGTGGGCAAATTGCCAATAGATCGAGCCACTGATGTTACTTGAGATCGAATTCATGCACCAGTTTCAATAGAGCATTGTCTGTTACAAAACGGTTATAGGTAGGTATAGCTATATTATAACCAAAATTTCCACAACCAATATCAGTACATGGGTAACCACATCCTGACGTGACGCTAGTATTTGTCTATATTTTTTTATCACAATACTTTTATCACAAAATGCGTAAGTAATTATGTTGTATGAATAGCGTAATATGAACGTAGTATAGCGTAATGCAATACCATTTTAATCATCAGTTTATTATTTTTGCAATCAAATTGTGTTGTTTGTTACTCCTTCGAAAACAATTTGATGATAAAGTAAAGTAAATATATTCAGAGGTCAAGATACGAGAGCAGTCCTCCATTGACAATTATTGTATATTACATTTTATCAGTAAGGTTCATTTCGGTTCGTCGGAGTTCAGAGTAACTAGATATACCAGACGGGCGTTCCTAGGGTTCCTACAAGGTCGGCAGCACGAGTATGACGCCCCTGGTGTTTCATACGTCCATATGCCACGGTTACCACTTTCGCATTTGGTGTGGTGTGTGCTTGTCTGCCACCTAAGTGATAATAAAAAAACAATGTTGTACTCTCATTGTGAAAACATTACAACATTATGCTAATATATTATTGTAAATTAGATAAACAAAGAAAACATTTTTATTTACGTTTAACTTAACGATACTATCAATAACCTCTGAATAACCGGGACCCTGGGTCACTGAACTTTAATATATTATATTAAAGTTCAGTGACCCATTATATCTATCTAGAAGTAAAACATTTTTTGTATATTTAGCCTTGTTGTGAGTAGTTCTACTATGTTTTTTACACACTCCTTCTATACCTAATTAGATTTATATTATTATACATTTACAGTAAGTATACATTTATACATGACATATTATTTTGTTCATCGGTAAAGGGTGGGTCAGACATACTCGTATCGTAATAACACTGCATGAGAATAATAAAAAACAGGAATACATTCTGATCATATTTTTGATATAGTTGCAGAGCCCATCACAGAAGCGCAAAGATTCAGACAACGATCTCGACTTCAGTTTCAAACGCAAGAAGATCAAACAAGAAGACACCACAGATAGCGCGTCGTCATCACCTCTCCCATCACCAGCTATTAGAGACCCTGATAAATGGAACCCTGCTCGACTTACCCAAGATACTCTGTTTATCATGGGTTCTCATGCTCACAAAGTATGTATTCTGACAGGTTCACCCTTGTTTGACAAAAAACGTATGACAAAACATCATTTTACAAACAACGTTTGAAAAACGAATCATACGACAAACTTTCATTTCGCAAACATATTAAGTACTTTAAAAAGAATCATTTGACATAATACAGGTTTCGCAAATGTGTATGTAAATGTGTATTCTAACAAGCATAAATAAAAAATCTGACTAAGCAATCATGAAGGAAATAAATGATCTTTGGTGGATAGTGTCTCACCATCAATTGTGTGTGTAACAAAATCATGCATACATACAAAATACAAACCATACACTCTAGCTGTATGAGGCAATATAGCATATATCAAGACAAATAAGGAAGTAGAAGAAGCGAAAGATATAATATGCCAGAATCATAGCAAGTGAAAATATGTGATCTCCTAATAGGTACATAGTCATGTCATAGTCATACTTAATGTAACAAATTTCATTGTTCCTCAGGTATTAGGTCTAGGAAACTCTCGCGGACGTCTGTACACGCGACACGCTGGTTTGCTCAGATACCCGGCTGATACGGCCGATAAAGAATGGATTGCCAGTCATAATTTAGTGAACGCTGTTGGAGGAAAGACTTACATTATGGTCAGTTTTCTTACGTGTAGTTCTTTGAGTTCATACAACATAATTTTCATATTACTAAGCAATATTATTAATTGTCCATGTTATTACCATCAGGTGTTAGAAGATATTGAAGAACTTGCTAACAGTGAAGCCTACAGACACAGTTCACTGCCAATGCTTGGTGAATTAACTGGGTTCAAAGTTCCTATGTTTATGCTCAGAAAAATAAAAACTTACGTGTTGAAGAGAGCGTTGAGTGGCGATTTAAGCAGTGCCGATAGTCCTCAACCCACAATAACCAGTATTCCCGAAGAGGATAAATATAAAATAGAGGATATCAAAGTTGAACCGAATCATGATAATTTCGATAGCAACAGTTTTGATGCGAGCCAATACATCGGTAATTGTGAAAACAGTAGGGAGTTTTCAGATGTTCCAACATTGAAGGAAGAAGAAGGTGACTTTGCTGATATAAAAGTTGAAGACATTGATGATATAAAAGTCGAAAATATTAAAGTTGAAGATTTAGATGAAATAAAAATGGAAGATATTAAAGTTGAAGTCGACTTGAATAGAATTAAGAACAATTTTGGAGATATTAAAGTTGAGGGCATAAAATTAGAAGATGAGGACTTTGGTATTTGTAAGGAGTCTGAAGATGACCAGAGTCATTTGGTAGATGGTTTGCTAGAATCGGATATCGAGTTTTTGAGTAGAAACTTAGGCAACATTGAAAGTGATGCTGACGCTAGAAAAACGATTGAGAAGCTGACTGGCGCTAATCCTGACACAATTACATTGGTTGGTGATGAATTCGATTTGGGGACAACATTAAACACCAATAATGTAAGATATTTTCTTAATGTTATCATCAATTTTAGTACGATGATTGTATAATCTCTCGCCACAGCCTTTGTGGCATGGCGGTAGTGAATGCGGCCACTACGCAGTAGTCGCGGGTTCGATTCCCGCTCAGTTCAAATATTTGTAAGCATGAATATGGGTATTTGTATTGGTCTGGTCGTGCCTCCGAGAGCACATTAGCCTTCGGTCTCGGTTGCCATACGAACATCTATGGCAGTCGTTACGGGTAGTTGGAGCCCTAAATAATCCAACGACTAGTCTAGCTATATCGCCTAATGTCACCATTGTGTTGTGGAGGTCAGGTGGCAGTCGCTTCACAGAAAATATCGAAGTCTAACCAAATCCGCAGTTAGACTGATAAAGCGGATCCCAGACTCCGATGTGAAAGCTTCGGATGCGGTTGGGATTAACGCTGGGATGAAGAAGTCAGAAATATAACAGTTTAGATATATTTGTCAATTTTTTGTTCTCTTTTTTCTGAAAACGAAATCCTGACTTGACTACGTTGAAGATGACATTCGTGCAAATGGTCTCACTACCTTGGACGCCCACGATTATCTTGGCCACGGATGCAATCAGGAAAATGCGTCTTTATGATGATGATGATGATGTTTGTTCTCTTTTTTCAGTTCCCCGTAAATACAACGAAGTGTATAACAGTAGCTTCCACAACCAGCGGTATGGTCCACAGTGTGCCGATTGCTCACATTACCGCACCACCTCGTATAACGGGGAGCACTGTGCACTACTACACCAGTTCTAATGTACCACCCACTGGACAAAGAACTGTACATCATCTGCCACAGGCTACGGTAACAATACAGAGCATTCCAGGGTCAACTTCGCAGATGATTCGTGGGTCAGTATTGCCTTTTTTGAGAATTACTTTTCTAATAATGCTTACAAAATTGTGGATATCTGCCTGCCCAATGTCTAGTCTTGTCTTATATGCTGAAATCTAGTGATATATCACTCACTTGCCATTAGTGCAAATTGCATTTTATTTGATTCTTACATTTCTGGGGAATTGACAAAAGAGTGGGAGTGGTCGTATCATCTAGACATAGTTAAGGTGGTACTCAAGGTAGTCTACTACAAAGCCAGGATTTTTCGATTCCAGATTTTTTAAGTTCGTTTCGAGAGGATAGCTCTTGTCGACCCTCTAACAAGCGAGGTTGGCTTGGGCTCCGAAGATGTGATTGTGAAAACAATTATGTATTTTTTTGCAGAATACCGATCAATACCAAAACTGGTACATTCAGCACCGTCATGTCTCAGGGTACTGCCAGCACAATAATCGGCTTCGGAACACGGACATCTAACGCCACTATAATTGGAACACCTCAGTATGTCAATGTATCATCAAAATCTTTCCCGACGGGTAATATTCTGCATAATGCTATTGTGTCACGGAATTTGATTAACAGAAGTAACCTGGGAGTACCTACTTCTTCAGTATCATTCAACGTGACTGCCGTTAGACCTATTCTTCACACATCTACGCCAAAGATAAGTACAGTTGTGACCGCCAGCTCTGGCGACTTCGACAGCATTTCTACCACTAAAGATATGATAGACAATGCCTGCAACTCTTCAGTTATGTTGAAGAAAGTTCTTACATTAGGAAGTGCTGGAGCCGCAAAGTCATTTATGATGCACAATACGCAAAAAGTATTATCGACTGGGTTTGCTAATGGAGTCACCCCACCTCCCAATGTGACTATTGTCAGTTCTGGGACTAGCGGTGGCTTGATGAATAACAATAACAATATTGGATTGTCATCGTCCAATATTGTTAGTCCCACATCTGGCACATTAAGTGCAACACATGCTACGTTGTCAGCTTTGTTAGCTTCAAATGCCGAAAATGCTCAACAAGGCAAAAACTGATATTTTTCCAAATTCCATTCCAAATAGTTCAGTCTTGATCTCATTAATAATAATAGTAAGATATTAATCTTTAACAAGTTAAACTTTTCGAAGTAGGTAATTGGCAAATAGAGTGGTAGTAACTTGAAATTGTCTTTATTATAGGTTGATTAAGCATCATAATATACTTCAATAAGTGGATACGAAAATATGAGGCCTAAACTTTTATTGATTACTTGCAGCTATAAAATGAAAAATGCATTATTACTCAAGAGTTGTGTTTTTGTAGCTCACGCAAAAGCAAAGCAGTATTGCGTCCATAAATTTTTCAGAGTAATGCTTGGTGCGATCTAAAGTCATTTTAAATATGGTTGTGTATTATTTATTCGAAAGTACAAATGGGAATTGCATGTAGTAGTAATTTTAGTGTGTAGTGAATGGTGTTGTATCGTTATGTCGTACCTAACACTTATTTATTATTGTCTCCAGTAATATACGGTGGACTTCGTAGATTAAATTGTTTTTGTATCAAGGTAAATGTCTCGATACGATGAACATGAATTCACCATTATAGAATTCAATATGGTGAATAAAATACAGTAGTCTTGTTAGATTTTAATTCTTGTTATCAATTTTTCTCTCAACGAAGTAATTATATACAACAATGCTTCTATTTTTGAAGATATTTCAATCACTTATTTCTGTAAACATTTTATCTGTAGCTAAGGTTCATAAAAACAGTTGATTTTAGATCAGTGATATGTTATTAGAATAATACATGGTAGGGAACTTATAGTTTAATAAAATCTACATTTAAGTTATATATAACTTACGATACATATATAAATAGGATTAATAATAATAGTCTGACTTACTATGCGTATTAAAACTAATAAATAATAGAGTTTTGTTCTTTACAAAATGATATTTTCAAAAGGTTGATAATTATATTTCTTGCATAAATATGATATGTTTTTAATATTTTGTAAGAAGTAATTTTGTTCCTGAAGTTGTAGGGGTTCTTTACCAGTTCCCTTATGTTTTGCCTGAATTTTGATACTCGAACTGTTTTTGATCTTAATACTATTTTAGTACATAATCAACAGCATTACTCATTCCAGTGAAAACTAATGAACATTTACAATTTATACAATGTACATCCTAAAAACGTATGTGTGTATTATATGTCTTATATTACGTAAAGTAATGTAATGTGGTAGGTAGTATGTTTGTCGTATCAATCTATAATGAGACTCTTTTACATTAATGGTGAAATCCAATGTAATGATTATAATGTATAAATCAGTAATGAGATGTTATGAATAGCAAAAGTTTCCCAATTTTGGAATTCCACTACTCAAGTAATCTGATCATAGTGATTATGATTAAATGAGTTTTATTTAAAACGTAGATTAGATGTAGGATGTTAGTGTTATCTATTTTAAATTTCTAGTTCAAGTAATTTGTTCACCTGTTTTTTTTTATCGTTATTTATTATAAACTAGTTATTTTTTAATGAATGTGCCAAACTTGTACCAAAATGGAGGAAATGTTCGCTTTATTTTGCTATTTGCTTAATATCTAGTATTAACTATTTGACAATGTTGCTTAATTTTGAATGAAAAGAAAGGCTTTACCAAATATTCGTTTTATTGTAAGTAAGTATTAATATTTTTCCAAGTCTGATCAAAGCTCTTGAATTTATTCAGTTTTGTATTAAGTGTATTTAACTTTACAAAGGAAGCAAGCTTTATTAATTTCTAAAATTAACATTTGCTTATGTTTTTTTACATCATTGTTAATTGTAAACCATGTTAGCGATTTGAGTTTTGGTTCTAGTTTATTTTTAACCGACTTCAAAAAAGGAGATGTTTCTCAATTCGTCGGAATATTTTTTTTATGTATGTTTACTCAAAGACGTCTGGATCGATTTGCAAAATTATTTGTTTTGCTTCCCAGGTGGTCCCATGTAAATTTTATCAAATTCGGTCAAGCAGTTTATGAAATATCACCAAAAATCGGTTGAAGTCGGTTTTTTAAATTCTCAAGTCGGTGATTATTATAGATATGAAATGTGCCCACCGAGAGTAGTGTAACAAAATATTGTAGCCACTAATCTCTAAATACAACCCACCTAATGCATTTGTATGTGATAGTAAAGATAAATATCTTTTATTAAAGTAACCAAATCATTGATAGATTTTTTTATATTAATGATTCATAAATCACGTTGAAAATACTGTAGCACATGTTTTCAAATTGTAGTACAATTTTAAAAGATATAGAGTGAAATTGATTCAAATTGTGATAAACCGTTAATGTTATTATGTGAAAATTGTTGCATTGAGACTTGCAGTCCATTATTTATATTTCATTATGCCTAATTGTTATTTTGTTGCAATAAAATGTTATCAGCTAGCTTTCGCCGGCGTATGATGTTAGCTTTAATTTATATTAGCTTGCAATATTTTTTTTATTTTTGCTTGTGTGCAATGTTGTTTTATTATTTTTTTGGTTATAATTTGTATTTGTTGCAATATTTTTTTTAGCTAAACGCTTAGCTTGATGCGTATGAGATTAGATAATTTTTATTATTAAGTATAAATAAAAGTCCTGAACATTTACGAATCGTAAATTACGATACAAAATCTAAACTATTTTTTGACAGTTATTATGTTTAAAGAACAAAGAGATTCCTTTTTCTATGCGTATGTAAGAGAATCAGCAAGTTACTATTTTTATGTGACATATTTGACCATTTATAGCATTATGTTTGTAACATTGCCGTGTTTTTTAATAATATGATTTTAATAAAATACATGAATATTGTATGATCGTTCTATGAAGTATAAACACATAGAAATCTTAATAAGTCTGCTAATTTAACACTTGACATCCATGACTAATGATCTCCGATTGAAGAATTCAATTATTTAAAAAATAATTTAGTGTGAAAAGCATTTTACGAATATCTCACTGGTATTGTGTCTATATAATATAAAAATTAGAATCATTATAAAGTTATAATCTATCAATCATTAATAATTACAAATTCTCTAATCATTTTTATACCTAATGAATTAGTGAACTTTATGTGCCTGTACATACGGGCGCGTTATCGCGGCACCACTTTGCAATATTGTGCATGTAGTTTATGACTTAAAGAAAAAAATTGCATGTTGAACACTTATTTGACATAAAGAGAACTTAATCTGATTATTATTAATCAGATATTGATTTATTTCTAAACTACATAATATATATGAATTATGGTGCGCAACATTGTGTCCGCATGGACTCCACGCTCCGCATAGTTCATATTTATTCAACCGAGTGATATTACGTCACAATATACTTAGTATGTACCTATTATATTTAAGAAGTAAGGCAATTAATATACCTTCTAGGCAGGTAGATTAATGGTTGTTGTGGCTGTGTTGTTAGAATATTATACTTATATTTAGTAAAGCTTCACACACAGCGGAATGGACTAACAGTATGACGTGTTGTTTACATGTGTAGAAACCAGCCAACATCTTTAACAAAAGTCGCGCATGTGCACAAATAGCACATACTATTGGAAGTGCAAGTTGACTGATCACCAAATGACAGCCCTTTGAGCCCGTAATTGTTTTACACATTCCGCGCAACCACCAAACATCGATCGCCTTCTGCGCAGCTCAAATACTTTGTCGAGATATTTGCCACCATACTGAGTTTCTATACTATTGGTCACTATACTATTGGTCACTATACTATTGGTCACTATACTATTGGTTACTATACTATTGGTCACTATACTATTGGTCACAAAACTATTGATCACTATACTATTGGTCACTATACTATTTGCCAATATACCATTGGTCACTATACTATTGGTCAATATTCTATTAGCCACTTTACTATGTATTGGTCATTATACTATTGCTCACTAATGCTATTTGGTCATTATGAGTATGAGATTATGTCATGTCACTCATATTTTAGTATATTGTACTACACGCGCACTGACGGTTCTTGCCGCTCGCTGTGTATTGGAGCTTATAACAGTGTAATCGGTTGTTATTCGTACAATTAGTGTCTATGTATGTAACTACAGTTATATTTTTGATCTCTAAATATTATTATATAAACAAGTTTCATGTTATTTCCGTATTATATAAAGAAGTTTCATGTTACTCATGTTATTCTCGGTTATAAGAAACATGTCAAAAATTGTAGCTTGAGTAAGTCAAGACAGACGATTAAAAAATGGCCACACGGATAAATAAAATGCTTATTTTTTTGCGGCAAACGACCGTGCTAAGCGATGTCTGTTGATATCTCAGGTCTAATCTATTACGTATTCGTTTCGAAAATATTCTGAAACTCTAAACGTTTAAGATACATGTAATTAATATGTTACTCATATACCTCATACTATACCAAAAATAGCATAAAAATTATATAAACTATTGTAATAATAGACGTTACTCGCTCGATTCTTAAACCTGCTAAGCCGTCCGTTAAATATTGTCAAAGTTTTATTAGGAAACAACGCCATAAGTGGCAGTAGAGAAAGGTGAACATTATCACAAGGCAAGCCGTTCAAGTTTAGGAATAGCTTACATACATTGGGGTAGGCAGAGACATTTTTCCAATTGCTACGATTCAACTAGGTAAATGGTTTATATTCCTGAATTGAATAGTTTTGATAAGCAGACAATATTACTTGTACACATAATGTACACATATTTTATTATGAATATAACTGTCATCGTTCAATATTAAACTTTTTATTGGGTTTACTTATATAAGCGTCGGTTTATTCCGAGAAAAGAAATTGAGAGGAATACAAAATTTTATTCCAAAGAAAATTTAAACGAATGAACGAAACATGTTAATTGGCTTGCTCCATATTAAACGGGCCCGAAAAGAAAAGCATGATTAGGGAAAAGTGTTAGTAAATAACACACTTGTACTTACCTACCCCTTCAAAACTGTGTGAATAAACCCTATGTCTGTTATTATCCAATAAATAAAAAATTCAAGCTTATCTGCCACCCAAGTGGTATAAAAAAAAGTTCAATAAGAAACATAAATATCGTGTAAATCTAAAAACTGTGAACGAATCTTCTCTTGAATGAAATTTTAAAGCATTTGGTTATATCTATGATATGATATATTCAAATCGATGAAGATAGAAAAAAGCGAATATAGCTCAGGCGAGACTCAAACCCGCGATCTTTGAGCCACCGAGCCTCGCCCGAAGCTGATCCAATTTTTTTTCTATACATCCTTCTTGGGGCGACGGTGAGAGCCATCTACCGACACTCGTACAAACTATTGGAACCAATGAATAATGTTGCAATCATTTCTAAACATTGATTTTTGATTACTCAGCCAAAACTCGAGTCCCGCCTGAGCTGTATTCACTTTTTTCTATTTTAATCGATTCGAATCTTCTCTGTTAATCCAATAGTTCAACAATTTAATATATACAATTCAAAATACTATGTACCTAAACGAATGTCCTCTATGATAATATCCAATTCATAATGGCAATCAAATATTATTGTATTATCTTTACGATACTATAAATTATGCTTATGATAGAATTTAAAGGTTGTGTAATGTAGCACTGCGGTTTTTCCATCTGTATGTGTCTATATCAGTAAATAAACGTATGTTCAATTTACCTCTTATTGTATGATTTTGTTTATCAATTCCCATTAGCTTATAAGTTCTTAGATTCATTTTAATTTAACAGTGATGTGAGCTGATTTACTACAATAAAAATAGGATTTGACCAAGAAATAATTCCTAGGAAAAAATAATTCCTAGGAAAAAAAATCCTAGGCAAATCTAAATTTAGACTGCCAGTGACCTCCCTAAACGAATACCGAAAGAAAATTGCTACTAGGATTCTTTTAGGTTTGCCCCATAATATTCAGCTAACTTTCTTGTATTAAATGTGAAAGAATTTGTTTGGGATGTGCTATAAAGAAACACACACCCATTAAAACAATCTACTTGTAGGTATGTGTAATACAAGTAGGTTTATGGTTTACCTTAAAATCGTTTACAACACACCTGCTCATAAAATTGATATTATTTCACCGCAATTAGGCACGTAAATACACCTATTATTATCAAACTGTGACTTTTTCATTGCTATTATTTACAAGTTATAGATTCTCTTTTAAATTTTATAGGTTAAGTTTCTATGTTCATAAAAAAGTTTCGATACAAAAAAGAACGTGTTTAATAGTACGAATAAATTGATGTGCCTATTGTATGGTTATTTCATGCATTTTCGTATTTAAATAAATAATTTCAACTTGTATGTAATACTTGTATAATAAACAAAATTTTCACTCAAATTTAACTTTGTTTTTCTCTAAGTATAGAAAAAAAAGTTAAATTCAAACCTCATTCTTTTAAAATAAGGCCGATCGCCATTGTTAGATGCGCGCGCATAGGAAAATGAATTAATTTGTAGTATTGTTTATTGAGTATTTGTAGTATTATTTTATTCGCAAGTGTGTTGTAAAACGTCGTATGCCACGCGTGAGTATGATGATTACCGTCCTCGGCTCTCTCGCGGGCGCCTCGGAGGTAATCACCAACTTTACTGACTTGTACCATAATGTATTATTAACTTTAGATAGGTACGAGTCCGGCGTGGAAAATCTCATATACTCAGCTACATAATAAAACATAAATAAATACGTGCTGAAGGAAGCATAAGAGGCTATTGCGACCTGTAGACTTGAAATTGGCCTGTGGGTTAAAGACAGCCCAAACTACCATTGGGTTTATAATGGAGGCTGGAGGTAGGCATGGTTGGCTAACATTACCTTGGGTATCTTTGGCAAGCGCCCAGAAAGTACCTACCTACGATCCAGAACTTCCAGAAGGGCAGCTCGCTAGTCGTTCGCCAATTCTGCAGATGAAATTGAATATAGGCCGTGCGATAATACCTACTCTAAGGCAATTCTCATTAGTTACAGTTGTGAGTTGCTCCATGGACCCAGTGACATATTTTTGGTTCGAGTTCCATTGAATTTGAAAATAGAACAATTTTTTCACGAGTTCCATGTTTTTAGTGAAACAAGTGAAACTGAATTTAAACACCATTCTCATTGATTATCATATTTTATTTTTACTAGACTGGCACATAACCAGAAAGGTAATTAACAGCCTATGTAGGTATTCACGTATACCTATTCTACTGACCCCCCCCCCCCTCCCCCCTAGATTGTAGAATAGAATAACGAATGTATGGGATTTGACGTTAATGACAGGTGTCAACGCATGTAAACGTCAAATCCCATACAGGGGATTCGATCCGACACTCGGCTGAGAGTTGTACGTTTTGAGGTTATATTTGGCTTTTTTTACACTGCTGTCCTTGTTTACACTCGGAAAATTAGTGTTTGTGTTGTTTTGGTGGTGGGATATTTACCTATAAGGTTAGTACTGTTCGTACGTATCGGCGTCCGCGCTCATCTCCATGGAAATGAGCGTGGACGTGCCCCCTGACGGGGGTGGAGGTGTACCTCCGGATTTACCTAAAAAAACGATAAAACGTTCTGCTGAACCGAACTCGACGGATACCGAAAGTAAAAAGACCCGTTCTCCAGCGGAATCCATCCAATCCGTCTACTCAAAACCGGGTTACGACCCGGACTCTAAACTCGAATACTCAAGTTCTGATAAAGGTCCCTATATAGTATTTGTTTCGAGATTAGAGCAGGATCCAAAGAATGGCTTAGCTTTTAAATCCTTAAGATTTGCTCAGTTCCTTTATAAAAATAAAATACAAAACATTAAAGAGGGCGGTATAAAAAATAGTGGTCGAAATAGGGTGAGCGTGGAGTTCGTTTCAGCAGAAGCGGCAAATAAGTTTTTGAATCTCGTTTTGTTAAAAGAACACAATTATGTTGCTAACATCCCAAGCTTCAACATATTTCGCATGGGAGTGGTAAGGGATATTCCCACTGATTGGACGCTGGAGGAATTGGTTGGGGGTATCTCCTCTACTGCTGGAGAAGTGGTGAGAGCTAGACGGCTCAATACCAAAATTAGAAGAGATGAGGTTCCAGTGTGGGTCCCTTCCAACACAGTGGTTTTAACTTTTTTGGGCCAGGTTCTTCCGGATAGAATATTTTGTTTTAATGCATCGCTCCCAGTTTCCCTATACCAGCTGCCAACGATACAGTGCAGGAACTGCTGTCGATTTGGGCACATTGCCAAGCAATGCAGATCGAAGGCCCGTTGTTATAAGTGTTCACAATCTCATGCCGGTGATTCCTGTACTGTCACAGATATTTCATGCTTTTTATGCTCAGGTGGTAACCACCTGGCTACCGACAGAAGATGCCCCGAACATAGCAGGCAAAAATCTATCAAAATTATTATGTCCGAGGAAAATATTAGTTATGCTGAAGCCTCCTCTAGACTTCCTCAACGCCATAGACTCCTCTATTCTGAGGCTGCTGCTAGGCCCCAAACTCCTATGCACTCCTCTCTCGTTTCGCCTCCTGTACCTTCTGTCTCGTCTCCCTCTTCGGTATCATACAAAAAAACTATTTCTCTCCCCTTACGCCCTAGGTTTGTTCCAGGGAAGTCTTTTGATGTTCATGAACATAATGGAATAACTAATTCTCCTCCCTCTTCTCAACCTAATGGATGCTGTATCAAACCCCCTACAGAAACCACTCCACTGGCCACTCCTAACGACAATCTTGTCCAGCTACTGCTTTGTTCTCTCATAAATATTCTGACGAAAATGTCAGACGCTCTACCGCACGACGTTTCTGTTCTTGTAGAACAACTACTGGTGATCATTTCAAAAAATAATACTAACAATGGGTCTCAGTCTCCTACAATGGAACTGTAAGAGTATTCGTCGCAGAAAGCCAACTCTCATTGACTTAACAAATCAACACCATCTTGATATCATGGCTATCCAAGAAACCTTATTAAAACCTGCATCCCATTTTAGGATCCCTGGTTTCTTTTGCCTGCGAGATGACAGAGATGACGGTTGGGCAGGTTGTGCTCTGCTGATCAAAAGAAACATCACATTCTCCCAAATTCAACTCCCCGCTCATGATCCTGGATTTCACATAGTTGCCATTAGGGCAATGAATACTTCTATTATATCTGTATACATTCCTCATCCTGACCGTAGTATCCTCTCTGAAGTAAATTCTATTCTCTCATCCATCCCTTCGCCAATGATTGTATTAGGTGACTTTAACTGCCGACATACTCTATGGGGTTCGCACTGCAATGACTCTATTGCCACATCTATTTTTGACATCCTAGATGATTTAAATTTATGTGTCTTAAATGATGGGTCTGCAACCCGCAGAGTCCCTCCCACACAAAACATCAGTGTCCCAGATCTATCCTTGTCTTCTGATTCTCTAACCCCACTCCTGTCCTGGTCTACTCTTCCTAATACTCTTGGTAGTGATCACTTCCCAATCTTAATCTCTTATTCTCAGGCTGCAGCCCCTCCTCCCTGTCTCCATGATCCCCTCCTAAAGTACAAACTTAGTAGAGCTAATTGGGAGATGTACTCCGCATCACTAGACACAGAATTGGCATCTCTTCCTCAGCCTAACTCATCTAATTTTCTTTCCTCATATGATTGCCTAATCTCAGCAATAAAATCAGCCGCTGACTCTAGTATTCCCCACAAAAAACCGTCCAATCTGCTCACTCCCTCCCCGCCTTGGTGGGATTCAGAATGTACAGAGAGTGTTCAAAAACGCACAGATGCTGAGAACAAATTTGCACTTTCCTTGTCCATGACAGATTACGTTAATTTCAAGAAGACTGCGGCTTCTACATCTAGACTTTTATCCAAAAAGAAATCACTGGGTTGGCGTAAATTTTGTGAATCCCTATCTCCCCGATCTCCCCTTTCTTTTGTCTGGAAAAAAGTTAAAACATATAGAAGAAGTATAGTAGATACATCTGTTACAAGTAATGACCCAAATTCCTTCTTAAATGACTTCTTATCTGTTCTGGCTCCTCCTTATGCTCCTGAACTGGATTGTGTTCCCCTCTTACACCTTCCCAATCTCCCCACAACGCAAGATCATATGAATGACCTGTTTACGTTTGCCGAATTATCTTGTGCCCTTGGTCATCTTCGGGATTCATCTCCTGGCGTTGATGGCATCCCATACTCTTTTATTTGCAAATCCTCTGATTCCTCGAAAACCTTCTTCCTCAGTATCCTTAATGCTATCTTTCTATCCGGTCAAATCCCAGAATCCTGGAAAACACAAATTGTTATTCCAATCCTGAAGCCAGGGAAGGACCCAAAAATCTCTTCCTCATATCGCCCTATTGCTCTATCCTCTGTCTTAGCCAAAATTATGGAAATTCTGATTAAAAACCGTCTTGAATGGATTTTAGAAAATAGGCAATTATTATCCTCTAGCCAATACGGTTTTAGAAAAGGTAAGGGCACTCTGGACAGTCTGAGTATCTTGACCTCAGAAATACGTTTGGCGTTTTCCCGTAATGAACATACTATAGGGGTATTTTTAGATATTTCTGCTGCCTATGACAATGTCCATCTTCCGCTACTCAGGCAGAAAATGCTTCAGCTGAGTATCCCCGTGAGGTTGGTTCATATCATTTGCAACTTGCTCATGTGTCGTACAATATCTGTTCGATACCAGGGCCACACCCTTCCTTCCCACACTGTTTGGAAAGGCCTTCCACAAGGATCTGTCCTTAGCCCAATCCTCTATAACATCTACACTCTTGACCTGGATCTTTCTGTCAACTCTTTTTGCAAAATTTTACAATATGCTGATGATGTTGCTCTTTTCTCTACTTCCCCCTCTTTTTCAGTCGCTGCCGATAATCTCAATACTGCTCTTTATTATTTGAGCAATTGGCTCTTAGAACATAATCTCTCCCTCTCAGTTCCTAAATGTAGTGCAGTGGTTTTCACTCGCAAACGTAACACGCCTTACATCAACATCTCTGTTGGGAATGAATCAATCCCAATTTTAAATTCTGTAAAATTTTTAGGCCTTATTCTAGACTCCAAATTGACAGGTGCTCCCCACCTAAATTATGTCGTAGAAAAGTGTGAGAAGGGTGTGAATGTCATGAGGTCTCTGTCTGGGGTCCGGTGGGGTTCTCATCCTTTTTGCCAAAAACTTATATACAATGCTATTGTACGTAGTCACTTTGACTATGGTACCTTCCTACTCGAGCCATGCAATATATTGCCACTCTCCAAACTAACAAAGATTCAGTCGAAGTGTCTTCGTATTATAACTGGCGCCATGAAATGCTCTCCTATCAACGCCCTCCAAGTTGAATGCAGGGAACCTCCCCTTCACCTTCGCCGGCAATTTTTATGCGACAGGTTTCTCTTTAATGCAACTCAAATTAGTTCTCATCCCCTACTTCGTATACTAGAACAACTTACTTTCTTAGTCTCGTCTTCGGATTACTGGAAGAATAAATCCCCTCCGCTCCTCATAAACTCTTATAGAAAATTAATTAACCTCTCAGTCCCTTTCCATCAATTGCCTGTAAACCCCCTTTTTAATCTGGACTACCAATCGTTAATATTCCAACCAAGAATCATTCTTAATTTTGGCATACCCAAAAAATGTTCATCAGCTAATCAAAGGTTTTTAAACATCTTAGGTAATGACTGGCCAGATTGGACGACCCTTTACACCGATGCTTCCAAATTGTCCCTAGATGCACCAGTTGGTTCTGCTGTATGGATTCCCAAATTTAGAGTCATTTTGAGTTTTAAGAGCCCTCCTTATAACTCCATTTTTACAGGCGAATCTATCGCTTTGCTAGAAGCTGTCACTTATGTAGAATCACATAACCTTAATAAAACCCTCATATTGACGGATTCTCTAAGTTGTCTGACTGACTTATTGAAAAACCCCTTTAAATCTAGGAATAATTTTCCACTCACTCTTCAGATAAAAGCCATACTCTTCAAATGTCACATGTCTGGTATCGAGGTGGCTTTAGCATGGATCCCCAGTCACGTTGGCATTTCTGGTAACGAAACTGCGGATTCTTGCGCGAGATTGGCAGCTGGTACAGGATGCGCTGCATACAACTACGCTTTCGCTCGGGATCTGCACACTTTATCTGGCGCTGGCCTTGATAAAACTTGGAACGACTTGTGGCAATCCTCTAGAATAAACAAGGGCAAATTCTATGGATCCATACAACCATCTATCCCTCCCAAGCCATGGTTCTTCAAGCATAAGCGTTTTAATAAGTTAATTACCTCCGTTATAATACGCCTTAGATTAGGATTCGTCTGTACACCGGTATTCTTGGCTAAAATTAGAGTTCGGGACCACTCTCTGTGTGAGTGTGGTTTGGATGAAGGCAGTCTTGAGCATATTTTTTATTCTTGTCCAAGATTAGTGGTACCATTATACGATCTTCTCCCAAAACAGATTCCTCGACCTGTAAATTTGGCCTACTTACTTACCCTAGTATCCTCCCCCTTTATTAAGATCCTCTACAAATTTATATCTTTAAACGATATAAAACTATAATATCAACTATATACTACTTATATATAAACTGTATAAAATAAATTATGTTAATGTTGGTTGAATACAAAACATATGCTTTGTAATCATCCAACCCCATACTAAATAACTAATCTAACTCTGAGCCCTAATTTAGGTAGATGTATATATTTATTGCTATATGTTATTATTACTAACCTTACTAACACTTGTGTTGTCCTTTTTCAGTGACCGACAAGGATAAGCCCAAATTACTAGGTCATTGGCAGATAAATACCTAGAGACCTCTATAAACGATTAAACCTACTCTCCACCTTGAGGTTGGCAGAATCATCGGTGCCTAGATAACCGATGCAAGGAGCCATTTAAATAAAAGAAGAAGAAGAAGAAATCCCATACAGGCGTCAACGCATGTTTTAAATGTCAAATCTCATACATTCGTCTGTTCTATTCTACAATAGCCATAGATAGGTACGCCGGCCAACGATTTGCCACTTGACTAGGGGGCTGTAGCTCCTAAGATACTGAACTGATTGTAACGAATGAGGTGTCAATACTTTTAAAGGATACTAGCAAAATAAAAATAACCTCCACGCTTGTAGTCTCAGTGGCTTAGGCTCTGCGTTAAGTAACTTCATATAGATATTAATTTGATCTGAATATTATCATATACTTATGTAGACACACTAGATTAATAATTATGCAACATAGTTCTACCTATGAGTGGGCGAGATGAAACAGCAAAATATGTTATATCGATGCCACCGCTAACAATAGCAGCAGGCGCTGCATTAAGATTTTAAGTTTGAACTATATTCGTATTGCAGGCAGACTTTGCAGTGATGGCGCAACGTCCTACCTTATATAAATAGATTCATCCCCATTTTCATTTATAGAATGGTTAGCTTTTGTATTGATTTCCTGAGATTGTAGGTATTAGGGCTGTGCTCTCTTTTCTATATTTGGGGTACCGGTCTATTTCGCTAAATAACTAAGGAGAAAGGAACACTTTTGTGCTGAAGAATTTATTTTGTAGGTGTAGGCCCCTATCGGGCTTAGAGGAGTTAGGTTGTATAACTACAGCGCACGTTCCCCGAAGTGCATCCTTTAAAATATCGAGGAACAAACAACTCTTCGCAGATGTTCTAGGCTCTGAAGCCTAGTTTCAACTAGAGCATCGTTGTTGATGCGCCTCTAGGCTCGTTTTTCTATCAACTCAAGTGCTTCAAGCTGGTATTTGACTGAGTCGTCAGAGGTGCGAGCAGTATTCCATGCACGTCCAACTTGCGCTTGGTACCTAGAGGTTAAACAGCTGTTCTAGCGTGAATGGAAGTCGCACTTTCGATAGAATGACCAGCTTTTTGGCAGCTACTTCAGCCTTGGCCTCAATGTATAGACCAAAGTTGGGGGCAGGAGTTTTATTTTAGAGCGCCAATCCCAGGTGTACCTAAGCTCGTGAGCGCGGGGTAAAATCTTAAATAACTACATTTTTTGATTTTTTCGTCTTCATCCAAGCGTTAATCCTAGTTGCATCTGAACCTGTCACCTCCGAGTCTGGGTTCCGCTTTTTCGTGGTGTTTATAGGCAGGTTTACCCCAATCCAGATGGGAAAGCCCGCGTTAGTCTTGTCCGTTCAGTTGTGAAGGTGAGGTGGATTTGTGCTCCGAAGTTTTCAAGAGTTACCTACATAGTTTTCTATGGTGTATGGGGTCTAACTAAGATCCTCGTGGGTCAAGCTAACCTTGGCTGCTTGGAATTAACTTAAAACTTTTAAGTTTTCTGTTAATTCTAAGAAGCAGTCTGTGCGACCCTCTCACAGACTTACAGTTGCAAAAGTCGCAGATCGCAATTTCTTTTTTTCATGTCAAGAGGTTAAAACTTAAAAGTTGTAAGTTAATTCCAAGCAGCTGAGATTAGCTACAGCCACGAGGATCTTAATTAGGCCCCACACTCCCTAGAAAACTATGTAACTCTTGAAAATTTTGCGATAACTCTGACTTTTCCCACACTAAACCTAATTTGTTTTAGCTAAATGGTATACAGATATTTTTTTCATTTAAAATGTTGGTAAATAAATATAAAACACATAAAATGCCATTTATCATTTAATCATATCATTTAAAATTCACCATTTTCAAATTATCAGCAATTAAATAGGTAGAAAGAAATCCTAAATCGTCCCATTCTGCATACGTTATGAGGTATGTGATTATTTTCAATTCGGTGACGGTGAAATGGAAAACTATGAAATCATTTACTTACATTACAATACACAATACAATATTATTGGTTGAAACCAATAATATTGTTAACTTACGTCTTTTAAGTTTATAATATGAGTTTTTCAAGCCTTTATTAGATTTTAATTAATTTAAATATTTAAAAAAAATTAAGTAGGTACCTACTAGTATTTGGATTAACAGTTTTTCTTTAAAAAATATTTTTTTATGATACTTAATAATAATAATTGACCGAGTGAGGAAAGCAAGCGAGAGTCTCCGTTTCGACAAGGCGGCCGATTTTGCTTTTGTCCGTATCGATGTCTATTTGTCAGTTCTGGTCTAGAGAGAGCATTTCTTAACCGATTTTGACCAAACTTGGCACCCAAGTTCTTTGATTTAAAACACAACTTTTTCGAGAGCATTTTTTCATAGGAGGGAAAATGGGAGAGAAAGGGAAGCAGTTTGCTGTCCCGTCATTTATTGGACTGATTTTGATGATTTTTGGCTGGCATGATTCTTGGCATCAATAATTCCTTACGGGTTGTTGTGAAAAAATGATGCCTCGTATAAACTTCGTTATAAAAAAAACAGATAAGAAAAAAGGGGGAAGTTTGCTGCAGCGTTTTATAAGAACGATCATCATTATTTTTTGGTGAAAGATCCAGGGCTGTAAAAAAAGAAGTTACGTCTCTTTTTTTAAGTTATTCAAGGATATCATTTGATTAAGGGTAGTAAACGCAGCATAAAACTTTAGCCTAGCTAGAGAAGGTGAAGTAGTGCCCATAACGCGATATACCCTCGGCGCTACTCCGAAACCTTGTTAACGATCTAATTACAACATCGAACGTAAAGCACCACTCAGTGAAGTATAGAGATGCCATAGCGATACTTATAATAGGGAACTTTGCCAGCACACTACGTGAAGTCACACAGGTAATGCTACTGGTAGGGGAATGATGATGCGCAATGAAAGTGTCAACTAAAAAAAAAACAAACTATTCGTCACATACTACTTTTCTAGGGCTGTCCTGATAGATTTTTTCTTTTGGACCTAACGTGGTCAAAGTCAAAGTCAAAAATCATTTATTCTGTATAGGATGGTCTATACAGAATAAATGATTTTTGACTTTAAACCGGCACTTACAAAACGTCAATAATATACATATATGTACTAAAGACTAGCTTAGCAAATAGACCACTGCACCGGTTCGAAACGCGGCCCCGGCCTGAGAAGACTCTGGCAAGAAACTCAGCGGGCTTTTTTTTTTGTCTATTTACAAAAAATGCTTATTCTACTTAGTTAGTCTAAATACAATCATTTGTTTGAGAAGCATGCATGAGTGAACAGCTCAATTCCAAGCAAGTTTATCATCTAAATATTCTTGTATTTTATAATAGCCTTTTTGGCACAATTTCCTCTTAACTATATTTTTAAATTTATTTATAGGTAAATCCCTAATTTCATTAGTGAGCTTGTTAAAAAAGCGTATACAGTAAATAATTACAATTTTTTTTAGTCTGCTATCACAGACTACAAGATTGTTTTTATGTCTCGTATTTATGTTATGCCTGTCACAAATTTTTGGAAATTTGGAAATATTTTTCCTTACATACATTAGGTTCTCGAAAATGTATTGTGACACTACGGCCAGAATGTCTATTTCTTTAAACTTTTAACTAAATAGCTCGCACAGCCCGCTTTTGTAATATAAATATTGTATTCAAATCTGCGGAATTACCCCAAAGGAGAATTCCGTAGCTCAAAATACTATGAAAATAACTGAAATAAACTATTCTAGCCGTATCCACATCTGTCAGAGTCCTAATCCTTTTTACAGCGTAGGAAGCTGAACTTAATCTACTGGCTATTTTTTCAATATGTGATCCCCACTGCAGTTTGGCATCAATACTTAAACCCAAGAACACTGTTGATTCCACAATTTCAACACCTGACCATTGAGTTGTACATTGGTTTCCACCTGTTCAACATTAGGTAGGGTAAATTTAATACATTTAGTTTTAACCCCATTAAGGCAAAGATTATTTGTACTAAACCAATGGACCACTCTTGTTAGTGCACTATTCACTTCGTCATAATTGTTTAGTTGCATCTTAATTTTAAATATTAACGAAGTATCGTCAGCAAATAGAATAATACTATTTTTGTCCCTTGCGTAGTAAGGGAGGTCGTTTATATAAATTAAGAATAAAAATGGTCCTAGTATCGAACCCTGTGGAACGCCCATCGAAACCACAGATCCTATTGATAAAGGTTTCAGTTAAAACCATAAGCAGCTGTTTTAAGAGATGCGTTGGCGTGTCAGGCATGTCTTCCCACTGTTAGGCTGCCCATTCGAGGTGATTCCAAAGTTGGATGCCATACGTCCAGATTGGTTCTAATATGGCTTTGTAGATTAGCAGTTTATTTTGTACAGATAGCCGATTTTAATTACGTAATCACGCAATCTATAGCGGCAGTACATAAAGGCCATGCATCAAGGACTAGGTATATGAGAGGTGTGTTGGCCATCTTGATACGTGTAGGTAGTTGGGCGAATGAGGCACGGCTACTTCTTAATGTCAGGGTATCTCGATTTTCGCAGACTACGGTTGATCAGATACAGGCTGCGCATGGACCTTATTGTATATGTATTGCAGTTCATAGTTTATATAACCTAAGTGTCACGAACAGCCCTGTTTGCAGGTACCTACATGCAAATGTGCATGCGCATTCTGGAAAATTTTGGACTAGTTGAATACAGGGCTGCATATTATCTTAATGCACCAAGGTCGTTCCAGAAAGCGGTAAGCAACTTCAAAGTTCTATCAGGTTGTTGTGCCTATTAGCACAAAAATATTGACGTCGGGATAAGTTTTGAGTGAATGAGTTTTGTCAAAAGTGGTTTTGTCTAAAAATTATTGCTTCAAAAATTAAAAAAAAAAAAAAATAAATTATTATAACCATAGGAGAATCAATCAAATTGCCTTTGACTACACACACCTTACGTAATTAACGGAACACAAAAAAAAAGTTCATAATTAAAAAAATATGGTTTTATTTTAAAATGTGATCAATCACTCAAATCAATCAATTAGCCTACTGCAGTCCACTGCTGGACATAGGCCTCTCCCAATATGCGCCACGTTTGCCGATCCTCCGCCTTCCGCATCCAGTCCGTCCCAGCGACTTTTCGCAGGTCGTCGGTCCACCTGGCTAGGGGATGTCCCACCTTCCGTTTTCCTACGCAAAAAATGTGATGTTCAGTTGTTTTCTTAATTTGAAATTATTTCTTTTTAAATTAAATGACGTATAAACCAGCCAGCAACCTTATATATTATGATACTGATATCAAACCTTTTTTTTATGTTCCGCTAAATATGCCGGTGTGTGTAGTTAGAAGTTAAATAATACAAGTACCTATTTTTCAGCGACTCTATTTTTGCATCGGGGATTCGTTTATTACGAAGGTGAGTAGTTTTTCTACTCGCGGGACCAAAAGAAGTGAGCTCAGGGGCTAACAATTTAAAACTATTTTAAACAGCTACAATGGGCAAAACAACTCATGACTGTTATTTCATTTAATTTTAGTAGTCTGAGTAGGTACACAATTTAGTTCGTTAGTTGAAAGTCTTTAATAACGAATACTCAAGTGGCTTATGAACTATTATTGTTATATACGTAAAATAATTTTGTATGATGAAAAATAATGATAAGTTTTAAAATTAGGTATGTATTACCTATTCTAAATGTAGGTTACATACATACAATCACGCCTTTATCCCCGGAGGGTTAGGCAGAGGTGAATTAACACCCACGTCATAGGGGGTGAACCTATTGCCGTATTCCGGGCACTGTTGACTAAATAACCTATTCATACATATTAATTCTGAAATCACTTCGTAGGATTGTTGTACACGAAGTACTACGTAGAAGTATAAGAAAAGTAAATACAACTTTTAAGCCGATTTATAACAGGAAAATTTCCAATAAAAAAAATAAGTCATAAAGTGAGCGTAGCGTTAGCGTTCACTTCGTAGCGGCCGCTACGAGCGTGAGCGGCTAACGCAATGGGTCGGTGACGTCAGGCAGTGAGCGGTCTCTTTGCTGCTACGACGCGATGGCTGCACTTTATACGTAGAGGTTAAATGCATATCTCACGTTGTATTGTTAGAAAAAAAATCTTGAAAGTTATTACTTTTCTGAATCTATGAAACTTTCAGTTTTCAGAGACGTGTATGGAATAGTTTTAAAAAGTTTTACTTGTTGAAACTTAATTGTTTATATTAGTTTCGATAAAGTTTGGAAGTCGGGTATACAGGGTGGTTAGTGGGCGTGCTCGGCGCGCGGGCGGGGCGGGAGAGCGCCGGCGGAGTGCCGGGGGAGGAGGCGCGAGCACGTGCTGCGCGCTCACGTGGTGGTGCCAGCGCGCTGCTCCTCGCGTCCGTCGTGCAGACCGTATGAATAATTGTGTACGGAGTGAATGAATCGATGCGGCGGCGGCGCGGGCGGCGCGGGCCGCGCGGGCGGGGGCGGGCGCTGCGTGGCGCGGTGCGCCGCGGCGCGCCAGTCTCGTGCCGGTAGTCGGTAGTGCAGCCGAGCGACTCCGGGAGCCGTCCCCGCCGCGTCGTCGCTCGATCGTAGTCGTAGTGCGCCCGCCGCCCGGCCCCGCCGGCGACCGAGCCCATGGAAACCCAAAATCAGGATGCGGCCAGAAGCCCCGCCGAGGTGCCCAACGACCCGGGGTACGTGTTGGTCGACCGGGGATCGTCGATCGCGCTCTTTTCCGTGTCTGATGGTCATTGTTTACTTACAGGAAGATGTTCGTCGGAGGCCTCAGCTGGCAGACTAGTCCAGGTACGCTCACCGGTCATCGGCCACACTCCGCCCGCGCCTCCTTCGGATTTGCATCCGATGTACAGGCCGGCGACGGCTGACCACCCGCTTAAGTCGCGGAAGACCGCCTCTGCTAACCGTGAAACGAGAAACGCGAGTCGTTTCCAGTGATCAAGTACCGTGTGGAGTACATAAACACCGGTAAAAGTTTGATAATCAGCTGATTACTTAACGTGTTCGGAAGTTGTCGTTGTCGGTGTGCTAAAGTGGTGCACGTGATGATATCGGTGTGAGATGCATCCGGATGGCATTTTAAGGCATTGTGAGCGTGTATAATATGCTGTAATTCAGATATGTTATCGAGTTGTATTGGCAGTCAGGTGTGTGACGGCGGCCATGCCGGCTGCGCGCGCACTTTCCGCCGATACTCTGACCTCTCCACCCCTTGGTGTTGCGAGCTATTTTAGTTCTTATCTCTATTGGAATTGGGTGCCGAATTTCAGTTAAGGTTTCATAACCGGCTTCTGCCCCAAACAGTTATCACAACATAACCTCAATCTTATGTACGTAAAAGCTCGGTACCTACCGGCGCGTTTCCGGAAGTCGACTAGTCTATTCAAATTTAAGTAGGACAGGACTACAATTGGCTTTAAGTAATATTTGTATATGAGTTTGCTTGTAAAATATTTGAGAAATACATAACAAAATAGTATTTAGTGTTTTATTCCAATCCTTTAACGCAAATAGAAAAGCGGGCTAAAACTAATTTCCTAATTCATCAAAATTATTTTCAAAAAAAGTTCTGTTCTGTTTCTGTTGCGATAATGTAAAACAAGCTAATGGAAGGGTTGGCAATAATTAGGTGGAATCCTCTTCACAAAGTAGTATAATAAATGAAGTTCATCAATTCTATAACGCAACAAACAAATTAATTACGGGCTGCAACACGCAAAAGGTCCGATGCGCGTGCGCGAGTGATGTGCCGCTAGTGGTATTGGGTCGAGCGCCCACGCTGCACTTTGATCCTCACTATATCTATGCCAACTTTGTTCTTCTCTGGAGATATCTAGGCCGCTGCATCAGCGATTACGGGTAATACACTCGAGTTTTCATCTGATCTATCATCGATTCCGGGCTCGTATAATGGGATCTGTCATAAATGCGCGCAATTCTCAGACGATTGGAAATATTTGTTCTATCACGCTCGTTATAATTTCTGTTAGTTAATTTTAATTTTAGGTATCGAATATTCAGGTCTTGTGATCTCACGTGATTCTTTTAATTTTTCTGCCAAAATACGTAATTTCTGTTCACGTTATTAACGTCTGAGCCAATTTAGTTTTTAACTAAAAATGTTGTCATCGGTTAATATCCTATGTATTTTATTACATCTAAAATTTGAGCTGAAATGACGATATTTACTTAAGATGTTTGCACCTTACCGGAGTTAGGCCTGATAAGATAATTTTTGATATTTGTATCACGACACCATACACCGGCTGTTATCGCGTGTTATGATAGCGTATGAAGCGAGGTAAACCTAAGAGTTCCAAATATCTAAGTCATCAATTACTGGGCTGTCTAGAATTTTTAATAAAATCAATCACGACTTTTGATAATATTGACAGTTAGTTACGTATCTGGTAGCTTGTATATATGATATGATATAGGTACTATACATAAAATATTAGTTTTGTACGATATGTTATTATCAGACGTGATTCCAGGAGGTGCGTCAGGTCATGGTCCTCAACCATAATAGGGCTTAGTTTACATAGCATAACAAGTTATTAAACTGAATTATTGCCATGTTTCCAGTTATATTTTTAGAATTTCCCTCAAATAATTTTGTCGATGGTATCAGTAGACAAATGTGTCCAGAATCTAATATTTTAATCAAATTAGTTATATGCTCACCATTTCATAGATAAACAATGCCATCGAAATCATGATAGATCACATCTAGAAAAATGCAGTACAAAATCAATGCTATTAAATGCATTCAGTAGTTACTATTTATGATAATACGTTATTTTTGCCGTGTACGACTCGTCAAGGTTTCTGGGGATATGACAGAGCAGATATATTATGTTAATTCAGAATCAAACTGCCTAAAATTAGTTGAGGACTAGGACGAGGTCACCACGCAATCTGGCAAGATGCGCGCGCAACGGGCTACCCTGCTTTTCACCACCACGCCATCTAGGTGTTTCTTTACACAAGTTTTCTTCCTCACGGTCCGGAATAGGTTTCGTGCCTGTTCACTGCCGTCAGGGTTACGAATTAGCCGTATGACACTCGGTATCATGGTGGAAATTTTGAGCCGATTCATACACGCAGGTCCGTCAGGCCAAAAACTGCTCGCATTGGCTGAAAAATATCTGGTAGCAGTAACGTTAACTACTCTTAAGGTAAAAGGCGAGGGATGTTCCCATCTTTAACCCAGGGCATCGGTTCTATTTTGGATTGTGGGGCCAGGTCCTCCTTGTGATGCACCCTGGGCAACAGGAGCGGCAAAATTTCCCTTCTTAGAAGGGAGGCGTTTCTGCTGCCGGCTAATTCCGGCCGATGCGGTGGTAACTCACTGTGGGTAGCTTTCAGTGATGTTTCTCTACGTGTCTCTTTCACCGGCAGAGGGTATGGGGGGGGGGGGGGGGAGGGTGACGGGTGGAGTCCCCACACCCTGCGGTCCCCGCACCGGAAGAGGACCAGATCTTGAGATATGGCCCTGGGTGGCCGGGGTGCGAGGGATATGCCTACGACAATTTCACTTCCGGCAACCGACGGCCCACAGACGGTGTGCCTTTTGGTCGTTTCGAGTCCAACGTAACCTCCTCCACTGGCTCCGGAAGGAGGGTGGAGGGGGGGATATCTATGGGGATTTTTCACACGATGAAAAAAAGGCAGAGGGCATGGGCATAGTGGAGAATCGGCTTGGTTAGAGGAAATCGGTATTAGAGGAGAATCAGCTAGTTTTAAATAAATAACATTAATAATGTTTTAACAAATAAATCGATACTCAGAACATATACTTTCTATACGCGCTCATTGCAGCAAGTAGCTCAGTAGCGTATAAGCGCGCTTTTACAAGATACCGTACATGCGTGCCGCGACCGCGCCGCAACCGTACTGCAATGAAGTGTCGCCGGCGCACTGCCACCACGATAGCTTGATTTTGGCATAACACTAGGTAATTTTTTGTAATACATTGCTAGTCTTTATCATGGCATGTGTATGTAACCGTAGAGTCAACGTCAAATGTGTATTCAAAAAGCCTTTTTTAAATGATCATCTGATCATTTAAAAAAGGCTTTTTGAATACATTATTTTTTTTCACTTATGAAAATGAAAAAAAAAAAGGTTATCGTGACTAAACATAGCCTATGTCCTTTCCCAGGTTCTAATCTACCTCTGTACAAAATTTCATCAAAATCGGTTCAGTGGTTTAGGCGTGAAAGCGTGACAGACAGACAGAGTTACTTTCGCATTTATAATATTAGTATGGATGGATATGGATTACAAAATTTCTATCATAATCTACTTTTTGTACGTGTACACGTATGATGGTCATGGCTAAAATCAAGCTGCGATGATGCGACGGGCGGCACATTTGGCTGCAGTGTGGCTGCTGTTTGCGGTTTATTGGCAGCACAGCAGTGGCGCAGCAGTGTCTCCTACACGGCATTGCTGAGCGACGGAGGCGGTGCGGTCAAATCGCGTCTGCTATGTCCTGTCCTTATATAAAGTTGTAGGAAAAGGTATACCTATTCTTATATCCTTTATCGACTGAAGGTACATGTGAGCGAAGAATTCTTAGGATTTGACTTGAAACATCTAGGATTAGCTGTATTTTTTTTGGATGAATGATTTAGCGCATTGTTAGTAGGTGAGCTATATATTTTACATACTTGTTATTCAGTGAGGCATCTCAGTAACGTATAACATGCGCTAATGCGCTCTCGGACTGCTTTAATGTTTGGTATTTGGGACTTAAGAACATTGGACTTCTTGTATTCTTTTTTCTAAGATAAATGATTTAACATATTGTTGACACAACCACGGTTCATGTTCAACACGCACGAATTGTTTCGTGACTTTGATGGAGCGTTATAGGTTTCGATAAAATGGTAGGCAAACCTGTGATCGATCCTTTAAATAAACTCCAGACTTAGAACAATTTTGCTATAGGTTGATTCCTTAAACAAAATACCTACCTATTGGTTTTATCTTCAACCTGACCCGATGACCGATGACCTAACCTGATGCCGATTTAGGTTTAGAAAAGTAAATTATTATTTCAGTTAATTCCTAACCTGACCCTCTTTTCTAATCTCACTAGTTGCGTTTGTTTTTAACCTTACCTGGAAGTTTAAATGTATTCATAAAATTTTCCAAAAAGAAGAAAATCGTCGAAGGTCGTGCTAAGAGGAATTTATTAGATTAGGGGCTTTCACCTTGGAGCCTGCAGCACCTGCAGTCCGCAGTCCCTTTGCATTATCTTAGGCATCCCTGGCAGTACGCCTATTGGTACACATGCCATTTCTTATGTCACCAAACGCCCTTCTCTGGTCTACCGCGACGAACACAGTCGAAAGCCTTTCTGCGTGTCCAGAAAGAGGCAATGGGAAGGCATTTTCTTCATCCTGTATCTACTGTCAAAGTACACTCCTGTCAAATATCTCCCCATAGAGTTTCAGGGTGTGGGGCATTCCCTTCATAGCGCAGTAGCTCCCATACTCCTGGGTCAGGGTTAGGACTTGACTTACCTATAATAAGATAAAAATAGAATATTATAGGGTTAAACTTGATTAATAAGTAGGCTTCTATCTCTATTAACTTCCTTATTATGAACAGTCGGATATTTCTTCGTATTCTTTCATATTTCAGCACCTTGTAATGAAAGCCTAAACCAAAATTTTGTAAATATTTCAAAATTTTGGTTTTGGTTAGGAACAAATGCTTCGGGTTTGGATAGGAAAGAATCAGGTTAGTAATGAATTTTAATAATATTTAGGTGTACCTACCTAACCTAACACGAGACCATTATTATGTCGGTTATGAATAGAACAAATATTTTGGTAATTACACATTAAAAAGTAAACTAGCATACAGCCCCGTATCATAATATATAAACGGTATAATAATAAATAATATATAAACAACCGCAATAACGCTCTTATATTCCGTGGGTATTCTAGGATTGTTCCTATCTTCCCGCGTTCAACTACCTTCAACAAAGTCTCAAAGTATGAAATAGTTAATTCTATGGTTGTTCAAGGTTTAAGCCAACATCGACACTCATACATTAAATTTATCGGACTAGTAGCTACTGTACAGTAATATTAATAGATTTTAAAACAAATTACTTTGTTAATATATTACATTCCAAGACGATTAGGTACAATGTTTTTGTTGTAGCTTGATCTAAGACTTATTGAAGACGTAATTAATAATAAATGATTATAATTTATTGGTAATGCAGTTTTTTGCATAATCAAGGTGCAACAAAATTTTAATATATTTATTTTCGTATAGTAAATGTGTGAATTTGATCATGTACAAGTATGGCTTTGTTTAAAGAAAGTATCATGAATTAGTAATTAAATTACGTAATATAATATTATACTTTTATCAGGCGAACTAATTAATTGTCTCTGTATACACAATAATAATTGTATCTGTGTACATCTTTGAAACAGGATAGTATGGGCAGGTACCTTTACAACATAACGTATCTAGGAGACTCGCTAATTTTTTTAAGATACTCTGAACTGCATTCACATATTTTGGAAGAAAATACAGTCAGCCGGAAATATGCTCAAATACCATTTTTTTTACCAAAATTAGCAAAAACCAAGTACAGTGATTGATGAAAGTTTTAAGAAAAAAACTACTGCAGGTTTTTAGGATACGCCGACCTGCATTCACATATGCATTATTTTGGAAAAAAACTACTGTCAGCCCGAAATATGCTCAAATACCAAAAACTTGTCGATCACTGTTCAACATCAGATTAAATATAAGTACAGTGAACAGTGATCGATGAAAGTTTTAAGAAAAAAATTACTGTAGGTACATATTTCAAAGTTACCGAAGCTTCTATAACGTCCTAGTACGAATATCTCAATTATCAAATATACCAACTAGGCAGGGATATTTATTTTATTACAGTTTATATCACTGATTTGAAACATTATGCATACTCGTAGGTATGCCTTTAGATAAAACGAGTAACAGTATAATATAATTTTGAACGATTTATCTAAATCAAACCAGCGCAGTGAGGGAAGGGTTATTGCAGGGATTCAACCCCCCTTTACTTACACCTGTGGTTGATCGCAATATTACTTTCATTGTCAAAATCTACCGTAACAGTTACTGTACGTTACAAACGAAGTGGTGAGGAAGTGGTGATCGGGAAATTTTAAACTACCCACAAAGTTTCTCAAACAACGAAATTACCCCCTGACCTACGATTTCTATAGTATCTAGTATTATGAGAAAACAATCTAAAACGTAATTACGTGAGAACGAATGTGCACCAATTACAAGATATTATATTGTAATGGTAATGACATTTTAATGTCCACGATTTTTATTTTGTTTCGAATGTTGCTATGTTTAGTTAGTTTCTGAGATTCAGCTGATTATTTTGAACTAAACGTAACTATATTATTCACTAGCTATGACTCGCGGTTTCACCCGACATACTCGGTCCTGTTGAGGAGGCCAGCTAACATTTGTTTTTATGGTACGGTTGCTAAGTGTCGTAGTTTGATGTTAGCCTATAATCTCTCCAAGGACTGATTTATCTAGTGCTAATATATTTTTTAAATACACTGCTAACTCCAGACATCTTAAAAAGAGTAGATATAGCTTAGCTATATCTCTATAGCTCTTCAGCTTAGCGAAATTTCTTATGTTTGGAATTAATTTATGTCGGTAGTGTAATGGCCAGGATTCGAACCCTGGACCTCTCGATCACAATATTAAACAAACAAGCAAACTTATAGCTTTATTATATGATACCGATTTTATTTTACATCGAATAGCCATTATACTGTCGATTATAACGCACTGAAGACGGGGCGGTATCCGAGGGTATTCCTGCACGAAAAAAAAGTTACGAATAAATAGTAATAAATAAATGAGCAATATATACGACTACTATGTTTAGTACCAAGATATAATGACAATATTTTTTAGATAATGAACGATAGAAGATTACTGGGTTTTTCAAGAGTTTCCTATTAAAATATAGCCGGAAGCATTTCTTAAACGCCAGTTTATAGCTCACCCACGTCAAGAAATAAATAAAAATACTTTAATTTGATATGCCACATTTTTATGACAAGCTATGAACGTATACATTTTTAAGTTTACACTGCACTGGGTTACGACTATGTGGGAAAATGACTGACACTTTTTTTAGTTATTTTGATTTATTGATTTGGAAACTAGTGTATCGAGTTGTTATAAATAAATATTTTTATACAAGGTATATGAATGGGTATGCCAATCTAAACTCATACATTGAAGCATGAACTGTACCTATTAACTTTGTTCTCTGGAGATTACAAACCAGGCACAGGGATACATCAATTATTTATACATGTATTCAAATGTGAAAAAGGATTGTAAATATTTTAGTGTTAATCAACTTTTGTCGTTGACTGTACCTTTTAAATGGTGATAGATATTTTTAAATAGGTGCTAGGGCACAGTGCCGGAGATTACTTCATTCAAACTGTATACAAATGCATTTTGAATTAGATAATCAACCAACAATACTACGCACCCGTACTGCTGCTAAAAAGTTTATAAACTTTAAACTTTTAGGTGTAAACTTAACATAGTTTTTTTTTTAAATTTATGACATTTTTAAATAATCAAATTAAATTGAGTTAATAAAAATAAAAATAAAATTAAAGCACGGTTAATAAGATCGTAACATTGAAACTTTTAAGTGTAAACTTAAAATAGTAATGTATGAAATAGTACAAGGACTAACTTTGAATTTATCGTAGTTCTATAACCATTTGACATGTTTTACGACGAACATTGCAAGATAGTCTTAACAAAACATGCATCTATTATGCTTAATTACTGTAGGGGACGACTCAACATGACGATTAACACGTTTAAAAGGTATATAATAAACTTACATTTTTAATATTTATGTGTGGTCCCCTTATGCCTTCCTGCTCATGAATATATATAGCACGCCAAGTATTATTGTACAAGTAGTAAAATTAACATATCTATCGGATTAGATTTTATTAACCCTCAACATGTGAACATAAAAATCTTTACTCTAATAATGATAGTATTATTCGTCTTCATAAATATGATGCTTATTCTTATAAGAATATAATAAACTTGAAGCATATAGATTTCATTCCTGCCTGGTAAAAAATTAGATTGAAGTAGTAACATTCATGGTCCGAGATGCACGTCTAGGAGGTTTTTAGTTTTCTAGTTAAGCCTTCGAACTATCTCTTCCCAAATCTTTGGATATATGTTTAGAATCATAACGATGATGTTTTTTTTAAATAATATTTAATTTGCTCCTAGCAGCTTGCATCAGTCTCACCCCATCTCGTTATAAACCCATGCAGTGAGTAAACGGTCGCAAGTAATTTGGCATAACTGGAGAAGTTAACGAAAATATTAGTAAAGTGTATCCCACACTACTAATACTCTAGTATCAAAAATCTATTTAGAAATGTAACTATCTAGGAGTTAACACACAAAAAGCTAAATTCTGAACTTTTGCCTTTTGTCAGTCGGCTACAGCGCCATTAGTGCTTTAGAAATTATTGAAAGAGTGTTGAAAGTTGAACTAAATCTGTTTAAAATTTTACTTGTAAACAGTTGATGAGGTCGTTGCGTGCTCGCTGCCCTCAACACAATACAGATGCAAACGGGATCGACGCCGGTCTCGTTACGGTTATTATCAAGACGATTGTTTGCCGCAATCGTGCCTGTGCGCACTACGTCTTAACTTTTACTCAGCCGTTTTGTTATACTGTTCCCTTTGACTCTTTTATGAGCGTGGCTCACGGATTCAAATGCTTATTGATGATTGGTAATGAGAATTTCGATAACGGTACTGGTGATTTAAACGTTGAACATGTTTTGCATACTGCTTTCAAGGATTAAGAAGGTGCTTATAAACATAATAATAAATTACTAGGTAGACATATTTATTGTTTTGATTCAGATACTCACACATAATGGAATGATGTTAGACTTTGTTTTTAAAATGCATGAAAGCGATGTGTTTGTCATGCCGTGTCAGGCAGTGTCAAGTCTTAAACGATTTTATTTTCATTTCGAGTAAAATGAAGTGCTATTTCAGTCAAAGGACATTCATTCTAGATAAATACATAAAATAAAACTTCGTAGACGGGTTCGAACAATTCCTTTTAAATCTATAAAGATTACCATTCAATTTCCCGTGAAGACAAAAGCACACCCTGAAAGGGTCACAACTGCAATTTCTTAGTCAATTGCGAGGAATTCACCTTCCTAGTCATCTATTATTAATCCTTAGATTTTGCATACGTTGAATAATGTAACAGTAAAGTTCCTGATGCAGAACGAACGGATTGTTCTTATTTAATTTACACTTTGAGAGAGATTCGCAAGGAAACATCTACTCCCAACTTGGAGGTAGGTATCTACCAATCAGGTAGAAACTTAGTGTTACCAACAAACGTTATACGCTCGAATCGACTGAACTAATAAGTACTGAACCGTCTCTGTCCCGCATTTATCGGAAAAGCGTCTTATTACAACGAGACTGAGCTGTAAACAACTATCTTACTTTGGTGATATTGAGTATTAAAGACGGATTTACTAATACAAAACGACGCCAAGCTCGGTGGGTTGTTAAAAAATCTCAACAGGTGCTTGCCACTTCAAACATAAAAAAGTCAAACTCGAATGGTTGAAGCATTTTAAAACTGTACTGAAGGTGTTGCAATAAATAAACAAACTGCTTTTTGTGCAATGTTATTCCAGATTTTAAAGATAATTATCTATCTAAATTTAAAGAAATTTTAATTAAAATGATAGCATTGATGGCGAATAATTCGATGTAGCTCAATTGAAACTGTTTTATTTAGTAACTGTTTTAGTTAGTAAATGTATCCTGCAGTCTATACTAAATTAATTTGGGTTATTGAAAGCCGCAGGTGCTCATCAAAGCTTCAAAGGGCAGTCAGTGTGCATTAGCAAGAGCGGAGCATTACTCCGTACAACTCGGCTGCTGAGTGATCTGACAGTCAAAAGATTTAGCAAGTAGCCAAAGCGAAAGAGTCTGCTCCGACTGAAGAGCCAATCGCATTACCACAAATCGTGGCATAATCCCTCTTACAAATAGTACGGGTACGTATGCGAGCAAACAGCAGTTGGGAGCCGCTTGGGCCGGATACACGTTTCGTTTTGCCAGTTATTTAGACCTGGCCACAAATAGACATGGTGTATGTATACGAAAACAAGAAGTGTTACTAAACATTAATCAAGGCATAAATAATCATTGACAAAGCTTTTAACTAGTAATATACGATAGCAAAAAAGTTATTTGTTTACATTTTACGTTATTACTGTCTGTTCGTCATGATCGGAATCACAAGCGTTTTTGTATTAATGACGATTTTAATCCGGTAGTTCAATATATCGTAGAGCTATTTGTTTTTTATGAGACAAGTAGTAGTACCGGCGCATCTTCATAAGTGCCGCTCATAGTAATAAAGTTTTTTGTTATACAGGCCCGCTGAACGATTGGAGTATAAATAAAAGAAATCACGTTGAGAGAAGTTTGGCGTGAGATGTATGCTCGGTGATAGACAGCTATCTTTATTGTAAATAGTACCAAGATTGAGAGCCACATTTATACCTACTTCACGTGACGATTAAAATAATTTTATAATCCTACTAATTTCATTTTTATAGGTACACTCAGAGCGGTTAAATTTTTACTTTTTCTCAAGCATTGATTAATCAGAAAACAGGTTCAAACAACTGACAATAATACTGTCAGATCTATTTTGTTTGTTTGCATTTTTCTCACTATTAAGATTTTAAATCAAATATAATTGCTAAAATTTATGAAGAAAATTATCTTCATTCTGCCCACACTAAGTTCAAACGACGATGTTGGAAATTCAAATTGTTCTGTAAATCCAGTAAGTAATAATCGCTTACAACGACCTATATTTTATTATGTGGTTTGTATTGAGATAGGTATCTGGTATATGTGTGTGAATATTTAAAATGTTCAATTTACAAAAACTCCGCGTTAATATTCTTGTACCTTTGTTGATAGAAGCAGTATTTCTCTGTAGCTTACATAAGTCGTGCAATCCGTGCATCTAGACGCACATCTGGGTACGTTCGGAGACGACACACGCCACTGCGTTGTTGTCATTACTCATCTGTCGCGCACACGACTTCATGTTACCGACCCGCTGTCATCTATTACAAAATGACACATTTCACGATGTCTTCTAACAATAACGGACTTTAAGCGTGGTTAGCACGGTGCAATTCTCCTTTCCAAGTTTTTCTATGTTATGTCTCCAAACTTGTGAACGACCGAGCAGCGTGTCTTCAAACGACATGCTAATTGACGGCGGCGCGCGGCGTGAAGTGAGAGCTAAAAGCTGGGAATATTTTTTCAAATTTTAGTCACCGTGTGATGTTTGTGTCTCGATCAACCATTATCAAAAATGTCTCGATTTAGGTGTATGTAGTGTTACAGTAGCATCCCTTCAAAAATGAAAATTGTAACTCAGTTTTCTTCAGACAATGATATTGTTTTACATAATATAAATCTGAACGCGTCGCGTCGCAACCGCTATTACAAAAACGGTTTATATGCAATTATAATAATGGTCATATGTAGACAATGGGTTTATTTGTTTATTCAATTTGGTGATAGGTACCTATAAGTTCTACATATTTAGTGATATGCCTTTCATATCTGTTTGTATTAAATACAATAAGCTTGAAATGAAACGTTAATTTCCCTACCTGTGGTTATTGGAACTTATTTTTCAAATTAATTTTTTAAAACCTTCACAATGTTAGTTTTAGAGAATAAATTGTCAGTAAGCATAATAGGTATGACATTTTTTACTATAAAAACCAATTTCAAAGAGGATATAGGTATCTACTTACTCGTATGTATGGGCATTTTTCCAAAATTATTACCAAACCTAAAAACAGTATTTTTTGCAAGTTATATAAAGTCAAAACCCTTTACTATGACATGTTTCAACACTATTGTAAGCATATACATAACTGAAATCTAAATTGACTTTTGAATGGACATAATACCTATGGTTAATACATTATGATGACATTGTTTAATTTTATTTTATATTTTTTTATGTAGCCAATAAGCACCAGGACATTTTGATTTTTATGTGTGGAATTTGTGAATATTCAATTAAATGCAATTTATATTGGGAGGTGACAGGATGATAAAAAAATCTTACTTGATATATGCTTACTACATTATATTTTGTTTCCTGATTTAGCTATTAAGACTGCATGCCTATTATGGTGGAATATGGCGAGACTATCTACCTACTGACTGTAATATAACACCTTATGTAACCCATATTTGCAACGAATAAATGAATTATGAATTATGAATTATGAATTATGAACTGTTTATTTACCTACTCGTACCTGATCTTAATCTTAGTTTAAAATATCTTTGTTTAAATAATAAAATATATGCGGTAAAATGTAAATATAATAAAAACATTGTTTACGTCATTTAACTTCATTTTCGTTTCGAGTTTTGATAGTTTTAAAAGTAAAATCTTGGTTGCGACATAATTCCGTCTCCTCCGTTATAAACGAGGAAATAAATTAACTGTTGACTTTCTGTAATAAATATTTATCTCGGTGGTCTAAAAGATTGTTTTAAGTCCTCCCTGCAGAACCTTTTGGTGTTTGAAGAAGGAAGCTAAAGCGCCTTTATTAGATTTTCTCTGCTCAGTGAGATGTATCACATACATAGTTTTATTGAGTAAGTTTCTATACTTAATTTTATTTGGGGGTATGGATAAGGATGCTCGTTGCGTCTATATCTTTGGATATTTATATGCTAGGAATATTTCGACCTTGGTCTCTTGACTTATTTTATTATTTATATTTTCTGTAGCAGAAATTTAATGGCTTCTTTGCAAGATTACACAGCCGATCAAGATTAGTATTTAGTACAACATAGTGGGCTTAGCGAACTGATAATTATGTCATAATTTTTTAATTGAATCGCAAGGTATGTGTGTTGGCATTTTACCTATCTACTTCTTCTTCTATCTAAAGTCTCTTCAAAAGTGCAATGTCAGCCAGTAGAAACAGCATGCCAACCAGAGTCGTTTTCTGCACTTTCCAGTGACTTTTATCAGGGCACAGATGTACCTATCCACTGACATGGGTAGTGTACAATAAACAATAAAATAATTCCACGACAACTAATTGTTCATTTATCAAAAATCAGATAAACGTTTTAAACTTTCACATACTTCGTACCTTATCATTATTATACATACTACTTTACCTTCACCAAATTAAAAACGAACTTTTACATTGCAATAACGAGAAACTGATGTTAATAGTTTCCTAACCACATTCATAATATTATATTTAATTTATTTGCAACTACCTAAGATACACAAGATGAATTATTGCGTCAATTATATCTAAGAATAGGTATCGTAGTTTATGTATTCAACCTACATTATCTGAGAAAATGTGTGAACTTTGATATAAATCAATTGCAATGTACTGTTTAATAACCACAAACATATTACGACCACATGAGTTCAACATTAATGGTGGAGACATACTTCTTCTTCTGTCGTATCGATGGCATAATAAAATTGATGGCGTCTTTCAAATTTGGTCTCTCAGTATACTGCTACCAGGATTGCGATCTTAGCGGAGCTCGTATGTTCTCCCGGTGTACTTGTATATGGACTTGCCACACATGTTAGCAGGTAGGCCATGGTCTGTGGTGTAACTTCACATTCACACCGCTGCGCTGGTCCGCATCGCCTGAGAAACCCGACCCAGACAGATTGTCTTTGCTTCGTCGGAACACTGATTGTGTTCGAAGAATAGTGCGAACCTTGAACCTGATCCAGGGAAAAATCAAGTCCTGTAGGAAGATACTCTGATAGCGGGATGAAAGGCACCGGAGGTAGACTCTGTGCTCTTCAGGGATATCCTAGCTAAGTCGGGTTCAATGTCGGTAGGAGCAACGCTTGCGCAAAAGCTCTTGTGACTTTTCAGCCTTAGGGACATGGGCACTTGGGTACTCCTCTCTTATCCCAATACTATATTATCACCACTGCTTTCAGTGATTTATAGTCAGTTTTGATGAATTAGAACAGTAGTATAGATAATATCGAGAACTTATCAAACGCACTACATATCATAACCACTTTATTACAGATTAAGAGATCAACGATGATCATTGATGACATTATCCTATTTACTAATATCGTGGTAAGGTCCAGTTATGCTAGTGTAGACGTTTATCTATTACAAACCTTAATAATGTGACTTAGGGTTTACATTTGTCAGACATAACGATAAATTATTCGATGTCGAGGGATGCTATGAGGACTATATGACTGTGCTCAAATATGACTATAATTCAAAAATTAATGTGACTACCAAGGAGGTTTAAATGTTAATGAATATAAAAATGTAGAATATTGTCGAAGCCCCTTTAAGTTGCGACGAAAATTGGTCCTCAGCCAAATCTGGTCAGAGATGAAGAGCCGAATTCTATATAAATATGTATTTATGAAAATAATAAGGCAAGGCTAGGTTAAAGAAAAAATAAGGGTGACGGCATTTGCTTATATGAACCTACATTATATACTCTGTCTGAAAGTTTAATATAATGGCTCTCATTGAGTCTGTTACCTCTTATCTACCGAAGCTCAGGAAACATTCCAGGATCGTTAAAAAGTGGATTCAGTTAATAATTGTATCTAAAAGACCAGTGGGCCCTAAAACAAAATTACCTACGCGCTATTCTTGACCAATATTTGAGATATCAAGTGAACTAATTAAAATCTACTGAAAATGGTACTTCGATAAAAAAAAAAAAATACAACAGATATTATCAATATTCCCTAGAACCCCTCCCGCTTAGCTAAATTGGTTGTGTTAGGAGTGAGTTTACGTCGGTAGTGTAATAGCCAGGATACGAACCAGACCTCTCGATAGTAAGGCCGACTCCCATAACCACTAAGCTATCGAAGCTTTTACCTTATACCTAATCACGCTCGTTAGGTGTCTTACTTAATACTAGCGTATTTTGGAAAGGAAAGGTTTTTGGCCTTAATGACATTCAAGAAATAATCTTGTTCTGCTATCTTTTAACTTTGTTACCATTGATTTCGTATTCTTACACCGAATTGCCTAAAGAATATTCACGATAAAGCAACGAGGGAACGAATTACTATTCCGGGCAGAGACGCAAGAAATCACACACATCCATGTCCCGCTTTATTTAGCCCCACTTCTGTAAATAAAGAAATGCTAAGCGCTATTTTATTAGCTTCTTCAACTTACTTATTGTTGAGCAGAATAAAGATGAACGTATATTATATTTTGGCGCCGAAATACACACTAAGCCCCGTTTTCTCAATCTCTGCGGAACATAGAGAAAAGAGCCAAAATAAAAAGCAACGTTCGCAATATCGTAGTTTCTATTGAAGATTATTGCCAAGTTTGTTACGATCACTGTCTAAATATCAAATGGCATCGGTATCTGTTAAGATGGACATCTAGCTGCCAGGTAAATATTTTATTAACGGATTGTGTCCATTAGGATCATGATGGACTGCTGTGATGTGGGTAAAGTTAAAAAAATATCTGGATTGTTTATTTACAGTACTATTACGAAGATATCACCCGCGGTCGATATCCGGTGGCGTGCATAATTAAACATCATCAGTTAATCGTGTTCACTGTCATGCAATATTTAATTAAGTCTTCATTAAGTTCGATGCGGGCGAAAGTAATTACCCCGGGCATTCCGACAAGCTCTCCTTACTTAACGACAGACGTAATACACATTAATACAGCGTCGAACGCCTAAAGAGGATAATGAGATACATAATTTCTGCGAAGACAAATTGAATGGGAGGCTTTAAATTTGCTGTATTTAATGTTCTACACTTTGAGGTAGTGACGAAGCTTTAGAAGACCTTACATGCTTCTGAAAAATATCATAAGTGGCAAAATTTAATTGTATACCGACTAATTTTTGTGATTTAATATCTAATACTTATGACTACGTCTCTAAATAGAAAATCTGTACAAAACGCCTTAGTAATATTCAAGTTTTTGACATTAACAGGGCACTTAGCTAGAGATGCGATCTATTTATCTACAAATTGTTCAAACGAACGGTCGCTAGACAGACCAAAGATGGCGATCAGACCACACTGACGTAGTTACTGCAGACCGGGAAAATGACAAGGGTGGTAATAACAGGAACATAAAAGATCCCTATTCTCGTATATGAGTAGGGTTAGTGATGATATAATATCGATAGAGCCTATTGTCAAAGAATACTTACTATTACTTCGTACTATTGTACTGGATATATCTATGCTTTCCCCTACGTATTTATTGTTAAATTCTATCAATTTGTTCTGGTTTTTAGAGATATATCATCAAAACATGTGCGCAACTTGTACATTTATTAATATGTGAGAAAATATCACGTCTCTCACCATATTTCATTAATTTGTGCTACGTTGGTGGCGTCTTCACGCAAATTTATTTTCTAAAATGTCTGTAGCTCATTTATTAAGAGCGTCATTTAGACCCGGCCGTCGTACAACTTACGCTCAGAATGATAAGCATCTCACAAACATTTTTTTTAGATCAGTATAAAGAGACGAAATAACGGGTAAGGAAGCATTTTAAATCATGATTTAACCAGATCATCGTCAGAAGCTTCTGCACTCTTGTATATATTTAGCCATATATAAAATTAAAAAGTTATTTCCTCATGCAAGATGTATGCGTTGAAAGCAACAGTCCATAATTTCTAAATTAGAACGCCATACCGTAAAGTGTTCTTGTGTAATAATAAAAAAACTGTGAACGGTCGTGGTTCTAAGTTTGCAAGTTAGTTTACTGAAGGTAGTGTTTCAGGTGACGCCGGTCTCTCCTACGTCTTGCAATTAATGGCCTTTTCCGTAAAGTTGTAGAGAATCTAATGGATGTCCGTCGGAAAATAGACAGCTAAAAATGAAATATGAATAAAATAATTGTCTATCGCTCCCAAGTACAGTTTTTTTGTGAGTATTAAAGCATGATAGTGGTTCGTATGAAAATGTACGTGTTTTAGTTATTCGCAATGGCCTCATGATCTGAGTGAAAGTGTCTGGATGAAGGCCAAGATCCATCTCTGTGTCGCGATAAAATAACGAATGAAATAATATGTATACACAAGTTAATTTTGTCCGCATTTGTGATATAATCTCATAAACCTATTAACCACCATTAGTAGCACACACTTTTATGAGATAAACCTTGTAATGTAATGTTATATTAGTATGTTAAATGAAATATAGTTCGGTATTATGTTTTGTCCAAGTTATTCTGTTAATTCTGATTACTTTTTGAGAAATAAATATCCAAGGAAGTTGTAGCTAGGAAGAAGCTGGCTTAATCCAGGAAATTCATGACTTGCCTAAAAACAAGCACAGCAAAAAACATACACTGAGAATTTCATACTACAATATAGGTTTCTTCATAAGAAAGTTCTTACCAGATCAGTAGTGCAAGTGTGACGCCCCTGCCCCTCTAGACAAGTGGCAATTCGTTGCTCGGCGTATGATGGAATAGAATGCCAAATGTATGAGATTTGACGTACATGACAGGCGTCAACGAATGTCAAAACGCCAAATCTTATACATTTGTCATTCTATTCCATCATACGCCGAGCAACGAATTGCCACTTGTCTAGGGGGGCTGATGTTGCAAACGTCCTTATGTCACGGTAACCACTTAATATCTGGTGGGATGTGTGTTTTCTGCCACCTAAGTGGTATTAAAAAGTTGTATTCTATTATTATGTGTCTACATAAAAGTCTTCTAACATTGGTAGAGGCCTATATCAAGCAGTGAACTACAACGGGCTAATTGTTTCATTGATTGATATAATAAATAACGAATCGATAACAAATTGAAATTCATTTTTTTTGAAGATGTGTTCTGTAGAAAATTAGACAATAGTTGGTAATACGTATTATTTTTTACGTAAAGAAAAATGTGCTTAAATTATACCTACATGCTTGTTTTAATTTAATTTTAAAAGAAAAGAAATATGTATAATGTAATGTAATTTATGGAATCGTCCTGGTGCTTGACTCCGCATTTGAAACGTATAGGCGACATCACTTGCTTGCTATTCACAAGGAAGCGTAAATATTAGCTTAGGCAAAGGGCACTCTGTACTCGAGAGCGATAACATACCGGGAAGGGATTAAATATCATGACTTTATCACTTTGAACATGCTCGTAAATATAATTCAAGAAACTCAGGTAAAACAGTTGCACCCAAGTGCTTCTTATAAACATGAATAAATCTTAAAAACCGAGTTCAATGGTCGCTGTGTTTACGTTTATAACACAAATTTATTCACCCGTATGATTATATCAGATACATTACATCTTACCACGATTATAAATACGAGACTTTGGACGGATACCCATCCGTCCAAAGTCGGATGGATGGATGTTATTCAATACGCCAAAACGGATAGGAAGAACTAGCTGAAATTTGGCACAGATATTATATATTATAGTCTGTAGCAGGCTTTTTATTCCTGTAGATCTCGGCAAAGAGATCACCATATACGTACCTACCTCGACACACGTATCTTGGACCTAGATCTCGAGACAAATGAGGCCCTGGCACGCACGGATTTTTTGTAATAATTTATGTTTGGTGGATTTGAGTTCGTCCACCACAATAGACCACCACAATAGACCACCACAATAGACCACCCAAGAAACGTGTACTGTGCGTATAGAGTACATTTTAGTCCAAGATATATGTCCCGAGCAATACCTTATATTATATAATTATGCCTAGAACTGATAATGTGTCTAAAATTATGGCTAATCCGAAAAAATACAATCAAAAATTAGCTTTAATATTATCATATAGAAAAACTTTGAGAAGCCTAATCCATTTGCGGGAACCAGGGATGAAATTCATTTATCGGATAGTAGTTATAAGGCAGTCGCTTCACGGAAAATATCGAAGTCCAACCAAACCCGCAGTTAGACTGGAAACAGCGAACCCTGGCCTCCGATGATGAAAGCTTCGGAGGCGACCAGAATTAACGTTTCGAAAAAGAGGTAGTTGCAAGGATAATTAAAGGCAACAAGTATGGTCTTGAAATCAAATTAAATTGAGTCACTAACTAAACACTCAGGTCATTAAGTGTTTAGTTAGTGTGAGCTAGGCTAAAACTAAAAACTAAATAAATATTAGAAACGAACCTCAACTAAGATTAGCAACATCAAATTGCGAGACACATTGCATACACGCGACCTTTGTACTAGTGCACGCATTACACAGCTGGCTTATGATAACTCGCACTAAGAAATATTAACTCTGTGTCACGTCATTGAACCTTGTTACATAACCAGTGTTTATTATCCCTACTCAACGGATCCCAGGAACGCTACTACATTCTGTACAGTTTAAACAGAGTTCTACCACGAAAATAAATAAAGTACCGATAGCTCGTTAGTCATACTCGGAACTTTATTGACGACAAAAATACATTTAACTATTCATAAAATTAAAGTGGTTAGGATACAAAATTTTAATTGATTGGTCGCGTTTATGTATGTGCTGTTGAAATAAATCTATCCGCGTTTAAAGCATTTTCAGCTGTGTAGTTGCGTCGCAAACTGAACTAGGTATATTGTTAATGTATATTTGATTGTTTTTCCAACAAATTTTCTATTATAATATAAAGTATCTTTTATATAAGATTCTAAGCGATAATATTGAGTGATCCTGAAACCTTTTAAAAACTTAGTAGAATAACATTTTGCCAATAAACGTTCACAAACTTACTTCTAACTTTCGTCTATTTTAGCAATTTTCTATATTGAATTAAAAATAAACTTATCTTTTGGTATGACTTGCTATCTAGCCCATTATACAATATTTGGATTTATAAATAAATACTTTATTCTGACAAATAATTTTATAATAATAGAATATTACTTAGATTCTCCAATATTAAGTAGATTATATTTTACCTATCTATAGTACTAAAGTATTATGTACTTTAGAAATTGAGAAGACTGACACAGATTTGGATAGACACAGACAATCCAGTACAATTACTTTGTGTAAAAGAACGTGTAAGTGTTTGTATGTTTCTATGTATATAGGTATTTCTGGATTGCGTTAATATGTAGGTAAGTCTGTGATTAAACTAAGATTTTAGTAGAGTTGTATTGCAATATATTATTATATCTTATCTATCTCCTTAATTCGAGAACTACTGCCGTTTCAGCGAAAGGAATAACAAAAATACATACCTACATACTTACTCAACTTGCACATTTGCAATATTAGAGGGATCAACATTATTTATTTGAAATAGAAACGACTAATGACTTTATTGTTTGATTTTTTTGTATCTTTTTGCTTTGTTGGCACATGCATGCGGACGTATGCAGAAATAAATAAACAAAAACTTGAGTCCATTCACTCCTCGCTGACATTTCTACGACGCTGTTTCGTGCCAATCTATCTATTTTATAGTATTCATTTTAATTTGAGATTTGTGTTTCATGTTTGTTGAAAATACAATGCAACGGACAACCGGTTGTTACAATATTTTTAATATGTCACCAATATACCTAAATTACAAAAAAATGTACTGTAATTATTATACCTACTGACTGTACTTATTCTATATTAAACTTATTTTGGTATTCGTTTTTCAAAAGTGATATCCGTTAAGAACACAAAATAAATATGATTAGTATACGATTGGAATATATCAGTTGTAATACATGCGCACAACAACTATTATAGCTTTATTTTAGACGAGCTTTTGCCCGCGGCTCCGCCCGCGTGGATGTCGGTTATCGCGACCAAACATAGCCTATGTCCTTTCTGAAGGTCTAAACTACCCCTATACCAAATTGCATCAAAATCGGTTCAGCGGTTTAGGCGTGAAAGCGTAACAGACAGACAGACAGACGTTACATACAGAAATACAAATCTTTCCTCTTTATAATAGTAGTATAGACTAAATGCCACAATAAATTGCTAAATTCTTGTACAGGAATCTTTTCAAAAATTTGTGAAACATGTTCTCAGGCATTTGCAAACATGTTTTAATGTGGCAGCAATATTGTATGTAATTAGTTGAATTGGTGCGTTACAACATAGTAATCAATATTCCATGTCGCATTGGATCGCCACCGAATTATTCTTGTTGTTCAAATATTTAGACGTATTATTTGTGGATTAATACCTACTATCTATTCTATTCAGTAATTTACATTAATTTATCATAGTTCTATTCAATATCATGTAGCCTTATATTTACTGTTTTAGTCTCAGGTGTGCTAAAAAGGGCAAAATTGTCACACAACATGATTTTTATATCATAAGTAGGATTTTGAAATAAAGTCATTATCACCTAATTTTTTGATAATATCTTTGGTGGTTAGTTTCATAAACTAATATTATTAAGCGTTTTCTGAGATCATGACGATGACAAATATTGTAAATAAAACTATGATCCTAATTATCTATGCATTTATTAAATTCTTTAACTCGAAACTTTAGAAACTATTGTAAAAGGACATGAGCCAAACTCAGGATTTCGTTCCCGTTGAGCAACATCTCGTGACGGACTAAAGTTAGTAGGTAATAAGGACAAAATACTAAGTAGTACTTTAGTCGCTAAATAATAATTAAATAGAACAATTCTCATCGCCATTCATATAGTTTTCAAAGCATAAACAAACCGTAAAAATATCACAATGTTGATGATAAGAAACTTAAGAATTATATTTTGTCTTATCTACATAATTATGTCTATTTTCAAACAAACAATCGTTATCAAAACTGAGTATTAGAATATTTACTACAATATTTTGGTTATTTTTTTTTTGAAAATTTTTCATGAAATTGGTATCACCATTTTGTTACCAATATTGGTAGTTTCATAAAAATATTGATTTTTAATGCATGGCTCATGGCTAAGTGGCAACTTAGCAGGTTAATGCATTTCATAGCTTAGCAATACTTACCAGGTCAGTCATAATATGTCGCGGTTGAGGAGCAGGTGCCGTTGCCGTGTATCTACACGGTTACCTGCTGTGGAAGTATTATTGGTCCAATTCTAGACTGTGCTTCTGGTCTAACTAAAGAACTTTGATGTCGCCAGTGGGTTCTAAAGGCTAGATGACAGTTATTTTTAAACTATCGCGGTGTAAACTCATAGTTTTTATGTTTCGGGACTTATCGCGATTAATTATTAATCGCGATAAGTCCCGAAACATAAAAACTAGATGACAGTTGCTTCACCGAAAATATTGATTTTTCTCTTCATAATAAAACTAAAAGATCTACTCGAAATGAGTTGGAAAAAGATTCAGAGAATGATGACTGATGATGCGGAGGTTGTTTTGTATGTATTTAGAGAATTCCTTCACGTATCATGATCATACACATAGTTGTTTTGGCATAAATGCAGATTTGTCCATTGTATGTTTCAGCACGATATTATGTGCTAAGCAGTGACCCGTAGTTGAGGACGATAGAGTGAGAAGGTGAAAGTATATGCGTGTAAAGATGATTGTTCTAAATTTTCACTCACCCAGCGATTCTAGTTTAATCAATTTCGATTGAAACCTTACCTTTGCCAACATTAGCCCTCTGCCCTATTTGAAATGTTGATTTGAATTAAATCTTGTTGCGTTTAGTTGGTAATGTAGAATATAAATTAATGTTTGTTTTCTGCGGGCATAACAGGTACATACAATAAAACGTAATAATAATTAATGTTCTAGTTTATGAACTAGTACCAAACGTTACGAGTTCTATGAAATGTGTACTTTAAGAGACACGGTTCCGAAAATACATTTTGTGGGTTTCTAAAAATGTTATCAGGAAGTTTCAAGACAATCAGTAAAGTAGGAGTACATATTTATTCCGGTATTGTAGTAGACGTGTTTGGAAATGCTTCATCAAGGTGATCAATTTTGTATTAAAAAGAAAGTTTAAAATTGTGCCCCAAATAATATTATTCAGTGTTGTTGTATATAAATAATTCAGGTGCTTAGATCACTTAGGTACGATATACCGGAGGAACGTTCTCGTGGTTCTAGACAAAAACAAGACGTTTTTCTAGCCAAAGTGACTCAAAGAGTCTGTTTTCTTTACTTTTAAAGGTTTTTAGCATGTTAATCAATGATCATATATTTTATTGTCTTACATAGTGCAGAACAGCTACAGGTTATAAACATTACGAGTTGTTGTCATGTGACAATAGGTACCAATTCATACATTTTATGTCTTTGTATTTTAAGAAACATACTACGCACACGTAGTGAGTTAGGATTAGGTATGTTATTTATGGCAGTGTTCGTAACAGCATAGTTTTAGACGATAATATTAAATTATAAGTAAAGTTGATAATATTAAATTATAAGTAAAGCTGTAAAGTGTGGATAGAGTAGCAACATTAAAATATTGTTCGACTGTTAGAGTTTATTTAGTCTCAACTCCTATCCAGTCACCCTCGTAAGGTTTTAAGAAAAGAACGCTGATAAACGTGTAAACAGAAGTAGATATTATGAAATTTGATAGGTACTTCGCACTCTGAAAATGGCGGATTTTAGATGAAATTTCCAAAACGCTTTCCTTATTGAATGTTGCCAATATTAAAGGCATCACTTAACCGTAAATATTTTAAGTTCCAAAACCAACATCTTAGGCTCTGCGTTAATTAATCTGTTCATCAGAACAGTATTTATATATCTTTGTATAACATTATCGATATAAAATATATCAACTAAAGCACTGAACTATTTATGTTTACGTCTAAAGTCATAGCTGACAGAATTTATATCACTTTTTAAACCGTCTCTGGCCCCTATCTCTGCACGTCAACAAGACATGAAATGATTTGCTGCGACAAGCTAGAGGGATGTAGCGCTCTCTAAATAAAGTAATATAGTGTCGACAACGTCGAGGTCTAATGTTTTAGAGTGGTCGGACACTATTTATCTCGTTTGTATAGAACTGGGTCTTGGCTCTTGGTTAAGCTGTGAAGAACATTATAATGTAGACATATTGTAGGACTACCGAACTAATGTTATCTTAAATAGACACGCTTAAACATGTTATGATGTTGTATAAGTTGGTGATCGTGAGGTCGTATAATAGAATAATCAATATCTAGGTACCAATTCCATAATTGACATAATGTTTACGAGTACTACTGTCATACGTCTAACATCATTGATTATTCTATTCTAATTGTACGCTACTAACGATTATGCCACTCGACTAGAGGAGCAGGTAGGTAGGTACGACTTTTGTTACAAAAGATTACGAGAACCTCGTGGTTTCTGTAGAAGAATATTATAGCCTCATCTTTTTCCGGCATCTTAGGTTTATAAGTCTATTCCTAGGTCCTGTAATATAATAAGTATATATATTATATATGTAAACCTTATAGGACCATATTAGATATAAGGTCCTATAAGGTTTATAAGCGCTAGGGCTGTCTCGGTTAACAGTTGTAGACTTGCCTCAGATTGCGTTAGATTAAAAATCAAAGTGTACGACAAAATGAGGAAGCTGTTAGCTGATATACCTTTACCGTTTTGCCTGTATGCTCCCGCAAGGCGGGAATGCAGGGATATACAGACAAAACGAACCCTGCAAACGTGCAAAATAGACGGTAACAAGATCCCATCCTGCTTATGACCAACCGCTTACAGGCACTGGGATATATACCTATAAGTTTTTAAGTAGACACTTAGGTTTACTAGACTGAGCAGTAACCAGTATGATTTTATTAGATAATACGATTTATTTTCATATTTATTGCGCATAAAAATCTCATATCACGATAACTGTCGACGCCATAGATAACGCGAATGTTCAAATAAACATATTTATAATTATTGTTATGGGTTTAGATTTCGATATGATTACATTAATATAATTTTTACGATCACTTGAAGCGTGTTCGACGCGATTGTCTACAGGCGCGCAAATATTGACAACATGCACGTGAGACTTTATTAGTTCTTGAAATTTTAATACACATTTTATGACAATTGAAACAGGCATCAGCTTAGTTTACCGTCAATCTTATTCTAAACTAATGGACGTGAAAAATGAACTCCGATATTTTTGTATTCACTTCTATTCCAATATTCAGAAATGTAACGTGCGTTCCTCTCCTCATAAACTAGAACAGTATTTATTTTCAAGGCAAACTACAAAGCTAAAATATTATTTGTTATATTGTACGTCTATAATTAAAGTGTGAAGAGAGTCGAACTGTTTCAAAAATAGCTGTTTGGGTGACACCGTAAATCTCTCTTACGACGAAAGTTACTGTGTAAATCATCGGGCCATGCGCACACTTAATGGTACATTGAATTTTATTGCACATCCATAGCAATAAAATTATGTCATAGCGATAATTAATAACGAATGTGATTAAACTGATTACAAATAAGATGAACAGGTCTAAGTACTTGTATTTATCAAATTCTTTGTCAGTATTTCAACTTCGGCGACTTATTTATAAGATTATAAATGAATTGAGATTTATTTGCAATACCGCTATAAGGAACGATACTATTTGTTTCTTCTGCGTATTGATCGAATTGTACTGACTTTGTATTTCGATTGTTCAATCTGAGCGAAAGACTCTGTCTACGCCACAAACGACGAACCGAACCGATGTCGGTAGCGGTAGACGGACTTTGTGACATTCTTCTGCTTACCGCACTCAGATGTTCGCCAAACATGTGCACTTGTGCAGTAATGACAGTTCGAATTGTAACTTTTAATTACGCGTAAAAATGTTATTGTTTTATGAGCCGTTACTTTTTATGCAACAACAAATCGTCTATACCGACTCTCTATAAAAAATAAAGCTCCGGTTAACCAATCGTCTGCAAATGCAGAGTGTAAAATCGAAATACATATCTACATCACTTAAATATTCCATTTCTATTTCCATATAACCTCTCAAGCGGCACAGGCACAAACTCAACCACTATCTGTTAATCGTATGTATTTATATCGTTTCACAAGTAAACATTTCGTCGTATGCGGTACCGGCGGTTAACGTTAAATAATTTAATAGAAGTGGCCTATCGTAAGTGTAATGACATAAATCGCGAACGCAGCGAGGTACTAACAGCTAGTTTCCAATGAATGGGTCAGTAATCATCTGCATTTGAGGCCATTATCTCAATTGGCGACCGCTCAATGAGCGGGCGACCTCCACTGCCGGACACCGCACCCGCTCCGGTTACTCTACAATGCTTGTTTGTTTGCCTCACAATATGCTTTTCTGTACATACCAATTATTTGTTTAAACAAATATGCTTTAAAGCAGTCCACATCAGTTAAATTCATCAAATTGTAAACCAATAATACAACTCGCCAATGCTGAGGCAATTAATGGGTTCACTATCTCATTAATTACAATTTTGTTATCATTGTAGCTACGTAAAGTTATGTGATGTGAATCTAGAACATCTTATCTCGCAAAGAGTAAATCATTTGATTATGACCGATTTACCTATTTATTTACGATGTTTCAACGACGACGCGACATTTTAACGGAGTTTCTGACTGTTATTATCACTACTGCGCAAAATTGCATATTGGTTCTTGTAGTAAATCTTAACATTGTTTATTTGAAAATATATTACTGCTTATTACGTACTGAAGATGCGCGATGTCGACAGCAAACTTGTATTTTTATTAAGCCGATGATAATTAAACTTATTAATAATATGACATCTTTTCCAGGTGTATCTTCACATAGGTTTTCTCATGAAATGGTAATATGCATTGCGAAAAATTGTATAATCACTTCTTGCTGCTGTAGATTGAACTTAAGTAATTCTTGATCTTCACTATTATCTCAGTCTATCATTATAAATTATGAATAACACCAAGTATTATTTACCAATTGCTGCAGTTGTCAGTTAGTAACAGATGTATATTTACGTTAGATATTGTGTGTTTAGTTACATAGTCTATTGTATCCATAGTACCGAGTAGCGGTGATAGCGTTTTTATTTCAAGTTTTTATATTAAGTAGATAATGTCCAATGAATTTTATTTTGAGTACAGTTTAACACCAGAGTACAATCCACTCTATAATAGTATAAACTAATTGAACCCAAGTCTCCCTCACTGAGTACTAGCAACGTAAATCAGCATGCTAGCTGTAAGATTCCACCATCCCAAACAATGCCACGGTGTAATCATTGAATTATCCCCTGCCTATATTATAAGAACATCACTTTATGAGAATTACTGACACGTTAGATTCACGGAGAAAATATTTTTCCCAGGGTTACGCAAGCGGTAATTGTGGTGGAGCACCTTAGTTGCCATCTTCCGAAGTTTGGTAAGTGAGGCACTCCATTTATACACAGTCTGCTCGACGTGATTCCGGAGAGAAATATTTTGTCGATTGTACCGCTCATATCCTGTTCACACAGCTTATTGCCACCAACAGAAACAGTGCGGAACATAAAGCATAAATAGATCTTTCCCGGGAACCACCGGAAGCATATCTCACACCGTAGTCTAGCCGCTTGAGACCATACAGAGCTTACTAGATAGTTGAGCGTCTAACGGTCGATGTCACGCTATGCATGATTACGATAAGAGCACGATTACTTTAGCACTTATTTATATCTTGTTGTTCACTTTAATATATATTGCAACGTATTTAGTGTAATGCACATTTTTATGTATTTTACTTCTTACTTTATTATAGGTATCTGTATAAAAATAAATGTACTTTCGTATTTTATTCTAGCTCCACTCTGAAGGTAGGCAAGAAGCTAATATGAAGAAATCTCTCAGGGTAATTGTAAAAGGCCTTAGGAAGGGCTTTAGCTAGTGAACCTGAGCGCAAGCCAAGTGATCCGTGTAATGGAATGCTGAGTTTGGCTCCGTCGCATAGCGCTGCCGCTTTTTATATAGGTACATATCGATACCTCGGGGCTCAAAGGGCGTAACCGCCATTTTGGCGAAATTGAGTTTTTAATGCAGTCCTACTTATATTTTTCTCCTCTATCGATCTGTATATTTAAAGTCTTCCAATTCGCAAAAAAATGGTTTTTACAACCCAATTTTTTGTAGGAAATAAAACAGATATTTTTAGTTTTTGTGCCGTAACAGCAACCACTGTTACTGTTTATAAACGCGAGGGTAGTAAACGACAACGTAGATGATAGAAATGTTTTTACGCCTACCATTTTACATCATAAAAATATTTTGGTTTGGGTCGTAAGAGCAATCACTCATATTGATCAATAAATTTGAGGGTAGTAAACGACATACCTAGTAACATAATTAGGTACAAGTAAATCAATAATAATTATTAGTAATAATTCGTTGCTGCAGAACTACAGACCCATCTCACTCTTGAGTCATGTCTACAAGTTGTTCTTGAGGGTCGTCACATATCGCCTCTCGGATAAGCTCGACGAGTTCCAGCCTCGCGAGCAAACCGGGTTTCGAAAAGGCTGTAGCACCGTGGACCACATCCATACTGTTCGGCAGATTGTAGAAAAGATGCAAGAGTACAATCAGCCGCTGTGTATGGCGTTTGTGGACTACGAAAACCTTCGACTATCGAAACCTGGGCAGTGTTGGATGCCCTGCAGCGGTGCCGTGTTGATTGGCGATACATCGAGGTGCTGAGATGCTTGTATGACACTGCCACAATGTTCGTCCAGCTCCAAGACCAGAAGACGAAACCCATTAGCCTCCAGCGTGGAGTGAGACAGGGAGATGTTATATCTCCCAAACTATTCACCAACGTATTGGAGGACGTCTTCAAGACTCTGGATTGGACTTTGGCGGGGTACCAACATCCACGGTGAGTACATCTCGCATCTTCGGTTCGACGACGACATCGTCATAGTTGCGGAGTCGCTAGAACAATTGGGCAAAATGCTGCACACCCTGAATGGAGCTTCTCGACGAGTCGGCCTCGGTGTAAACTTGAAGAAAACCAAGATTATGTTCAATGAACATGTTACACTGAGACCGATTGCCATCGAAGGGGCGACACTCGAAGTTGTTTAAAAATGTGTCTACCTGGGGCAGGTTATCCAGCTTGGTAAAAACAACTTCGAGAAAGAAATAGCCAGAAGGACTGGGATGGGCAACATTTGCCAAATTACGTTGGGTTTTCTCCTCGCCCCTACCGCAATGCCTCAAAACAAAGGTTTTCGACCAGTGCGTCCTACTTGTTATGACTTACGGTGCCGAAACGTGGCCACTGAAGGTGGGGTTAGTCCACGACCTAAAAGTTGGCTGGCCACATCTGTCGAAGGACTGATGGCCGTTGGAGCAGACGAGTCCTAGAGTGGAGACCGCAAGAAGGAAAACGTAAGGTGGGACACACCCCCAAGCCAGGTGGACTGACGACCTACGAAGGGTGGCTGGGACGGACTGGATGCGGAAGGCGGAGGATCGGCAAACGTGGCGCATATTGGGAGAGGCCTATATCCAGCAGTGGACTGCAAATTGATTGATTAATTCGTTATCTGAGTTGATAAAAACGGTGAAAGTGGACCAAATGGTCCACTTTCCTGAAATGTCTACTCGGTTTCCCCACTTGGTCTACTGTCTCTAATGGTCCTCTTTCCTGAAATTGACGTTTACAACCATCACTCATCATACATCCATTGATTTTTGGGGTGTAAACACCCCAAACATACAAATTTTCGGGGCGTATAGGAAAGCTATTTTCGTTGCTTTTAAATTTATTCGAAATATAATTTAACAGTGACCTGCATCACAAAAATTTAAGACTTTTGGTCTTAGAATGGTTTATTTAGGTCAAAAATCGAAAAAGTTATGCCGAAAAAAGAAATTTTGTTTTTGTTTTTTTGCTCTCCTGTAAAATCGACTTTTGACGCTTACGCCCTTTGAGCCCCGAGGTATCGATATATGGTAAAATTTACGTAGGGAGTTGCCAAACTCGACAGTATTAGTGATGTCTCATTTAGTGCTACTGGAGATTTTTGTTTGATGTTGCGGTAAGCTCATTATTTCCTTAGTAGCGGTCGTACTTATTTAAATCCTGAGTAAGGGTCGAGTTGTATTTATATGCGGGCACCGTGCAAGGCGTATGCGCCAGCAGTCGGCAGACGACACTCGCCTCTAATCCGATTATGTGTAACAAAATGCTACGCGCAGCTACTCGCCGCTCACTACGCGGGGACATCGTCGCTCTCCGTTATTGCAGTGTATGTTACATCTACTACTTGCTCGTTCCGTGTACTTTGTGACTTGAATTTATGTGAGCAACACCCTCCGCACACAAACTTATAATTACGTCTTTAAAAGGCATGCGATTTAGTTTCTCTAACTGCCCTTAATTTTAAAAGTGTTGAAGGTTTCGAACTCATTTAAGATGCTCTTATTCAGATGTAAACTCGAAATCTCCTATAATGTGAATTCGCTACTTGAGTTATTCACTTTACTAATTTAGTGCTCAAATGTTTAATATTCAGTTTCATTTGCACTAAATTACAGCACAATGCGTCCCTCTTCTGTTCATGACACATTAACCGAGTTCATAATGGAAATAAGTCGATTTCCGTTGATGCGACAGTGACATGACGCACACGTAATATTTAATTGCACTATATCCAAAATAACAATGCTATGAAGTAATTAGTAGATATTACCTGCAAATTTGAAACGAATAGATTTTTACCGAATGTATAGGATTTCTACAAAAGCATAACATAACTTTTATCTTCAATGGTGACCTGAAATGAAATCATGAAATCTTTTGCTAATCGTCTGTTCAGCAAAATTATTTGAAATTCTAATAAATATTATCTAAATCCTATTTGAAAAGAAACATGAAATCATTTGAATGTTGTTGACACTAGATCCTTTCTAATCGGCTTAGGTGAAATGTTTTCTTATAGTCTAGTTAACTTCTGCCTTTCTGAGCTCTGTAACTGATATCTAATTACACAACTTGCGTAACTACTTAAAATTAAAATTACACTACAATTTCAAGACGAGATCATTCCGCTAAGATAATAAATAAATTTTAAAATTTTGATTTATACAGTCTCCGATTTTTCTTTCTTCTTCTTCTTCCTCCTAGCGTTAATTCCCAGTCACATCCGAAGCTTTTTGCAGCTCGGAGTCTGGGGTCCGATTTTTCTTTATGTTTTCATGGTTACCATGTTCCCAAATGTTCCCAAACATTAAGTATTTATTTACTTATAGAGAGAGATTTATTACATTGTTTTTTGGCAAAATTAAGCTACAATTATCTTTAACAAACCGTACTTACTATAGCAAAGTCATTCTATATCAAAAACTTCTACAAACCGCGGTTCGCTGCTTAAATAAACCTTCGCAATCCAAGAATATTGAAAAAAGAAAAGTATCACGTCACAGTTTTTAAAATCTCATTCCTCAAGTCTGCGGTTTTTGAGAATATCAAAGCGAGTTTTTTACATTGTTTGTCTACTATCCATCATTTCTAATCAAAAATAACATCTAAGGGCGGAATCACACTTCGTTATGTCATGATTATTCGCCTTTTCCGCCGCATACTACGATACGAAGCATAAAGGGCATATTCGTCACGTTGCGCTAAAAAAAAAGCAAATTATTCACGCGTAAAGTGTATAAGCGCAGATAGTAAAAACCAATTATTTGGGTGAAAAAAGAGAATAGCCGTATAACAAATAACGTAAAAAAGTATGGTTCCACCTGAAGAAAAACAATGAAATAATAATCGATACGAAATAATATCAATCCCTTACTAGCAGAGAGATTCATTGTACTGTCCAATTTGATCTGGCCTGCTTCGCAATAATGCAGTCCAAATAGAAATGTATTCGTCGTTTTGTTTCGCCAATTCAGTTTAAATTTAAATATTGATCCTTGTAACGGGGGCATGTTCCGGGTTTAACTATTTAAAGCTCTATTAAGTATACAGAACTATTAGCTTCAATTTATGAAAACGTATTTTATTGATTCAGTATTTAGAAGAAATTAACGTTTTAAGGAATGATAATTAACATAACATAACATAAACTCACGCCTATATTCCCCGAAGGGGTAGGCAGAGGTGCTAGCACCCACATTTCGCCGTTTATGTTTAGGTCCCAATGTAATAGGTGGCGAGCCTATTGCCATTAACCGGGCACTTATAAACCTGCGATAAATACACACATAACTTCGAAAAGCATCGAAAAGTCATTGGTGTGTGCCATGGTAATACCTGGGATCGAACCCGAGACCTCGTCTCAGCAGTCCATTACCCATACCACTAGGCTTTGTATTTGCTTATAATAATATTATAGGCCATTCTACACATCGTTATTTATCACTGCCATCAACAATGAAATCTGAATATGGAATCGAGAATGTGTATGGGTATATTTTGATACTTTTTTGTGAATTCTAACTTATTAACCATAGAAACATCCAGACTCATGCATATATTATATTTAATTATTTGCACTGAGCAGATCAGGTATGGATATCTTCAATAGATATTATTAAAATAGTAAAAACATACTTGGTTTTAACCGAGTTAAAATATCGCCAATGCAACTTTTACAGATAAAATATACTGTGAATACAGGGTGTATTTTTGAAACGGGGCAGTAAGGGCAAGTACCTTAACCGTTGTAGTTACAGCAAAACGTTCTTAGGAGACCTTCCCTAACTTTTTGAGATATTTTGAACGGCATTCACAGATTTTGCAAAAATCTTACAGTTAGCAAAAAAATGCAAAAGGTCCAATTTTTTTTTTCCATGCCTAAAAGTTTTTGGCGATTTTTGTCTTTCCTAGTACTCAAAGCTAAAATGGTCTTTTGATCCCCACATGAAATAGAATCCATTGGCAGAGAAAAAAAAATTTGAACTTTTTGCATTTTTTTTTTGATAACTGTAAGATTTTTGCAATGCAGTTCAAAATATCTCAAAAAGTTAGGGAAGGTCTCATAAGAACGTTTTACTGTAACTACAACGGTTAAGGTACTTGCCCTTACTGCCCCGTTTCAAAAATACACCCTGTATAGTTGTCTAAATATGAATAGCCCTTAGAAACCTTGCAGTGCTGCTATGTCATGCATAATATTATAATATCCTCGAATTGGTTGATAAACTTCTTTCCTACTTGCCCTTTATCGATAGAGTAATAGCTAGGTTGCACCATATTGTGTTTTTATATTTTTATTCATATGTGAAGTATTTTATCATTTTCATGAATCGTACAGTTTATAACTCTATATCATACTAGCTGTCCCGGTGAACTTCGTACAGCCATATTTTTCCCGTGTCCGCTGCACCTATTTTCTCATCCTTAAAACCTTCCCTGGACACCCACAAATATTTCAAGACTAAAATTAGCCAAATCGGTTCAGCCGTTCTTGAGTTATAAACTAACAACGAAAAGTGGCATTGATTTTTATATATTAGAAGACTAGCTGTCCCGGCGAACTTCGTACCGCCATATTTTTCCCGTACCCGCTGCACCTATTTTCTCATCTTTTAAACCTTCCCTGAACACCCACGAATATTTCAAGACTAAAATTAGCCAAATCGGTTCAGCCGTTCTTGAGTTATAAAATAACAACGAAAAGTGGCGTTTCACTCGATAATCTTACTGGCGTCTCAAATGAAACGTTATGAAAAAAATAGGCTACGTCTCGCTTGGACGACTTCTCGTTTCGTAGCCCTTATTAAATACAGCAAAATAATATATTTGTACTTAGACTGTAAACTAAAGTCAAAATTATCTTTGTCACACCATTCAATAGGAAAGTTATTCAGTATCAAGAGCTTCCTGTTCCTTTATAAATAAATCATTCCAAAGCCTCGTTTTATATTAAAAGTATCTAAACCCGCACTAGGATTTTTCTATTTCAACTTGTCCCTGTACTATTTTTATCAAATTAACTAAATAATTAATTTGTCCCATAAGAGATACAAAGTGCAAAGAGATTAGTTTTTTGTTACCCATATTTCAATATTCGTAGCTATAGGTAACATAATTGAATAATGTTTGACGAAGAACACAGTAATGTATTGATGCAGTTCAAATTGTGCGCTATTAAGCTGTCTTTTGTGAAATGTTGACGGGCTCACTGAAACAACATGTCGTTTACCCGACTAGTTCACTCATTTACTCATTCATTTTTGATATAATGACCGTAACGAGTGGTTCTAACTGGACTTCGTTTGAACGTAGTTTGAATTTATGTGACTGTTAGTTTAATTAACGACTTTATATTTTTCAACTAAATGAGTTTTGTGAACCAATTGTTTACGAAGGTGACGTGAGTAATGCGTCTAAATTGCTGGTATAACATAATTTTGTAGTAGTCATTTATTGCATAGTTATGGAACTTTGTCACTCAAAGAAATTTTCCAATATATAGAGGGTCACTAGCATAATGTCCACTTTGTAAAACGTCAATGTCGCTCTAACGTCTTGATTTTTGAACGCCATAGTTAGCTACTTTTTTGAATAGGTAGACTTTGGTTTTTTTTTCTCTAGTAGTTTTCACTTACTTCTAGTGACATCAGGGCCCATACCATGAACTCTTAAAACAGGTCAATAATTAAACTGCTATCATTCTACCAACTGCAAATATCAGTTTGTAATTCAATATATTTAAATGACATTACAAAGTGACATTTGCAGTTGGTAGAATGACAGCAGTTCAAATAATGACCTGTTTTAAGAGTTTATGGTAAGGCCGCAAGACGAGATTTCTTGTTAACAAATGTGGGTTTAAGATTAGGGAAGTACTCGTACCTCCATCAGGAAACTACGATCGAACAGCTCTATTTTCACATTATCGTGTTTCTATTAGTGAACAAGTTGACCAATATAGTCCAAGTTGATCCAGTGTTATGAGTGTTATGCACGTTAGTGTTTTGGCTGTGGGTGGTAATAGCAACCTAATCATTATATTATTGGTCACCGGTGGTTATAAATAACCAGAGCACTGGGATTGAGGCAGGTCGTGTACCTTTTCAGCATTCACAAATTAAAAACGAGCTCTATCCTATGTGGGAGATACCATTTTAAACATTTTATGGTTTTTAAAATGATATTGTGATATCTTACCTCACTTCAAAACTTTAGATTTTTTTACCAATTTGCTGTTTCATAATTTAAAAAAAAGTATATTTGCTTAATTTTAGCCTGCCAAACCGAAGGTATTAAAATTCCTTTGCCAAAAAGTGATAACATTTTGAAGATATGTTTGTATAATATCTACGTTGCCAGACTTGTTTGTGTGAATAAGTCAGTATCAATATCGAGGAGTTCAATTCGATCGGATAAGTCGTTTTATATGAAGCTCTAGCAAACAGAGTTCTCCCCTCTTGGCAGTGTTTATAGATAGTTGTTACAAAAACTGTTACAATTTAACGATGGAATTTTAAAACTGTATCCAATTTTGGTCTTTAAATTTAAAGAAAATGGCACGTAACAGGTATTAGCTACTGTTATTTTATAGTGCACTTTAAAAATATTTCAATATCTAATTTGCATTTATTGCTATTGCATTTTAGTAGACACGAGAATCGATTTTATAATAGATTTTAAAATTAGAACCACTTTTTATGTGGATAAACCACTCGACTTTAACGAAGGAAACCCGAAGCAAAATGAACTGTATGCCATAATGAGGGCGTGACTGATCATTACGTTAAATAACCATTGTCATCAATGAAAGCATTTTGTGGTCGTGACTCACTGACCTCACTTAAAACTTTGAACATGCAGTGTACTATGTTCTGACTAAACTATACAGTAATTATTTCATTAAGCAGCATATGTCCACGTTTGAATGACCGGTAGTTAATCAAATGAAATAAAATTTAAATTTATTTTATGAATAAAACTATCTAGTCATGAAAAAGTCTTAGACAACGTTTTCGATAGCAGCGACAGTGATGCAGAAGCAATTGAGGACCGATAGCTCAATAAAAATGAATGCATATTCTATTACCGCGCCGCTCTCGCCACAGCTCCCGTCCCATCCTGCCACTACCGTAATTGAGGTTGCGAAATTCATAGATAGTTTTTTCTAAATAAGTTGTTTTATCTAAAATTTTACTAAATAGCAATAAAACTACGAAGAAACGGCTATCTATATTAGCTTTCTACTATCACTTTTTTGCTATCAATTTATACTCGTAATAGCTGTGAGATTTATTTTTAGCACCAGAACTATAACAGTATTTGTTTGTTGGTTGACGACCTCAAATTAAATACGAAGGATCAGTGAACGATGTCACTTTGTTAGTTACTTTACATAAGTATGGCAACGCATAAGTGATACCTCTGATTTAACTCATAATATTTATAGACACCAGTAACCCACTTACCAATTCTATCTCGCAACTATTGTGATAAATCCTTTTATTTTATTAATTTGAAAAACATCAACAACTGGCAATGACTTAAGAACAAATTTTTAATGTTTGGAATTTTAAATCTTTATTATTTAGCCTTTATGTCAGGCCGTTCCGTGGCATCGCTTTGTCAAACCGATAGTACACCTGTCATAGCCCATAATCTGGGTAAATGTTACGTGATTTATCTCCTTTTATAAAAGAGAAAAAAGAATTTATTCTGTCAGAACCCATTAACATCTTCATTATTGTCATACCTACTAGCATTTTTTCTGCGGAGCGACTCGCATCATTACGTAAGAAAAATAAAACATTATTTATAGGGAATTCGAAATGAACGACGAGAATTTATATCTATAATATAATATGCATTACAACGAAAATTTTACGTCAGTTCGTCCAGCAGAGTGGGTTTATACATATAAACAAGATAGAAAAACTATCACCAGCGTAATATTTAGTTTATTTTTAAAATTGAACATGTAGTGTACAGCACATACAAACAGATGTACGCGCAATGTTTGTTTGCTCATTTTCATAAAACTGTTTTGTCGATTACCAGATCTATTTCTATAGTACTATTGCAGACTGCAAAATAATAGTAGACAGGAATCCTTATACTATACGGTAGTGGACAGACTTATTTGTATTTTTCTACAAAATTAGCATATGTGTTGTTTTAAGCAGTAAAAATCAGCTCGGCCATGTCTACGGAGTCGGACAAAAACCGGTAACAACTAAATTAACAAATGCAAACGTTCACTTCCGTGACAGGAAAGCAACACTTATCGTGTACATTGTACTGTCGGCAACAAAGTTTACTGCCCGTAAGACGTTCATGTTGATAGGGAATTATTTTTTCGAACAACAGGTGCGATTATGAAAAATAATTATTACAATTTATTTTGAAAGCTATAACGGCGATTGTGGTTATCTGAAAACAAAAAGTAATTAAGCCAAGGCAAAGTGTTTTGAAAGAAGGAGAACTCCAATTTGCATCTATGATTTATATTTGAAGTAAATTTTGACCGAGGTGACCTGTGAGACGAGCTGTAAGGTGAATACCTAATGGTGTACTTTTCAGAATTGCAGTACAGGTGTTTTTAAAAATTACGAAGTGATGCTCTTTTTTTAAATTGGCATCGTCTACCTAGAGTTTTAGATTACTTTTGTAATTGAAAACAGGTTTGTATTAAAAAGTAATTTTCGAAGAACTGCACTGTCTCAGATAACTAAGAAGCTTTTAATAGAATAGTTAGTCCAGTTGAAACAACACGGCTCCTATAGAAGACAACCGTATCGATCTGAGTTTGTTTTAGCTCTATTTATAAAGAAAGTATTTCTGGAATATTTCACTTGCTCTATGAAGCATTTGACATATGGGGTTTTCACATAATCGTGTTCGAATGAGGCTAATAAATTAATTTTACTCAGTTTTATTTGAAAACATAAAAATGTGGTTTTTGGTCTTCCTACGCAAGTTGTTTGAATACTTTCTTATTATTTTTTTAATAGTGATCGTCGCTTATAGTTTTTAAATACCGTACTTATGACTTTTTTTATCTGTTTTGTGGAGGCACGTATGGCGATCGCAAACAGGTAACTGTCACACTGATTGACAAGGTAAACGTAGAGTGATAAACAGATGGAACTATTAGTAGTCTGGAATAATTTCTACTCGTGTCACCTGTCAACTGGCACCAATTTAGATTATACATAATTAAGTTTAGTTCGACTGGATCGCGGTTACTATATTGTCGAAATCTGTTCTAAATTTAAGTACGGGTAAACTGTATAATCTTATTAATGCACTTAGAGCAGACAGAATCGAATAAATTAGGTTATAAAGCGTAGCCTTTGCAAACCATCTGAAATACTTTTTAACCGACTTCTAAAAAGGAGGAGGTTCTCAATTTGGATGTTTTTATATAATATATCTGGTTAAGAAGGTATGAAAACTAGATGCCAAATATAATAATAATAACAATTTTTTCTTAATATTTATAATTAACCTAATCATCACTAAGTATTTCATACATTTTCTAGAGTAGCACGGTTTTGTATAGAATGAGTACTAACCTGTAGATGTTGATTAATGGGAGGGGTTCTGGCGCGAACTTTCCTCAAGGGTTTGGGGGTCAGAAGCCAGTCATTCTCGTGACAGAAAGATGAACCGAATAAAGAGGGAGAATAGGATTACCCCGGACTCCAACGTGCGACCTTTGGATGCAACTTGAACTAACACTGGTGTGCATCATCACAGCATCAATGTCATGATGAGTAGTCATTATACACAGTGTTCAAATTATATTACATTATTATTTTGTTTTGTAATTGGTTATCTTATTAATGTCGTCAATAAATAAACCAATAGAAATTTCAATTAAATTTCTATATTTAGTAACACAACTGAACTTTGTTGTTCCTTGATGGTTTCTTTGCGACTGTACCTCGTAATTCATCGTGTGTCATATTAGTAGTTTCAGTTAATTCGTAACACGGAAGACGCTAGATTACTCATTATTTAGTGACATAAATTCTACTACAGCAATGGCAGGATACGAAGATAGATTGTACTGGGTCATTGTAGTTCTTAGAAATACCAAACCCAGAACTATCAAGTTATTCACCATAATCCTGGTTTGACTTTTGTCCTTCAGTTACCGTAACGTTGATGGCACCACGAAGCGCGAAGAAAGTAGTAAAGTGGACCTAGTGAGCCTATTACCGGGATACGTGATAGGTCAAAGTAGTGAAGTGCCCTTTCGACAACATTTTTTGAAAATAGAATACCCTGTTCCTTCCACTACCAGACCATCAAGGCGATGAACGAAGATGTTCCATAGAGCCACAATGATGTTGTTCTTGTTCTTTGCCAGTCTGGCTATGTGGATACAGATCCAAACATCCAAACTATAGTCCAGTGACAAAACCGTTGTGCCATTGATCAGAGAAACACTCGGTACCACCATGAAGGGAGAAGGTTCGTAGATAAAGATGTTCTTCAATCGAGTCTTCAATTTCGACTACTTTTGCCTCGACTAAATACGCCTAACTAATAATTCTACCCATAAAGACGGTATTGCCACTTCATTTAAAAAGGGCGCACTAATTAATTTTCTTCTGAGCTGTTTTTTTTCGATAAGTACGTTTTATCTGCAGACATCTCCTGTACTATGCGCTCAATTTTTCATTCATAGCGGTTACAAAGTAAGTCTTATGAAAGTTTTGAAGGTCATAAGACACATTTAGCATAATGCCAAATTTGCAATACAATACTTAAAGAGACACGAGGACATTACGGCGATAAATGCTCATGGCTACGGTTTCCAATGGCCCAATTTGATTGTCTGTTATTATGTAAGCGAGTAGGGTAGTTAGGCACAATTTGAAAAATATTATGAAAGAAAAAAAATCGAAATGAATTGCGAAAACTATCGTGGACATATATCGAATTATTTCATCATTCAAGAATGGTTTCCATAATCCACCCTCAAGCATTTAACCATGAAGAGGTACTCAACTTATATGCAAGTGAATTATTTTTCAACCAATGATAAAAAATTCAGTACCTAGTTCTACGATACAATATCCTGTTCAGTGTATGTGTATTTAGGACTAACGTAGCATAAACTTCACAAGTAACTTGGCAATAGACAAAAATCTTTGATTATGAAACGGTAAACTTCTGAGGAAGTTGTTTGGAAGTGTCTGTACAGCTAGTAACAATAAACATATCTGCTGTATGAGTCTTATAAAATGTAATGTATTGAAAAGTTCTGTGCTGAATCAGATTGTTGGCATCGGTTAAACTTGTTGACTTTTAGTAGGTACATTGAAATTTTGAGATGCTTTGAAACGTAATTATGTGGTGTAGGATAGTGAAAAAAATCACAACATATCACAAAATATCACACTCAGACGACCGATCGGATCTAGCTGAAATGGAACGAGATCATTATTTTTTACTTTCCTCATCTATACTGTTTCTTTTTTGTTTTTAATAAACTCGCCTCAATTTTAATTCCAACTCAAATGCTAAAAGAGCCGGGTTAACAAACTAACAGTGGTAACGTGTTACTTAGTAACAAGCACTAACGAACTAAAATCTCCAATAGAGAGAGACGGAAAATAATAGGTTCAAAAATTTCCAGTTTTAAGCGTAGCCCAACTGAGACTAAATTAACGGTTTTACCCTTTTAAAATTGATAAGTAATAAAGTGTTCTCAAAACCTCTTTTAAAAGTAATTAATTTTACAGAAATATTGTTATAAGCTTTTATTATGATGCTTTGAAATTGAGGTATATGGCACCACAGATTAGATAATATTCATAATTGCAATAAATAAATTACTTAACTCATCGCAATCTGAATCAAATTACCTGTCACTTTATTAATATTTAAAGAATTTAATAAAAATATCTTGAGCATCGATTTGCTTTCTGCGGTTAATACCACATTCTTACACTTGGCAAATATGTGACTTGATTTACATTGTCGTGATATTACCCACCGGTTTTTAAAAGCAAACATTGCGATTCACATTAGGCGATAATTTTTTAGGCGCCAACAAGTTATCACGCCATGGTACTTGTATATCGGGCACAAGTAGGTGTTCTATCACCCTGATAAAGCTAAATGTTTTCTTTCCAAGTTTTTAAGATAAGAATCTTGTGTTTACTCTACTCGACAGTCTGAGCGGGTAAAAAATCAGGATGTCAACGCGATAAGTGAGCCCTTATCACAACAAACTTAAACATTTTAACTTAGCCAAGATTGATGCCGTATAATAGGCTGTGAGAACTAACAAGTCTTGTCGTGATCAAACGTTGTTTATTGAATGACAAACTAACCCACACTAATATATATGAGAATACATGAGTGAATCATGCCAAAAAATATGAATAAGTATGTCGTATTGTATCTATCTCATATTGTATACTATTTTACTAGTGTTCATGTTATATAGAATAGAGTATAAGATTTAAATTGTATGTATAATAATAAAGGAAATAATAAGTTACAAGGTTAACGATAAAATTTTATAACTATATCCCAACATGACTCAGAGTTCACGAAGAGGGACACCGGATTAAATCCTATACACATTATAAAACAAAGTCGCTATTGCTGTATGTCCGTATGCTTAAATCTTCAAGACTACGCAACGGATTTTGAAGCGGTTTTTTTCATTAGATAGAGTGATTCAAGAGGAAGGTTTTTATGTATAATACATGCATAATACTGTAGAGAAACACTGATAGATTTAGAGATAATACCACGCGGGCGGGAAATATGGTGGTACGAAGTTCGCCGGGTCAGCTAGTAGAGTATAAGATTTAAATTCTATGTATAATATAAAGGAAATAATAAGTTACAAGGTTAACGATAAAATTTTATAACTATATCCCAACATGACTCAGAGTTCATGAAGAGGGACACCGGATTAAATCATATAATTAAACATTTACGGCAATATTTGTTCCTTTTTTCAATAAGATTTTAAATGATTATTAAAATACAATTGATTAAATCTAAAGAAAAACTAACCAGTGAAACGTCGTCGGTTATACGCTTTGAAAATTCCCTGAAGAGATTGCGAGAACTCGGACCCCATGACCTTAACGTTTGGACACCGAACGCTACATATTTATTGTATCATTGAGTTCGAGTATTTACTTTACGACAATAAATTTAAATGGTATAAAGATACTAACAATATTTTTATTTTGGTATAATGTTGTTAAAACCTAAAACTTTTTTGTATGACAGGGCAGATGTCTCTACAGTTTATATTTTATATTTTGAAAAATTCACTAATGAGAGCGTGTAATAGGCGTTGAAAGTTTATACAACAAGTCCCTCAGTTTAGAAAAAAATATACTTTGGGTGGCGGCATCCGCACAGGCGGGGCTGCGGGCGGAAAGCTAGTTTTTTTTTTATAAAATTTGTAAGATTGCTTTAATATATAGTTCAATTTTTAGACGTTCATATCTTTTTGAGATAATTTTAAAGCATTTAGTATGCTAAACTTGTTATCATCCATCGCCCTAAGATGTATTGGAAAATTTGGATCAATTTCGGGCGAAGCTCGGTGGCTCAGTGGTCAGAGCATTCCCCCTGTAAAGGAAAGATCGCGGGTTCGAGTCCTGCCCGAGTATTGATTTCGCTTTTTCCAGTTTAAAATAGTTCATATCTTTGCTGGTATTCAAATGCTAAGTGGTAGCATGATTGGAGTAATCTTCATTTGTACGTCTACTAAATATGCATGTGCCATTTCGAATCTTGTAGATACTCTTGAGACCGTAAAGGATATTCAACTCAACGTTAGTCGAAGTAAGTCTTAGAATCGATTCAAGTAAAGCAGTTAGTTCGTATGGGACGCGTCAGCTCGTGGCATGAGGAGTGGGTGCTCGACTGCGTAACGTCAAAATCGGGTTTCAACAGGACATACCCTTGAATTTGCATATCGCACGTGTACATACTACCGCATTCCTCTATGAAATATTCAAACAATCTACTCCTTCGAAATTCAATTTATATGAAGAGGAAACTCACCTTCCAAGTTAAATAATTCTTTAATTATAAAGTAATCTATTGGAAATATTCCCCTAAAGTTTCAAAATGTACTGAAAAGTTAAAAAAATAACAACAATGTTACATTAGTTTTGTTCTGAGATTCGTGAAAAAACTAACAAGGAAATTATAGTGTGAGTGCAGCTGAGATGTATATATTTAAATATAGATAAGAGTATGAATAAATTAGATGCAATATCAATGCCAGATAACGACAGTAATTGCCCTATAAAGACGAGGAACGATGTCACAATGCCTAGAAACGCAATTATGCCCGTAAGCATGCTCTCACGAATATACGTAGCTATAAAATGTCCGTCACCCGCATTTATTGCTTACATGTCTACAGATTTTTGGAAGCTTTTGAATCAATACAATGGCTTTAAGGAGCGAGGCGTGTGTGACTGGATGACTGGATTGAGAATGAGTTTTAGATAGCAGCCGCAGGATCTGCTAATGAATATGTTCCTTTGCGATACAAAGGAACATATTCATTAGCAGATCCTCGCCATCATGAAAAGATGAATTGTTCACTGACTTAAAGAACTTTGTGTCTGCTAGGTTAACTATTATATACTTTTTATATGATATTATTCATCTATGTAGCTATTATCTCTTTCTTTTGTATTGAATGATCTTCTTTGCAAAATGTGAACCTAAGAACAGTGAGATAGACCTGGGCGTGAACAAGATGGATTTTTTAGATAGTTGATATTTATCCCAAATAATAGTCCTAGTAATTTCATTATCACTTTTTATACCTACCTCATTTTATTTTACATAATTATGCACATTAAGGAATACTTTCAGAAAATAGGATTAATAGGATATAAGATTTATACTTCATAAGAGAATAATTCAAAAATTTGGCTGGGAAATCCATACCGAGCACAAATGTAAGTGCACAGAGTAATATGGTCCACATTGTACGTCGGATTTAGGGTATTTCCGAAGCTCTAAGAATATATATGGCTGCAGTTCGCACTCACGAGATATTCGAACGCTCTGCCAATAGCGTACTTGGTTCAACTAGATATAATTCTTTAAAGACGCCCCAAGTGAAATCTGAAAGTAGATCGAGGTGAGCGATTCCGTTCAGCATCTTTGGACCTATTGTACCAACATAATTATTTATTATGAATGCAGCTTAGAAAAAAGTATGTCTACTTGTAATAAACAAGCTTAAGATTTGTATCCATTAATGCAATTGCATTGTCCTCCCAATCAATTTTTAAAATTCAATATTTCTTTAACAATAAGTACATATTATAAATCGACACATGTTGATTACAACTTATAATATGAGTTTTTGAAATACTAGTCGAGCAAAGTCGAAAATTATCAACCTATTCAATCTATTCCATGAATGTGAATGATTCATTGTTTTTCATTTTCTATTTGTTCAGTGGTGTAAGCTGCATCGGTATCACAGTTTAGTGTTGGTTAATCAGACGTGTCAGCTTTAATCTTCAACGGAAAGGATGTCCAAGACTAAGACTCACAGTCGGGTTTATTCTATGTCTTCGTGAAAGCCGAAGCTACAGATTCGAAATAGAGCACATTGAAATTTAGCAACTGTCTGTCGAGGCGCATTACTGACTTCGCTACCGTATTTATAAATATTCGGCCGACGTTTTGAGCTATCCGTCCAGTTGTAGGTCAGGATATTTAGAGCTTAGTTAAAAAACAACAATTTTGATTCATATTCAGCGTAACGGGCGTTGCTGTCTCTGATAGATCTACGACTAAAATAAACAAACAAATTGGTGTATATTGTTTAGTCATTGCATAAATGTTTGTTGCGGATATTTTGCTGAAAGTGATTTCTGAAAGTGGCATCTGGAATATAATGTCATTGTTGATAGTTGCTTTAATAGATTCATAGGATACACATGTATCCTCCTAATCAAAACTGTAGTATAAGTACTTGACAACATTGATTTGTATACCTAATATAAATTATTATCTTTATTCCTACATTTCATAAGCTATACCTAAAAAAGAAAATGTTAAAAGAGCAGACATATGCGTATATAAACCGTCATTAAAATCAAATTTTGGCATTCTTCCAATCCTCAGAAATATTGTTTGCTGTCTTTGCGGAACGCATAAGATCCCAAGTTTGAAAATCTTTGGTGCTTATATTATTTTGCTTTGCTTTTTTATAACCGATTACTCATGCGGTATTCTAGATAACTCTGAACTCTAAACGAATCTTAAATTTAACCTTTGGTTGTATAATTTTATTAGAAATTTATGTGTTATTAATTCATTCATTCATTATTGATAACACACTTGTACTTTTCCACAATATTTATTGTTCTCCTAACCGGTTTCACCTCACGACATTCTCAAAGGATTACATTGATGATATATATTAATTCAATAATATTAACGTATATTGCAGTAATCGTTCGAGATGAAACGAATACGTCGAGAAGATTCAGTTTTCTAATGATAGTTTTGTTTGTAATGTTATTTGTGTGGCCGAACGAATTTTAAGCTAATGGAATAGTTTACTTCTCAACTGTAGTCTCCTCATTATTTTAACAAATAATTTGTCCATCGACATGATTGATGTTAATGTCACCACTAGTGATGGAATTTAGCACACCTTTGAGAGTGTGATAAATCTTTAATGGCTTCCTGAATGCTCCTTGTGCAGTTGCAGCTTAAACAATAATATTACGTTAATTTTAATTCGTATCATAGTCGTAGTAGATTTAAAGCTCTTCAGTTAATTAGTCTGAACTAAAAAACAAATTGCGATGATATCAAAGCAACCGCAGCTAAAGAAATCTTTGCTAATAATTGTTTTCGCTGCAGAGTAGTTCAAAATTACAAACTGGTTTTATATTCAAATTGTGAATTTTTGAAATCAAGATCTCATTATGTACTATTTGTGTTGATAAAAGATTAGATGTCGTCAACGTTTGAAGTGAATTAGCTAATTCTATGTAGGTAGTTATTTTGGTTGTAGTGCTAAATCTTATCTTTGTCTTATCTTCAACAAATTATACTCTCAAGTTATCATTTCTTTAAAAACGGAAGCACACACCCATACTAGCGCAAAAAAGTAATCCAACTCATGTAACGTGGGGCTGTTATTCACAGGTCTGGAGGGAATTTTAGGGTCATGCTCTGAAAGTTCAAATTGGATTCACAAAGATATGAGCATACGAAATTCTACTAGTATTTAAAAGTAAAAGATAGACCGTTTCTTATAGGAAGAGTAAAAAGAAAAAAGAGTATAGAACGACAATCGTATAGTTCATTAGTAATCCTGCGGATCCCTAAAAATACGTGGCGGTCGTCAAACAGAGCCCGACTAAAAATAAAAGCAACCCACATTGATTGATGTCGAGTCTCACGCACGCATGTTTTTGACGTCTTGCCGTCAAGAAAGGAGTGCCAACCGATGTGCCCTCGGCCGCAGCGTTTTTTCTGTTAGTTGGAATATAACACCGCCCAAAATGGTACGCGGTCACATGAGCTAATGAATTTAAGGTGCTTTCTTCCAAACAGGAAATTCGTCGTCACACTAGATATGATGACACCAGAACGAAACTTACTTCAGACAACAAACGTCGAACCGCGCTCGAGGCAGAAATAGGAATATGATTTTTATTTCGTTTCAGTAAACGAAACTACGATAGCGAATTGGCGCATTCCCTCCCACGTGTACAGTTAAAAGTGTCGCTGAGAACAAGTTTTATTCGATATTTTCACGCAGATGATTGAGTTAGATGGCTTGCGCAGGAGGCTGGGACGCAATCTCCGGTGGCGGTGCGGAAGCCACCCCAGTTCACTTCGCCCCGCGCCCTCGCTGCACCGCCAGACAGTCTCTAGAGACGTTCCCACTACGACTAATTAATAAATCTGATATAAGTAATAATTTATTTGAAAATAGTTCATCAATATTTGTTTCACAGCCATTAATCGCTTATCGCTGTAGGTACGTAGGTACATGCAAATGTGTGCTGTGCTTTATACAACACATTGCATTAAGATTTAGAACGGTTGCCGACAGACTGGAACTATATTAGTTGTCTTATGTCTGATTTAATAGAACGAAGCGTAAACAGATATCATCACAAATAAGCAGGTCTTTTGATCATTATGTTAAATTGTCTCATTGTCTTAAATCATACAAACATTTAAATATAAAAGAACTTTGGTACAATAATGTTTATTAGGTGCAATAATGCTCAGAAATAAAACCGCATTAAGCGGGCGGGTCGTATCTTACTACTTAGTTGTAAAACGAAGTTGTGTCGGACGCGTCGGAAATTCGGGGGATATTTTCCGATCGGAGTTAGGGATCTAGTTTCCGCAGTCGCGCGATAAACAAGTTATTAGCGTTAGTGAGGGTCGAGGGGAGGTGGAGCAGGGCCTGTGGGGGTGCGGTGCGGGGATTACTCGCCCGTGTAATTAATAAACGAAGCGAAAGGGAATTTGAATGGATTTGATGATTTGTGAAAGTGTTTAATGTTTCTTGATGCGTTAAGATTGTTATCGGCGAAGATTAACTGAGTATCTATTTTAATCTGTATTAGTTGGTGCACGTCTATCATATACTTATTTATCGAACAATTTGACTGAAGTTAATGATGGTTCTACATAGATCGGCCTTTACAAATCAATTTTGAGGCGATTATTATAACCCTGTGTGTAGGCATCATAATTCTTTTTCATATGGTAAAAATATAAGTAACACTAATGAATTTGGCTGTACAGTTTTTGCCTTTAGAAAGATGTACACAAAAGACCGTGTACTACTTGCGCTTCACTTTACACATACATATTATTATTGTCAGCGAGGACGTGTCAAATGTCTCTCCGACCGACTCGTTGCGGCTGCAATAGAATGCAGTGCAGTGCGTTGAAAGCGACCAGACCTGTTTGCTTATCTCTACTTTTATTGTGCAAAATAATGCTTTAAGGAGTCTGAATAAAGGCGAAAATCCCTCACGTTGTACGATTGTTCTAGATAGCCTTCAGCTAGCAACAGTTCATTTGTTTCCGTTAGCACTTCTGGTCCACAGCTTCTTCGGGAAAGTATCAGATGTTAGACGCTTTTTGATTAGAGATGCACGACTCTAGCGATCGACAGTTGAGAATTGAGTTCAGCCGCATTTTGTTAACTAAAAAAGAATGCCATAAAAGACTTTATTTGATGAAATTTGTGTGTTGTTTGACAAATATTTTAAGCACGTTCGTGTTAAATGTGTTTTCACGTTTTAAGGTGTGGGTATTTTAACAATTAATTTGTCGTTTAGGGTCGTTCATCTACATTCTGTAGACAACATGTTAGTTCCTTCAAATGGTTTCTTTTCCATTTATTGTGCATTTCAAAACAGATTAGCTTTCTTTGGCCAGATATCACTATGTGATATTTTCTTATGTCAAAGGAGACTGTTGATTACTCAAATCAATGCATTGTTTTAAATTAAGGGTTAAAATATTGGGCTATTTTTATTCAAATACGTTCACGAATTTGTCATAATATTCCATACTTGAAGAACCTACTACACTCAACGAAGTACCACTGAACTCTCTGAACTCTCATTAATAATGTTTTGTCAGTGTTAAAAGTGCACTCATATACCTAAATAGTTATTATTTAATGGGCGTTTTATGACCATGATAAGTGATCTCTACACTAGTCTAACCCCGTGGTGATAAGAAACGTGATATGAATGAGTAAACATTAGAGCTAGAATAATCAATATAATATAGTAACGATATTGTTATAAAGTCAATATATGTACCCACAATATTATCACGAATTAGGTATGTACAGATTTTATTAAATTAAATTTTAAAGTTACGTCATCAGGTAGGATCGTGTTATCTTTAGGATTATTTGTCTTTTTTAATTATTATAAATTTACTTTTTGTGTAGTACTACGGTAACTTAGATTTTTTGAGCAATTTTCCTTTTCTTTATGTCTCAATTCTATAATGATTTCATCGCTAAGAAATTATTTTAGTAATCTACTTGTTTTTGCTTCTTTTTATGTTTAGTCCTTGCATCCTGCACCCGGCCAGATGGTAAGCAGCTGGCTAGCATTCCAGATGATATCGATTCCAAAATAGTGATCCTTAGACGTGAGTTATACAGAAACGATACGGCAAGAATATGTATTGTCACGAACGCGATTATAGTACATTATGGTACAAGCGTGTAAAGTTGGTGATTACCTCTGAGGTGACATTGAGACCCGAGGACGGTAATCACCATACACGCGAGTGGCATACGACTATTTTCAACACACTTGCGAATAAAATAATACTAAAAATACTACATAACACAATCAAAACACAATAGTAAAAATCTATTTGTTTTCATATGCGCATCTAACATTTTTTTTATTTGTCTCTGTCGGAACAGGCTAAGGTGTTATGCTGCCACGGTGCTATGCACCATGCTGCCTTGTCATCTACTTACTTATTTGAATTATGATTTTTTTTTCTCTGTGAATACTCACAGAGAAAAAAACATACATTTTAGTGAAAGTTTTGTTTATTAAACACGTACTATAAGTTGAAATTGATGAAATGAGCAAGCAATAGGTATATTAATTCGTTTGTAATATTGGACACGATCTTTTTTGTATCGAAACTTTTTCAAGAACAAAGCAAATTAATCAATGAAATTAAAAAAGAAATCTATAACTCACTTGTGAATAACAGCAATGAAAAAGTCACAGTTTTATAATAGGTGTCATTCCGTGCTTAATTGCGGTGAAATAAAAGCCTGTTTATAAGCAAGTGTGTTGAAAAAATTATAACTTACTAGCTGTTGACCGCGGCCTCACCCGCGTGGATATCGGTTATCGCCATCAAACAGTGTCTTTTCCAAGGTCTAATCTATTCCTCTACCTAATATTATCAATATAAGTTCAGTGGTTTAGGTGTGATAACAGACAAACAGAGTTATAGATTTGTGCGTCTTTTCTATACAATTAAAATCACGTTCGCGCCTTATCCGTACCATATCCGTGCCCTATCGTTTCTAATATAATTTACGCCTTAGTTGCACGGCCTCAACATATACCTACTTTTCAAGCCCGCTTAAAGAGCTCTAGGTTGTAAGAAGAAGCAATCTGCCCAACTCGCAGCTTTCTCTATGTAACTACAAACTGTGTTTGTATGAACTATGAGTTAGCAAGGACACGTGTCCTTACAAAAATGCTCAAATTATGAAATGATTAGGTACATAACTATTTTGCCCGATAGACCGCAACGTGTAAGCGTCCATAGGCTATAACGATTAAAATCATATTATAAGATGGGTTGTATACTTTTGTAGCCGTTATTCACATTATTGCTAAGAAAATAAAATAAAATGATATATTACATTAGAAATAGAATAGAACATTTGCGATGGTGATGCCAGATGGCTGCCATATTTCATTATGTTGGTTTTGCTCTACAACTTGGAGGTTAACATTAGTAGATTACTTACTGAATAATGTCTAGTCATTTGAAAACTTGCAAAACGCATCATAACTCCTATCCTACTAATATTATAAATGTGAAAGTTTGTGAAGATTTTTGGATGTTTGTCTAACGGCTGATCTGGCTAAAATTTGGCGCAAGGATAGATTACAGTCTAGAATAACGGTAAATAGTAAGGTTCTCATGGGTCGTGGAACGGGTTCAAAATTTCACACGGGCGTAGTCACGTGCAGCATTTAGTAACAAAATATTTTTAGTATTTACACTCAAGATAACAAATATCACTACACGTCTTCCTTTCTAATAAGTAGAACCTACGGGGTATTTTGTATCTACGGGGTTATGACGGTGAGGCACTTACATTTTAAAGAAGGCGTATGTCAACTAAAGGCTATTTTTAGCTTTTATAGCAACTAGACTTCTTTGAAGACTAAGTCTGTAGTAAAGTGAAAATGTTTACGATTTTTATTTTACTTCTAGGAAAATACGTTACCAACATCAGGAACGGCGTTTTTGTAGTTTTTACATAAAAAATCTAAGTAGGTAGTATGAATTGAAAGAGGTGACTGTTGAAGGTGCTTGTAGTTCAAAACAACTTTGTGTTCAGTGAGTAAGGACGGCCAAATTTCATAAGAAGGCATTTTACAGTCCATGAAAAATAATAAGACAAACGTTCTGGAAGAAATAAGTTTTAGCTGAAGGACTTGCAGTTTGGCGGTAGAGTTATGGATTCTACGTCAGTTCGATTCTCGCTCGTTGCAAATATTTGCATGCATAATTATTCAAGTCTATCCTATCTATCTAATGTGGGCAATAACTGAGCAAATACTTTTAATTAAAGGATATTGAGAAAGAACTGCCATTTGTCAAACAAATGTTGCCATTTTAGGGGTTAAAGTATTAATTTTAGAATCAACGCGTTTGATAGTAAAGACAGGTAAATGTTTACATAAATATATAAGTAAAGTGATCATTCAAATGTCTGTTCGTGAAGCGCTGGAGATTTATACCATGATCAAACAGGACTGCACACTGTGCTTGCGCATGCAACAATGTGACATAGTCTTGCACATCAATCGTCAAATATTGTTGATATATTGGCAAATAAAATGTTATTACAATCATTGTTCATACAAACCCGTTGCACTCTTGGTATCTCCTCAAAAGATTTATCTATTATACCACAATGCTGAGTCGTTAAATTAATTGGCACTTAGTTACAGTATCCTCACCACTTCTACGTTTTGTTGAGTAATATCCATTTTGCTGTCTTTGCAATGCTTTGAAAGCCGTGAAGAGTTATTTTTAAATTCTTGGATCACTTGAGTTAACAGCAATACTAGCAATTTGCTAACCAGCCTCCTTAGACAAGTGGCAATTTGTTAAATAAATAAATAAATATTCTACGACAATCTACACAACGCTATCTAGACCCAAATGTAAGCATAGCTTAACTAGCTTGTGTTATGGGTTCTAGAATGCGGATAAACATACATATTAGATACATTTTTTTTTGTAAATACATACATATTATACATAGAAAACACCCAGACCAATGCAAATATTCATATTCATGCCTACAAATATTTGCACTGAGCGGGGATCGAACCCGCGCCTCCTGCGTAGCAGCCGCGTCCACTACCGTTACGCCACAGAGGCAAAATGTACTAGTATGTATTGTAGGATAGAATGACGAATGCATGGAATTTGACGTTTAAAATGACATACGTTGACGACTATCATATACACTGATTAATTATTATTATATTAATATACTATCTTTTGTACACGTCTTCATAAGAGTCGATTTAAGTTATTGCGAACATAGAGTGGTAACGTGCTGTAACTTGCCTGAGGAAAATAGGTGGACAAAACGAAGACGGGCAAAGAAAAAGGCATAGTTCGTGTGCGTTGAGCAAAGTGTTGAATTTTGGTTCAGAGTTGGATATAAAATACTAAGTTTACACAATAAACTGATCTATTATGCTACTTACGAGGTCCTTACTGGCGTGAGCATCTTAAATTACGAATTTATAACCTAACCCTAAAGTACAGTAAGCTTCAGAGAAAAGGGACCCCCCTTGTTAATGATATGAAAGCATGAGGGGGTCTGTTTTCTCTGACGCTGACTGTACACTTTGTGTCATTTAATTTGTTTCACTAAACATTGAAGTAAAAATTTGTAACAAAATAGCACGGTAAAGAAAATTTTTACACTAATTGTTACTGTCATTACAGAATCTCGTAAATTTTTTGTCCAGAGTCTTTTGTTGAAAACATTATTTTTTTCTTACTACAATCCAGTAATTAGCCGTGGCCTAAATCAATCAACGGGGCATACCCTTTGTGTTTAAGTCGCACTAACGACCTAATGAAAAAAGCTTACATCAGTTGTAGCACATGTTGAAATGACTACATATAAACATGTGCTACAAAGGCTACATTTGATAAATTGGTTCAAAAGTGAATTTAATGATGTTAAACCACCTTTTTACGACACCCATCAAAAACTACAAAACCTTCTTTCATTATCATTTATTATTATTATTAGGTAAAGCTTACCTCATCAAACGTACAGTCGGCAAAGGATATATGTTATTTATTTATTTATTTAAACTATTTGCACAAATACAAAATCATTGTACAAAGGCGGATTTAATGCCATAGGCATGTATATGTATACACCTTTTCATATAAAGTTGACAACCTCCGTGGCGTAGCGGTAGTGAACGCGGCCGCTACGCAGGAGGCGCGGGTTCGATCCCCGCTCAGTGCAAATATGTATTTGTGTTCATGAAATATGGATATTTGCATTGGTTTGGTCGTCCCTCGGAGAGCACGTTAAGCCGTCGGTCCCAGTCGCCATAAGAACATCTATGGCAGTCGATACGGGTAGTTGGTGCCCTAAAAAAGTCCAAAAACAATGGTCTAGCTGCAAAGCTTCGATATCGCCTAATGTTACCATTGGGTTGTGGAGGTCAGATGGCAATCGCTTCACAGAAAAATATCGAGGTCTAGCCAAATCCGTAGTTAAGACTGGTAAAGCGGACCCCAGACTCCGAGCTGAAAAGCTTCAGATGCGACTGGGAATTAACGCTCGGATGAAGAACGATATAAAGTTGTATGAAAAAGTGTATACTTATCTCCTTTGAACTCTTTGAATCTACAGGGCAGGTATACACCTTTTCACACAAACTTATATGAATAGGTCTGGTGTATACTTATCTCCTTTGCCGACGTGTGACATTCTCCCACCAGGGTATGCCGAGATATCAATCCTCACACACAACACTAACTGAACCATCCTGACTTTGCACAGGAAAATAAATATATTTGACCCTATCACAGTGCCACCTATCGGGTTCTGTTATTGTATTACGCCAATAACCTTCACGAAAGTGCTCACAATAAGTTGACAAAGGTTTTGTCGCAGTCGGGTGAACGGCACGGTACGGCAGTGCATGCAATACGAACGAACAAACAAACATTGATTTTTATTTTATTTAGTTTGATCAACTGACCCGTCTCAGAAGAATTCTATAATGCGATTGCAGTGCCACCGATTGAATCCAATAATTGAACTAGAACTATTGCCTTACAATTCTAAGGAACAAATTGACAAAGTTTTAACTCAATTTGGATGAACGGTATGGCAGTGCATAAAATACAAGCAAGCAACTAATAATCGTAGATTGAATAGATTTTTATATTAAAAAATATAGAATAACACATCGCACGATGCGTTCATCATCATAATATCTAGCTAAACACATAAGTGTACTTGTATAACTCTGTTGACATAATAAAAGTGGTAATAATACATTTTCATGGTCACCATAATAAATGCTTCATTGTTATTTCTATTGAATCTCCGTTGATTATTCGTTTAACCGTGGTTATTGCCAGTCTAGTCTGATTAAAATCTATAAAATATCCACACCACATTTTTATACTTCAATTAGGTACATACGAGTTCTAATAAATAATTTCTAAATATGAAGTCGCGTGCGGGGAGCTTATTTTAATCCACATTCTATTTTTGAAGTCTACTCGTCATATTTACTAATTTTTTTCTCGTGTGCCAGTTACGCGGTTCTCACGATTCAGTTTTGGTGATAATTTCCATTGCCATCCGTCATACGTTGACGTGCAGGTATATCGTCGTATCAAATTTTTCTGTTTTCAGACGCAGTGCGTTGTTTGCTTAAGTTAAAAGTCTTCTTAACAATCGATCACTGTCAACAGTGCCTACACGTATTATCAGGGTACGTTGAACTGTTTAGTTTCGTATTCGACGCACACAAAAACTTCATTGTGACTATTAAAGCGATCTGATAACACACATATAACCCCGAGTCTGGCCTTATCTTGTTTGCTTTGTAAAATTTAAGATATATGCAGGGATATAACCTTAGTATTTGTAGGTACCAATGGTTTTTTCTCAGGATATATGAAGCAAAAATTAAATTAAAACTGAAGCCTTGATTGATATTGACAGTATTTTTGTTTAGTCTTCTACATAATCCTATTTTGTGTCTAATTGCAGTCGAAATGATTCTTGTTTATTTTACAAAAACATAAAACCTTTGTAGCCGTTTTCATACTTATCAGAGTACTGCGTCACTCAAGTCAATTCTATGTGGTTCTCAATTTAAGTATGGAATGAGGCTAATAATTTATGAACAGATTTAATAGCTTAATACTTTTTGGTAATTCGAATTTCACAAACTAAGGAACACAGGATCTTTTTTCGAAAAAAAAAAATTGTTTGTATTACTTACTTGACTATAATATTTGTCAAAGTGCTACGTTATCTATCAAAAGATTATTGTCACCAATCACTTGACTCATGCTTGAAGCATTAAGTTCTAATAAATACCTTGGCAAGACAACGAATTCATTGTGCAAGAAGGAAGACCTTAGGGAAGACAATATAGCGAGCATTTCTTTTAGTTCTTATTGCTTGATATCAGTCCTATTATTACCTGCGAAGTAAGCAGGCAGTCTTTTTAATTGATTTTTCATTCGTCGTATTGAATTTTTGCACTGAGTTGATTGTGCGTCTCGGCTGCCTCCGCTTATTCTTACGTAATGGGATTAAGTATCATCTCCGTTTTTATAATGAGCACATTTTGTAGTCTATTGAATACACTTTTATATTATACGTAAGTACGTATTGATACGTTAGTAGTACGACCATGATGAATGGTCCAACGCAATAGCAAAAGCTGTTGGCTTTGGTGTTGAAAGGTTAATGTGACCAGAAAATATGCCGCACACGCATTTAATTGCGTATCTTAACACAAATAGCAGTAAAGGACACTATCTTCGAAATAGCACAAATAATGATACATTTTGTAGAAAGGATGGTAGATTGAAAGACGTGTGTTTGTAGAAAGAAAAGATGTATACCTATTGTGGTACTGATTTAGCAATGATAGTGAAAATATGATTACAAACGATATATAAATACTGTTTCTATAGTTCGTACGAATGATTAATTATTGGCAATGGGTACCTATATATGACATAATTCATCAGAGTAGAAAGTAGCCTAGGTGTGAATATAATCTTATAAATATTATACTTTGAAGTCTTTATTGTATCTTGTATCCCTCAGAGCCCCGACATGAAAGCCTGAGTAAGAGCCCTACAAGAGCACGTATAGGAGGTACCAGCTGGCAGGTTAAAGTCGCTTAGACCCCAAGGGTCTTGATGGAGACACAATACATACACCCAATTTAGTGAAAATGCTGTAATGACATGTTCCAGTAAAATTTCACCATGATTATTTATTTCTACGTCTGTAAGTTAATCACAACATTTTAAAACAAATATTCCACTGAAAAAATGTTGATATTATAGATAAAGATAGATTAACGTAAACACACTATCAATTTTATACTACTCTGATAGTAGTCAGCGCTCAGAATGATCGTCTAGCAGTTATTTGACATATCCACGAATAACTCCATTAGGCCGAAGAGCGCGTAGTTGAGTGACTAGTCTATTGTTTCAGCGTCAAATAAACACATATCGTATGTTGTGGAGTTGTTAAAATTTCGCAGTCGGCGGCAGTACTAGGTAAACACGTCAGACGTTGTTTATATTGTGGACCAACTTCTTAAGAAACGTGAGCGTCTCTCCGTGCTCCAGATGAGATGGTTGCGTTGAGATACAAGTGTTGTTTATTTTTCTTAGCGCTCTTTTTGAATCCCAGGCTTACCTACGGAGAAAATTATACGCATTTTGTTTTTTAGATAGTTTAAGTGTGCTATAGGGACGGCTGACGTCTCAAGTTAATGTTCTGTTTACGTACCGTAAGAGGTTATTAACACGATTATGTCAGGTACTGCAATCTGTTTTTTAATCATACATTTTACGTTCTATATTCGAAATTGTTTATTTTTTCGGTATTATTTAGCTAGATCTGTTTATTGGTGCGCCAAGTAATTGATATTTTACCCCTTCCTACTGACTACAATGATATTTGATACACATCTTTGGTTCGGATGACAGTGCAATTTCAATCGATACAACCGTTTAGCTTTCTTTTTACGTAGATATTACTTGTTTAAATGTGAGGTTAAGTTTTATTCAGCCATTTTTTAAGAATTGCATTTTTATTTTAGCCAGCTTTAATCTTTGATTGAGGTTCGATTAAGCTTGTCATAACTGTCTGATTAAGATACGAATTATCATTTCGTCGTATTTGAGGCCTTTACCTCAGAGTACGGGGTCCGCTTGCCGACTTTTCCTTCTCTTTTGGGTAACCATGATAATGAGATCCTTGATTAAAGAAGAGTATATTCTTCATGTATATCTGAGTATATTATAGACACCGTGTACGCTAGTGTGTGCTCAGCCACCAGTTTGTTCTTGGTCTATAGGCATATCCAAATTTGAACCTTATTGCTTATGACTTCTTCAAGGGCACTGGCCGAAATTATATAGCAGAACATTGTAATAGGCTACTGCCTATTACAATGTTTTATTGTTTGAAAACTTGTAAAACAAAGTTGACTGACACCACTCCTGTGTCAGACACAAGACTATAAAAGTCTGTAAAGTTTGCCTGTGACATACTTACTAAATTTTTATTAACCTTTCGCCTCCTAAAGATCAAATCACCAGAACTAAAATTCCTAAATTATTATTGTACACGATAAAAGCCGCTTTTTTTCTTTCAAATCTTGGTAAATAGGTATCTCTGGAAGATTGATTTTTATGGAGAGATGTAGGATATTTATGGCTTTTGCCCGCGGCTCCGCACGCGTGGATGTCGGTTATCGCGACCAAACATAGCCTATGTCCTTTCTCAAGGTTTAATCTACCCCTATACCAAATTTCATCAAAATCGGTTCAGCGGTTTAGTCGTAAAAGCGAGACAGACAGACAGACAGACAGACAGACAGACAGACAGACAGAGTTACTTTCGCATTTATAATATTAGTAGGGATTATCAGTATTTCATCATTGCAATTTGATACTAGGTTACTAGGCAGGCATGTACCATTATATATAGGATGAGGCAGGAAAATTATGATGACCATCATTTCCCTGTCCTCGTTCCATATTTATTTGGGGTCAGCGCAACATGTGCGCTTTTCCCATTCATTTCTGATTGCGTGGATATCATTTCAACATTAACTCCGAAAGCGGGGAGCTGTCCTTGATATATCACCCACGTCATTATCTTAGCGTTATACACTTAAAACAAAGAACTTAAACTTAAAAAAAGAACCTGTTGCCTGGCCTGCCCTGGTCCGAAGACGACACCTGTTGGGATATTGTGTATCAGTAATCTCACAACCATGGATGCCCAAAACCGTGCGAAGTGGAAGAGGAAAAGCCGGTACGCGTTCTAGGCTCCGAGGTGAAGACCTCGAATGTAGTCGAGACACAATGTCTTTATGGTGATGACGATTGTGTATAATTGCGAAATTTTTTATTGCGTAATGCAGGACTAGTGGCTCCGAAGTAGTTCCAGTTTAGTTTGTTAGATGGCGCTGATTATAACTGAGTGTTCTCTGGAAGTCGAATAAAAATAATTGTCCGATAAAAATCTACTACTTGACCGGAAAACACAGATATTATTATGCATTTTGGTGGTGTTCTTATACCAGAATGACATTATAATATATCGGATCGTTAACTATGCTTCACGCTTGTGACACATTTAGCCAGCCGTAGCTAATAGTAAGTACCTACCCTGCATGTAAAGACATACATTATTATATAAGTGCGTCACTGACTGAAAGCCATGAGTATATGACTATAATAAAAACAGTAAAAATCTAGTACCGAGAATCCGTGTGGTGGCGGGGAAAGACTACAAGTATCACCACCCCATTTCATCTAAAGGGTGTCGTAAGAGGCGACTAACGGAAAAGTACGCAAACGATATTACTGCGAGAGAAGGCAAACTTAAAAGAAAACTCTGTACCAACCCTGGTCAGCGTGGAAACAGTAGGTCAAAGCCTAGGGTGCAAAAACTGCGATAGGGTAATTGATCGAAATTGATTGATAGAAATATCTAGTAACAAATTTTACTCCGTGAAAATTCCTTTCTAGGGTAAAAACTCTAACTAATCTACCTAAACCCTTCAGGGTTAACGTCTTACAATGACGTCCAATCCCGTCCTGCATATTGACTTTTTCCCATTTAAAATTAATAAATCTATTTTTAACGGATGCTATCGCGATTTATTTGGTGCTAACCGAAATGTCGGACTCAGTGTAAATAATAAAATAGCACCAAATAAATCGCGATAGAATCCGTTAAAAATAGATTTATATTATGTATGTGTGATAGTCGCTTATACTTCTGATCTTAATATGAAATCTTGGCATAGGCATACTGGTGGTGCAGAGGCCTACTAACAAAGTAAGAGACTAACTAACAGCTAAAAGCAATCCCCTATCTCGGTCTACAATATTTACTGGGTTTTTCAAAAGATATCTAGCAGGTAACGTAGTACACATTACTAGTTTTCTCGTTAATCCCTTCAATTAAGCTTAATTGCTTGTTTTAGGAGCGGTATCACGTCGGTAGTGTTCATGTCTACAACCTCTGACAAGTTCAACGCTTTTGCCTAAGCGTGCTAAGAATATTTCATGCTATAAGCTTATTACTATAAGTTATTTGGTTTACTTACTTAAAACATTTGACAGGCATCGTTTCGCTGTGACAATAATTAATTTGCGATCGTTGTTCTGGATATGGTGGTATTTGGGACCCTACTAAGATCAAGCTTGTAAGACGGTAGGTACTCCCACAGATGGATAGCCTTTGGTAAACGAACTTTTGAATCTATTTATTTCAGTGGAATTTGTTAATAATGTGTATAAGAATACACATTTATGACTCAAGTTGTACAATCATGTTGTTATCTAAACAGCGTTCAATTATTTGTATTTCGCATATATTTCTTTATTCATTTTACCTTAGAATGAGATATATTGTTCAAAAAGTTTCTCCTAAAAGATAAAAGCTTGTTACTGTCTGTTTTGAGATTTAATTATACCTAATATTTTTAATCACGTTCATTTTAAATGAGAATTGTGATACTAATGGCTTAAATAAATGTCTGAGATAAAATGTTTGCTTAAGTTAGAAATACAATATAAAAGAAACGTTAACTTTCTACTTCATAATATAATTATTTCTGGAGTCGCAGTATAATATTAATCCAGTTTTTTAGTTTGAAATAAATTACAAATAGATACCTACATTATTACAATTTCATGACAGTCTGCACGCAAACTTCGTCTATGTCGACGCGTGTGCTATTTCATAACTTGCCGTAAGTCAGTACACTCCTGTTATCTCCACTAGTAAACTCTACCAATTTATGCTCTTAGCTTCCGCTGACTTACCTATTAGTATGATTCCAACATGTGGCTATATTTATAACCCGTCACTTAAGTCACACAGATTTCCCATTTCGTTCCACTCTAAAGTTGCTAAAAATCATAATATATTCCATTAACTAGACGATATTCAACGTTGAAATCCGACTAAAGTGGCGTGTGGATAATTCTGGGAATGTCACGTTTAGAGTGGGTCAGCACAGGCGGTTTTATATTTAAGAACAAATGACACGGCCTCCATTAATGTTGCAATGTTCGGGCAGGTAGACTTGCTAACCAGGTCGGCGCGGTTATACTTAGAGCGATCGAAGCATGCTATTATTGGGTCGGATTGTTTCGGATGAACGCTTCTGGATTTCAGCTGCCTTTTCCCGCACCGCACTGACCGGTGATTAAGAGCCGAAGTAATTAACGCTCATACCCACGGCTTTCCATCATAGATCATTGTCTGTTTATTGATAAAAAGCAGTTGGATTATCTTAATGGCTGCCGGATTAATTTAAGCTGGTAGTCTCACTTGATTTATTTACAGTTACAAATCGCAAGGCTGTTTGTTGCTTATCTTATTACTGTAATTTATTTTCTATGTTTTAGTTACTAAGAATTATTATTTGTTTGTGATGGGACTATTTGGTGTGCTGCTTTTGTACATTTTTCGGAATTGAATATCGTGTACAGAACATTAGCATGGTATTGTAAATTTAAATCATCTGGATTTTACAAAGACTGCTGCAAAATATTTGCATTCAATAACAATTATTTTAATACTATAGAAAACAAAGCAATTGCAATGTTTCTAATTAAAGAAAATGGTAACCATCTCCTAATGGAACTGCACTAACACATTTTCTTCTTGTTTCAGGTAGAATTATGCAATAAATTGCACAAGAAGTTCTTTGACTCGATCCTCGATGTAGATGTGGAAGATCCGTAAGTTAACATAACGAGATTAAATCCTAACTTTAAGGTTTTATGAATTATTAATTCTATATCTCAGACTGGCCTGAATAACGTCGCGTTATGGAATACATTTTTCCAAATAGACCAATTAAATGAATGACTTTTTGCAAAATTTAATTTTAGAATTTGTTCATTCAGTTTAATAAGATTCATAACGAATTGTTTTTATTTTGATGTGGATAATTTATAAGGCAGTCTGTAACCTAATAAATAATGATGAAACAAGTGGTCATTAGTCGTCATGGTTGTCAAGCAGATAGATAAATCGTTACAGACAATCAGTGTCAGTCATTGACCACCTGCTATTGAAAACATTAATGAAAATCGATTGAATTGCAATCGATGTTGCCAATCGATTTGTTACAAAAACTAAATGTTTTATTGGTATTGAAAACTCGTGTGCTCACTGTACCATTTACTTCGGGAACAGATTGTATTTACACTGATGACGTAAAAAATTACCATTTACCCATCAACACACATCTTGAATGAAATTGAATGATGCCATCGCTTGCCATTAGCATCAGAAATGTAGTAAATCGATACAATCTGGACTCGGACAATGCGTGTGCGGTAACGTAGGTATTTACAATAGTGTACAGAACCCGGCGCACTCGACAACAAAACATTTTTATTTGCGAAATCGCAGCTAAAATTAAACGTTCCAAGAAAATAATAAAGTTAATCTTAATGAGCAATAAAAATGGAATGATATCAGATTTTTTACATTTTCTCCAAAATTTAACGTTAACAATTTAAGGAAGAAAAAATTCCCTCATTGTTAGCATTAAACGCTTGCGGAGGGTGGGCGGCGTAATAATAGGACATAATATATTCAGGGCGAGTCAAATAAAATTAGCACGGTGAAAAATGTAAACGGTCCTTTTACTGCCTCGAGGACGTGTAAGTATTAGGTTGTACAGAGTGCCTTCTTTGTAGAGGAATTCCGTACCGTTTCGACCGCGTACGTTCCAACAGATGGAATAGAACCATTGTCATTCTTTCGCATGAGCTAATACATAAATGAAATTAATTTTAATGACTCCAACTCACATTACGTTCGAAATTTTATCTTTGACTTTTCTCATAACTTAATATCACCGAAAGTCTAAGGAGCTGTATCTTTTACAAGAGATTATACTTTTACTAACGTTTTTTATTTGTGTAAAAGTTCAACCATTTGTTTATCAGGCTCCAGCAATAAAGTTTTCTTTCCAGAGAACCAAGCTCAGCATCATAAATCGTTTAAAAAGAATTTATAAGGAACCTACAGAGGTTAGAAATAAAAGACTACTCAATAATGTGTACGACAGACATTAACTATTTCACTTGATTTACGATATAATCTATTCTATTATTTAAGAATACAACGCAAATTGTCTAGACTACCCACTATGAAGGCAATTATGAAGTTATAATAAATTTGAAATTTTAAAATATCAAAAGATAAATTGAATGTGATACTAAAAGCCGTGGTTGAGAAAATCGTGCAATTTCCATGGCTCTTTGAAGTTAACCAAATGAGCTATTAAAATGAGTAAGTGCGATGATATGGGAATAATTCTGTTTGTGTCTCCTTTACCTTAATAATATAAACATCACCGGCATACTACGTAATCATCCACTAATATTTTAATAAGCTTTGATCTTCGCTTCAAGTAGGTATTGGTAAACTCTAGAATATAGAAAGCCAACGTATCATTAGTCGGACGATAATTAATAGGTAGAATATACATGAAGATTTTACTTCGCTGAATGGTTTGGTTTGAAATTAATGGAAACTAGGCAAACGCAAGCAGTTTACAGTACTATATTAGCCTATTATCGGTTGAAATACTGCGACGGTTACTCACTATTAATTGAATGTATTTTAGCATTGCATCGCTAATGTGCTAGCCATGATGCTACGAATGTTTTTGCCAATTTTGGGCAAAAATTATATTCTAGTCATCGATTATGTCCTTAAATTTTGGGCCCATAACCTGTTGTATAGAAATAAAGCACTTGATTATTATTATAACTGGTTTTATTATATTTAAATACACAAATAAGAATAGCACATTGATACATGTCACCGCGCACCGGGAGAGAGAGCGCCTACATAAAATTATAGACAATATAAAGATACCATAAACACATCAGGCGTTCACACACCAACACCCTCTCCTGAACGCAAACCCATTCCAACAATGAGATGGCAGAGCTTCGGTCTATGTAATCCCTTTGTCAACGCATCCGCCAACATGAACTCGGTGCTTATGTACTCGACATGTATCTCCTTGGCAGCAACCTTTTCCTTCACAAAGTTGAAGCGAACATCGATATGCTTGCTGCGCGCATGGTAGACATTTGACCCTTTTTGCCAACAGGTGGATCTATGACACTCCAAGTGTTATTTTCCATTAAAGATTTATATTCCGATTCCATGGCTTGCTTCCATAATTCAGAATTGTCACTGTTTAGTGCTTCAGTGTGATCTTGTGGATCATCATCCAATAAACTCATTGCAGATTCTGAATTAATGCATAAAAAAGACTTAGGATCTGGATCTGGATCAGAAATGTTACTTCCTTCTTTTTCTTTTTGTCTCTGTGTTTCTCGACGAGGTCGGAGATTTACATGAAATATTTCAGGAGAACTGATATTGGAAACATCTGTAGGTATGTAAGTGTCATCATTCGGATCCTCATAACAACTAGAACTTTTAGAGTCTGATTCATAACTAACTTCTTCATTATTCTCTTCTTCATTTTGATTTTCATTAGTCTCAAAATGTACTATGCAATCATTCTTTTCACTGCAATTATCAGGCAATGCATTCAATTTGTTCTCATCTATTGTATTCTTCTCTTTCACCAATTTCTTACAATTTCTATCTGTGTTTTCAACACAACTGGTATTCTTGACTATTTTATTTTGGTTGACAGTTTCTTCTAAAAACACAACATCTCTACTCATTGTTACTTGCTTGGTTTTCTTATCTATAAAGCGATATCCTTTAGTGCATTCGCTATAACCAATAAATGTCAACTTACGAGACTTAGCATCTAATTTCTGACGCTTTTCTTTTGGTATATGTACCATGGCTTCGCAACCAAAGACTTTCATGTGACTTAGGTCAGGCTTGGATCCAGTCCATCGTTCCTCAGGTGTGATATCAGATAGTGAGCGAGTTGGTGAGCGATTGATAATGTAGGCAGCAGTTGCTATTGCTTCTCCCCAATACTCCTTCTGTAATGAGGCATTAAGTAACATACATTTAGCTCGTTCTATAAGAGTACGATTCATTCGTTCGCTTACACCATTTTGCTGAGGCGTGTATGGAATAGTTCTTTGATGTTTTATGCCAAATTTCTTCAGGCATTTATCAAACTGACTGTTTATATACTCTCCTCCATTATCACTGCGAAGTGCTTTTATTTTACAGTCCAACTCATTTTCTACTTTATTTTTAAACTCCAGAAATTTTTCTAATACTTCTGATTTACATTTAAGAAAGTAAACAAATACCTTTCTAGAGAAGTCGTCTATAAATGTTAGGAAATACCTAGCACCTCCGAGTGATTGGTTCTCCATAGGCCCACATAGATCTGAATGAATAAGCTCTAGCAAGTTTGTTGCCCGGGAGCCTTCATTTTTGAATGGTAGCCTGGTTTGTTTCGCCTCCAGACAAGATGTACATATGTATTCCTCATCTTGTTGAGACAACTTCACACCGAGAGTACATTCTGGAATCTTATTAATGTCATTAAAATTAAGGTGACCTAGTCTTTGGTGCCATAAATATTTATTATCAGCTGTAGCTGCCATTGCCTGCCCACTTTGGTAGGTCTGTAATCTGTATGTATTTTTTATTAACTTTGCATTGGCCACTATCTGATTATTTCTGTTTCGTATCGAGCAACCCGAGCTGTCAAATTCAACTTTGTTGCCATTCATTATGATCTTGCTCACAGAAAGTAAATTTGTTGACAGAGTTGGAATAAATAATACATTATTTACCTGAATACAGTCAGGTTCTCCTGTAATTTTATTTGGTACCTGGATATTTACAGTGCCACAGCTTTGCACGGTGAGGACTTTGTTATCTGCGATCCTGACACTTTGTACAGGCGGTGCAGTTTCATTTTCGAGCCAGTCATGGTTCATTGTCATGTGAGCTGAAGCTCCGGAGTCCACATACCAACTACTGATATCATTAATAGATGTAGCTGAAAAAGCTGCGACAAAACCATTTTTAGTACCCTTGTCTTCCTTGTTTTTATTTTTAAACCAACATTGCTTGCCCATATGCCCATATTTATTACAGTTGAAGCAACGGGGGCCTTTAGGTTTTCCTGAGTGACTGTCTTGATGTTGAGTATTGTTATAGGATTTCTTAGACTTTGCATAAAAAACGGTAGTGCTCTCCGAAGTAGTTTTTACTTCTTGTAATAACTTTGTTTTTATCATATCAGCACTAATAGTTATGCCTGAGCTTTCTATACCCATAATCATAGGCTTATATTCATCCGACAATCCGGCCAACATAAGAGTCCCGAGCCACTCATCATCCACATTGAAACCTATTCCTCTCAATTTATGTGCTGTTGACATCAATTTGTTTATATATTCTTCTATGCTTGAACTCGATTCTAATTTCGTTGTAATTAAATCTCTAAGAAGTCCTACCTTACGGAGCAGACCAGTGTCTTCAAATGCTTTTAATAAGTTGTCCCATACCTGCTTTGCAGTTTTAGCATCTTGAACATGTACGTATAACTGTGGGTCTATCAATAAAATTATTTTTGTTCTAGCTTTAATACCTTTCTTTGAATCACAAGTATCAGAATTTATACATTCCCACAGTTCTTCATGCTGCAAATATGCTTCCATCGCAAATTTCCAAGTCGTGAAATTGTCTCTTCCAGTGAGTTTCGGTATTGAAAATGTGTTTAAAGCCATTTTGTGGCGATACGGACACAAAACAAAAGACGATTTTTTTTCACGATTTGGGGTTATGTTCCACTTTTCACTGAACTTATATTTTTATTACAGCTTTATATTCAAAACTTTTATCAGGCAGGGATGGCCCATAACCTGTTGTATAGAAATAAAGCACTTTATTATTATAACTGGTTTTATTATATTTAAATACACAAATAAGAATTAGCACATTGATACATGTCACCGCGCACCGGGAGAGAGAGAGCCTATATAAAATTATAGACAATATAAAGATACCATAAACACATCAGGCGTTCACACACCAACACCCTCTCCTGAACGCAAACCCATTCCAACAATGAGATGGCAGAGCTTCGGTCTATGTAATCCCTTTATCAACGCATCCGCCAACATGAACTCGGTGCTTATGTACTCGACATGTATCTCCTTGGCAGCAACCTTTTCCTTCACAAAGTTGAAGCGAACATCGATATGCTTGCTGCGCGCATGGTAGACATTTGACCCTGAAATACTTTTTGCCAACAGGTGGATCTATGACACTCCAAGTGTTATTTTCCATTAAAGATTTATATTTCGATTCCATGGCTTGCTTCCATAATTCAGAATTTTCACTGTATAGTGCTTCAGTGTGATCTTGTGGATCATCATCCAATAAACTCATTGCAGATTCTGAATTAATGCATAAAAAAGACTTAGAATCTGGATCTGGATCAGAACTGTTACTTCCTTCTTTTTCTTTTTATCTCTGTGTCTCGACGAGGTCGGAGATTTACATGACATATTTCAGGAGAACTGATATTGGAAAAATCTGTAGGTATGTAAATGTCATCATTCGGATCCTCATAATAACTAGAACTCTTAGAGTCTGATTCATAACTAACTTCTTCATTATTCTCTTCTTCATTTTGATTTTCATTAGTCTCAAAATGTACTATGCAATCATTCTTTTCTCTGCAATTATCAGACAATGCATTCAATTTGTTCTCATCTATTGAATTATTCTCTTTCACCAATTTCTTACAATTTCTATCTGTGTTTTCAACACAACTGGTATTCTTGACTATTTTATTTTGGTTGACAGTTTCTTCTAAAAACACAACATCTCTACTCATTGTTACTTGCTTGGTTTTCTTATCTATAAAGCGATATCCTCTAGTGCATTCGCTATAACCAATAAATGTCAACTTACGAGACTTAGCATCTAATTTCTGACGCTTTTCTTTTGGTATATGTATCATGGCTTCGCAACCAAAGACTTTCATGTGACTTAGGTCAGGCTTGGATCCAGTCCATCGTTCCTCAGGTGTGATATCAGATAGTGAGCGAGTTGGTGAGCGATTGATAATGTAGGCAGCAGTTGCTATTGCTTCTCCCCAATACTCCTTCTGTAATGAGGCATTAAGTAACATACATTTAGCTCGTTCTATAAGAGTACGATTCATTCGTTCGCTTACACCATTTTGCTGAGGCGTGTATGGAATAGTTGTTTGATGTTTTATGCCAAATTTCTTCAGGCATTTATCAAACTGACTGTTTATATACTCTCTTCCATTATCACTGCGAAGTGCTTTTATTTTACAGTCCAACTCATTTTCTACTTTATTTTTAAACTCCAGAAATTTTTCTAATACTTCTAATTTACATTTAAGAAAGTAAACAAATACCTTTCTAGAGAAGTCGTCTATAAATGTTAGGAAATACCTAGCACCTCCGAGTGATTGGTTCTCCATAGGCCCACATAGATCTGAATGAATAAGCTCTAGCAAGTTTGTTGCCCGGGAGCCTTCATTTTTGAATGGTAGCCTGGTTTGTTTCGCCTCCAGACAAGATGTACATATATATTCCTCATCTTGTTGAGACAACTTCACACCGAGAGTACATTCTGGAATCTTATTAATGTCATTAAAATTAAGGTGACCTAGTCTTTGGTGCCATAAATATTTGTTATCAGCTGTAGCTGCCATTGCCTGCCCACTTTGGTAGGTCTGTAATCTGTATGTATTGTTTATTAACTTTGCGTTGGCCACTATCTGATTATTTCTGTTTCGTATCGAGCAACCCGAGCTGTCAAATTCAACTTTGTTGCTATTCATTATGATCTTGCTCACAGAAAGTAAATTTGTTGACAGAGTTGGAATAAATAATACATTATTTACCTGAATACAGTCAGGTTCTCCTGTAATTTTATTTGGTACCTGGATATTTACAGTGCCACAGCTTTGCACGGTAAGGACTTTGTTGTCTGCGATCCTGACACTTTGTACAGGCGGTGCAGTTTCATTTTCGAGCCAGTCATGATTCATTGTCATGTGAGCTGAAGCTCCGGAGTCCACATACCAACTACTGGTATCATTAACAGATGTAGCTGGAAAAGCTGCGACAAAACCATTTTTAGTACCCTTGTCTTCCTTGTTTTTATTTTTAAACCAACATTGCTTGCCCATATGCCCATATTTATTACAGTTGAAGCAACGGGGGCCTTTAGGTTTTCCTAAGTGACTGTCTTGATGTTGAGTATTGTTACAGGATTTCTTAGACTTTGCATAAAAAACGGTAGTGCTCTCTGAAGTAGTTTTTACTTCTTGTAATAATTTTGTTTTTATCATATCAGCACTAATAGTTATGCCTGAGCTTTCTATACCCATAATCATAGGCTTATATTCATCCGACAATCCGGCCAACATAAGAGTCCCGAGCCACTCATCATCCACATTGAAACCTATTCCTCTCAATTTATGTGCTGTTGACATCAATTTGTTTATATATTCTTCTATGCTTGAACTAGATTCTAGGTTTGTTGTAATTAAATCTCTAAGTAGTCCTACTTTACGGAGCAGACCAGTGTCTTCAAATGCTTTTAATAAGTTGTCCCATACCTGCTTTGCAGTTTTAGCATCTTGAACATGTACGTATAACTGTGGGTCTATCAATAAAATTATTTTTGTTCTAGCTTTAATACCTTTCTTTGAATCACAAGTATCAGAATTTATACATTCCCACAGTTCTTCATGCTGCAAATATGCTTCCATCGCAAATTTCCAAGTCGTGAAATTGTCTCTTCCAGTGAGTTTCGGTATTGAAAATGTGTTTAAAGCCATTTTGTGGCGATACGGACACAAAACAAAAGACGATTTTTTTTTCACGATTTGGGGTTATGTTCCACTTTTCACTAAACTTATATTTTTATTACAGCTTTATATTCAAAACTTTTATCAGGCAGGGATGGCCCATAACCTGTTGTATCCACTATCTGATTTTTTCTGTTTCGTATCGAGCAACCCGAGCTGTCAAATTCAACTTTGTTGCCATTCAATAGGATCTTGCTCACAGAAAGTAAATTTGTTGACAGAGTTGGAATAAATAATACATTATTTACCTGAATACAGTCAGGTTCTCCTGTAATTTTATTTGGTACCTGGATATTTACAGTGCCACAGCTTTGCACGGTGAGGACTTTGTTGTCTGCGATCCTGACACTTTGTACAGGCGGTGCAGTTTCATTTTCGAGCCAGTCATGATTCATTGTCATGTGAGCTGAAGCTCCGGAGTCCACATACCAACTACTGGTATCATTAACAGATGTAGCTGAAAAAGCTGCGACAAAACCATTTTTAGTACCCTTGTCTTCCTTGTTTTTATTTTTAAACCAACATTGCTTGCCCATATGCCCATATTTATTACAGTTGAAGCAACGGGGGCCTTTAGGTTTTCCTGAGTGACTGTCTTGATGTTGAGTATTGTTATAGGATTTCTTAGACTTTGCATAAAAAACGGTAGTGCTCTCCGAAGTAGTTTTTACTTCTTGTAATAACTTTGTTTTTATCATATCAGCACTAATAGTTATGCCTGAGCTTTCTATACCCATAATCATAGGCTTATATTCATCCGACAATCCGGCCAACATAAGAGTCCCGAGCCACTCATCATCCACATTGAAACCTATTCCTCTCAATTTATGTGCTGTTGACATCAATTTGTTTATATATTCTTCTATGCTTGAACTCGATTCTAGGTTCGTTGTAATTAAATCTCTAAGTAGTCCTACTTTACGGAGCAGACCAGTGTCTTCAAATGCTTTTAATAAGTTGTCCCATACCTGCTTTGCAGTTTTAGCATCTTGAACATGTACGTATAACTGTGGGTCTATCAATAAAATTATTTTTGTTCTAGCTTTAATACCTTTCTTTGAATCACAAGTATCAGAATGTATACATTCCCACAGTTCTTCATGCTGCAAATATGCTTCCATCGCAAATTTCCAAGTCGTGAAATTGTCTCTTCCAGTGAGTTTCGGTATTGAAAATGTGTTTAAAGCCATTTTGTGGCGATACGGACACAAAACAAAAGACGATTTTTTTTCACGATTTGGGGTTATGTTCCACTTTCACTGAACTCTTATATTTTTATTACAGCTTTATATTCAAAACTTTTATCAGGCAGGGATGGCCCATAACCTGTTGTATAGAAATAAAGCACTTGATTAATATTTTAACTGGTTTTATTATATTTAATTACACAAATAAGAATAGCACATTGATACATGTCACCGCGCACCGGGAGAGAGAGAGCCTACATAAAATTATAGACAATATAAAGATACCATAAACACATCAGGCGTTCACACACCAACAACTGCGACGGTTACTCACTATTAATTGAATGTATTTTAGCATTGCATCGCTAATGTGCTAGCCATGATGCTACGAATGTTTTTGCCAATTTTGGGCAAAAATTATATTCTAGTCATCGATTATGTCCTTAAATTTCGATAGAATTAAAAGCGTTTAATACACACTTTGAATCATGATTATTGTAACAGAAGCAGTTACTTACCATAAGAACAGTTTAATACAAGGCTAGCATTCTGTGCAATCTACGACTCTCTAGTACAAGTTGCAGTATATTGCATTCAAGTAAGTAGTACACTAAAGTTGTCCAAAATCAACTTGATTTTAAAAGTACTATCGCTAAAACAGTGCATCTGTTGAAAACATCTGGAATATCTTCGTGAAAATTTCCTGTTTCGTACCATCTTTTTTTTTGCCTGCTCTACTTTGGGCACTTCAATAGGAAAGGAGACTGTTTACTTTATAGTAACACAAGTTTTTCATAGCTTTTGTCTCAGCTTTTCGTGTTCTGAATTATACATGTATCTTTGTTGGCGAAATTAAAATGGCCACAAAATTAATACAGGTTAAATTGGTTTTACAGAATTACATGAAAATAATAAGCCACTTGGATAATAGGAGGTAATTTCTCTTGGTCCAGTTTTATATAAATGGCCAAACGTAGAAATTCCAACTGCAGTCAAACAAATGAGCATATTAAGTCTAAAAAGGCTCTTTACTCGGAGTTAGTGGCGTCGAACATATATGAATGGAGTTAATTGGACAATCAGTTCATTGAGTCGTGCTGAGGCGGGTAGTTTGGCCGGCGCGGGTGACTCGCTTGCCAGTTGGCGGGATCTCCCTATCCGCTAATCGGCTGGCTGGGATATTCTTGCGGCAATCGTAAGCTAAATCGAATACGAATTATATTTGCATTTTCGACTTCATTAAATTCAAAGCAGTGTATAGCGATTTGTATTCCTCAAATTGATTCAAATTGCAATGTTCGGTTTAAATTAATATTTCATACAATGTATTATTAAGGTTGGACGATTTTCAATCAAATGAATGGATTTGTTTTCTTCAATGTGTTATTTAGAAAATTCGAATCATTTATGGCATCTACGCCTACGTACTAAAACCAATTCATTAGAGACCAAAAGTAAATGAGATACATGTTTTTTTTTAATTCCACACGGTGTTTTTGAAGTTCGTAGGTATTAAAGAGTTGGTTAAAGTATTTTGATAATAGACACCTCTCAACTGATTTTTCCGGGAGCACTCAACGGGGTACTACTAAGTGCAGTAAGTGCTTATTAAAAGTTTCATATGTTGGCAAAGAGATCGAGGTCACATCCTCTCCGAAATAAACTCGGTCGTATGTAATTACAAAGAGTCTCTTAATGAGTTTTTATTTCATTAAATTAGTACATACTTTTGAATTATATCTTTTGTTAAGATAATAAATGAATAATAATAAATAAATACTGTACGACAATCTACACCCAAACGCTATCTAGACCCAAAGTAAGCACAGCATAACTAGCTTGTGTTATGGTAGAATGCCGAAAAACATAGGTAGTACATTACATACATTTTTTTTTGTAAAAACATAGATACTTATTATACATAGAAATAATAAATGTGTAAAATTTACAGGATGACATAGTTCACTGTCAATCTATGATATCCAGCTGAGTGTCTTGTCATAGTCTTCATGGCCTGCGTTTCGAACCGGTGGTCTACTTGACAACATGTTTAATATTTTTTTATCATTAATATTTTTTAATTTAGATGTTTTGTAAGTGCCATTCAATGGTCAATACAGAATAAATGATTTTTAACTTTGACTTAGACTTGACTTAGACTTTTATTTATTTATTTTATTTTATTTTATAACTTTATGCAGAAGTACATAGGTAGACTCTTTGGTACACCTTTCGGTACGCTTGATTAAAAAAATATTTTGTCTACACACACTTACCACCAAAAAACCCAATCCAGCCGTTATACCCATAGCCCTCTATGGACAAAGGGACAAAGAAACATCCATACGCGCGTAAAACCTTACTCTTGCTGGCGCAGTTCGGTAAATAGTAATGGATGTTTCACCATTTACTTAATCCTTAGAGGACAAGATACTCTGTCTCGTATCTGTAATAAGCGGGTTTCGCTTGTAGGCTAAATATGTTCCAATAGTTACTTACATCGTACAGTTACGTAACCAGGAAACGACAAGTTTAACCTTAGGTTTCGCACTCGTTCAAAGCACGTATGCCAAAGAAAACACAACTTAAACACAAATCAACTCCGTTAGTATAACAAGGTAAACACCAACGCACTTGTTGGATAACCCAACCGTTTTTAATGTAAGTGCAAATCGTTTGACAGTCACGGAATGATGTACATTTGAATTTGGTTGGGTAATTTATGAGGTGCACTCAAGTTGAAAAATCAGCATGCATGAAGACTCGTCTGTAGGACAAGGACGAGAAATAGTGGAAGGTGTGAAGACTTATTTCACAGTGCATGAACATAGGCATAATGTAAAGGAGTGCGATACTTTTTATGAAAGGTGTATGTGAACCCATTAAAATCTTCGGGATCCAAGTCATCATCACGTGCCAGTCGGTGTAGTCAGTTCTTGGGAGTAGGATTTGGATCAGACGGTAGTCGCTCTCGGAAAATACAATATACCACGCAAAAACTATTTACGGAAGCGCAATGGTCAAAATTTTAAACTATTGAAAACTTTTGGTACTATACAATAGTTATTTGTTATACAAGAGTGCAAAGTTGCTTTTTAACCGCGTGCTCATTTTTGATGACCGAGCAAGCGAAAGATTCTAAATTTGAATCACGAGCGTAGCGAGTGATTCACAAATTAGAATCTTGAGCGTTAGCGAGGGAATCAAAAGAGCACAAGGTGAAAAATCTTTGCACTCGAGTGCAACACGTAACTTTTCATCCCACCTCAGCGAGGAAATAATGAAATGCTTCTCCTTCCTAGCGTTAATTCCCAGTCAGCATCCGAAGCTTTCACCTCGGAGTCCGGGGTCCGCTTTACCAGTCTTAACTGCGGATTTGGCTGGACCTCGATATTTGCCGTGAAGCGACTGCCATCTGACCTCCACAACCCAATGATGACATTAGGCGATATCGAAGCATTGCAGCCAGACCGTTGTTGTTGAACTTTTTAGGGCTCCAACTACCCGTAACGACTGCCATAGATGTTCGTATGGCATCCGTGACCGACGGCTTAACGTGCTCTCCAAGGCACGACCAGACCAATGCAAATACCCATTTTCATGCATAAAAAATATTTGCACTGAGCGGGGATCGAACCCGTGCCTCCTGCGTAGCGGCCGCGTTCAATACCACTACGCCATGGAGGCTGTATAATAAATATGTGTATTAATACTAGTAATAAAATACAACAAAATAAAAATTCAACAACAATGTCAACAATATGACGTGAAAAAAATTGATGCGCGCAAAGCAAATTAAAAAAAAAGTACACCAAAGAGGTTACGAGTCTGAGTTTTTCATGAATTAAAAAAAAGTTGTATGATAAATTCGGCACCATAGAGGTAGAAGTAAATAGGTTTAATGATGTTTTGAGTCCGCAAACCTAGTACACACGATGTTCTAAATTCAAATTTACTTTACCTCTCTAGAGGATAAAAACGACTTTTACGCTCAGTTATCGAAGAGCAAAAATAGTCTTTCCGAGATGGTGGGATGAAAAAGTTATTAAGTACCCACGTAGGTACATTGTAATAAACATACAGTGCGTGAAAATTAATTTCACTGTTGCTAAAATATACGTGATAAAATATGTTGATACCCTAGAGAGAATTAAATTACTAAATAGATAAGCACTAGTTATAAAAATGTGCAAACAAAAATGTGCTATCTTGTAATCGTATTTCCTAAATATTACACAAAAGATAACAATACAATTAAAATATATTTGTACTCGTAGAATTTAGAATTTATTAGGTATGTCACAAACTACTATTTTCCTTCTGTTCTTCTGTTTCTGACATTTTGGTTATTTATTAGCAGCTAAGATCATAATGAAGATTAAGATAAGAGAGCTGTTCCAACACTTTGAGATTCTAGAAATGTCATTTAAAAAAAACGTGGTATCTACCCGATGTTCAATTATGTATCTATTTGAATTTCTATTTACATAAAATGAACAGTTTCAAGTCTCTTCAACTTTAATCATGTTTTGTTTATTTGAACAATGAATATCTGGATTCTAAGCTAGTCGTGGTCTCTATCCATCCGCCCAATTGAAATAAGAATACCTCGTGGATTATTTGGGTATTAAACTTTCGTAGTTAGACTGAAAAACTAAGCACAACTGAATTGGGGAAAAGCTCAGAGGATGGTGATAACTTTATATTTACACGCTTTTTAGATGGTATTATTGTATTAATGATGGGATGCGCTCTTTGTGTAATATACTAAATATTTTACCACTTTGTTGTTTTATAGTTGCCATTTGTCTACAAGTACCTAAAATAATGTACGATCTAATGTACAATTATAATAAAACAGAGTTGCGAGTGTTTGAAATGTAGTAATGACTACTTAATGTCCACATTTGTTGGCACGACTTACAGATATATCAGTGTAGATATGGTATTGCAGATAATCGTAAAAATATTGTACTAATTAGCATTCTCAATAAAAAAAACAATTGAGTAGGTGTAGATGTTGGTACTCAATTGTTATACATACATATAATCACGCCTTTATCCCCGGAGGGTTAAGCAGAGGTGAATCAATACCCACATTTCACCAATCATTGTATTCACATATTATAATAATATGTTTAAATTTTATTTGTATGAGTAAGTTGTTAACAACTTACTCATACAAATAAAATGATTTGACTGATAGTTGAAGAACTACTACTGCTGTGTGATACTGTCGAAACTTTACGCGAGCATTAAACATTGAAAAAAAAAAAAATCAAACAAAACTAAAAATCATAGACTTAGATACTATAGACAGGGTATACCTACAGAATTGACGTGTATACCTATGTTCCATTTTTATGAATGAACGTTTGACGACGGTTACTATGCTAGGGATGCACCTTCTACTATCGTAATATTTGTCGATATCTATTTATACTATAACCCGCGCCACGTATCTTGGACCTAAAATGTGCTCAAAACGTGCCCTATACGCGCAGTACACATTTCTTGGGTGTCTATTGAGGATAGCACGGGATGCTACTGTGGTAGACGAACTCAAATTCACCCAGCATAGAATATTACAAAGCATTCCGCGGGCGCCAGCCAGAGCCTCGTATGTCTTATGATTTAGGTTCAAGATACGTGGCGCAACTATAAAACTAAAACCCGACTACTGCAGAATCACGAATCCTTAGAATGTATTGTTTTGTTAGAGTAAATGGTATGCGACCACGGTTATTCTTGATATTTTCTTGCTTATTACTTCTTAGGGCGTGATTTGCAGTAGTCGGATTTTAGTTTTAGACTTGATTTTTATTTGTATTGTTTTGGTGCAAGCAACACCCAATAATGTACCTATACATGTTTTTAATGTGCTAATAGAGCCCTTTAATTTCATACCAAACACGTTCTATATATCTCAAGTTTTTTTTCCATTATAGTCAGAGTTTCAGAAAGTCATTCATACGTCATATTGCCTATAACCAGCGGATGATCAAGACGTTTCTAAGTTCTAATACGGAAAAACAGAAGACATTACAATTTGGTCAATTCGTATTTCTTCAAAAGAGTACATTTTTGTAAAGAAGAATAGTTTCGTCGTCAAATCTTTTATTGGAGTACATCACTATTATGCTTGTAGTAGTATGTTCTAGAAAAATTCAACAATGGCTGTCGCAAATCATTCATAATGTTGGCGCAAATCATTCATAAATGTTGGCACCGTCGGCACGCTGTCAAATTCTCATACTCATTTTCCCAAGTGAGCAATAACTTAAATTTTTTGTCTCTTTTTAGCAGACACAACTGTATATTGGAAAAAAAGAGACAAAGTGATATAATCAAGGTTCAATTCATGTTTGCCTCATATTTGTATAACTAGAATTTCTATATGTTGAACGGGGCCCCCCTGTGCTAAAAATGCAAAACCAAAAACAACACACGAGTGGCAAGGGCTCATATAAACCGACTCCCATCCGCTTCCCCTTGATGACATGTCAGTAATTATCGAAGGTAGATGGGGATTTCCAATTTTAAATTTTACCAATTTCCTACATACAATATGTATCTAAATCGTGATTTAATATCTGCTATCTGCTACTATCTATGTATATTAAAGCAAAATACCACTCACTGATTAATCCCGAAATCTCAAAAATTATAAGACCTAGAAACTTGACAGGTAGGTTCCGTATAGGGTTTATTCATCAGCAAAAAAAGGATTTTACGACACTCCACTCCTAAGGGGGTTCCACGCGTACGAAGTCACAGGCGGCCGCTGGTAATAATGTGTGTGTCAATTTTGTACCATGACTTATAATAGCCTGTATTAAACGTACAGGGAAATTCTATCTTCGAACCGATAATTGTACAGTTTAAACACTGGACAATAATTATAAAGTGCATGAACTAACATCGTTCCGACGTTTAATGGTAAACGCCGTTGCATGTCCTTCCTTCATGACTTTTTAATTAGTCAATAACCATAAATTATTAACGATATAACAACAGTGTAGAACATGGTAAATTAACCATTATTGTTTGCTAAACTGCAGGAGCCCTAAAATTACAGTTACACTATAATAACACTTCACGATAATGTCAGATATATTTTTTCAATTATAGACTTAATATCTGACAATATAATAGCTGCAAATAGGCGAATATCTTCGTTCTATTTTGTCACCAGTAGCGTTAAATGAAGCAATTTCCGCCCCTTAAATTGACTCTCACTCTATGAAATTGCTTTTGAGAAATGAGCTTTAGCGCTTAATTTGCTTAAGTGAGTAAAGAAACAAAAATTCTATACATAACTGAGTAACTTAAGGCTTAATTATAACAGACTGTTCTAATTTGAGTTCACTATTAAAAATAAATCGAGTTAGTTACAGTAATTTATTTTGGTTTAACGTTTAGGAGTTGATAATACTTTTTGTATATCTACTATTATGGGAGTAAACAAGCATAGTCATCAGACTATGCTTGCTTATATTATAACCATGGCCATGACCAAAGGTTAACACTATTAAATTAAAAATCAATTTAGCTACAGCACACTACAGAGCATCACAATTTCGATTTTTAAAATGTATAGATTTATTTTGTTAGTGTGGAATAACTTAGTTGTCAAACTTGAAAATATTTTCACCAGTAGCCCTTACATTCTGAGATCTTAAGCCTCAAATAATACCTTGTATTGCTGACACTAAGAAATATTGGCAAAAGAATTCTAAGAGCAAATATTAAAGGAACAAATACAACCTCTTTAAAATTTAATGTACCTAAGCACATTAAAATTGTGTTACACGGGTAACAAGTTATCATTATGATCCTACTGAAATTATGAATTCCTAACAGGGGCCCGATTCGAGTATCTAAAATTAGAAATGGAGGTGAATGAAGGAGGCTATTTGTAACAAAGCGGACTCCGATTTGTTGTAATTCCGTACCTCCTTCACATTTTAAATGACTCCTGAGACAGATTCTATGAGATTATTTGCATTAGCAGCATTGCTTGCTCTGCTATATTTGGTGTTGTCATAAAATGAGAAAGCAATTCAGAGAGTATGTTTTTATTTATTAATGGAACGAAAGATAAATCATATACCTAGTCAGATATAATACTATATACCTACCTATATCTCGTATAAGTACGTGTGTATGGTTGTATCCTCCATTCGGTTACGTACTTAACTACAGGTAAACAATCTTTTAGCGACTTTTTATAAAGGCACATATTAAACAAATAAACTAGGCTAATTAACTGAGTAACTAGTGGTTAAATTTTTAGTCTTTAAAATGGGTAAACAACAAAAAAAACAGATAAATATTAATAAACTAAGTTTTCAAATAAAACATATTAAAAAGACGTATCAAGATTGTTCACGTTTAGTTAAGTACCCAACCGAAGGAGTATCTATAGCTATTGTTTCCTTAACGAGGACTCATAAACTAAAACTTTTTCTTGTGTATTTCCGTTGGATTGATCTGTCCTAAACCTAATAATCACACAATACCGAACAGTTCACACAACAAAAGAGCTTTATCTGTAAAATTAAAATCCATGCTTACTTCTGTAATGCAAACTTTAACCGTCATTGCAATTTAATTAATATCACGTTTGCCTCGGTGTCTCAGTGGAATATATCCTGGATTTTGCGATTCAAATAAAGTCTTTGTCCAATATATGGGATTAGATAAATTATATTGTGTTTCACTTCGTAGAGATTACAATACATTTATGGCCTTTCAAACAACAACACACTGGACATTAAGCGGCTTAATGTATACATTTATACTCCTCTCTAATGAATTAAGCCAAATAGACACTGGGCAATATATTTATTCTGTTCAATTTTCAAACTTTAATTTTGTTATTCGTTTTAAAACGTTATTATACTTGCAGAGTGGAACGTTAGTGTGTTCAGACGATTATTTCGTCAATACTAAAGATCATCATTATGGCGTGCTTTCCGGTTACATCCACAGTTTGTACTTTGAAGCCCGGGATCTGTTCTCAAGTCCCCTTCATTGAGCAGTAGGTGTCGGTTCACTTAGCAGGTGAGGTAGGATTGGCCCCAAAGATCTTGTTAGGGCCACAAACAGCGCAGAGTAAATTAAAAAAAAATCAAAAATAGTATACGCTGAAATTGAAAACTATTGAAATCGGGCATTGAAATATTAATCTATTTAAGTATTTTTATGAACTGTACAACCATAGATAAAATACGAAGAAACAAGCAAATGAACATATTTTTTAAATATTATGATGATTATACGTCATCATAATTTGCAATACAGGCAGATGAAGCTAGACAGATGAAGCGTAAAACTTAAATTACAGGCAAAAATATCTAAGCAAATCGTTCTTTCTTTTATATCGCTAGCAAAATATTCAACAATGAGTGATTAAAACGGTATGGTAATAGTATAGCAATACATTTGTTTACAGACATAAAATAATGTAAAATATGTACATAATTATGTTGGTAGCTCTTGCGCGTAGCTTTCCCTGGGGAAAATATTTATTTTAACATGGTATGTATGGATACATACATAAATACAATTTATGCCTCCTTGCTATTGTGGTAGCAGATATAGCATCACTATATTTGTTACAATCCTGGCATATACCATCTTCTACTTTCATCGCTATTTTGTCGGTATTTTTGACCTGACTACTTGACATACGTACGCCAATACGTAGGACAATCCTTATCGAATCTTGGTGAATAAGAACCTTCACTCTCTACTCACAAGTCTATTTCGTGATTCTACTTTCGTTCATCGAACTATCTAAACATCTCTTTCTCTATCTTGGTCACTTCTATGTCGTGCCTCTTAAGATACTTTCTGACTGCTCATAAAATTATATAGCGTCCCATTCATTTGACTTTTTGCCAAAACTTCACCCAGTTTTACGGTCATACTTTTCATCTCTCGTAAACTTAGAACCTCTTCCACTTTCTCTAATAATGTTAAAATATTATGGAAAAATAGTGATAGAACCTTTTTTTGTAATATTGACTGATTTTTTTTTTGGAAGGATTCATTTCGTATAAATATCCTTATAACTATTGCTTCGTAGTGATACCTGCTGGATTTCAATCCTTCAAAAATTGCAAGCTTTAAGTTGACAGAGCTTTATAATAGCAATAGAATAAACAGTAATGCGTAATATGTGAATAAACATACTCGTACATTGTTTTTTATATACTCATATACATGTGTGTGTATTAAATACAAAACTTTGATATTCTGTACACATTTAAATTAAAGAAATTATAAATAATCTACCCGGAAAATGTTAAGTAACATAATGATATATTAATGAACACGGTTTCCAGGCACCGACCTTTTGATAATAATAAAGCGGGACCATAACCCTTAATGTTTGAGTCATGTAACTGAATCTTGTGTGTCATTATGCGGAGATAAGTGGTGGGAGCAGCCCGCGGTCATAACTCACGAGAACCCCTAGACCCGACGCCCCTCGCGGTGCCCTTGGAACTGTCGTCACGTTACGAATTAAGCCTTCTACTTCCCACCATTATATGTAATTGTTCTCACTAACTATGTAAACTGGCTTCATTTGCCGTTATTCATAAATTATTCAACTAAAAGATTTGTATAGTTTCATCTCCAAATGTCTTTATCGAGTTGCTGTATCATAATAGTACCTATATTAGAAGCGGTACCTTAGTGTTTAAGGAGTCGGCTACGTACCCATTCGACCTCCAAGATTCGACCCTCTCACAAAAGTACCCACTCGACCTCATTTTTAGGTCCCACTGGACCTCCTTCAAAATATAATAATTAATGTGCCCACTCGACCTCTTTTTCAGTGCCCATTGGACCTTCAAAATTAAATCTAATAAAAAAGACTCCATTGGACCTCTTTTGTAGTGCCTATTGGACCTCCAACAAATATGTGTTCATTTGTTATTCGTGCGGTGCTATTTTAATGAGAAAGGGTACAGTTACGTAGAAAATTGTTAATCGGAAGTCCAATAATTGTAAAACTTAGATAGGTAAGTACTTATATCACTTCATCATCACTACATCACTACATCACTACATTATTATAAAATAAATTCATTTTAACAAAAAAGTTTAACCGACTTCAAGAAACGGCAAAGAGGCACTGAAAAGTGAAAAATAACGTAATTTACAGACTTACTGATTTATTAGAAGTCGGTGCCAAGCCCGAGAGGCAATATTTCAATTGATTGCATCATAGTACGAGTAGTTTAGACACAACAAACAAAGTTGGCTGGCACCGACTTCTAATAAATCAGTAAGTCTGTAAATTACGTTATTTTTCACTTTTCAGTGCCTCTTTGCCGTTTCTTGAAGTCGGTTAAACTTTTTTGTTAAAATGAATTTATTTTCCTCTTTTTAGTGAGTTATAATCGATCCATTTTCCACCCTCTGCTTAGGTTCCTATCATCAGCAGCTTAAAAATCACGTGAAGATAATTTTAAAAGGCAATTATTGAAATTAAATATGTTAAAGCAGCAGAAACAGTGTTTTGCCATCATTTTGAGGATTTCCCTAGATCCCATAATCCAATCCTGACTTCCTGAATTCTGTCATACGATTCTGGCTCCCTGAACCACCTTTCTCTCTCCAACAAAACAAAGATCATAAAATCCGTTTTACAAAATACGGATTTTACATACAACGGTTCGTCACCTATTTTACCCCCATAGTATCAAAATTTTGGAAAATGCTGGTACACATAGGTATTCATCTATGGCTCTACTATACTCGTACTACTATAATATATTATATTATAGATATTCCCTAGCATAGCCATGTAGAACGCGTACTTATGACTATTAAGTCACTGTATTTCATAAATATTGATTATTACGTACGTACTGTAAAGTATCATTATTAAAGTTGTATTTTTTATATTATTTTCGCTATACTGTAATTTTAAGAGCAACGCCTGCATGTTCTTTGAAAATAAAACAACATTCATCTGATTGCTAATATAAAAGAGTAGGCGCTTGAAGGCGCATCAGTCTGGTTTCGGAGGATTTCTCTTGATTTCTCCAGGATCATAGCATTAGATCCGGACATCTTGGATATGGGACCACTCTGAAAGTATCCTCTATCAAACAAAAAAAGAATTTTCAAAATCCGTCCAGGATTGGCTTCACAATCGCGTAACAAACATACAAAAAAAAAAAAGAAAAAAAAATTGCGTACGAATTGAGAACCTCCTTTTTTGAAGTCGGTTAACAAAGTCGCTGTTGCTGTCTGTCTGTCCCTATGTATGCTTAAATCTTCAAAACTACGCAACGGATTTTGAAGCGGTTTTTTTTAATAGATAGAGTGATTCAAGAGGAAGGTTTATATGTATCATACATGTATAACACTGTAGAGAAACACTAATAAATTTAGAGATATGCAGCGGGATCAGAAAATAAGAGGTACGAAGTTCGCCGGGTCAGCTAGTTTATATTATATTTTGGAAACCATTGTGTACAAACATACATAACTTCTGAATTTTTTTACGTAGAAAGGCAGTCTAACTTTATCAAAAAAGCTTTGGTCGCAGACGCAGCGGTGTCGATATCTCCAGCGACGTCGAATACCGTAGTCATTTAGAAGTCAAGGTCAAGCTGGCATCAAAGAAACTTACCTAAGTACTTCAGGCCGAAGAAGTACTTCACTGCGGGGTAACGACTCCTCCTTTATAAGGCATAGGTTCGGTCCCACATGGAGTACTGCTGTCACCTTTTTGCCGGAGCGCCTGCGTGCCAGCTTGACCCTTTCGACTCGGTGCAAAGACGGGCGTTGTGGCTCGTCGGCATTCCCATACTCACAGACATGACATTCTCAAAGACATGCAGAAGGCCTTCAACTGTGCCAAGAGAATCCCAGAGACTTACATTGACACCATTCGAGACGTGTACTACGATTCCGGTTCTGTGGTTCGGACTGCTGTTGTGGATGTGCGGCCTCACGCGTAAAGATCGCGCGTGGAACTTTCGCAACTGCGGCAGCCTTCATGCAAGGGCGGATCCAGGGGGGGGGAGGGTCATCAGGTCATAAACCCCCTCCCCCCTCCTGGGCTGGTCATCTAAGTACCAATCTCAGCATTGACGCGCATGAACTGACTATATACCCGCTGGTATTATAAATTTGAGTAACCAAATATAAGTATCTTCAATATTATTAAAAAAAAAAAATTAAAGCTTCCGTTCTCGATTTCGCAATTGTGTAAGACGGGGAAACAATTTCATTGGAACTAGACTCGCCGTTCGCCTACTGAACCATTGTGTTGCTTGATGAGGTGTGCAATCTCTTTGAAAGAGTTATAGCGGAGCGTCTGGTGAGTAGCGCGGATGACGGAAAGCCAGTTCTTCCAACGTGGAGACCGTCTGCTGTGCAGTATGAGGTCGCGCGTTGTCGTGTAGGAACAGCGGAGACGAGCGATTGACCAATGCTGGTTGGAGATGTGCCAGTTTCTCCATCATTGTGTTCAGTTCTTCACAGCACATAATCTGCAGTAATGCTCACCCCGTTTGGTAAGAAGCTGTGATGAATCACACCGGCACTAGACCACCAAACTGTGACCATCACTTTTCTAGGGGTAAGTTTTCGTTTAGGGCAACCAGGATCCAACCAACTTGCTGAGCGCTTTAGCTAGCGGTTATCAAACAGAATCCATTTTTCATCGCAGGCAACAATGCGGTTCAAAAATTCCTTCATTTGTGTGTCTGTTGAGCAGTGCAAAAGCACGTCTCGACGAGTACTTTGCGCTGCGATCATTGAGTTTGTGGGGCGTTCATTTGTCATGCTTTTTTACCTTGCCGATTTGACGCAAATGGACCAATATTATTTTGACGCTAACGTCGAAAGCTACTGCTAATTCAGCCGTAGATTGTGTATCATCAGCTTCCACAATCGCCTTTAATTCGTCATTGTCGACCAAAGTCTTCGGACGACCGCGAGGTTCATTTAGGTCGAAATTTCCAGAAAGGAAGCGAGCAAACCAATAACAGGTGATGCGTTGGTTTGTAGTGTTAGCTCCGTAAACGTCGTTGATGTTGCGTGCCGCTTGTGCCGCGTTGCTGCCACGATGGTACTCATATTCCATAATTACTAGAATTTTTAACGTATCCATGATGACGAAAAAGATTGAAATGCGATGAAAATGTAACACTAATCAATAAACAAATGACTACTTTTGGAAAAAGAATACTATGTTTTTTTTTAATAAAATAAATTTGAAATTAGAATTCTTAGTCAGCCTCCTTACACAGCCTCCGTGGCGTAGCGGTAGAGAACGCGGCCGCTACGCAGGAGGCGCGGGTTCGATCCCCGGTCAGTGCAAATATTTGTGTGAATGAAATATGAGTATTTGTATTGGTCTGGTCGTGCCTCGGAGAGCACGTTAAGCTGTCGGTCCTGGTTGCCATAAGAACATCTATGGCAGTCGTTACGGGTAGTTGGAGCCCTAAAAAATCCAAAAACTAACGTTCTTACTGCATAGCTTCGATATCGACCAATGTTAACATTGGGTTGTGGAGGTCAGATGACAATCGCTTCACGGAAAATATCGAGGTCTAGCCAAATCCGTAGTTAAGACTGGTAAAGCGGAACCCAGACTCCGAGCTGAAAGCTTCGGATGCGACTGGGAATTTACGCTAAGAGGAAGAAGAAGAATTCTTAGCCAAACAAAAAATATTTAGATTTGAATTGGCCAGTACTGCAGAACGGCAATTTTAAAAGAAAGTCGCATTAGTTACACCATTTTTTATAACTCAAGAAAGGCTGAACTGATTTGGCTGAAAATTGGCTGGACATAGAATACTTTTAGATGTTTTTTAATTATTTTTTTTACTTAAAGGAAAATTCGAAAGTTCTCATTTCAAGAATCCCGATGATCCCAACCGACATGCCGTTTGAATTTAAACGACTTCAATTGCCGATCCGTCTTGCATTCGCCATGACCATAAACAAATCACAAGGCCAATCCTTAAAAGTTTGTGATCTGAATCTAGAAAATCCATGTTTTTCCCATGGTCAATTATTGTGGCATGTTCACGGGTCGGGAACGGTGCAAGGTGCAACGGGAACGGCATCAGAATCTAACATAGAAATTTGGCTAGAAGGTACAGCGGGAACGGAACCTGAATACACGCGGGCGGACAATATAGCGGTACGAAGTTCGCCGGTTGTGTTTATATTATGATTTTATATTTTTGATTAAAATATTGATTATTACATTTTAGTGTTTTATTTTTGAAAGTGTATCACTTTTGTGCGTGATTGTATTTTAACTTTTTCAAATGAAGATATACAAATGAGGTCGAATGGAACTCGTTGTTTGACAGAGGGTCTAATGGGCACTAAAGTAAAAATAAAATTCAAGATTGAGGGTCCAATTCTAACATGGAGGTCCAATGGATCATATTTATAGATAGGGTCGAATTTTGAGGGTCCAGTAGGTACGTAGCCAAGGAGTCGACTTCACCATCGAGAAGTCCCGGGTTTGAATCCTGGCCATTACACTACCGACGTGAACCCACTCCTAACACAAGCAATTTAGCTTAGCTTTTAGGTTAGGCTAGAGGGAATATTAGGAATTTCGGTTGCAAATATTCTTAAAAAAATATACCATTCATTATTATTGATAACACACGAGTGGTACCTAGGTACATATAAGCAAAACCAAGAATTCCATGAACCTGAAGGAGGCCGCCATTTTCCGTGTGCCGCCAAATTGCGCTAAATTGTATTTGATTTGCAATAAAATAGTAAATTGTGTGTTTCATACACACAATTTACTATTTGAATGCATTTTATAGTGGAAACCGTAGTTCCTATTCTTATCATTTCACAGAAAATTGGTTTTATTATAGATACGTATTTTGTTTGTTACATTTTTGATTAAATCAATGTTTTCCATTCCCCAGATTTTACATCAAACAAACTTTCATTGGAATTAATTATGTACAAACTTAGCTATCAAATGAACCACAGTAATTCGGGCTTTGCTAAAGTGGGCTATGTTGGTCAGCCAAGCGCTTAAAATGTTAGTGTCTTGTCCATCAACGACCATAAAGTGCACGTGCACTCAACTACTGGACAATAGTATTGCTTGGAACATATATCTTGGACATAAAATGTGATCAAAATGTGCTCTATACGCGCATTATACGTATCTAAGGTGTCTTTTGAGGATAGTACGGGGTGCTACTGCAGTGGACGCGCTAAAATTTATCAAGTACTAGCTGACCCGGCGAACTTCGTACCGCCATCTTTTCGGCCCGCGTGGTATTCAAATCCCGTTCCCGCTGCACCCTTATCACTTAGGGGGATGAAAAATAGATGTTGGCCGATTCTCATAGATACCGGATAAGCACAAAAAATTTCATCAAAATCGGTCAAGCCGTTTCGGAGGAGTATGGCAATGAAAACTGTGACACGAGAATTTTATATATTAGATAGATTATTACGAAACATTCCGTGGGCGCCATCGCCAGGGCCTCGTTTGTGTCGTGATATAAGTCCAAGATATGTGTCCCGAAGTATATTTAATTTCTAAGTGATTCCTGGAAATTCCAATAGATGGCATTTATTATGTTACCAAGCTTTTTGAACTACATAAATGTTTTGGTGTTTGGTGTTTGTATGTATAATATATATCTAATTTATAAAGCTACAAATATATACGAGTTTATGCAAAAAATGTATGTAGTTCAGATAGCATTGTGTAGAATGTCCTAGAATATTTATTATATATCTTGAATGTGGATATTACCAGATTAATTACATTATCTAATATAGATACTAATTAAGAAAATCTCCTATATTTTATATTAGTAAGATAGAGCAGACGTTATTCTAGTCCTTGTCACAGCATTTAAGTAATAAAATGGCGATTTACAACGACAGTAAAATTGTCGGATTAATCTTTAGATACGGTCTCATTACTTAGTAATAGTATGCTTAACAATTTAGCATGCGACTATTAACCGTAACAGTGTTTACGCGTTTCATCGTTCATCGTAATCCTCCTAATATTATCTGACGGAGAGAGGTTGCATGTTGCCAGCGCAATGTGCAACGGTACTTGTATGACATTTGTATTGGTCGTAAAACCATACTTCGCTCATCTTTGCTTTGCTATCTAAATAGCATTACATTCTTACGACGACAGATATATTTTGACATCGCGCTGGTATGTTATGTGCAAAGGGATTTTAGATAACTGTCACATTTCAAGGAGAGTTTTCAAATACTACCTAAGCGTTATTTCTAAACAGCAAGCGATTAACGTTATTCCTTATGAATGTGCAGTAAAGACTTGGAATTGTTTATCAACTCATGTACTTCTCCGTTCCGAAGAACAAGGTTTCTTTAAGCAAGGTGGAAAAGCATTTTTCTTGAAGTTATTAAACTGAAGGCTTCTGTTTAAATTCGTGAGTATCTGAACGGTGAATTTTATATTTGGAATTCACTTACAGCTTTCCATCAGCGGGGTGAACTCAATTTGAGGAGTTATAAAAATATTTAAATATTCTAGGACATTCTACGCAGCATTATCTAGACCCAAAGTAATCATGCGGATAATAAAAAATACTTACCTAAATCCATGTATTATAAATACATACATATTAACATCTAAATTATCTAGACCCATTCAAATAAACGGGAGCAGGAATCAAACCCACTACTCGGACTTAGCTGTCGAACTCTACCGCTACACCACAGAAGTTCGTCGACAGTCGAATAAGAAAAAAAAAACGATTCCATTACTATGCCTTGGATTCCTCAAAAGCCTAAAATGTTATTTTAGGAGTTGCTGTAAATAATAAAATAAAAAATGAGGACTTAATCGCGATAATTCCATAAAGCATGAAAGCTTTTCATTTCCCCGAACGCCGCCGCGCCGATGTTTTGATCGGATTGCACTGATTCTTTGCCAGTAGCACCTTAAAAATAATTTAATTTCGTATTCGTTTATCATATTATTAGTATCATCAATCTTAGATAGTGCTAACTACGTCAGAGCTACCGACGGAGGCGTGTTTCGCACCTACGTATACTAGTTTACTACAATCTTTTTGTCAACATGTTATTATTTCACAACATTCCATAAATTTCATCATTCGGAATCACTGATTTCCAACATGGTAACATGGTGTGATGACGTCTTTATCAGGGATACTAGTTATGAATACCTAGTCATTTTAGTTGTTTGTTCAGATCGAATGGAACTTGGAATGAAGTTGTCTGATTACTGAATAGGATCACAGCATACCTAAGTGGTATGGGAGTATTTTTTTTCTGAAAGGAATCCCCAGGTGTCACATACCTCTGAGCTAAACTGTGGTACGGCCAGGGGTGGTGTCACCAACATTAGGCCTATTGCCAGGAAAGACTCAGAAAGAAAGGCCCATCAGTCCGTAGTTGGTCTAATAAGAGTGGGACTTCACTAAAGACACACATAGTGGACGCCACTTCCATTGCCCGGAGTGAATCTTGGGGCAATTTTCTAGCTAAGAATCCCTAATGACATAAACTTGAGATGCTTGACACATTTTACCCGATTTTTTTCATTGTTTTGTCAAATTTGATTCATTTCTGAAGAATATCTCATGTCTAAATTACATATATTATCGAAGAAAGTATTCGGAACTGAACCAAAGAGTCTCGTATACCTTTCAAACACCTACAACTGAAAGAGATTGTTCCGGTTCTTCACCAATGCGGTAAATATATAGATACGATATATAAATAGGTTATATGTTTTTGTAGCTGTAAAAATCCTAATAGTTCCTTTTGAAGTTTCATTTATTTCTTTTCTGTCTATGTGAAAATAAGCGATTAGAAGTAGCAATTACTTAAAATGTTAATCACCAAAACTTAGGTATATAGATATACGTAATATAATGTTTAAAACTTCACAAGCGAGCTTTAGTTATCTGGGATATCTCACCACAAATTGAGGAGTATTTCCGGATATATTGCTATAATTAGATATTAGGCTTCGAAGGCGGATCGCTGATTGCTAGCCGATATTATCGGATGGATCGATGCTGTTCATCGAAGTGATATAATCTAAATTCCGACATATCGATAACATTTGGAGTAGTTTATCCTGAGCAGAGAGATATTTACGTTTACGTTTCAGTGTTGGTAATTTGACTCCAACAAAATGTTATTTTAATAAAACTGACGAACTAAACATTCCAAAGAACCAGGTCCTTAAGTTGTTCAAATGAATAATATTACGAATTGTTGTGGGTCTCCCTCTCTCTCTCTCCTCTGGGTGTGTGTGGGTGTGACCTCTAGAGAAAAAAAAAGTACTATTTTTGATTAATAACACTGAAGTTCATCAATACTTATTCAACGTTAAGACAAAAAAAATCAGTAGACAAATAGAGAAGAATATGGTACGACATCTCTACATTTCATGTAACAGAGAGCGCGCAAAAAATTATCTCTCCATCCACAGACCACTTTAAAACAACAACCCGAAACATTCTAGCTCAAAACAATTAAAAACTTCGTTCTAAGTTCACAAGTGCTTAGGTGTCTGCGGAAATCGTAAATTGATAATGCAGAAATCCGATCCACCCCCTTAATCTCGTTCACCACAACCGGATCTCCCCGTACTTTCGTTGTCCACAAGTTTTAATTTGATTACAAGTCAGAATTAACGAGTTACTTTTTAGCCATTCACCATTCAACGATGGATCGAATGAATAACTTGGAATAAATCGATTAGCATGCAGATTTTTTTTAAGATTTTATATTTTAAAGTTTCTCGTTTGTGAATTCTCATATAATATTGGTATACCTAAGCATACAGTAAGTACAGGGATGGTCAAAAGGAGCACTTTTGTAGTTTTGAATCGGTAACGTCCAAATCATGTTACAGGGATTCAAAGAGTAGTTTACTGCTTACCACCAGATGGGATATAGGTAGATTTATTTGTCAACTAAGTCTTATAACAAAAAGTATTTTTCCGTCCACTTTTTCATTTCATAAAAACGAATTTATTCAAATAATTATGTCCGTTAAGGTTGATAGGTATAATAGTTTTTGAGATGTATGTATAAACAGTAAACTAAAATATTCACAGTACTTACACCTGTCGGGCTTTATATAAACACGCTTTGAAAAACAAGACGCAACTGCGATTAAACAGTAAACAAAACTACTTGAAGTTCTCTTTGTAATCAAGAGCTAAGGCGACAACTTATTTCATTTACATAAACAGTTTAGCATAAGCAAGAATATTTTATCTGACTAACGAACATTGCACCTTGCCTCTCTGCAGGTTTTAATATCCAATATTCAAGCGCTGTAGGTAAAAACTTTTGATAGATTTGCATGCGTTTCAAAATTTGAACTATCTTAATTAAAACCCTTTCATAACGTTCGCCTTAGAGTTAGTAAATCTGGATTTTTTAAAATTCTTTTAAGAAGAATCATTAAAAATAAATGGCAAGCAAAAAACTTCTTTGACTAAAATTCTAATCCTTTCAATGCTGTATAGTGTTAAACCATTTGTACAGAGCGGCTGATGCATAAATCAGTGGTTAGCTAAATTGCGTAAGCGGTAGCTCAGCGAGTTGTTGACGCTAACCCCGAGCTTGAATTAGTTGCAGACCGACTCCAGCAGTCGTTTAATATCACCGGTAGCAAAGAAAACGCGCTTTTAAATTAATGGGCAACGACTAAATGGTCGAGTACTAGCTCGGGGTAGCAGACATAAGGCAGAGACACCGTGCTCGTGTGTATGGTAATTACACGTAAATACAGGTGTGATACGACGATGTGACATCTCTCAACGCCCGTGAAATATTACTTAACCGTCATAAGCGTAGGAACGATGTGTTAATACGATGCACACGTGTGCATATGAGCGGCTAAACGCTGTCGTAATCCGGTTCAGTTGCAAGACTTGCAAGGTGTCACTTTGTTAGCGATGTTGTGATATTTACCGACGTCATAATTACGTTACTTGACATCTTCTTCATCCTAGCGTTACTTGACATATTTCGGCTTAATAGTTATTATATTTGATTCTAATACTTACTTTTATTATTTTTTGCCTGTAATAATAACATCCACAATTCGCCAATTATGTCCCCTTGGTTTATAGGGTTCATAGTGCTGCTTGCCGATATCTGAATACTTTTTACAGATTTTGCCGAATGAGAGATTCGATTTTAATTGGATTCATTACACATTTATTATGCGAGTGTACCTATGGTTAAATATCGTCTTGTGAGAAAGGATTACTATACAATCGATAATAATTATATTTGTAGTTAAAAAGAAACAGAAATAGTTAATTGTTTTAATAACTTCTAAAAGCAGGTAATTCGTAATTATTGGAAGCAAGTTACAACGAGGTATGTGTATTTATGTGACCGATGACAAACAAAATGTTATTGCTCATGTTCTGTCTTTTCTCTTTTGTAAGTAGATGTTCCCACAACATCCTGTAGGTAGTAACTTTCTTAATTAGTTTATTATTATTGTTTCAATGTTCGGTTCATTGTTTTGCAACGTGCATTGTAATTTGGTGATTGGCAATTAGTGGTGTGAAATATTATTACTAGACAGTTCTCTCACATAACTTTTACGATGTAATGATACGTTAATAAATTGATAATTCAGTTGAAAATTCAGATTATCATTCAGACCGTAATCGACACGATTGAAATACAATCAAACATATTTTTTTCAAATTTGGAACCTGTACAACAACAACCTGCAATTCTAGAAATTGCAGGGTGAACCAGTAATTGGAACTTCAATTTGTACCCGTAAATTATTCAGTAACTAACTGAATGTGGATCTGAATTCACGAAAGTAAACAACAGTGATAACCGTTAAACGTAAATCTAGACGGTTTCAATACAACGTAACGTGTTACATATCCTCTCAATGCGATGGTGTGCAATCGTGTGAACAAGCCATGGTTGGTGGTTTTCCATACAGTGTGCATTGTCGGCCGCATCTTTTTGTACCCGGTCAGTATTGTCGGGGTATAAAGCAAGTACGTGAGCTTCCCACGGCTCTCTCTGCAATAGTTCGTGAGATATCATGGATGACCGAACTGTTGCGGATTCTAGCTTCCTGTGATACGGTAATCTAATAATTTCTAGGATTTGATGCTTAAGGCACATTGATCTTAAAACTGTAGTACCTCTTTGCTTTTAATAAGTCATAGGTACCTACATCAAATTTGTTATTTTCATTTAAATCATAGTTATTGTGTGGATTGTTGGATTTAAATTGTAACCACGCCTGTTCATATTAGATATCACATTAAAGTGGCTATATTTAAATAGAAGAATATTTTAATAAGATAATAAATTCTTATTATTGTCTTTCATTTGTCTAACCACATTACATAAAACATTTACAAATTCCACTATTTGTTTATCTTTATGTTGAAACTTTTTCAAAGATTTGTTACGACCATTAGTACGTTTGGCGTGCGAACTATCAAGTTTATCGTCGTTATTCCTGGCAGTAAAGCCGATAGGTACACGCCATGTTAAATTATGACAATCCAATAACGGGTTAGGTGGCTCGGCCTGGTCCCAAATTGTCCGTATCGACGTTGGTGCCAAGTCCTCGCACAAAGCTGCCTGGGCTGGGCACGCACACACACGCAACAACATACACTGCTGACGATGCCAAGTGTGCATGTCACACAGGTCAAGCTAAGCTATAACAGCTTAACTTCCTTATTATAACTTCAAAAAACTGGCCATTAAACTTAAATATGATATTGACATAATTGGTAGGTTTGCTTCTCCCATCACTAACAGACCGACACCATTCTTATTGGAAATTACGTTAAGCATCGCACAGTATGCTGAAGCTCTTCTTTTCTTTTCTCCGTTATGCTTTATGGGGATGTATGGGGCGGATGAGATTCTGGTGCAAATTTTCCATTCTGGTTTGGGAGGTCATCATACGGAAATTTGCTCACATAAAAGCCGTATAAGTCAAATCAAAAGGAGGGAACAGAGTAGGTATTTAGATCCTGGGGTCTAAGGCAAAAACCTCGGATGCAACCGGCAGAGCAGCTACGTATGACACAAATTAAATTATTAATCTCTATCGCATTATAGTAGTACATATTCCTAAATCCATGCTGCCTTCGACTGTTCGCGATGACGCAACCGGCAACACTCATATGCAACGTACAGTGCAATACATTGTTCGCAAAATGAGCGACCTTATTAGTTGAAGGTTTTCTGACATTAGTTGTTGCTGGCGACTGTAGCGTATGGATGGAACTGCTGATGAAATATATTTAAAACTTGCTGTTCCTCGCCCACCAGGGTGGATGTAGGTTATCGCGACCGAATATAGCCTATGTCCTTCTCCAAGGTCTATCTCTGTACCAAATTTCATGAACATCGGTTCAGTGGTTTACCCGCCAAAGCGTAACAGACAGACAGACAGACGGAGTTAACTTTCGCATTTATAATAATTAGTATGAATAAATAGATTTATGATTTTTTTAAATTTTATACCAGTTAGATCGGAAACAAGCATACGGCCCACCAGATGGAAAGTGGTTACCTTGGCCTATGGAAGGGTGCAATACCAGGTGAGTCTCGCTCGTGTCGTCGACCCTATAAGAACAGAGAGATTCTGTGCCGTCAGCGAAGACAAAGACAAGCAGGACAAGCCTTTGGTCTTCCCACCGACAGCACAAAACCTCTCCAGTCAGCTCTAGCTACCCTACTCACCGCCGGAAAATGAACACGATGTTATAACCCACGGTGTTTTGTAGGGTGAAGGTACTTTCCCAGTCGGACTGCAATACCGATAGGGATAGTAATACCGTGTATGGGGCCACAATAACATCTTCGAAAGCCTAGTCAATCTCACCTGTAAGCACGGAGCAACGTTCGTCAATAAACCGATCCTACATCTGCTGATTGGCGAACGTTGCTCCGGCGCTGGTTTTCTTCTTAAATTAGTAGTATTATTCTGAGGTGTGAACGATTACGTATATTTATATGCTTTCAACTTGTCATTTATTCCGGTCTATCAACAATAAGCAGTGACAGCCAAGTGGTCTGTTGATGGAATCCTCAGGCAAACAGTCGGCACTGTTTATGTACATACTAGACATCAGTGGCAAGAGGTTCCTATGACTCGACTCCCACCGTCTTCTCTTTGCAGAGAAGGTAGGTAGGTAGGTAGGTAGTATAGTAAAGGCGGCAAAAGCACTAACATCGGTAGTAGGTCCAAACCAATGGATCACATGGTGTGTGACAAATTAGATCGAGGTCAAAAAATATTTCCACCGGCTTCCCTTTTGGAAATTTTCACCCTTCACCACTGCTAGGCATGAGTTACCGCTTGCCTACTTTTATCTATGCCCCTGAAAAGAGTTGTCAACATTTCGCCAATATTTGTAATGTCTACCAGTCTGAACCAGGCCAGTAGATTCTACTACCTCAACATCTTCATGCATTTTCCTGTTTGCATCCGTGGCCAAGATGACCTCGGAGTTCAGGGTCCGCCTTCCGGCTCTTCTTCCTCCACTTCGGAAGATTTATCCAAGAGGTGTCCATGGTAGTGATACCAATTGCACGCATGCCACCCTCCACGAAGTTCAACCAGGAATTCTTGGGCCTACGCATTCTACCTAGAACCGGCGGGGGAGCCATTGCCAGGCATTTGCTCCCCAAGTAGCCTGGCAGATTCTACTCCGTAACCTCCCTCAAACTTAGAAGAAGCTCGTGCCTATCAGTAAGACAATTTATAAACAAGGTTGATATTATTACTATGCATATCGCGCCTATCAAATAAATGTTCGAAACTTGCTTCTATACTTAAGTCATCAGAATCCAAAGTTTGTAGTTCGTGACTAAGTTTCACTGATAAGCATGACGATTATACTTAATAATTATGTATTCTCGTGTATGGTTCTTGTTTATATATTCAAACTAGTTTTGATATTCTGTAGATTATTATAAATACTACTTGATATAAGTACAACTACTTTAGATTAGTTCATATAGAAGAGGTAATCAAAACATTACCTAGAATTATGTTGCTACAGCTGTAAACAATGGCGCCTTAATCTGGTTTCTATCACTGTCTGCGGCGGAATATCTGATAGACACAGTTCGATAACTGAGTCGCAATATTATAGTTAAATGCAGTTTATGGATGAATTTAGTGGTAATTATCTAGGTATACCTATAAATTATGATTACATTCCTTACTTAATCATTCGTTACAGATGTCAATGAACTATTTACTTTTCCGTAATACAAATCTGATTTACTAATTTCACTACAAGCTTTAAAGCAATTCCTTTACTGTCATGTAGGTATAACTTTAGTAATATAGTGCGTCATGATACATGATCTTATATGTAACTTGTCACCCGTCTCAACATTCAAAGTAAATGTGTCAAGTAGTGCCCATTCACATGGTGTGACGTTGCACGATCTACCGGGTACTCAGCGTGCTACTAGTGATCCATCAAAGTGGTTCGTAACAAGAAACTTGTAGCAACAGAGACACACATGAAGAACAACATGTTATAAAATTTTAACACGCCATTTTGCTTTTGTGTGTCTAGACATTTATAGGATGTTCTCCATTTTAGTTCGGACAGACTTTGATTTTATTTGAAGCCACGTTGTACTCAATGCGAGTTTGGAATTGCAGATGACATGACTAAATTGATTACGTATATCTATTGATTTCAGTACCTACTTCCTTTCTTTGCTATAGGTATATAGGTATTGAAATAATATACTTTCCATCAGTTCAGTTGGATCCCGGTGGAGTAGAATAGAGCCACCTCACCTCAGCCCTAAGGGATAGGGCTGTTCTCCATCTGACAGTAAACATACAGCCCGTGATTAAGTGCCCGCTTGACGGCAATAGGCTCGCCCCCTATTATGAGGGACTGAAAATCATAGTTGGCGAAATGTGGGTGTTAATACACCTCTGCCTACCCTATCGAAGATTTAGTATATGTAATATACTTTCGTGTGATACAGTCTAATCCAATTTCCTATTATAGATGTAATAGAAATAGAAAAAAGGTAAAGCTATGGACAGACAATCAGAAAAATATCGGAGCGTGTAACTGCATGAACCGATGCGTATTTCTGGAACCAAATCGATTGGAAAATTGTCTGTTTCTGGCATGGAATCGCGAAAAGGAAAATTAACACTTATGAGATTTGTTTGTTGTTTAAAATAAATTAGTAGTTGTAACCATTTATAATATAGAACGACAAAGCTATACTGACAAAAAAACTAATGAAAATTAATTTGAATGAGAATAAATCCAAATGATTTTATGTAGCAATAAACTGAAGATCGTAGCGTAATCTCTATTTCCGATGTTGTGAACATCTCTGACTGTAAACTATCAGGTGCCATAAGCCATGGGTGGCATTAAAAACTTAGTGATGTAAAAATAACATCGTAATTTGAAGAAGCGTAAAAGTACAGTGTAGTAGGGGATTAACGATATCGCCACCACGCAGACAAAAGTACTCATAAAAATACTTTTATTTCTTAGTGGTCTTTTCGTGCAAGAAATTCACTTTTGTTTGACTGAGATATAATGGCTCCGAACAAAAGATACTATTATGAAGAGTATCTATTAGAATTTATTGTATATTTCTCTACTTTGAAAGAAGATAAAGTATTGCTAGATATCATTTCTGTTTAGAGCTGATAGACGTATGAATATTATGAAGTTGTTAGGGGGGATATATCGGTCGTTTGGAACAAAGCACGCGGTTTTCATGTCTAAATAAAAGAAATTATGTACATTTTCACATGTATACAAAAAAAAACATCATTCACATTGTAATATACAAGTATTTTGTTGCCAACCAACAGTTGCTAACATCAGTTCTCTCAATACTATGAGTATGAAATAAAGACGCGAAAATTGAATACTGTTGCAGAAGTGCTTAAAATTTGTTGTCGTAAACTGAGTGCGAGCGCGAAGCATAAATGTTTCTATCTCATTCTTTTTATTTACTCACTTTATGTTCTCAGGGAGCTATTTAGTTGAGATATCTACTATAAAATTTATGCAGCTTTAGTTGAAGAGTTATATTGTTTTGTAAACAATCTCTATTGTAGAAAACGTTGTACTTAACGACAGAGGTAGGTAATTGTGTTTACTTGACGGCGGGCTCGCTTGAAAAGTTGTGATAAGATGGAAAATTTACTCACATTTTTCTTTAGAAATATTTTCTCGCGCAATGTTATAGCAGCAGCCATTATCGGATAGAATACTCTAATTGCAAGCTCAACACAATTGACATGTCGACATTTAATGTAACTGAGCCAGGTAGGTGATAACGTCGGATGTGTGGCTCCGCGTGACGTGATCCGGCGGATGCTGGGCGGTCGGCCGGTCGCGTGACACCAATCTCCTCATTGTAGTGTCCGCTGCTCGCAGGACGTACCAGTCAAGCCCTGCCACTGAAATAAAGAATGTCATATTAGGTCATAACTAACCAGTGTAGCCAATATTCTACTGTGTTGTATGTATAGTATACGTATATATAATATATTCTATATTCTCTTCAGAAAAAGAAGATGGAGGTTAATGTTAATTGACTTTTGATTTAAAGCTTCACTCATATCGATTTAGGTCCAAAATAGATTATTAATAATAAAAGATAATTTCTAGATTTCATTTATGAATATAAGAAAAAAGGTATTAGAAGGTTTCTTCAGGGTCAGCAGCACGAGTGTGACGCCCCTGGTGTTGCATACGTCCATAGGCCACGGTAACCACTTTCCATCAGGTGGGCCGTGTGCTTGTCTGCCAACTAAGTGGTATAAAAAAAAGCACTTTAGAAACGCCATATCCAAGGTCCACTGAGGAAGCAGATTCCTCCACTCTAATAGAAAACCGCAGCTAAACGCTAAACGAGTTTAGCTTGTTTATTGATTTGGTCCGTTTCTGAGTAGGGTCGTGAGCTCTCCTTGACGAGGGTGGTAGGGTAAGCAGCGCGTAGCTTGCACTTCGATAGTGTCAGTTTTTTTATCTACCTACTAAGCCATCAGTCGACGTCGACACCTTCCGTCACACGTTTGACACAACACACTTTATATGTACCTACTTGTGATACATCAAATTACTAAATTAATATGTCTATTCCAAGACATTGTTCGATTCGATTAAACTTAGGCTGTAATATCGGATCAAATTTAAACTGCCGCACACTACCATACACGCGTATCAGATTAAATATTCCGCTAATACATCTAAATAATGCAATACTGTCTGTACCTACGCGTGTGGTCTGAAATGATCCGATCACCATAATCTCCATAAATAGGCACTTAGTGGATACTGTGACAATCAGTTGTCACAACCAGGATAAATGTACACGTTTCATATGAACGCGTGTACGAGCGGTCACGTGTTCTCCACAAACTCAACGTGGAAGCCCTCCAGTGGAAACAATACTGTACCAAGCATGGTTCGTTTAATTTCAATTATTATTATCAAACGTTTTAAGTCAGCTACAGACGTTGACAGAATATGATATAGAAACTACTTTATTGATTTTTTCCCAGTTATACTTTTAGTTTGTAACAAGGATATAAGTATGATAGGTATGTCAGACGATAAGCCTTTCTCATAGTTGTTGAATTTGTAGATTGCTGGAACCATAAGCGTGCTTTAAATCTTGTAAAATATAAAAAAATGGGATATATCTTAAGAACTCTAGAGGTTTTTCTTACAGAAAATTTTTTTAGGAACAATTTTGACTTGATTTTCTATAACATGGAGGCACTTTCCAAGACAGAGCTCTAATTATATGGGTGGTAAATTTATAAGCAGATTACGATAAAGAGTGTGTTTTAAATATTCAGTTTTAATATTAAGTCCCCATTAAGATTCTGCATCACGGCAAACTCGGTTGCGCTGCACTGACATCCGAGGTAGGTTAATGACTCCACAGAGGTCGCCCATTGTTTTGGTAAACAATGCAACGACGGCGGGCGCGCCGTCAATCCTTCCAGTTATTCGCTTCACTAGGTGACGCGCCGCGACCCTTTTAGCTCTCACGTGAAAAATGTTCTTACTAAATGCGCCTTACAATGGTGTAATTTAACCTCTACTCGTTGTTATTACGTGTTTACAATCGCACTAAAACGAAATCCATCGAAATATGGAACTAAATAATTTCATAAATCAACTCGTCACAAAATATGTCTTAAACATTTGCTTTTTTTTCCCCTCCACCTCACCAACAAGCAGTCAGGGGCATAATTTGAGATCATCTTGTTATGCAGCTTTGAAAACTCACTGCTGGATTGTTTCAACTTGAGCTATTTACGTCGTCCCTCACTGAAATATCCCTTCAATTAACTTTGGACAAATTAACGGGAAAGAGAAAAATATAAAAGCGGAATGGAGTGCGGGTAGAGAGGGCAGGAGGGAAGAATAACTGGGTTCACGGATAATTAATGGTTTCATTTATGTTTCTGCACTTGAGAGCCTTGATTGTGCTGAGTTAGGCCGCCTTTTTACTTTTCCAAGTTTCCAATTGCCATTGTTCAACTGAGACCTAATTGAAAATTGTTACGGTTTGACAATCATGGAATAAAGTGTGAGTCATTCTTACGTGTTTTTCATCTATCGGGAAATATATTCATGGAGTATAAAAAAGTTAGTAAATTCTTATATTTTTATACAGAGTTCAACAAATATCATTATCACATTATTTTTTATTATGTCTTGTGATACATTATTCGCAATAACGGTAAGTATCCAAGTCCTTAATGTTGTGATTGGATAATGTATCTTCAGATACGATTGATCTTAGATATTTCCAGATTATGAAAGTGTTCAATCGTTAAGTTCCAGATTAGCATAATTATGTTGCCAAGCTTGTCTGCCTATTATGACTATCTTCGTTATAAAATGTCATCTAATCCCATACAATGTTGCTATGCCATTAATATGACAGATGTACAAAACATTCCACCTTTGATGCCGTTTTAAATTTCACAAACGAAAAAAGTTTCTTTTATTTGACATATGTTTCAGTTAGCTGAAGGCGTGACGCGGCCAGTCAAATTTATTTAAACAAACGCAGAAAGTTTACTTGCTGTATAATTAATATAGTCGACTATTGTAGAATTAATGACTGTGAAGGCACGAGAAGACTTTGACATCAGTCGTTAACTGTTTGATATTTTACAGTGATAGTATTCACTATAGCTACGGGGTTCTTTAGAATTTTTGAGAGGACGTACTTCAATCATAGGTTATTGCTTCATTTTTATTATGGGATTTCTTTGATTTTCTTTCCTGAGATCTATTGTTATTATCATCAATTGCAAATTATTGTTTGGATATTTTTACTTAGACGTCTGTCCAAAGCCCCATGCAGCCCTACAGTTAACTTACTGTCTTGTTTGTCTTTATTAGGACAGAACAGGTGAATCTTGTTCCATCATGCATTGATGAGATCTTTAGTAGGTAATAAAGCTAAATAAAGTATTAGTATACACACGCTTCCTGCTTCAATAATGTTGAAGCAAGGAGGTATCGTTAGATAAACAAAAATCTTCACTTTAATATTGGCAATTGGGTCCTCCCCCTTTGTCCTTTTTCAACGTTATAATGTTACTTTGTTTTTAAAGTTTTCAAACCCCAAATTTTTGAAAATCGAGTACAAGCAAAACAAACATTCTCCTGTGCATACAGTTCCTACAAAACACACAAGTTCCCGTTTAATCTTACACTGGACTACAAAATCGGATCGAACAGTGTGTGTACATATTGTTATGCAGATTCGAAGTTGGGATTCTCAACGTGTAGTATTGTTATTCTCGACACGAGAGTTGGGACGCGTCACGATTACGTTTCGTCCCAACCCTGACCCCATGAACTGAGGGAAATGTCACGGAGACGAGACAATTTTCGCCTTACGTGTACCAAGAGTGGCACGGTTTTATTATCTAATCGTTAAACCATGTTTATAACTCTACGTTTGAATTGGATAAATTGGATTTGAATGTCGTTTCTGAAATATTTTGTGATATTGCAATATTATATTGCCTCTGGGATTCAGAAGACGACGGTAGAAATAGTTTTACATGTTTTGCGTGAACTGCGACATAAAATATATGCTATATATTTTTAAAATTAAGAGTAGGTACCTTTAGTATAAAGTACACTGCAGTAGAAATGAAACATCACTATTTTTAACCGACTTCAAAAAATCCTCAATTCGAGTGAATGTTATTTTTATTGGAGTCTGCATCCGACGGCTTTCAACCACTTTAGTTAACTTGTCATGTTGTCATGGTTCCATGAAGCATTTAATTTATTTGACGCACATTTTTGAAATTAGCTTTAATTTTGTACTGATTTCAAGCGTTTACAAAAGGTTTTGTATATTTTGATAACTTTCACAACAAATTTCAATTAAAGAGCTGTGGTTTCACGTTTAATATAAAATTATTCCCCTTTCTCAGTATTTCCACATGGATGCTTTTGGGTATTGACTCTATTACATTGTACATAACTGAATTGTTCATTTGCTTTTTCAGTGCTAGTACCTTTTCCTAGAAGAAAGCGATGTTGCTTGTCACCTTTCTCACTTTTTTATGTGAACTAATCTAAAGGTCAATAATTAAGGAAAACTACTCAAGTTTTTCTGTGTAATTTTACTGAAAAAAGTCTACACATACCTACCTATAAAGAAATTATGATGTAGGTACTTGAAGTTGCGAGGACGTTACTTGACGTCTATAATTTTCGCGAAAAGGTTTTTCATCTAGGCCTTACCTATTTTAAATAGTTGTTTAATGGGTACGTCCTTAATTAGAAACTGTACGGAGGAAAATGGATGCTCCTCTTCTGATTTAATGAGGAGGCAATCGCGTGATCCCTTTCGCACAGAATTGGCCCCGCCCATCGGGCGGTGAAAATCAATAACATACTCCAGAAGTGCGTTTAGTGTCGTACCTTGCTGACGTTCCTGGCAGACGGATGTAACTCTAAAAAACGTAGACAGGTAGAGTTTTGCTTACAGCTGGAGCTGACGTCGAGTCCGTGTTTTATGCAGGGCGGCTCTGACCTCTCAGCTGTTTTGTGACGTCACAATGAGGTTTCCATACTTATCGCTGCCTGTTTATATATTTCTTTAAAAAACGATATAGCACGTATTAAGTGATTGTTGGCCTCAAGAGGAATCTAATAATTTAAATCCCAACAATAATACAGTAGTATTAGGCAAAATTCGATGTTATATTCGATGTTTGTACGTATAATTATATTCACTACTATACACTTTAAATACTGTTATTAGTTTGTTTATCGGCGGCAATAATTTGTATTGAGTAAAGGTCAATTCCCTTTAACTCACCGCTGTCACTTTAAGTCGTCTTGATGATAGAAGGATTGTGTGGCTCAGGTGAAGGGTTGATAAACTAATAAGGGATTTCTATTCGAATTCACGTGCTTATAACCAATTTATTAATCTATAGTAAGAATACACGGGGATTAATAAATATTTAACAATTTGTAACCATTTTAGATGACACTCAGCTTCTTCAATTTGTATTAGAAATTACGAGGAAATACTTCTGCACCAATTAATGGTTCGCTGACCTTATTTTAGGCAGTGAAACACCTATAAACAATCTTGAGTACCATTTACACCGTAAAGTTATAAGCCGCTCTTCAATTGAACAATTACATTCTTGAACGTCGTTTAAAACCCTCCGAAAAGCTTTTAGCAGAATTAATATAGCATAATAATTTCCCGCGTAACGTGTAACAGAAAGCGAGTTTCCGATAATTGCCGAAGATCCTCTCGGTAAGTTTGCTCAGACGCGAGCACCTGCATTAATTACAAGATTTAGCGTCATCCCCACCATTAATAAGGAATAAACCACTCTACTTTCTTTGTCCGCCTTTGGATGTTTATTAAACCCAAAGATTAATTACGATACCGAATTTTAAGAATTCGCAACTTTGTAGAGTCGGCGGTATTCAGAATTTAATTTAAAAATTCCGAAGTTTAACGAGACAGGTGAGCCGAACTGCTAAGCGCGTTATGAATTTTACCCTCACACGGTGCTAGTTTCGGGAATTTTTCCTGACTCCGGTGAACTTTATAGCTTATCCCACACGCGCACCTATTCATGCAGAATTCATATTATAAAGCAACATATTCTTTTTTACATACTCGCACGAGTTTTGTTGCTGTTTTCCTTTAGACAGCGCGTAAATCAAATGCTGGGAAGCAAGGGGTCCGTGCGTTACCTTGTAGGTCACCGACAAATATGCTTAATATTTCTACAAAAATACATGCTCTTTTGCTCTTTGAGATAAATGAGAAAATTAGGCTATATTTGTCTTCAACTATTTGGGTTCAACTTATTTAGGTAAACTTATTGCTGTTATTTTCCCCCTAAACATTATTTTTTATAATACAATGTCAATAGCACTAAATCACACACACGAAATTAATAGCGTCGAGTACCAATGAGTCATTGCCTAAGAACGTATACAGTTGAAACTTAGGTTGTTTCGTCACTTTTAATTATTCATAAATCATCTACAGGTTAAAATTAAGAGCCCGCTCGGCAAATTTTACGAGTGAAGTTTGGAAAACGTCCTTACAACGAGACGTGTGTGCAATATTTACGTCGATATTTCACGACTTAGTACTGTTGCAGTTTGAGACTTGATGAAAACGGGTGGTATAAACTCGACTTGTCGTGCGAGACTAGGTGTTACTAGCGATTTGGGTCACGTCAGAATGAGATGCATTGTCAAATTGACAAGTGTGCCGTAGATCAACTGAGCCAAATGATAGTACCTGCTATAACTCTCTTGTTAAAAAAGATTGACGGGATCTTGGCAAGATTAATTGATCCAATGTACTAAGAGTGACTGATGAATTGTTGTGAAATACATTCAGACATGAATTGTACATGAGAACAAAATAGCATACTTACTGTGAATGATATTATTTTTGAGATATGACTACTCATGGTTAACTACTAACCATACGGTAAAATCTATTCATACATACATACAGTCACGCCTCTTTCCCAGTGGGGTAGGCAGAGACCACAGTTTTCCACTTGCTACGATCCTGGCATACATCTTTCGCTTCTTCTACTTCCATAATTGTTTTCATACATGCTCGCCGGTATCGGGTTGGTACTCTTGACATGTCAAAATCTATTCAACTATAATTTAACTAACTCTCTTTATATAAGGGCTTCTAGTTCACCTAAGTGTCAAAAAGATATATAAGTGTCACAGGATCAGTGATAGGGCTGACACTGCCGGGGCGTACCTGCATTAATTAAGTGACTTATCCCTTCCATTATGAAGCAGCAAGGCCGCCAACCCTGGCCTCGAACTTTATATCGCTTTTACACTTTTGATTGATTTAGGCAAACAAACCAAAGCCTATTTTCTTCAAATTATAATCGGTTTTCGAGAAGCTTCGAAATCCGTGTTTTGTTATCGCCATTTTAGAAGTCAAGGCTATTGGGTATATTAGAATATAAATTTAATATTGAAACATAAAGTAATGCCTCAATTTCTATTCATTACTCTGTTCTCGTGGACCGTGGATGTAATATCATCATCATTCTATGAGCCTTTTTACCATTGGGGTCGGTTTTCCAGTGTAAATGTGATGCGGTTGAAGCGCCTGTCATGTGACCTCAGTTCTATAGTTAGGCTAGTTGAACTTTTGAGGGCTCCAACTTAGCGTAACAACTGCCATTAGGTGTTCGTATGGCAACCGTTTCCGGTCTGGGTGTTTCTGTACCGTCGCCGTCAGTCCGGCGACGGTACAGAAACACCCAGACCAATGCAAATAACATGGATACAACCGTGGATATAATAATAGTAGCGAAAATGAAGGGTTAGATATACCTACACGCATATTAGCTGCTGGTGTACACTTGTGCAGGGCCTTACCAACATCTTTGAGGCCCAAGCAGACCTGTAACTCGGTACATCTATTAAATAACGGACGAGGATCTGTTTCAGGCTTTCCTCCCAGGCTCAGGGTTGGGAGGTCACACGGCAATCACTCCTGGAAAAGTTGGCATACCAGTTAAGAACAGTAAAGGGGCCTCAGGTTCTAAAATGTAAACTTTCTATATCATCATGAGAATGATGTTATGAGGAGACAAAGACTATCTATTACTGCATTCATTTTCTCACTAGAACATTGGTCTTAAAATACTCCCAAGAAAACAACACAGTACATACAAGAATGCAAGTACGTCTCCGCAATGTCTACAATAACGCAATACACGAGGGAACAGAAGCTCATGGATTACGTAAAATGATAGTGATTGTGACACACTGCAGTGGTATAATCATTTTTATCTAGTACTAAAACGGTTGATTACGTCTTAATATATAGAAAATTAAAGACTTTGTATTTGTTTCAGTTACCAATAAATTATAATATTATGATCTCAGTGGTAACGAGTACGTTACTGTCGTACAGTCAAAGTAGATGACGATTGCACAGATTTCAAACTTAAATATTTGAATGAAATTTGTTCAGTATTAAAAATATTTCAATGAGTGAGATTCGCGTAAATTTCAGTTAAACAGCATTTTTGTTATGAAACATAAGCTACTTTGAACAAAAACTAATTTTTAAAGTCTGAATATCTTTAAAATCAGTGTCAAAGTAAGTAGGTAGTATAGTACTTTGACACTGATTGCACCTGAATTAAATTTAACTTCAGTTATAAGAAAACTGTTACAGTAAAAAGTTGATTATAGTATTGTATTTGTGCAATCAGGCAGTTTGCAGAAACGTAAACATTAACCTAATAGTTTCATTCATCACGTTAAGAATATAAGAGAAACGTAGCACAGTTTAACTTAAATTTAATTCATTTTCTTCTGACAGATAAGCGGTTAAGATGGATGTCAAGTATAATAAGATCATAAGTTTCACAGTAGTTCCTTACGTTATTACTTTATAAAGTTGAGAAAGTCATAAATCTATTATTGTCATTACATTGACTTTAGTTCTCTTAGTCTATAAAGTTTGTTCTGACAGCACTCTCTGGGTTAGTTTGCCAAGTTTGATTTTTGGACTTTGCACTATATAATATAATACCATTGTATTTTTACTTCATATTGTAAGTATTTTTGAATATTTATAAATCTAAGAAGAACGAGGATTGTGTATGATAGCAATAAAAACGTATTGTGTAAAATTGCATCAAATATTATTTCTACGACATGATTTTCCATGACGAAGAATATTACATTATTCGAGTAAGTATTATTTTCCGGCATAAACTTATGTCAAATTTACTAGAATTATATTATGAAAAGAAAGCATTCGCAGTTTCTGTTGCAGAATAATAAGAATGTCAACTTTTATATTATTTTTGTTCTGGTGGTCCATAACTTGAATGTATTCGCATCAATGTGTAAGTTTCGCAGTAAAATTCGTATTAAAATCCTTTAAAATCCATTTGTCCATATTGAATAAATCACTTGTACTTTTCCACAATTATTTATTTATTTGAACCTTACCGGTTTCACCTTACGGCATTATCAAAGGTTTACATTGGTTTTTTTTTTGTTTTCCACCAAGTGCCATCAATCTCCAGTATAAACAGTCTGAAATTTTGTCCTTTGTCTTAATAACTGTAATATATTTAATTTCCTGCATACTTTTTACTCTGGCGCTATGACGGAAACGCAGATACTCGTAGTCCAGGTGTATTGTGTATCATCACAATGAAATCCGGGTCTATTGACTAACTATGATATTTTACACTTTGTTCGAGAATTTGATTGTAAATAACATACCATAAAAAGTATTATAAACTAAAAGTTATATAACCCCATGGCGTGCTTAGAGTATTATTATGTGCTGTAGTTAGCGGTCCTTTTTAATATCCGGTATATCTTTTATGATAAAGGTGGGGCCCTATTGTGGGTATTGGGTGTAGATAACAATATGGGAGTGAGAATGGGGAGCTTACGCTTCCTGTCTTATAGAAAAGTGGCTGTTTTTGAAATGCAAAGTAACATAAATTGAATGTCAGTAGTTTTGATGAGATCCGGCAACTTAATTCAGACTCTTTATAGCACGTATTTAGGTTTTAGCTTTGTTAAATATTTATGTTCATTGTTTTATACTATTTATTCAGTAAATAAGCACACGGTCATAATAAGCGTCTATTCGTGCTACTGCTACTTACGGGTTGTTGACGACGGTAACCTCTTTTTAACCGACTTCAAAAAAGGAGGTTCCCAATTCGTACGCAATTTTTTTTCTTATAGCTTTGCCTTTAACCACTATTTCACCTGTTGGTAAGTGATAATTTGGTTGATGGTGGAGCACGATTGCCTAGAAGTATCCTATTCATTGTTCAGGTTTTGCTTTAGTAGAATTGAGGCCGTGTTTGTGTGGATCTATAAATATTTGACTATAAAAAATCAATGAAAATTAAAATCAAATATAAAACATCATAAAATTAATTCTTAACTGTTTGTTTACGACAGATCAACTGCGCCGGTAAATTAAAAAAAAAAAGTTAAGCCTTCACGAAGATAGCAATCACACTTTCTTTTAACGCAAGTCATAAAGATAAGAATAAATTGTGCTACTCGACGTAGATTGATATTTTATTTCAAAGGATCTAATCATTTGTCTAGTCGCTTTAACTGTGGTTATTTCACTTGTAGCCGTCAACAAGGTTTTAACGCAAAATAGGTTTCTGGACAGAGCAGAACATAAGAATCATATATGTTTAAGACCAGGATGGTATCTCTCGGTCTATGTTGGTATATTTAAAACTACATGCAAAGATAAGATCTCAGGGCACATAGCGCTATCTAGACCCATTATAAGCATACGCTATCTTGTAATATCAGTTGTAGAATTTTATTTTTTTGCCTGTATGAACTTACAAAATTTAAATTATTATGGGAAGTATGTAATTATATTCTTAGCTACCTTATATTCAGTGTTTTTGAAAAAATAATTACCTACTCAACTTGGGGTGTACACATAAACAGATTATGTGTATCTTATTATTAAAATTTAACATAAACCAGACAAAACTAACGCAAAAGAAACATATTTTTCAGATTTTACAGCTCGCCTGTAAACTACATTTGAACTAAAAACTCATTTATTACAGCGTAATTTGAGTTAAATAAAAGCTTTAAAATCAGCTCACACTAAAACATACTTAAACACGTCACACTAAACAATTATTCACCAATATCAGTTAGTCTAATCTTGTATATCTGTTCAATGTTTTTGTTGTATATTAAGATGAAAGTGCTGGCATGTAGACCTGTCAAGGAGTTTGTATACAAGCTGTTAGACTAACTTTATGTGACAGCCGATATGTTTTTGCGTAGAAGAAGTTACAAATTAATAGTCGTGGTCATTAAGAAAGCACTAAAATAGAAGTGTCACGTGATTTTTCTTCGAGTTAAAACTTTTGTCCATTTGAACTTGCGTGCTGTGAGATTTATTAACATAGAATGCGTTTAAATATAATAATGGTTTTGTCAACAAAATTAGTTAGCCACAAAACATAATCCGTAGCTATTTATTGCTCTATTTTTCTTTTATCAGTTTAGTGTGCTATTTGGAAAATATTATGTCGTGCAGGAAAATTATAGGTGGTTTTATCATTAACCGAAAAATTTAATTTATAAAGGTATAAAGCAAAAATCATATGATTTATAAAAGTACCTTATTAGTAATTCAACGTTTGGTAACTTAATTAAAATGATAATTTTACTCAACTTATTATTTACTGAAATAAAACTACATTTTAATGGATTCTATCGCAATATATTTGTTATTATTTAGTTCAATAAAGTAGAATAATAAGTATATTAGCAACCACTATCGGTTTATTTGTACCTAGCTCAAGTGCCTGCGTTAACCCCGTTTAGCATTGGGACTGGTTCGACATAACTATGGTAATTAAAACAACTGTAAATCTTGTCAACGCTAAGAGCAGCGACATCTAGGCTAGTTTCCGTGTACTGTTAAAAGTCAACTGAATAAAGATATACCACGGAGGACAGAATATGATTTTTCCTTCTCCATGAGATATTCATATACCGACTACATAGTCTGTTATCGAAGTACTTCAAATTTGACGACGATAAGTTTAGTCCGACGATCCAGGGATCCGGGTCGTGATAGATTTTAGCATTACCTATCAGTCAGTGTCAAATCTTGTCAATTGGATTCCCTCTTCTGCTAGGGACCTCAAATATAATTATAACCTTAGAAAATGATGGACAAAGCTTTAAACTACTGCTACGTACTACTAAACTGTGTAATACTACTGATTTCACATATTATCAGGGAACCTGAGTTTCCTAACTACGGTTGCATCTGGGCTCCTACTGGGCATTTGAAAAATGTCTAAAAAGGCTCAGTTACTAAATGATTAATTCGCTAGGAAGGTACCAAGTGCAATGTTTTCACCTATACAATGTTGAGCAAGTAATAGTGAGAGGTCATCGCCATTTGATGGGAAATTCGTGAAAATTTTTCAACATCTATACGATGGTGTAGTCATGAAAATGTTTTTTTGAAATTCGTACCCAGTATTCTGATCCAGTAATCGGGTATCCGAAACTTCACGGTCAGTCGTCAACGAGTAAGCTCCAAAATTTGGAGGAAAAGTTTCATCAAATGAGTGTCTGTATTTATCTGGGTACTGCTGTATATGCATTTCCTAAGGGAGTGCTTCAGGGTAATGCCAGTCCGGCAAAATGGTGATTACAGTCAGTTTAAAAGTTTAACTTCTGCTTAACAATTTTTTCGGTGGTTACATCTATCTAACCTAACCTAATCTATTTAAGATACCAATCTTGAAATGGAAATAATTGAATTTAATAAGGAAATAGATTTGAAGAGACTAATTTGAAATGTTTAAAAAGAGAAGATATACCTATCTCAATGCGGAAAACCGTTGAACGAATACGTTCGAAGACACCTCACTCACATTCTAAAAAAATATAAAATATTGCCTGTTCTAAGGCTTCAAAGTCCAGGAACAACGAACAGGAATACTACTTACTTAATATTAAACTAAGCTGGTCGCTCTTATCTTTGGAAAATAGTTAACCTGATATAGAACTTGAACCTGCAAACAGATAACCCGATGCTCTGGGATGCTCTGCCGGATATTTGTATGGAACTTATAGTAAATATGTATTACTAGCCCAAGGTCTTTACAGAAAACAATTAGTAATAAGCCATATTATACATAAAACTAGAATAGAATCCCTAAATTCTTTCTCAACATAAAATAACGAATATCACATAAAAAACAAAATGTCCGTGTACATAATATCTTGACATAGTTTCTTTTTATTTTGTTGTGGTAGGGTTAAAGTAGCTTTAGCCGGACCCAAAATATGTACGAGTACGTAAATATCGTCCAGAGTCGTGCCTGCAGAGATTTAAATAACTAAAATATCAACCTGTGCCTACATTTCGACAAGCGTGTACCTTAAGTAAGGGGCGAGGTACGTATTGAACGTATCTACTATCGATCAAATAATAAATTCAACTAGGACGCTTTGGCTGTCACGCACACGAAATAAAATAATACAATTTGTAATATTCGACGTCCCTATTTTTATTCGAGTTTTAGAGGCGACTTATAAATAAACCGCAAGTAGCGAGTGGGAGCGTGTCATGTGCCTGTTATTATAAAGCTCGTGCGAAACGACTACAGCACGATAAAAAGCGTGTAAAATTTAAACAACTTTAATTAGGTAATCGTAAATGACAAAACATACACATTACACGCGATTATGGGCGGTTATGCTACGTTCAATTAGCGGGTTTTATCGGTGGCAGCACGTGTGGTCACGTGGTCACGTCATTGTGCACGTGTGTCCCACTCCCGGCTCTACCCGTTAGCGCTAACATACCTTTAATACAAATAGCTTTTAAATATAAAATTAGATGCTGCCGATTCCTTTGGTAATCATAAACCCGAATGTTATTTTTTTTTAAAAGCTTTTGTACTTGCCAGTTATTGCTACCATTTCCCTTTTTTCGTTAATTTGACGAATGTATTATTGTTAGGTACTGGCACGAACAGCGATCGTTATATTTATGAGTTAAATGTCATTTTGAAAGGTCGTATACTTCAAAAACCTTCACTTTATCGTGTTTATTGTTTTCAAAATGTCAACACATTTGGATATTCAACGTTAACAAAAGACTATGTTTTGTTTACTATATGGACACTAGCTGTGGCCCTCAGGTTCACCCGACACACCGTCTATTCTGACAACCACCCACCACGATGCATCGCATGGCCCGCTCGTGCTTTTCTGACATTTTTTCTTAATGCTCGGTTCCTAATATTTACTATGTACTAGCCTATAGCCTCCCTAAGACTTGAGTTATCAAATGTCAAAAGTATTTTTGAGATCGCACGGATATTTCAAACAAATCCTAAAGCTTTATTATTAGATATATAACATTAAACAATTCTGCAACTAGCGATTAGGCATCTTATGAAATCCACACATCGCTTAAAAGGATTACAATACGAAATGTTTAAACACTGTTATAATGCTTTTGCACTGTTCATATCAGATAATACTCTTGCCTAAGCTTCCTTGAAAACTTAATAAATTTTAGTTTTTGACTTTAACGACTTGGTCGACACAGTAAATTTGTTTGTCTTTTGAAAATAAAGAATTTCATCGATAGTGATCCTAATGATGAAAAATGTTAATGCGATAAATTGTTTATATCCATGTTCTTTTAAAAATGTCTGCTAAACTGCTACTTAAAACTGTGGCATAATATAACAATTTATTAGAATTTGAGGTTAATAGAAACAAACAATACATCTACTAAAAATATATGTATTTATGTGTATACGCATAAGACAAACTGAAAGCCCATTCCGTAAATCAATCAGTAATAAGTATGTTGGTAGGCACATCAAATATGTATTTTCAGCAAAATATTAGCCGCCTTTGTTGGAGATTTCGCAGATATTCCGGCAGGATTAAAACCCAATCTCTTTTTGTTACTCTGCCAGAAGAGATTATATTCGTAACGAATGTGCGTTGTATGAAGCTCTGAATATAATATTATTGTTATACAAAGTAGTAAAAATTATTATTACGATGCCAGTCGACAGTTTTTATTCCGCAAACTATGATATGGGAAGAAATCAAGTGGCTTTGTATTTCTTTATGTATGTAATTTCTTTGTTGGAATAATATCTAGTGAGACACTGTATGTATAAGGAATAGAATATTTTTTCTATTGTAGTTCTTTTTTAATGTTGCATCGTAATTGCATCTTGACTAAGCGTTGTTAGTGAATTTACCGAAAAACTGAACCTAAAATTGCTCTGAATTTTTTTATTAAGTGACGGTGTTTTTTATAAATAATAAATTTGAAGAAAAGTAGGATAAAGGAGTATGCTCAGATATAATAACCTTATTTGCGTTGTGTTCTTTTTGGTGACGAGGGTCCCTAGAACTCTTTAAACGAACGTAACTTATACATAGTGTCCCTGAAATCAACTCTATTACCGGGGAGGTAATTCGCGGAAAATACAAAGAAAAGCTGCCACGACCCTGGGCGAGGTTCTGCCCATTATTGCTCCAGTCCAGCCTCCAGTCTTAAGAATGATTGTCCTTCTAGGATAGTCGTTCGAGCGTGTTGCCTTTTCTGATACTTGTTTAGAGAAGTTTCTCCATAAAAATTAAGGAAAACCGATTACAGTCAGTCTAAGGGTCACATACTAAGTGTAAAGGGTAACCGAATAAATTAACATATTTCAAAGATTAATACTGTGCATGTTAGTTTTGGGATGGGTGACTTTTTTCGTTAACCTACAGTAAAAATACAGCATATATGTATACAAAGTATCGAGCTGATTGGGTTGATAGCACTAACCTTGCTCCCTGTATCTCTACATTAAACCAAAAGTAATGATTGACGATAGGTGAGTGTTAATGCACCTTTGCTTAACCTTTCAGGGGTGTATAAGAATACCTATATATCCAATAAATATCCAGTAGTCCGTGGAAAATGTATTAACCGATCAAAATTTAACAATTTACGAAAGCCGTCACAACTAAGCTGTGAAACCATAATTTTATTCCAAGCGCTCACAACTGACAAATTTAATATTCTCCCATGATGTAACGAATTAAATAAATCAAAATCGTTACCACCTGTCAGAGAACGTTCGCTCAATAAGTGCTCTTTAATGGGAACGGCGCAAATGTAACAGCCCAAATTGACGAAGCCATTTTTTTATTTCCATAATGCAATGAAAATTTTAACAGAAATCTCACTCGGAATTTTGATGTTTATTTTTTTTTTAGTAATTGTGTGTGACTTCGTTGGCGTATTTATAAAAGCTATGGTTTGGTTTCTTGATGTTTTGGCCGACTTACACAGATCGTGGCCAGGGATAGTTTATTCAGAATCTGTGTGGTTTTGACCGGATTCGACCGAGAAACCTTATTTTTTGATGTGAAATATGAAATGTCACGTTTTGAAGTTAGACTGTTTCGTATGTCGTGATGGCAAACAGCATGACATTTTTTATATCCTACATTCAATTTCCTAGACCTGATAAAATTAAAAATGTGAAAGTTACTCATAGTGCTCAAACAACTGAACGGATTTGGCTTTAATTATTTATTATTTGTTTGTACGAGTATTTTGATAATACGCATGCATTTAAAAATTTACACTGAACGGGAATCAAAGCCGCGTCCTCTGACATAGCAGCTACCACCATACCATAGTGATCACCACAATTGACATGAAGTAATTTTATTTGTGTAGGTCGCGAGGTAACATTTATAAATTTTGAAATTATTACATCTACATTTACGGTCAGATTCGCAATGCAATTTCCGCCACTCATCACCCTTTTCTAATCACCTGTACAATATAATTAAATTGTAAAGTAATAAGTATGCTAACCATTCAAAACGATTAAGATTGGAAAAAGTGAAAAGTTCAAACGGGACTTAAACCACGACCAGTCCCTTACATGGAGAATGCTCTGACCACTGAGCCTTAATCGATTTGGTCAGTCACAATATTGCAATAGTAGAAATATTCTACTATTTGGATCATACAGCTGCTACAAAGTGAACAAATTAAGGTGTTTAAGGAGCATTCTAGTGGCAGACTAACGTGTAAACAATTTAGTGACGGAATACAAATAAGCACGAACGTCGAGTTGCCAGTCTATTTGCTCAACATTGCGCTGCCGTGCGTAACTCTATAATTTAAGGGTTTTTATCTTTTTATTCGAGTGGGTATTAACGCAGATTCTCTCTACCAATATTTGTCCAAGTACCGGCTGGCTGTTTGATTGCCAATGAATATTTTCGTTGTTTCATTAATCGAGCAATACTGCACAAAAATGCAGGTGAGAGCGCTAGTTGCACTGCTTACAACCACATAATTGCTGTTGTTGTTTTCATTTTATCCACTTCTACCTGATGTTGTACATTTTATTAATTGAAAATTCGTTGAAATTGTATTTCTGTTGACAAAGCTATACGTAGATTATCTTTTGTTGTTTTGGCACGTTTATTTTGAAAGCAAATTCAGAACGTTATTGTTTAATATCACTGTTTGTCTCCATGTTTGTGTTTGAGTTTATTATAAACTGAATTGATTTTTCATTTACTCAGTTTCTGGAGGTTCGTATTTTAATAGTGCATTGCAGGATTCTTCTATTTTGATATTTACTACCGCCAATAAATATTGATTTCCAATAATTTAATGTACGAGTATATCAATGTAAACAAAAACTAGCTGACTCATATCAACTTCACATGGAAAAAATATTCCGTTCCCGTGATATACAAATACTCTTGGGTGGTTTGTGGTTGCAAAAATCGATTGCTTTCGAGTTTTGTGACCACAAACATAATGCTGTATACATATAAAAATAGACATTCCCTGTATCATGAAATCCGTTGCAATAACATCATAGTATCTTATGACTCACGACTTATAAGTGTATGTTTAGTTTAGTCAAAGTACCTAGTTAAAGTCTGAGTGAATATCAGGGTACTTGAGGCTGGTACTGGCTGGTGCCTTCATGGCATAGACATGCTAGACATGCACGATCCGCGTCACCACTGCACGTCACTGCATCGTCTACATACTGCGTGACTTCATTATCATTATATTGTTATTTATCAGGCTATAAACGTATCGATGATACACTTTTGAACTATCATTAATCGTTTAACGTCACGACTATCTCAATATAGTGGTCAACAAGAATTTTATTGCTAAGCAATTTAACAACTCACCTCTCTGCAGTGATCATAATACGTCACTCGATCGACTGAAACACCAACCGCTTAAAGGAGTCATAAAACTTTGGCAACAATTTGAGCGAACGAAGCAGATAGTCTAGGATCGTGCAGTATGCGAAATAGTTATAATGGAGAATTTCGTGGACCATTTATTTTAAAAAATGCTATTATGTTTTGGATGAGTAAGAGCTTTTGAAACTAAAACAGCGAATATATTTTTTATGGTTTATTTAAATCTGTTTTCTCCGTGGCTTGCGTCATCGCACGTTTGTCTAGAGCCGTCATGTGACTGTTAAACAAAGTTTCCGTTATTTTCCAATGTCTAAAATTGATTGCCATCAGCGACTCTAAAAATATGCGTTCCTAATAGTAAAATTATGACACAACGTTGAGAAACAATAATATGTTAGCATGTTATTTAAAAGTAGTTCGTATTTTTATCGTTTATTAAGAATTGGAGTTTTACTTTTAGTAGCAATTCTTAAGTATTGTAAATATACACATATTGAGGTAAGCAGTAGCCGAGAGGGCTTGACTATCACATTTTGGTATAGTTAATAGCAATTTTTTTATTTCATAGACTATATTATTTATTGCGGACCCTTCTTCTTCAAGCGGAGTGTGAAAAAGTATCTGTCAAGATCTTTAAAGTAGAGACCACTAATTTGGAGTTCTCTTCATCTGGAATGGTGTTCCTTGTCATCTGTACCTCACCCTTACTTCTTACCATCCTGTGGGATGTAGTCAATTGTTGGGTTGTATATACAGAAAACACTATGAGGATGACGTTGATGGAGGCTGTATTATGTTTACCTACTGTTGGTCATATCTCATAGTCATCTTGTACGATTACAGTTAGAGATATGCAGCCTTTAAATTTTGGTTGGTCGAATGCCACGTTTGCTATAAACATAACACCACTTTATTCTACGATGAAGCTCGTGACGTTTTCAATAGACTATAAACGTCTAGTTGTGTGTATCTTAAATCATTTCGTCTATTGCTACTGAAGAATGTAGAATATTTCAGGGTCAAAGATGTTCATATAAACTATGACTGCAGTAGAGGTTATTGACATGAACAATTTCGCAGCACTTATCTGATAACTACCCAGTCTTCTAATAGATTATATAACTCATATCTTGAGTGATTTTGTTACTTTTTTCAATACGCAAATTTTCTTCCTTCTTTCGAAATGTGAAATGGCTCATGGTGTCTTTAGGCTTTTGTTAGACTATACCACTGCCGCAAATATATATCAACTAGCTTTTCGCCCGCAGCTCCGCCTGCGTGGATGTCGACTACCATCACCAATAGTATTTTTTTCTAAACTGACGGACTTGTTGTATAAATATAAGTATCCCGATAGTTCTAATAGTAATTGTTGTATAAACTTTCGACACCTTATTTCGCTCTCTCAGTAGTGTTTTTTTCAAAATATTAAATGAAAACTGTAAGAAACATCGGCCTTGTCTTACAAAAAAGTGGTAGATTTTTAGAATATTACAACAAAATAAAAATACTATTAGTATCTTTATACCAATAGCTAGTAAATGGCTAGAAAAAGACTGGTAAGAAAAAATTACTATTGCCTAACATTTCGTTCTTATCAATCAATCAATCAATCAATAGCCTATTTCAGTCCACTGTTGGACTTAGACCTCACCCAAAGTATGCCATAGCACTCGATCCTCCACCGTATGTTGGGGACATATGCTGTCAGTTTGCACATTTTGGGCCCCATGAGTCATACTCCCCTGGAGTAGAAACCTCGACGAATTTTCCCAATATTGCCCAACCCTTGTCGACCCTTCGACGTACCTATATCTCTTTCTGGGTTTCGTCTTCTAATCTAAAATTACCATCTCAGCAATGAAAATATCGTATCAGCACGACACTGTCGTAGACAATCCAGAAATGCCCAGGTCTAGATGATGTCAGAAGGCTTCTCGTAATCTACAAATGCCATACATAGCGGCTGATTATACTCTCAGGTCTTTTGTATAATCTGCTCAACAGTATTGGCTGCAACACTATAACCCTTTTAAAACCCGGCTTGCTCCAGTGGCTGGAATTCAAGACGATTCTCAAGAACAAAACTTCTATAGAGATATGACTCAGGAGTCTTATAATTCTTCAGCAAGACCTTATAGCCTTTTTTGGAGAACAGTACCACCGCACTACAGTTCCATTTTTAGTTCTGCTGGATGACGGAATTAAAGAGGTTCGTAAGCTCTTTTAGAACTGAGATTCCACCTGCTTTTAAGAGCCCTGTCAACCAGTGCGATATCATCAGTATACCATAACTATGAAGGTTGCTGTTGTATGCTAAGGATACAAAAAATCATCAATTGGCCTATTGCAGTCAACTGCTGGACATAGGCCTCTCCTAATATGCGCCACGTTTGCCGATCCTCCGCCTTCCGCATCCAGTACGTCCCAGCCACCTTTCGCAGATCGGCGGTTCAGCTGGTTAGGAGGTGTCCCACCTTCCGTATTCCTTCTCACGGTATCCACTCTAGGACTCGTCTGCTCTTTCGGCCATCAGTCCTTCGGCAGATGTGGCCAGCCCACTGCCACTTTAGCTTGCTTATTCTGCAACCCTACGGTCAGATTAGAAACGAAGGTTTGGAAACCGGTTTCCACAGCAGAATTATTTTTCTTTTAACGAACCTGGTTTCCAAGAAAGAATAATAATTCTGTTTTCGAAACTAATTTCCAAAACAGAAAGTTGGATCTTCGTTAGCTATGTCGGTAACTTTGGTTCTATGTCGGATGACCTCGTTTCGAATTCTATCCTTCAAAGAAACTCCAAGCATAGCTCGCTACATAGCCCGCTGCACGACTTTTAGGTAACGGACTACCCCACCTTCAGTGGCCACGTTTCGTCAGCGTAGGTCATAGGTAACATAACAGGCAGGACGCACTGGTCGAAAACCTTTGTTTTGAGGCATTGCAGCAGGGGGGAGGAGAAGACCCGACGTAGTTTGCCAAATGCTGCCCACCCCAGTTGAATTCTTCTGGCCATTTCTTTCTGGAAGTTGGTTTTACCGAGCTGGATAACCTGCCCCAGGTAGATAATATTTTTGAACAACTTCGAGTGTCGCTCCTTCGATGGCAATCGGTCTCAGTACAACATGTTCGTTGAACATAATCTTGGTTTTATCCAAGTTTACACCGAGGCTGACTTGTCGAGAAGCTCCATTCAGGCTGTGCAGCATTTCGCCCCGTTGTTCTAGCGACTCCGCAACTATGATGATGTCATCGGCGAACCGAAGGTGCGAGATGTAACTACTCCAGCATCTTGAAGACGTCCTCCAATGCGTTGGTAAATGCAGAGGATACATAAATAATTACTATGTGATACGTCAAAAATGAATACAAATAAAACAACATACTTGAAATTTGTGGTGGTTTAATTTTTTTATAATTATCTAAAAATAATATTAAGAAAATAAACATTTTGTATTATATTCTTTGTCATCTTAATCAGAAGTGCTCTGTGCTTGAGTAATTGAGCCCACAGCTGATAAGTGGAAGTTATTGAATTGTGTTCTGCCATCTCTATTATTGTTGCCTTAGTATACTTCTCATCAGTTCTCATCAAGAAAGAAAGTGAAGTTTTCTAGAAGCCAGGCGTTCGTCTATTTGGTGAAACGTTTCTAGCCATTGATATAAATTGTTATTTTGTTTCTAGCTATGAAGCCGCCCCTTGTGTTATATCTGCGGCGTCAATAGATTTAAATTCACATACCTTACTGTTTGAGAGCTTGTAAATGAGGATTGATCTGGATGATAATGTGCTGTATTACTTTTAAGCTTTCTTTTATATACAGGTATATTCTTTTATATAGCTCTAGATAGCTATCATCGCTGCTATCATATGTTTTTTTTCTATTTCCAATCAATTAAATAAAGAAACTGCAGTACATAACTCTTACACAATATTTTTCACATTCTTGCATATTATACGTGACAGAGAGTGACATTTTTATAAAAATTATCATTTGACAGATCAAAATGTGACTTAGCGTTGACACCATCACTTTAGTTCCGTTGTCATGCCAACAATTTTGTTAGCGATATTAGCGCCATAATATTTCGTATTTTCTTTAATATTACATTATTTCGTGAATTTGCCACATTCTAGTTGTGATAATTGCTATTCGGCGACAAAGCCAAATTAAAAAAACCAAAGATCATAAAAATCTGTTCAGCCGTTCTTGAGTTATAAGAAAGTACGTTTTTGGCACTTTTAAGGCACTTAGGGTCGGAATTTTGAAAAATCGTTTCTTAGTACACCTCCACGCATCAAAACATACACTCTCTATAAATTTCAAGTCTCTAGGACCAGCGGTTTAGGCTGTGCGTTGTCTCTAAGTCAATCAGTCAGTCAGTCAGTCAGGACTAAGAGTTTTATATATAAGATTTATTATGTAGTTATTGTATAAGTAGTTTCTAAGGTCTATAAATACATGCAGCTGGTATGCCACCTACGGTAGAAAATGGGGAGAATACTTATGGAGGAAAGGGACGTCGGAAACTGTACAAACAATTAACTTCGGTTATTGGATTAAAACATTATCTTAGTATCTATTAAAGAATTAAGCCGTTTTTTTACATATTTCACTCATATTGATGGTAAAACTTTTTATATGTGTGTACCTACACATATGTGTGTATATGTGTATGTGCATAAAGACACTATTGTGTCTATTATACCATTTGATAAATAGCTATAATATATTATTCAGATTAGAAGTGTCCGAACTTATTTTTACACATAGTTTTGTCTTTCTCCAACTATTAGAACACTTTATGAAAGATTAAAAGTATTAGCGTATTCACGAACTTTACTAATACATAATTCTTTACGTTGCCAAATTCTATTACGAAAAATTAATGGAAATTTTAATAAAAATAAATTTAAAGTATTTTGGGTGTGTGTCCCGATGCGTCTCATTATGTCGAGGGGCGTGTGATAAATGAGCGTATTGGAAAACGCCTTGGCACGCCTCATGCGTCACGATGACGGGATATAAATGAGTTTTATATTGTCTGTTCTCACCTAAGCCCATCTCTCAACTCGTCTTGATAACCGATCAGGAATACAACGAGCGTCTAAATGTCCACTTGTTTCATTCATTTTGCGACAAGACCAACTTTAGACGCCTAGTTGAAATGTTTGGCTCATGTCCAATGCTGTAAATTAACGCCTTTTTTCATTCTTTTCAGGTAAACACTGAAAGAGATCTCGGAGGGAACAAGCGGAAGCGTCACGCCTCGTGGTCCAAACACCTACGTGACTTCGATATCTTAATTTAGCAAATATTTGTTATTGCTAGTAGAGAACGTCATAATGTACGAACGATACACATTGTAGTGTAGGGACTTTGTCAATAATATAATAAACAGTAAAGATAATAGCTTAGCATTTTTATTTAGACAACGTATAACTTAGAGATTTTGTTCTACATTCGATCATCAATTGATATTTATTACAATAAAGTAGAAACTAACTATTACAGGTGCGATTACGATAAAATTGAGGTAAGCATATTAGATATTTTAACAACAAAGAGTCGTAAAAGAGTTAGTTTAAACGCAATTACATGAAACTTGAAAGTGGTAGCTACGTTAAGCTGACTAAGCAAACATCAGGCATCCACTTAGCGACTATTGCCAAAGTTTAATATAACGCGTACGTACTCGACGTCGTCATAGTGTTGGTTCAAGTGGTTTTGGCAAGCAGACGGGCCAACGTCTGCTCAACTTAATCAGGCCGCACCTTAACGGGGCTTAGCTGAGGCAGGAGACGGGCAAAACTCGTAATGAGTCGGAACCGATGAGTGCAGCCTTAACTTTGTTCTGCCTACTCAAGTATTGTTAATAGCACCATTTTCCACTCGGAAATTTTATGACAGACACCCACACAGACAATGTCGTAGATTTTTTCGTACAAAATTTTCAACGCAATTACACGGTGTTTTTGTTTAATTTGAAAAGTTGCAGATTTTGTTGGCTTTTACAAACAATCGTTGTGTCATCTAACTTTGTACAATGCGGTTCCTTTATGAATGTATAAATTGTAGAGATAATAGGTAGTTGGTAGGACAGTAGTCGAATTACGAGAGATGTATAATCGCACTGATTTCAATCTATAGGTACCTATGTGATCGTGGTACACAAAGTAAGCGGTAATTTGCGAGTGGCAAAGTCACGTAGCGTGTTGCGCTCTCCGTCGAACGGCGATCAACAGGCGTCGAAATTTGAAAATTACCAGCCATTCGAAGCAATAAATTTGTTGAGCTGTCGCTGGCAAGTGGCGACCATTCGCGATTGTAGATTGATTCGTTGATTGAAGGGGGCCATTCGTTTCAGCCGTGTACCGGCACAGTCTTAATTGCCGTCGGAGATTGCTGTATCGGAGTCATTATAGTTGCGAGTGTGAGTGTACCTTTACATAGTACTGGCGTAGGTAGTTTCAAATGTTTATTTCTTCTTAGGCTAGTTAGTGAACGAACTAGATAGATATGTTACAGTAACATTAGTAGGAACTATATTTGCTTTAGGCATACTCAAAACGATTTTTTTAATATACATTTCTGTTACGATTTTCGTAGATATTTATTTATTATGTGTACATTATAAATTGTACAATAAAGTGAAAATAATAAAACGCATTGTTTATATGTACATGCATACAAATATTTGCATTGAGTGGGAATCAAACCCGCGAACTCTGACTTACCACTAGGACGCTCTACCGCTATGCCATGTAGGTCACCATGGACTACGTATACACTCACAATGCTTTTAATGAAGTAACTTAAAGGTATGCAGGAAAGGTATATAGGGTGAAATACAGTAGTACCTATAAGGCTACCATATAAGATAATCATAGGTCCCTTGCGGCGGACGTCAACACATTTCTTCACATAGCTACTTTAGTAATAGGTACTTCTTTTATTCAGGTTACTTACGACCGTTTCCTTATGAGTCTGGGTTAGTTAGATGCGTCTGGTATACATTTTGAAAGATACAACATACATCTACCACGCTGTATTTTATTAAAACAGGTGTATATTTATTAAGGAGGCCTAAATAGTTATGCTGGTTCCAACATACCTTGAGTTTACAAAAAAAAATAAATTGAAAATTGTAAAAAAAACTTCACGTACAATTTTATAAATAAGACTATCAGTTACCCGCCGTTTTACCCGCGTAGAATTCTGATCCCGTACCCACAAACCATTAGAATATATAATACTAGCTGTTGCCCGCGGCTCCGCCCGCGTGGATGTCGGTTATCGTGACCAATTATTTATAGCCTATGGCTTTTCCCAAAGTCTAATCTATCTCTGTAGCAAATTTCTTCAAAATCGGTGCATTGGTAATAGACAGATAATCAGACAGTGTTACTTTCGCATTCATAATTTTAGTATTGATAGGTATGGAAGTATGGATAGTATGGATATTGATATACATACCTATGTATACTCCAGGGTTATGTATTATTATCTATGTTCACGAACTTTCATAGTTCTAATAGCACTTAGTCGGAAGTAAGATCTTATTATATTTCCCTTCGAGTACTATCTATAAATTAACAATTAAAACATGGTGTTTGACATAATAACGTATCTGAAGGCATTGCGACGGTGTCAAGGAGTTCACGATTGCGCTGGAGAGGGCAAATGTGCGCGCTAGGCATTGTCGCTCTCGACCCACAAACGACCTACTTTATCCGACTATCTACTTACATCATTGATTTTATAAATTACTAGCCGATACCCGCGGTCTCTTCCCCGTAAATTTGAGCCCGTTCCCGCTACCCACGGGAACATCATCATCTTCATGTAGATTATTTCCTGATTGCTTGACGAACTCGGATTTCAGGGTCCCCCTCAGGCTCGTTCTGCTCCCGTTCCCGCTACTCACGGGAACCTATTCCCGAGATAAAAAGTAGACTATGTGTTATGTCAGACTGTAACCTATCCCTGTACCAATTTTCAGCGCAAAGGACGCAGTAAAACAAAGGTCGGCGTCCCGCGTCCGCGTCTTACGTCTCTTCTGTCTGGCCCGCGCCTTAAGTAGTAGCGTAATTTGTCTCTGCGTAAGAACCATCCTCGTACTTCAAGGAATATTCTAAAAAAAGAATTAGCGAAATCGGTTCAGCCGTTCTCGAGATTTGCGATTAGCAACACATTTAGGGATTCATTTTTATATTATTGAAGATATACAGGGCGTCCCACGGCGATGCCACATGGAGGGAAAGTACCTTAAATCCTTAAGTTAGCTCATTTTGTTTAAAGGAGACATCATTTTATTTTTAAAAAGAAACAAAACTGCATTCAAAGATTTTTAAAAATTCGCTTGCCACACCCGGTAATCGAACCGACTAAAAGCCGAAAAAGTAACATCCTGTATTTACCATGTTTCTTAGAGAGATTTGATCCTTATGATTGACACTATCGATTGATGCCATAAAAATACAGGATGTTACTTTTTCGGCTTTTAGTCGGTTCGATTACCGGGTGTGGCAAGCGAATTTTTAAAAATCTTTGAATGCAGTTTTGTTTCTTTTTAAAAATAAAATGATGTCTCCTTTAAACAAAATGAGTTAACTTAAGGATTTAAGGTACTTTCCCTCCATGTGACATCGCCGTGGGACGCCCTGTATAGTAGGTACAGTATCTAGTGATACTATCGATAGTCCAAATGATATTCACACTATCGTTAGACTATCGATTGACCTACATAACCTATTTATTTTTTCACCGAGACATAGATTACTTGAACCCTAGTCCCTACATAATTAGGTTAAAGCCAATGACGCGTACACGGCGTGTTTTGCATATGTAACATCTAAATTCCGAATAATCGCACGTTATGTTTAAACAACCGTATAATATTCTTGTCATAGATTCATTTCTAATATGATTGTATAAATTATTAGATAAAGTCAATAAAGATCTTTGGGATTGTTTCTGTAACCCTGTAGTAATCTATAGGGTTATATAAGATAATTATTCTGAAAACAATTTTTATATTTCAAAGATGGAAACTTAAATTCTTCTATAAAGATCTTAAATTAATATTAAATGGTTCTGAATTACACATGTAATTGTCAATTGGGTCTGTGATTTTAATTATGGAAAACTATGTGAAAAAATGAAGTTTCAGGACATAAGTTAAGATTTATGAGACAAGAAATTAAGTCATTGAATTATGTCATCATTGCTTTAATCGAAATCAAGGCATTTCACATGAAATAATTGCAAATGTGGCGTTAAATAGCAAAGTAGAAAAAAATACGCATTTTGCGTTGAGCCCAATAGTCAACATAAAGACAAGAGGATAGTGATGATCTGAAAACAAGTAGGCCCGCGTACAAGATTGATACTGAGTTCTGAATCTTGATGTATGCGAGGACAATATGTATAGAAAATCTGTCAAGTCTGCATGGCAGCGTAGTCATATCTCTTCGCTTCTCTTCGACCAATGAAGTCGACGAGATATGTCTATACCTACATCTTGACGTTTTGGTCATTTGAAGAAGACACAAAGAGATGTCTCAGTTTTGTCAGGCTGCTGTCTTTAGATAAATCGAGATCAGGACTGAGTGTTGTATTAGAACAAGGGCCGTAAAGTGATAAATAACTGTTTGTAAACTTGTAATCTATATAAATAAAAATGAATTGCAATTCTGTTAGTCTCGCAAGAACTCGAGAATGGCTGAACCGATTGGCAAATTTTAGTCTTGAAATATTCGTGGATGTCCAGGGAAGGTTTAAACGGTGAGAAAATATGGAAAAATGATCTGTATTCCACGCAGACGGAAAAAAATATGGCGGTACAAAGTTCGCCGGGTCAGCTAGTAACGTATGATAATATGATCGCACTGACTGAGTATATTTTAATCTAGGACACAGTACGTGACAAACACGCGGTTTCAATATTTATCTTCAGCTATCAATACACTGTGCCAGTCAATAATATTTTACCTTCAATACTATTTGACTCATAGATTACTATCGATCAATAATTTGTGGTTTACGGTATAATCCAGCAAATCCGTTAGATTAACTACTTATTTCTTAATACCAGGTATAAACCTGGATAATCCAGTTAAACTTTTCACCTGTATGGACCGGACTATGTATTAAAATGTGAAGAATGAAAGTTGAGTTGTAATGTAAGAATTCGTATTAGTCAATATCTAAATATTTTGTACTATGAATTAATTATATCATAATACTAGTAATTGTATAAAGATCAATCATATAGCTTTCTGGTACCTATTAATAGAAATAGAAAAGAGTAAAAATAGTTAGATTTTATCAATTTATTACATAACCTATCGTATCAATAATATTCCACGGTATCTTTTGATAAATGTATACAATATTACTAGAAGAATACATTGCAATAATATACCTTCTCACATATTTTGTTACTGTCTGAGTGCTTCACGCTCTAAAGCCAATACATGCCATCCATTATTTTCTCGCCGAATGAATTATTATTATTTGCACCCTGTACCTCTATTGTCGATTCATAGGCGACTACAAATATCTATTATTTGAAGTTCAAATAATGTTACTGTAATTGTATGGTTTTGCAGGGTAGTCTAGTCGGTCCTCTTTTCAAATAAACAACATTACCTACTGTAACTAAGTACCAGTCTTCGATGTATGTCAAAAAAGTACTTATAAATTCAAATATCTCAGCAATATGAGCAAATTTCAAACATCGGCTGTTTTCCAGTCGGGGCAAGTAGCTGGTTGAGAACCGCTCCGTGTGTAAGTGGCCTCGGCTGCCGCAAACCCATTCACTGCTCGATGACACTTAAAAATTCTTTGACAGATACAAGGCTCGGTCCCCGCCACTCGCCATCTTTCACATCCTGGAACACAAAACCTTTTGATGTACTAACTTTGTTTTTATACACCTACTTATTTTTTTGGAATACTTATAACCTGTATGATATACCTATTTAGGTACTTCGACGGTTTTGTTTTGAGAGAAAATTATATTTTAGTCATGAATGTGGTGCATAAACTGTGTTCTGGGATATTGCAAACATGGTATACTTACACGAGTATATATTATAGCATGTATGATCATTTTTTAAAATTTAGATTCAGATTTAGGAAGTGATTACCGTAGTCTATGGACGTATGCAACACCAGGTGCATTACACTCGTGCTGCCAACCCTGAAGAAACCTTCTAATGCCCTTCATGAAAAACCCCATATTGTAGTCACTTGGGAAAACCACAGCTGGGAATTGATTCCACAGCTTGCGGGGGATGAAGTTCCTTTCATACCGCACAGTGCTACACACCAGTACCACTCTACACAATCATTGTAGATACTTGTGAAGAGTGATACTGCGATTTTGATACCCTTTTACATGGGCCTCATATGCATCATGAGTAGTTCATTCAGCATTTGTGCTACCTGCTGAAACAAACTAGATAAATATCACGTACCATGTATTGTTGCTACCATGCACACCTTTACCACTATAAAACGCCAAGTGCCACTACTGACACTACATCTGATACTTATTCTTTACATTCATGTTTAATCATTATAGTATCACTTTGTAATTTCTTGCGTTTCATCCTTTTTACTTCAAAAACTTTATTTCTGAAAGTTTCTACTATTTCAACTACATTTCACTTAATAAGCAGCTCTCAAAAGTTCACATTCACTCTCTTTCCTACAATTTTTACATGGAAGATTATATTAAAATCTTGTACCCAATTAATTGTCAACAACACAGGCATAACAATCAACAGAGCATTCAACGTGATATTGAACTTGGCCGTTCCCGCCTCTCGTTCTTAATAGTAATCATTAGGGCCAGGAATGCTGTTATACACTTGACCTTTTGACCCGCCGCCTCTTAATAGTACTTTATTTACCTATTCAGTACGCAAATACGTTCATTTCGTTGTACACCGTCTTGTTAAATCGGCAAGTTAGATTTCGTAGCACGAGTAGCAAATTGGCACAATTACTCTTTAGTAGGAAATAAATTACCTACATATTTCCTGTAATTGAACATAGAATTCTGTTTTTAGAAAATATCCGTCTACTAAGGTAAAACAATCATTTGTCTTACAACTGTAGATATAGCTGTAACTTCAATTTCATAAATATTCTTCTTTTATATAAAACTTTTCAGTAAAACTACTTTAAAATGGAAATCTCTATGATTTGGTTTAAATTTCAAGATAAAATACGACAAATAAAAATTCATCAGCCGCTCTTGACCCGGTCACCGCGGCCGGGTCTTTTGCGGCGACATCGTCATCCTTTCAATTCTTGATGGCCCTCGAGAACGCTTCGTGGCTTGCCAGCGAGTATGCGGGCTAATTCACCCGTTTGTATCAGCTATTTGCGGCATCCTTTCACCTCATTAACGGTTTATAACACGTTTTGGTAGCGTTAAATTTCATAATGCAGGGCCTTAAGTACCCCACCCGTTTATTTTCTGGTTAGGATCCAATTCGCGTGATCTCTCGACATGTCGTAAAAGTTAACGATGGCGGGATTTAAAACAAAAATATTTACTTATTTAAAAAATGTGTAATACTTTTTGAAACATTTTACAGACATCGATAGTGATTGGTAAATACATTGTAAGGACTGCAGGTACTTTACACATAACTACAAGTATTAAATTTCCTAGATAAATCTGCAAATTAAAATAAAATAAAATCATCATTATGACGGTGTAGATTTACATTTTGAACATTGTAGAATAATGGTTTATTATTGGTTTTGTACAAATACAATGCAAACCATAGATAGACAGTAAACTCGTTGTTTTACGCCCCAGAAAATTTTGCAATAAGTTATGGCTATGCACAATGGACGGTCTTATCGGTAAAAGCGATCTCTGTTATACAACCATGGATAGATCTGGTAGGGGTAAATATTTTTTTTTTTGGAGGGGTCAGGTCACCTTAACTCGCCAACTACAACAACAGTTGGCGAGTTAAGGTGACCTGACCTCTGGATGTGGTATTCCACATTGAGTTTTATGAGTTCATTTCCCACATTAGTAGCAAGTCTATTAATCTTAAATAAATGATTCTAACATAAGAAATAAAACAGTTTTTTACTGAAATTTGAAAGCAACTAATTTGCTCAGACGGTCTGTATATCTGTCGGATGGTCAGTCTGAGCATTTCACTTTTTACAATAATTGTAATCGGTTTGAAAACAACTTATATCTATTGCGATTTTATTTAAATGAGTAATATTCGCGTTAACTTTCGACAACATAAATATTTATGTTTATTAAATCTGGTGACTCAAGGATAGTCACATAATAGCTGCTGTCATAATAAATCAATGTTTACAATGTTTTGACCAAAAACATAATAATATATTTTTATTTATACGCAAACAACTGACAGTTTTCACTCCAAATCACTACAGTGTTATCGGAATCAGTGTTTAATCAGGATTAGTTAACTTATCCTGTCAATCAAATCTTATTTATCTATCAGACCTTATTGATAAGTTATCGTAAGTAACGTAAAAGTATTTAGTAAGATGTAGTACAAGATTTATATGACTATTATTTGTTTTGAAATGACTTATCTCTGTTTTGATTTGTATGGTGAAATGATTCTATTTTGTTCAAAATCTTATGTTAGTTTGCATTTTGTTTCTTATGGTAAATTAAACAAGTATTGTTATATCCAAACTTAGGTCAGGTAGGGTAGGTTAGGTAATCTGAACAATTAACTGTGAATTACATTTTTGAATTCAACAATACGAAGATATAATATTAATTAGTAAGAATGAAAGTAAGTTATTAATTAACAAGAAGTTACTTTCATTCTTACTAAATCAAAAATTTGAAGGCAGTAATTTTTCTGATAACCTGCTGATTTTATTCAATTCGACCGTAAGGAATGGGAATTATCTACTTAAAACAAATTAATTGCAGCACCAGAATACATAAATTAAAATAAAACAAGTCCATTAAAACCCAGAGCAAATCCTTAGAATTTGTAAATTGCAAGTGAACAGAGAACTTTTCGATGCATTCATTAGTGGGTTCAAAGTTTCTTAATCTAAAGCTAGGATTACACCCGCGGTACTATTATATTCCTCATTATTGCACACAACATGCGCTGTCTAAACCAGCTGAAGATGTTTAAAATAAACTTTGGCTGTTTAAAGCTTGCTTTCTACAATTTATATAGAATATTTAGCACGTGTATAACTGTTAAGCCTGTTTGATTATGAAGCCTTGATGAAATAAGGTAGGTAGGTATTGATTCAATGGATTGAATAAGATTTTGATTTGATACTAAGATTGCAATTGTAGGTCCACAGTTGCTAAGTATTTGACTTTGCCAAGATATGGTTGATGTCATTTTTATCACCGGTTTCAATTCGAAAAGAAAATGCACAAATATTAGCGTCGTAATCTGGGAATAATATATTTTTAACAGTCACGTAAATTGGCAAATGGAATTCAAAGTGGAATTTGAACTCGCTCACATAGGTTTCGATTATATCTAAATTAAATTTCCTCCGTGAGCTAGAACTCGATGCACATGTAACATAGTGCATACGTTCCTTTGACTTACTATTTTGTTAACCAACCAAAAAAGTTCGAGTTGTAAGAATATTCTAAATGTGTACAAAATAAAAAACTCTAAATCTGGTAATATGCGTATCTGGTAATTTGCGAAACTAAATCTGGTAATATGCGCATCTGGTAATTTGCGAAACTAAAAATCTGGTAATATGCGTATCAGGTCATCTGCGTGTCTGGTAATTCGCGAAATGTGATTCTGGTCATCCGCGTAAAAGGTATTTTGCGTTACTGGTACTGTGCGTCGGAAGGCGAATAACAGACTGACAAATGAGTGATTGGCAAAACAGGATATTGTTGGTACCAACGTTTAATCAACATTTTAAATATTTTGTCAGTTCTGAAAAAATATAGTCTCTGTGGTGAATTCAAACAGCAATTTTGTGAAAAATTGCCAGGGTTTGATTAATTAATTTCCGTTTAGTTTTCTATTACTACGAACTCATTAACCACACTTAAACTTAACCGCACCACAGACATTAAAACACTAAGCGAAACTTTTAATTTGTAAATGTTAATTTCGTTCCATATTAATTTTTACTTAACTATACAGAGTTGCTTAATATTTTCATAAAACGACAAATTTAATAAAGTGGCCGTCAACGTTGAATAATTCAGACTCGGCGGGAACGTTATACATTATTTATGATGATGACATGTCGTAGGTAACATAAGTCTATCTTTGGTCTGCGGTTTTGCATCTCGGGCACGTCGCGGCAATATTGAGGGGGAACTGGCAGGTACTCCTCGCGGACACTCTTCGCACGGGACGAACAACGGGACCTCGGAACGACTCTGTGAACATATTTAAGTGAAGACTTGTTAGGTTCTTCACCCTTCCGCGTACTAAATTATGGAGCTTTATAACAGTGGAGGAGAAGGGCTCTATTGCTTAGTCACGTTCTATTATACGTACGGGAAGCGGAAAGGTGACCCTTGTCTTCAACTTCGACTACTACTTTGGGTACCTAGTTACTACGTGGCCATTTAACTGATATTGTTGATGTCAAATTTTCCGAAAACTTGAATAGCATTGAACATTGTATGAAATATATGAAATTGTTATGCGGGAAAACGTGAGCTTAAAATCAATTCTGTTTTCGGAGGTGGAAAGCAGAATAACATTTAAAAAAATAAAAAAATAAAAATGGGAAAAAATAGCACTAATTATGCCGCCAATTAACGTCAACCAGGCACATTTCTCTGACCTTCATGCTACTACTAAGAATTATCTGACAGTAAAAATTAATAGCACTTTGCGCGACCGGGTATTCGAAACTGCCTCAGAGTTACTCATAGTCAAGTCAAAGACAAAAAGTCTTCTGCAAAAAAGATTTGCATGAATAGATTAAACAAATCTTGAAGAACATTTTTTTTTCAAAACTCAGCAATAACATGAGAAGACTGACGGTAAATGGTAACGGGTCTTATAATAATAACACAAAAATATCAATATTTCAAGTAGCTCAAGTTTTTCAATCTCATTTTGAAACGAATCTCTTATTCTCTCAATTAAGTAATACAAGTGATCACTTAATTCATTACGGCTGCACCACCATAAAAAAATAAAAGAAAGTCTATTTTGCAATCCGTACATTCATATATTATACACAAATAAGTAAGAACACATATTATACAATCCAACAAATTCCTCACAAAAGTATCTCATAGCTCACGTGACTGCAGCCGGCGAAAAAGTAAGTCTCCAACAAGGAAGGTAACGACCTAGAACTGGACTCGTACAAGAGCCTTGTTAGAGTCGTTCTGTCGCTAACTGGCAGAACAGATAGGTAGTTAACGTTAAGATGCTGTACGGGCGGATTAGAAAACTCACCGGGCTGTATTGGCATTTACGTTATATCATGAGTAAGTTGTTGTGCCGAAAGATTTCGTGAGTACGCAGTATTACTGACGTCTTTACTCTGTAAACGATGTTTATACGAGAAACGAATTGTATTTAGAATAATCCCGGTCATTTACATCTGTAAGAATGTGTGCGTGTAGATTTAGAATAGTCTTACATTTATTTTTGTGCACGTAATGGAAATAGTTGAGCTGACTAGAAATACTTTGGGCAACGCCTTCAAATATTTTTGTAGCCTGAAAAGTTAAAACACGCTTGCATTTGTACATACCTATTGTAATGTATCGACAGTATCGAACTTTTTAATATAAATTTAGAAAGCTCCAATTTACTTTCCACCTCGTGGCTCTAACATTATCAGATTGGTGAAATGCCATGTGGTAAAATATCTTGTCGTGTGTCCAAAAATAATTACTACAATTACAAACATATTAAAATATGAAACATATTGAAGCAGTCCTCTTATAAAAATCTTTGTAATTTTTTGAATGACAACTTCTGAAGATGGACTGTATAAAAGTTTAGAAACGTTGTTTTGTTTCTACAAAATGTCATATTTTGTATTGACACACAGATTAAAACGTGTTAAAAATATTTAATAACAAACTAAATAACAAAAAGAATAACTTGAAAATCTAAATTGAATTATATCGTGTCCTATATATGAAAAAACACATATTAAGTATAAAAAATAGAAGAGATAAGTTAAAAGTTGGTGACATTTTTTAGTCTAATTTTCATTCGCTATTGAAATCTCGTTTGCACTGACTGGTAATGAGATAATTACTTATTTATAAATGACGCGTATCCGGTGGGAGCCCCGGTTCCAGCAAAATTATAATTATAAATGCTTGCTTTATGGTGAAGATGTACATCTTTATTATTTGATTAATTTGCATAGAAAGTAGATTCTTTTTCATTAAATTCATACTTTTTGATATGAACTTTTTTCATATCTCACTTATTAAATCATTAATTTGTTTCACTTATTTTTCACGCGTTACTTTGATACAGTTTTTAGGACCTTAGCGAAATTCTTTGGTAAATAGCGCGAAACACACATAAGTTCGAACTTGTTCCGGAAAAGTTGCCAATGAACCTTATCCCCATCAAAAGTAACGTTTATCTTGTAAATTGACTAAAATCGCAAGGTTCACGAGTTCCTGATACATACTGATCTGATAGGTACACGAATTTAACCATTGTTAGTAACCCTGTCCTTTCTGGACGAGGATAACTCGTCTTAGACCTTTGACGAGTACGTACAAAACACTAGTGATTGCATTGTCAAGATACATCAGAATAATGTATCCGTAATAATAACCTTATATGTACCAGCTTACGTATATATTGCATAATCGTTCGTCTACTTCGAAAAGCACTTCGCCCATTCTCTCATTTGTAAGTTCCAGGAATTTCAATATTGTTATTTTACTGTTCATAACGGAACATGGGCTCATTTAAATTTCAGTACACACAACATAGTATTGTTTTATAATATTTTATAGCTAATCATACAATCACGAGCTGTTCATTATGTAGATGCATCATAACAAGGTACATTACGTTTGATTCGAAACACATGTGCAAGCGCAGTAGTGAGTGTAGTGACTCAAACTCGAATATCCTAATGCTATACGGTCTATTTAAAACACACTACATTGCATTCAATGCAAATAGAAGAAGCTGTATTTTATAGACTAGTGAGTGATCCTGAATCCGCGTAGATGGAATTCTTAGTAGCATCAAGTATTCGTTGGTTGGCACTGATTTGTTTCTTGTAAACAATTGTTTCATTGTTTTTATAGAATGTAATCAGTTTATGAAAACATCTTATTTAATCATTAAGCATAGGTACAATGCACTTTAATAATTTAAAAAATGGCCAGATGGACTGACGACCTGAAAAAGGTGGCTGGGACAGACTGGATGCCGAAGGCGGAGGGTCAGCAGAAATGGCGCACATTGGGAGAGGCCTATGTCCAGCAGCGGACTGAATAGGCTAATTAATTAAATTATTTTTATTTATTTTATAATGGATTTTATATCCACTACTAAAGCTGTATCTACTATGATATACCTCTGTAATAAATGTACTTGATAATAAGCGAATACCATCACTGTGAATATGTACACCACCAGAGATATCATTAAGTGATCTGTTATAAAAATACAGTAGATAGTGAATTATTAAAATTGAGTTTATAGAAAACAAAGGTAATAAAATACTAGTTTAGAATCTATATTCAGTTTGAACTGTAGAAATTGTCGCTGTAGCAATAATTTATTCTAAATCTCCTGCATTGCATTAGCCACAACTACATACTACTGCACTTTATACGGTTCTTTCAATTCCAGTTCTCCAAATTAACATTTTATAAACCAATAGAGGCAATAAAAGGCAATCTTATCGCCAAACACATAACCATATATAACATTATCGTAAATTATTCCACCTTAGAGCTGCGCTTTCCTATACAATCGTATATTTTTAGTATGTCCTTTCTTCTTATTGGCTGTAACGTTAATTCCACTTGATAAATGTGTATGTTGTAAAGTACAATTCCAACTATAAAACTATCATCATCAGTCGTTTTGATGACACGCTGATTTATTTGTACAGATGTAGTTTGGTCTTATATTATGACAGTTTGAGCCGGTTGATATTAATTTGTGTCGTCACTGGGAACTTAGTGCATTGGTTTGTGTTACATATATCATACAATATAGAATGGTACTTGCAAGGAGTAAATTAATTTACTATTCCTTGGAAAACAAATTAGGGGAAGTCTAAGTGTGAATGAGACTCATGAAGAGATATATGAGATCCTCGTAAGTATAAAAGTACAACCAAGAAAGGAAAACTCTGATTGAAACACTGAAGCCATTAATCATTTCGTAGACCATTCAAATTCTTTTTCTATCTACCGTGTCCAGTAATGTAGGGGTCTTTCCTACAGAATGTGTACTTCGATGCAGTGTAAAAAAAGAATTATGACCTGTGCGTTGCAACTGTAGACGGCAGGGGTATTGATGAAAGGAGAATAGGGAAATGTAAACCACACACACGATAAAAAGGTAATAGGTATGTAATAACATTGTTATATAACTAATAGATAATAAGTATCCAGTCATATAGGGCTCTTTCCTACTGAATGTGTTCTTTGATGCGGTGTAGCCGGTGTATTAGCTTCCCAAGTCCCACACATGGTCTCCGGCTCTCGTCCCATAGCCAGAGATACCGTGTGTAAAAGCATTCTTCACGTAGACTAAAAAAAGAATTACCACCTGTACGTTGCAACTGCAGACGGCAGGGGTACAGGAGAATGTAAACCGTGTGAAAAATGTCATAAGTAATATTATTACTTAACTAATAGATAATATTATTATAAAATATTAGTATTTGAATTTCGGTTATTTTACATTTTTAGAAATGCTATACAGTAACTATTTACTAATTAGTGTTTTTACAAAGGTGTTGCATAGACGATGCTTTGGGCGCATGGATATTGATAAATTGTGCAATGAAGCTGCCAAAGTCAGTTGGGAGTTTTTAGCAGAGGCGAGCACCATCGATGACAAAGTTCGTGCTTTTAACGAAATAATCATTGGTCTCTATGATATCCATGCTCCTGTGAGGAGGGTGAAGCTAAAACATAGACCAGCTCTTTGGATAACGAGTGATGTTCGAACTGCTATGAAAGGGAGAGACCGGGCTTTTCACAAGTTTAAAAGGAATCGTACGGATACCAACTGGGACTCTTATAAAACTGCCAGGAATCGGTGTAATCAGGTGATACGCAACGCTAAACGCCGACATATTCTCGATAATATATCTTCCTTGACGCCTGTCGATGTCTGGAGGTTTCTTGGGACACTAGGCATTGGTAAACCAAGGCAGCTGGAGTTACCCAAGACAATTGAGTTGGATGCCATAAACCAACATTTCTCTACCTCTCACACATTTGATGGCCCAACCAAGTGTCAAACGATTAACTCAATAGCCGGACTGCCTAGTCCCAATCGCGTACCCTTTCAATTCACTCCAGTCACGTCGGAGGAGATTAAAAAGGCTATTCTCGCAATTAAATCTAAGGCAGTCGGGTGCGATGGCATCAGTCGCCGTATGATAACCACTATCATAGATCAACTCCTTCCCGCTATTACACACATCATTAACTTTTCGCTTGACTCTGGTCTATTCCCTGACTTGTGGCGTAAAGCCTATGTGCGCCCTCTTCCTAAAACCTCCAATCCCTCTCTTCCTAATCACTTTCGTCCTATTTCCATCCTCCCTTTCCTATCCAAGGTGTTGGAAGCCTGTGTTCATCGCCAGCTATCCAACTATGTGCAATCCAACGGGATACTAAGTCCATTGCAATCTGGATTTAGACCGGGACACAGCACTACAACCGCACTCCTCAAAGTAACGGGGGATATCAGGGATGGAATGGAGAAGGGTTTTGTCACGGTGCTAGTGTTGGTGGATTTCTCAAATGCATTTAATTGCGTGAATCATGACATTCTTCTAGCAACACTGGCCCATCTTGGGATCTCAGCTGACGAGCTGGAGTGGTTCTCTTCATATCTTCGTGGGCGTCAGCAGTCGGTTTTAGCGGACGAGATTTCATCTGGCTGGCTCAATCTCGGCTCTGGCGTCCCACAAGGCGGTATTCTTTCTCCTCTTTTATTCTCAATTTTCATAAACCTCATTACCTCTGAACTTCAGTGTGCGTATCATTTGTATGCCGATGACCTGCAGGTGTACAGCCAGTCCCGTACGGAGAACCTTTCAGAAGCCGTTGACAGAGTTAACGCCGATCTGCGCGCAATAGGCAGTTGGTGTGACAGGTTTGGCCTTGCTGTCAACCCCGATAAATGTCAGGGTATCTTAGTTGGCAGTAGCCACATGATGAATAGGGTAGACAACGCAACTCTGCCAACACTAAACTTTAACGGAAGAACGATTCCTGTCACGCAAATTGTTAAAAACTTAGGATTAAATATAGACTCCACCCTGAACTGGCAAGCACAAGTCACAAAAGTCTGTCAGAGGGTAACTGGGATGTTACGTAATCTTTATCGCCTCAAAAACTTCTTACCAGTCAAAACCAAGGCAATGCTTGTGCAAACCCTAATCTTTCCAGTCGTGGACTATGGTGATGTATGCTATCTCGACCTGAATGCAGATCTGCTCAACAAACTCGACCGTCTTCTCAACAATTGCATTCGATTCACCTACAACCTTAGGAAATATGATCACGTCTCGCTTCATCGTTCTGAGTTAGGATGGTTGCCGATACGTCAGCGACGTAGCTTGAGGGCGGTAACGATGATATATACAATTTTAAGCTCCCCTAATGTCCCCACCTATTTATCATCTCACGTTCAGCTACTTGGTTCGCATCACAACAAAAACCTACGATCAGCTGACAACCGTCTTCTCTACTGTCCCACTCATAGTTCAAGCCTAGTTCATTCTTCTTTCCTCGTGCAAGCTATTCTCCTCTGGAATGCGCTTCCTCTCGAAATCAGGATGGTCACCAATCGTGCTACGTTTAAATACAAAGTGCGCCAGCTATACAGGAATCCCTAGTGGCAACAGTGGATAAAACTACAATATTATGTATGTATGTATCTTAAATATGTGTAACTTGTAAGTATAGTATTATATATATTATGAGTATATAAGTAGGTAATATAAGTATTGGATACCTATGTAAATATGTATGTATGGAGTTCTCATGTATTTTAATGTGTATGTATTTCTGTTGTGTATATACTACCAATAGATTATGATTTTAGTCATTAGTTCATATTCTGCCTGCACCTACCTTTAAGTATCTCTGCATCACCCTAAGGTTGACTGGTAGATAATGCCTTTGGCATTAAGTCCGCCTTTGTACATTTGTCATGTGCATAAAGTTTTAAATAAATAAATAAATAAATAAATTACGCTACTTTTGTAAATAAATAATGAAGGCAAGTACCTAGTAGCAAATATTTTGCGTACACGTAATTATAATATAAGAATAGATATATAAGAATAGTTTCCATAGGTCGAAATATCGATTGATTCATGACATGCAAACAATATATAAAAAATATATTATTAAATGATATGTATTAGCAAATAGGATAAGCTGTGTTTGTAACTGGTTGCGAAACCTCAGGTATCTTGTCTCAACGATTGAGGCCAATAATGCGTTACACACATGTGAGCATTTATAATTATCATTAAATTCATCACAGCTTGACGCAACGCATCGTCACAGTGACGCACTTATACGACATCAAGACGTAAGATCTAAATGTAGTTTACGTACTTCTAGTTATAAATAATTCTATAAATGAAACTATTCGCGTCACGGTGTTACCAATCAGATTGTCTCACGGAGATAAATGATGACCAGCTTTTGCTGAAAACTAATTATTGTAATAGTAATTTCTCAATCCACTGTCGACTGAGATGAATTTCTTCAGGCACGCCGTGACAATATTATTTATAACTTTCCATTTGTTATTTGGTGATTATTTCTCGCAACTTTGTTTAATTATCTAATTGTAATAAGATTGAACGAACAATTATTTGCAGTTGTCTTCGATGAACGAGGCAATTAGTTAACAGAAAGAAATAATCTGTGAATATTACTTTTGATATCTTATCTTCTGAATTTCTAGCTGTACTCTGTTAGGTTGATATGTAGTAGAATATTATAGATGTGCTCAAAAAGGATTGGGCACATACACTTATGTAATTAAAACATTAAATCCTATTTAATATTAGTCAAAATAAATTTACATATATTGATTTTTATCTTCGATCGATCGAGGCTTAAGTGGTCAGAGCGTTCCCCCTGTAAGTGAAAGATCGCGGGTTCGAGTCCCGTCCGAGGTCGATTTTCTTTTCTCTTTCTTAATCGATTTGAACAGTTAGCATAATAAATGCTTCAAAATTTCATTCATATTTACAAATATTTACCAGATGGAAATCTCATAAACTAAAAAGGAATAGACGCCACTGATTGTGAATTCTGTTTTTTTTTTCTTTCTGAAATCAGATATCTTCTCAGTACTCACACAATAGTTCGTAAAGAGTTTCTATGCGTGCTGCTTTGTAATTAGCTCCTTTCTCAATTGAAATGTCTTTGTCTCTGGGACTAACGGCTTCCATAGGTTTTATTTTCCGCGTTGCTAAAGGAAAAATTTAAAACTGACTTCTTTTCTGTTCCTATGTTAAAAGATAAAGTAGGTACTTTTAAAATTATCTTAGACCCTCGAATTAACTTTTATTGTTTGAGTCACCCTATCCTCTATTTCAAAATTAACTTATCAGAGTTTATTAATAATAACTTATCCCAGTGTTTCACAAGATATTGTCGTAAAAAATTCTAAAAGTAAAGTAACCTAAATGTCTTATCACATTAACTTTCTGACAGTGAAGGGCCCATCAAAATCGGCCATCTGTTTCATAGATTATACAAGTCAAATAGACAGCAAGACATTCTAATTTTTTTTCTAAAAGCTTTTATTTTATGTCATTCAAAGAGACATTTTTAAATTATTTGTATACAAAAATATATAACTATTATTGTTAATATATCCTACGAGTATACATAGTTGACGTAACCAAAGTATTGTCATTAAAAATGCATGTTCATTGGAATATGGGTTTACCTCAAATCGCAATGATCGAAATTAAAAGTTATTATAATGGTTTTAATGCTAACGGGTGACATTGTGGTTGAACGTTGAAACGTTACTTAATTAACAATAGAGCAATTAAGTTGGTCGAACAACGCGTACCGGGGCAAAACGAATGCCATTTCGCGGACGCGCACCACCGCCCGGCAACGTTACGCTCCGGCAGACAATGCATTTCGTTGATTTTGCTGACTACGCTTTCGCTGATCCCTAGTTTTTATACCTGTAGGATTTAGCGTATTGCGAGGGGTTTCTGAGTTATTGAAATACAGTGGGATTACGTGATAGTTCAGCAGTCTCTAAATTGTAGTACAGAACAATAGTTGTAGGTACCTCCCAGAGCTCGCCATGAATTTCTAAATAAATTTGGTTGTATAAAATTATATTAAAATATTTAAGATTGATGGAGTGGGATACAGGAAAGAGTTGGTTGGTGAGTAACGCTGTATTTCACCATTGTGCTTGCAAAAAAAATGCATTTTTATTTAACAATGAAACCTACTTTAAGAGTGGAGGAAGGTTAAAGCTCGGGGATATTGCCACTACCAAGTCCTCAAAGTAATGTGCCAAGTGCCAAGACATGTCAAAAACCATGAGCTCATCAGTAATATTAATCATGGTAATTCAAGCATCTTCTAACTAAATTAAGAGACTGTATACAAAGTCTTAACGAGGCGTTTACTTCATCATGGTGAATATGGTTTTCATCAGTAGTGTGTCAGTCGACGCCGCTTTATCGAGCAATTTTATAGTAAACAGTTTTTTTAATAAAGTTAATATTAACTAACGATGGATTTCACTGTTGAATACCAAAACATTTAATTTATTTGAGCTGCGTTATCATATTTGTAACCGACTTCAAACCAGAAGGTTCTCAATTAGACTGAATGTAAAAAAATGAGAATTACCTATATTTTGTTTTGGCCGCATTTTTACCCGACTCTCAAGAAGGGTTATTTTATTGGTAAAATTTAACCCTAGTTGAAACTTTGTATAATCATGAGCAAGATTGACGTTTGATAACAACTAATTGCGTTAGGCATAAATGTAAAAAAGTACTTTGGAAGTAGTAATGTAGTTTAATAGGCGGCACGAAACATGAATACAAAAATGCTATATTATTTTATTCATTTCGTGTTATAAATTTTACATGATTAAGGTTTACGAATATTCTTTACGATGATTTGTTGTTAGTGACAAATAAGTGGCACGGTCCTAGGTAAAGGTGGGTGAGCCCTTGAGGGGCAGTTTTTCATGGCTTTATACATGGATGGAGGACAGAGCTCTATTCCTTAGTCGTCTTGTACGACGCCCATGGGACGAGATGGTTTGGTACTTGTATGCCTTAGGAAACAACACCTGTGATTTACTAGAAACCTAGCCTTTAATTAAAAGGAATGGATGGATATTTTATTTAGCTAAAAACACAGAATGAGTAATACGAATAAGTGATGTCGATTATATTGGTTTTTCAAATAAAATACTGTGGATAAGTGAATTTGTCAGCTTTTCACAGGTATCTCACTTTAGCAAAAGGAGAAAAGGCAGTTGTTAGTTAGGCAGGTAAATAAAATAATGAACATGGGTCACACACACACTTATTTTTTTTATTAGCTCTGACTATTGCTTTCTGAATTCTACCTTGGAGACAGCAACCTACACAATAAAAATATTTGAGAGTAAGTTCACAAGGAGGTTTTCTGACTAAAATAATGCAAGCAAACTTAATAGATGTAAATTATATTTTTAAGCTAGTTAGTACAAAATTATAGCAAAATATTTATATACATTACTTAAGACTCACTGAACTTCGTACTTCCTAACTAGTAACGGTTTCCACTAAAGGGTATTTTGGACATTTGCAAATAGATCTGATAATCCGACCCCCGATATCGGTCGACGCTTGTTTTAAAGTTTAATTAAATGTAATAATGTTCGGGCGATGATAAATGTCTTTAACGATATCGCCGAACAGTTTCAATTGGACGTTAAAATTATATCTGGCTTATTGGATTATAGTATGGTTAGTTATTATAGTATTTATTTATACTGACATTTATTTTCTGAACTATGTGATGAGAATTACTTTTGATTGAAGTTATTATGGATTATTCTAGAAGGATTCTTATAAGGTCAGAATTTACTTACAGCAGATGGCAAGATGCCATTAGAAATAGAAAACAACACCTGTGAGTGTTATTCGTGAACAACACAGACAGTTATAGCTTATAGCTTCTTCCGTTGAGTCGACGGCATATCGTGTGAAATTTGTTTGCCCAGTGTGCAGCTACTTCGATATCGTTCTCAGACGCACTCTTGAGTTCCTCCGGAGTCCGGAGTACACGTGCTTGGGCCATTTTCAGCATATCCTAGCGTTAGTTATAGCTAACTGTTAGTACCTATTGTAAACCACTAAACTATCACAACAATCTTTCGATCCGGGATTTGATAATCATTTTGAGACCACCATGTAAAAATAATATTGTATTACTACAAGCTTTCTTCTCCGGGTACTTCTTGGATATGTAGGTGCGAGGTTGAATTTTAAAGTGTATAGTCTTCTCAAAGAGAAATATTTAAAATCTTTATAACAATCCTAGCGCGTTTTGGTTTCACAGTAGTCGTATATAAAATAGAGTTTTGATTTCCAGGCCAGGTAAAGTAGCATTGCCCAATGCCCATATTAGTTGTATTAGGTAAATAAAATATTTTGCAATCGTAATATGGAGCCGGGTAAAAGTACCCGGTTAAAGCATAACTAAGTAAGACTGATAATAGTAGGAGAAATAATATGTTATAATAAATTGGAAAAAGCGAAATCAATTCTCGGGCGGGCTTTAAAATTATCTCAAAAGAAATAATATGATTGTCATTACACTAAAAAAAACACAATATAAAACGTATCATACCCATTACTAAACAAATACGAGTATGTAGGGTAGTACAGTGGCCAGTTCAACGGAACGGCAATTTTATAGGTTCTCCCATCCGTATAAATTAAATAGACCTGTTATGTTTGTTTGACTTTGCTTCTAAACCCGTCAAAAGTTTAGTTTATTCTGGAACACGACGAAAGTAAATATATATAGTTTCTTTTTTAGACTATTATTACGACATGCGTCTGAAGATAAACAGCTTATAAAGTCATTCGTTTTCTTTTATTGCTGGATCGTGAAAGAAACAAATCGCTCGGGAAAGTTAGTCGTGCGTAGGTATTATTGGAATCCTAATATTTCCTTTAAAGAGGTTAAAGTTTTATATTTGTACAGAAGGCAATAACGTCTACGTAGTTTAGTATGGTGCCAAGTCGTGATGTAAACGTACCAAAACCTGAATAATAAGGGTATTGACTTGATCCAAATGTTACTTATAGTTGATATCCTTTTTGTAGGGTAAAAGAAAATACTGTACAAGACGAATACAAAGCCAGTGGTCGCTAGGCCCATCTTCTGTTGTACAAGAATGGCATTTATATTATGAATTCGAAGGTTTAAATTGGTGTATGGACTGTATTCTGAGATGGATGATTACATTTTCGTTACTCAATAACAACAAAATTCTTGAGCGGATCTGGATGAAATTTTGCAAAACGGACAGGTTTCTGAGGATCAGTATTTCGTGTTTGCATTAACTTGTAAATGATAAATAATATTTGAACGAGTCAACGAGTCCAATAAAACATATCAAAGAGTGGTAAATTATTACTAGCTTCAATATTGCTCTATGGTAAGCTGCTCATTGATCTCCAACCTCCAGTATTGGAATGTCATAATTTCTTGATGAATAATATTCAGCATTCACATACATAATAAATAATATTCACACCTGTAAATCCTCAACTTATGAATATGAATCCAAAAATTAAAAATAAAGTAATTAACATTCTTTTATAGTAAGGTACTGCGACATTTTCCATAATGATGTACCTATAATCTAACAGTAGCAATGATAGATAAAGAATACTTGTAATCTTAATCATTATATCCATAACGATCGATCTAGATAGTATTTTCAGCGTATCCTAGCGTTAGTCTTCACATAAATATACATCACTAATGCAATCACATGATGTAAGTAACATATTAGTTATTAAAATACATGCGGTCCTCAGTTTATAACATATTCAACGTTCCTTTGAAGCCTTACATTGGCAAAGTGTAGCGTACTTGCGAACTACACAATAATAAATGCAGTTATTTAAGATCACAGTCTAAGGAAATTGCATTTACTTATCGCATGCACCTTTACCTTATTCTCACCTCTCGCGTTACCTCACTACTAATGACTCAATTACACACACTTTATATCAAAAGGAACTTAAACGCTCATGTATTCATCATGAAAATTTTAACCGTGTTGCGGTATACATAGAGTTCATATTTCTTTGTTTAAACTTTTTTTCAGTAAAACATCGCATGAAGAGTTATAATGCTAAATCAAGCTTTTTCCCGACATTAATTACATGTTGTAAACGCGATATTAATTGTTGAATTGAAATAGTGTTTGTTAATGTATGGAAGTTAATTTTTATGGGGTTGTGTGTGGAGCAGTTGTAAATTTTATCAAGGGTTGTGAGTATAATTACACGTTTAATTTATCACCTTTCAGATAAACTGATTATAATCATTTACCATTAGTAAAAACTACAATTTTTTAAAAGTGCTCACGGAAAACTATTTCCATTAAAGATGTGAGAATATTCTAGATAGCCTTCTATGCCATAGAGGCCTTTATAAAACGGAAGGAGACGCGGACCGTGCCAACTACTTAAATTGCGAAGAAACTCATTGTGAGAAGATAAAAGGAATAATTCTTACGAATGATAAGTATGAAATGTAATAGGGATGTATGAGAAACCCACAATTTCTTCAGCTGAAGAGTTTCATGTTCAGCTTAATAACCTAGTTCACATCAGACATTTCATATCACATGTTGCGCTCCATAAAATTACATCGCATCTATATTCTGGTCCTTGTATCGCAATGCTAATAAACAGTTTCACCAATGAGTACTGTTTTCTTTTATTTCATGTATGTATGTATTTATTTTCTATTCTTTTATTTCATGGCAACAAGTTGCAAATCACGTAAAAACTTTAATATCATTGAATAATTTAAATATACCGACGTCAATAGAATATAAATATAACAGTTTAGTTTCGCATCATTTAGTATAATAAATACGATTTGCATAGAGATTGAATGTTTAAAGAGAGGGTTACAATGAAATGAACAGATTGCTTACGGTAATAATATAAAAACAAGAGTAATAATTATTTGACGGAGAAGTTTATGTTTTCCAATACGAAATTAAATATGTCTGTAATGAAATCGTGAAATATAATAGTGCTAAATTCTAGATAATACTAAAGAAAATTAATGATATTTGCGTGAATATCAAACTACGGTTATAAAATTTAATTTCACATATTTTCATTAAGCTATCCCATAAGCAGTATTATGTACTTAGGCTGAAATAAATTGGAAAGCAAATAAAAAAGCTACCCGATAAAAACGAAGTAAACTTTTTCAATTAGAAACTTGCATGGCGCGGGTGGATGTTAAGTACAAAAACTATTAAAATGTATTAAAAGATCGATACATATTTTATTACACATATTTTTGTTAGTAGGTACTTCATTTTTACTTTAATAACTTTGTTTTTATTTTCTTGTTTTTAAAATAATATTAGCAACCGGAATAGTTAGTATTCGCCTAAACGTCGTTCATCTAATGCCAGTTTGACCAGAATTCAAACCCGGGATCTCTCGATGTTGCGGTACTTATTAACCTCTAAGCTACAGACGCTTTAAAACTAATGGTATCAATTTTTTTTAAAGCGAGGATGAGAAACGTGCACACTAAGTTATATACGAGTAGCCTGCAAGGTTCAAAGCGACATGTCTCAATAAGTTACGCCATGATGTATAGACGCACTGACGATTATATTCATAAAAGTTCCCCTGATCAGTATGACATTAGACCAGTATATTTTACCGTATGAGTGTAGGCGTAGGCACACGTGTGTCTGTCGCAAGACTCGCAAGAGACAACAAGGGGTGCGGGGTGGCGCCAATATCAACAATGGTACGGGCAGTTGCAAAAATTAAATCTCTATTAAAATTTCCGAAAAGGGACTTAACTTTTATCAGTTATAAACTTTCGTGACATTTAACAAGAATTATTATCGCCTTATCTTCCGCACAGTTTTCCGAGGAGAGACGCCTACTTCGCCTGTTTTTTCGTTCACTGCAGTTTCCCACAGTTGTTTGAGCTTTCCACTTAGTTTAAAAAATATTACTATTCGCAATGTTGATGAATTAGTTATCAAGTTTGAAACAAATGAAACAGTTGTAACATGATTATAAAGAACTTTGGGAACAACAAACAGTAACCGTAAAAATTAAACTGGAAAGCAGCTGAAACCGCGCGTAAATTAGTCAGTATTGTGTTTCGCTGCCCGCGCCCCGCGTCTCTCATCCCACAAATGCAGCCAACAGTAAAAGTTAATTAAATAAAAATACCAACGGATTCCGCTCCCGCTGAGGTGTCAAACAGCAATCAACAAATAAAGGACCGCCAATAAGTTAGCGAGGCTATTCACAGAATCGAAAAGGTTCTGATTCATTGTCACGTCTCGTTTTGATTGGACGTGCTTTGATACCGATAGCCGGGATTGCGATCGTTCAAAATTTTAATATTTTTTTACTTTGCTCATATTCGATTCTATCCGATGCGGTTTGGCGATATTTATAACGTTTTGTTTTGTTTTCCCAAATCCTGGCTCGAGTGTCCGATTGTAGCTGTTGCCGTTCATTTATCGAATCTCTATCGATGTGTACAATTTATGAAACACGCTGTATACATTATTCGGGTACTATATACGATGTGGGGTAGCCGGATTGTGCGTGTCGAGATACGAATGCCATGATGCATATTCCTATCATTATTCCTATTGTTTCGGTTGTTGACTTGAACGTATATTGTACACGCGATAACGCTATCATGTATCAGTTGGTATTGAATCATTATTAGCTATAATCCTACCTGTTATAACCCGTTCCGAGACGTGGATACCGGTAATATGCCTTTTTTAAGCTAAAACTTTTTGAGACATAAAATTGGAAATTATGTGATTCAATGAAGAACTACCTAATTAACGAGACAGGTTTCAAAATAAGAAGGCTTAACTGTTTTCGGAAAATCTATCAATAGACTAACGATCAATGTTAAAACTGATAAATTATAAAGCGAGGACCACGAATTGAAGGTCAAGAAAGCGACGAGAGTAAACCCCTACGAGTATTTCCTCCTTAGAAGCGGATATAATCAGCCCAACCATCACCATGCCATTAGGATGCTTTTGTAACAAGTAATTTTCTAGTAAGGATCCACTGTTCAGTTGCCAGTCAAGTTTATAAACTGTCTGTGTCTTTGACGAGGATTTGTAGGCGGCTTAACTGCCTGCCCCCATCTGAGATGACATCCACGTAGCTATTCCCCGGTGAAGTGGAACACAATAACTAAGAACGTACTTCATGTCTTTTCATGAATGTTGTAAAATGTGACCAAGGGATAGGGTAATTTTTTATTCGACAGTAAATACGTCCTGTGAAATAGTGCTTAGGTAACGCCTGTAGATTATAAAACCTCGAGGGTATTAGGCCTGAAAATAGTTAATAATCTCGACGAGCACCGTTACTGTGCCGTAATCGCCTGCGGAACCAAGTTGGACGCTGCAAGGCAAATTTGGTAAAATGGGGCTATTTAGACCAGTCGCAAGCGTCGTGTGACTGCGGAGCTCCATTCCAATCCATGCTGCACTTGCTCTCTTGTCCACTGTGCCCTTCCAACTGTACTATCGAGGACCTGATTAAGGCAACGGACAATGCTGTGGCCGTGGTCAAATATTGGGCCGACAAGATCTAAAATTTTATGAGCCATTGACTCGACGAAGAATAAGAAGACTGTGCCGTGCGTGAGGCTAGATTTACTTCTCGCTTGTATTGTATTAAATACATTTCTTCCTCGATGCAAAATATTTTTATACTATCCATGTGGTAGGTTAAATATTCTGACCACATGTAGGGATACAAAAATATTAGTCATTATAGTGTCAAATTTCGTTTTTCGAAGCATGTGCGTTTCATTATACGTCACTCTAGGAGAGAATAGTCCAAAGTAATCAATCATCGCAAACGATTATTTTAGGCTGGCTGTCAAAAGAAAAGAACATGTTATTATAAAATTAGTTTATTATTAGGTATATTATCAGAGTAGTAACATTTATCCTCGCTTACATTATGATGATAATTGTGAAAGTGATTATTATCATCTTCATCGTTGACCATAATGTGTCCAAAACCTACCTAACCCCGCGTTTACATACTGCCGCTAGCATTGCTCATCGTGTTGCCGGAAATATTCGCGCGATTAATGCCCTAGCGTTCACGTTAGATTATTAATAAAAACTATCACTTTCAACTACAGTACTATACACTTGCCGTAGATCGATATTAATATTTTTAAAAGTAAATATTCGAGGAGCAATCACGAAAGCCGTGTTTACTGATTAGCGCCATCTAGAGGTCTCGTATAGTTCATCGCGCTAGTGTTGCCGCTCCTTTGACTCACGCCGCCAAGCCGACATTCGCAGCAACATACGCGGCAGTACTCGCGGCATGACGAATATACCATTCACACCACTTCTCTCGCCACTTCCCTCGCTCTGCCGCGAGTATGTAAACGCAGCTTTAAAGTATGATTCCGAAGCTGACCGCATACAACAACGACAGTCGCATGCAGCAGATACAGCGTACCCATTACTTGTCAAACTCCGATACAGATAAAGGGGCCGTTGAGAAGCTGCAATGAATTACGCGCTTCTGCTGCGTGCGTCGGCAGTTGTCGTATGCGGTCGGCTACGGAATCATACCTTTAACTTTAAGTGCCACTTTTTTATTTATACTTAAATTAAAATACATACAATAATTACACTTGAAAATACATACTTAATAATAATTAATAGGTGCGTACTATTAATTATTAAGTATGTATTTCGTAGGCTGCTACGCAGGAGGCGCGGGTTCGATCCCCGCTCAGTACAAATATTTGTATGCATGAATATAAATATAATATGAATTGCATTGGTCTGGGTGTTTTCTATGTATAATATGTATGTATTTACAAAAAAAAATGTATCTATGTATGTTTATCCGCATTCTAGAACCCATAACACAAGCTAGTTAAGCTATGCTTACTTTGGGTCTAGATAGCGTTGTGTAGATAGTCGTACAATATTTATTTATTTAATAGTGATGAGCCTATTGCCGTCAAGCGGGCACTTTGTCTTGAGTTATGTTTATTGTCAGATGAAGAACAGTAGGCACATGCTGTAAGAACATTTCGAACGATCGAACGAACGCGACAGCTCAATCCGCGGCGATATTTCCATTCTGCTTGCTGTAAATTTTGTGTCGTCACGTTCTTGAGCATGAGGGTGATGTATGTTTACGTGTTCGACAACGTGACATCACCAAAACAGCATGCGATATTGGAATATCACTGCAGATTCAGCTTTCGAGTTCGTTCGATCGTTCGAAATGTTCTTACAGCATGTGCCTACAGCTCTAGCCTAACGCCTTCTACGACATCCACGGAAAGAGATGTGAGAGGTGGCCGTGGCCTTATTCTACTCCACTGAGTGCTAATACGCCTCTTCCTACCCCTTCGGGGACAGGCGTGAATAATATATGTATGTAGGTATGTTATCTCGAATGTACGCTTAGAAATATTTTGTCCCCACTACCCCCGTTAACTTACTACAATTGAGAATTTTTATAAGTCTCACTGAAAATTAGCTTGATAGTAATCACTTGTAAAAATGGACCAGAGCGCCTGAAATATAATGACACTCTGTAGAATATCTTCATTTAATGAACTAATAAGTAATATATCGGACCGTCGCGCGGGATGATTGAATGATCCGATACCCTCATCGTGTTCACTGTGGAAATTTCTGATCGTAAGAACAAATTACACCAGTCTGATATTCGAAAATAATAATATTGCAAAACTATAATTAACTATTCGTGCCCACTTGATGGCAATAGGTACGAGCCTATAGGGGTCTATAGGGGCCTATAGGGGTCTATAGGGGTCGTCCCCTATTACGCTGGGACAGAAAATCATGGTTGGCGAAATGTGGGTGATAAGATAATACACCTCTGCCTACCCCTTCGGCGATTTACAGGCGTGAGTATATGTATGTACTAGCTGTTGCCCGCGGCTTCGCCCGCGTGGAATTCTGATCCCGTTCATCGCTGATATGTAGCCTATATGTTAATCCAGGGTATAACCTATATACATACCAAATTTCAACCAAATCGGTCCAGCCGTTTATGCGTGAAAGAGTAACAAACATCCACACATCCATTCTCACAAACTTTCACATTTATAATATTAGTAGGATATACATAGTAGGATGTATAATTTACTAGCTGATGTCCGCGGTGCCATCTGATAGTAGTAAGTATTAATATACCTCTGTCCACCCTTTCAGGAGTATAGAGGCGTATATTAGAAGATTGTCTAGTATTACTTACATATTTAGATTAGCAAAGGAGCCAAGAAGTTCTATGTCAGGTAAATGTCCTTCATACCTTTATCCTTTATCATTAATCCTTCTAAACATAATAATATTTCAGTTCTGAAAGGTATATTGATGATGATCATACGGTAAGACATTAAACAGTATTAACAGCAGCTGCTTATTGAACCGACACAATCCTTTGGTCCCCTCTTACTATACAAGGACCCACACGGGATGCGATTGAGGAGCGGGAGGGTAGGTTATTCTCAGCTGAGACCACACAGTATGCGTAGTTGTTACGAGGTTTGAACATAAAGGTATACAATATATTTTCATCACACCATTCATGACATCCTTATTTTATAATTTTCGTAAAAACCTTTTTATGTCCGCGTCATGAATCATGATCGATCTTCGCACATATTCAGTAAATATTCAATCAATTTCGGTACAAAGCGATTACCGTGCGGCATTCCCAACATAAAGTGATTACGATACAATATTCTGGACCCAGTCCATTTTCATTATTACAGCGTTACTATGCACTGTTATCGCTTTAAGTGACAAATGATCCGGCTGTTGTAACTTTGTGCTAAATTGGTAACCCATTTGATAACTTTCGCGAAAATAAATAGCAATTCAAATTTATCGCGACATTAATAAATTGTTTTAAACCAAACTTTTCAGCTGACGTAAACAAAAAACGTAAAAACGTGAAGCATAGTCATGCTCGGTGACAGCATAAAGTAATGACGTCATTCTTCGGTTGCCGTAACGTAACGGGTTGACGTTTCATTCATTATGCGGCGGTGAATGCGATCTGCGTAGTATAAAAGCGTCTCTAATTATTTCCGTACTGCCATCGGAACGCGGCCAACTCTGAGTTACGTTTTTTAGGTATCGATCACGTGATTTTCATAAGAGATTATGACTGGAATATTCCTACATTAAAAAACTAAGACCAAACTTGATAAAATGCAATACTAGCAAGCAAAAGAATAGGCTTTATGATCCATTAAAAACAGCTAAGTACTAATAAGATCGTCAGGATGATTAAAATTATGAAGTATCTAGTATGTTAAAGTTTTGTAAGTTGTGAATTTAATTTGTTAAAAATTTGCTGCCAGGATGTGTGTTGAACCTGTGTGTGTATATTTTGGCTAATATAGAGTATTAGCCAAAAAGGACTGCCAACTGACCTACCTACGTAGTCTATGGACGTATACAACACCAGGGGTCTCACACTCGTGCTGCCGACCCTGTAGGAAACTTCTAATGCCCATAGAACGGAAATGAATGAATGATTTGGTTTATTCTGGCTTCTTCTTCATCCTAGCGTTAGTTAGTCACATCCGAAGCTCTCACCTCTGAGACCCGTATTCTAGAATGGTACTTAGTTCTAAATCCCGATTTATCTGGGAACAGATTGTACAGACAGTTGACAGATTTGGCAGATTGTCAATAGAAACTCCTTCCTCTTAGCGTTAATTCCCAGTCGCATCCGAAGCTTTCAGCTCGGAGTCTGGGGTCCGCTTTTTACCAGTCTTAACCACGGATTTGACTAGACCTCGATATTTTCCGTGAAGCGATTGTCATCTGACCTCCACAACCCAATGTTAACATTAGGCGATTATATATTGTCAATAGAAACTATCCTAAGAGAAATCGAGATTCAGAACTGAGTACGATTTTAGAATCTGAGCCTGAGTATGGAATCCGCCTTTTTCAGTATGACGGCGAATTTGCCTGAATTTCGATATTTTCGTGAAGCGATTGCCATCTGACCTCAACACACAGCAGTTAGCCCAGTTGTTGGACTTTTTAGGGCTCCAAATACCCGTAACGACTGCTATAGATGTTCGTATGGCAACCGAGACCAACGGCCTAACGTGCTCTCCGAGACACGACCAGACCAATGCAAATACCTGTATTCGTGCATTCAAATATTTACAATGAGCGGGATCGAACCCGCGCCTCCTGACAGCCAATTTTGGCTTACCTATGTGGTAGCTATTGTTGTCTGTACTAACTCCCAGAGGTTGCAATTAATATGATATTTTCACAAAAACAGGCGTATACGAGTGAGATGAGACAGTAATGCTAATGAGATAAGTAGAAAGAATTAACTTATCTATTGCGAGTATTCCTGCGAGCTTCAATTGTTGCACTGGTTGTATTTTTGGTCTTTGTTTTCTTGCTCGTGCTTTGGTGCGCAATAAAATTATTCATGCTTTAAATTATAGCTTTAATTGACATTGTAAGATGTTTGTGATTTACTATAGTCTATGCAGTTCCTTGAAGACATATTGATGCCACTACTTGTCTTATCATACCTATGGTTCTTTGCCCATACAATTCACCAAATTCACTTTACACAATAGTGTTCTTAGAACCTGATCTTCGTTGATATACTTAGGTACAGCAACTGATACGAATAGGTAGAACCCTTCTTAAGGAGATTTGGAACCCTAATTATTACAGAAGTGCAACATAAAGTTTTTTAAATATTTCAGCTTGAAAGGTTTTGCGGACTTAAAGCCGTTTGAGCTGAGACAGTAAAATAGTTGTGGACTAGAAATCTAGTTGTAGTAACCAAGCTAAAACCTTATAAACGCCTCCATTAAATAAATATATCTGTATTATACGTAGTTATATTAAATATGTGGCTTTAATAGGTGGCTTGCAGTTCATAAGATATTTTCTTTATTTTTTATACTCAAAATAGCTGGAAGCTGTCTACGTACTTCACGAGCTAATTTTATCGATTAAGCAACATTGTTGCAGTTAAGACAAACAATGTGACATATTATGTCTGTCATCATGGGATTTAACACTATCATTCTGACAGCTACTTTAGGTTTGAATACCTAGGTTATAAGCGTCTCACATTCAATTTAAAATAATTTGTGTAAGTACAGTACAGTTTTTGCTTTATTTTTGCAAAAACAGCTGGACTAATTGCATGGTCCCACATAATAAAGCATAAACCTTTGTCGTCTAGCAGGCAAATATTCAGTTTTCGTAGTCCTATCGAGTATAATACGTGAACAGAAAAACGCAATAACAATTTATTAGACCACGGGAATCGAAGATTCTCACGAAGATACGCTTACATATGCATAAACTTGGAACCGGCGAGTAAGAATATTAAAGTTTTAATAAAGTGCACAGCACTGCATTCCGTTTCAAAATTAGATAGTTCTTCTTTGCGATTTAATTCTAAAAACAGTGTAATTGTGTTTTATGCACACATACAAATGATGCATTAGTTGTGTAGATGACAAACAAACGCTGTGAGACGATGCTATTCATACTTCAGGATATACATAAATAAATTTAGAACAGGTGCGTCGCCTCTAGCAATATGCAATACAATGATAACCAGTAACATCAGGCAGGAGTGAAGGCGACAATATTTTAACGTATTTTAGAGTCGATGAGACGATAAAAATCTTGAACGAGTATACATTTTACGACATGTGAAATCGAGAGCTCTGTGCAGGAGATAGGAGAATAATTTTATACTTATGATACGCTTTCGGATGTAAAATGAATATTTTTATCGGTAAGTATACAGAATAACGTTTGCAGTCAATATGCGAATGATGACATGACATAACGTCAGACGCAGGATAAATTGAAAAGAGAAAAAAAAAATGGAACAACAAAGTAAGGTTTATTATCAGCATTGCGAGTGGACATTTAATGATAAGATCCAGTGCAACGTTTTATGAATTGCTCACATTTGACACAGTTGGCTCTATTTGTCAACTAGTATAATTTCGCTTCAACCAAGCATCGCGTACAGTCGACACGCTCGTTTTGTTACCAACTGTAATAAGTACGAGCATCGCTTATTGCCATCGACATACCACAAGTATCTGTTGCACCGACGACGACGCAAATTCGAAGCCGTATAGTTATTTGTCAATGTCTGTGGTTATTTCTAATGCAACTCTGTAAGGAATCAGAGCGTACCGGCTTAGACAGATATGTCGTGTTCTGACGACTGTGTTATTTTCTATGTTTATGATTTAGCGGTTTTGTAGTGACATACGATGGATGATGTAGTAGGCGTGTTGCCGATAAAATTACCACAATAATGTAGAATGCGCACGCAAAATATTTCATGTTATTGTGTCAGTGGGAAGAACCAAGGTAATGTTTTAGTAATAAATGACTTGTGTGCTGATAATTTGCATCGTTATAGATATTAGAAGGAAAGTATATGCATGAATACGAACACCCATATACAGACATAATTATGTACACCCATCCATCTCGACGGTTTTATAATTTCATGTTTGGTGCATTTCAAAAAGTCCTCCACTTTTAATATGACTATGACTACAATCTGCCTATTTCAAATAGTGCAGTGGTGGAAGCTAACCCTCAATTTCAAGCAATTCTGCAGGCGTATACGAGCTACAATAGTGTAATAATATAGGTACCTATGTAAGTATAATTGCGATAACTACGTCTATTACAAAAAACATCTTCATCCGATGAACGTAAGACATCATAATATTACAGGGTCGATTGCTAATATGAACAAATAATAAAATCTAATCAATTTTATTCTACAAAAAATATATAAACAAAAAGTGACAATCAATATACAATCAAAGGATATGAACATCATAACAAATTATAATTTTAATTGAAACTTAAAAGACTTTAATTTAAATAGCATGTTTAATGAATCGAGTCCTGTAAATATACCTTTTATGCTACTATTGTCTTTACGTTTAGTAATTATGCACTCGAGCATATAACGATAATGTCACCATTATTATAATTTGATATTGAATTCAAGATCGTCCCAAGAGCGAGACCTACCTATTGACCTTGAGAACATTACGTTGAATATTTTACTATGAATAAAAATGTTTTCAAGATATTTTCCTTAACAGTAAGTGATTTTTTTTAAACTATTAAGGTTGTGTGACATAAAAAACGATTGCACTCCAAAAGATATTATTCGCAAGCTACCTACAGAGACGAAAGAAGGACGAAAAAATGCAGGTGACTAAGAAGAGTACAGTCAAACATATGAATACAGTACACTTTTTTATTTAAGATACGTCAATTTGACTTCACCTAGCGTAATGGTAATATGAAGGCAAAGTCTCGGAAAAGGGGTCACCATTATAGACACTGACCATATTACAATAGTGGCACTCAGCTTGACGGCCTCATCAGATGCTTTTTCACGCCCCGCTGAAAGGACCCGGGACTCTAGGAAGCAGGAAACACGTGTACTGGTAAGGAATACCAGGACTAAATGGTGCAGCAGAGGAAGAAGTCGCCATACCGCGTGGTTCTTGATGGAATATTCAGCACCGTATTCCAACTATTAGGTAATCTGTGACCGTATGCGGGTGACATCTAATACACTGATATTTCAAGTCGATATCAATATATAAAATGAATAAAAATTTCTCCTCTATGTATCTGCCATTTCTTTTCTTCATTCTATTTTGTAGAATTTGTAGTGTAGATACCGAAGGACTTCGATAAAAGGTTACTTGCCCGTGTTGTAATTTTACGTGCCTAAATCGGTAGAAAATGTATTCCTTGATAATAACACCTTAGATGTAAAATATTCAGCAATGGGTAGATTAAACTTTAGTGTTATTAATAATAAGCCCAGTATCAGATGCATGACGCGAGTCCACAATAGTGCGCTTCACCGGTCACCCCCTAATTACGTGGGACCGAAAACAATGATTAGTGAAATCTGCCTAACCATTATTTTTCCTCCTTATTATTATGTGATTACTAACCACTACCGGCGTGAGATGTTAATTGATACACCTGTCAATAATCAATACTTAATAATACATCGTGGCTTTAAATAAGAAATAATATAAAGTTGAACAATAGAATGAATAAAATTGGTACTATCCTGTGCTGTATGCGAGTGATCGCACCATTTATTGCGTCTAAGAACAGTAGAAGTTTCCGGTTGGAACGTTCGTAAGGCTGGGCAGAGACACCGAGACACTTCTTTTACAAGTTTTAAAACGCTTTCTATACTTGCCCTCAGTAAAATCGCAGTTAGACCAAGATAAATGGGTGATGTGATATGTAAGACGAAACTTCTGTTGCTTTTATCGTTCTGCGATGTATTAGCTTGACAATATATATGTGATGCTTGATATATTGGACGTTTTAGTTGCTTGGAATAGGTTAAATATTTTAAGAAAATGTTTGTATGAAACTTGTACACGTCTTTTGTAATAAAAATGTAAGATTCCAAAGAGAAGGTAGTTTTAGGGTATATTCAGTAATTAGCAGTAAAATGAAATGTTACTAAGGTTTGTATTATACAAAAAGTGCAAGAGGCATAAAGCGTGCAGCTTAATTTTATTATGATTACTATATAATAATTAGGTAGATATTATAAAAAATAATGCTGATTTGCATATTAGCTGATGAACTTATTAGAAACCTAAACAGCACCTGCACTTCATGATGAAAAGGTTCAAATCTTAGAGTATACATTGCTATAGAGCGTGCCTTACAAGTATGAACTGCTATCACGGGTATGAACAGTACCGAGGCTCCTGGCTCAACCTCAATCAGTAGCAAAACAATACCCGTCAAAATGACTTCGCAATTAATATTTAATTCGATATGTTAAATCAAAATTTTATACAATATCGTATAATTGTAGTAATAATGACGCAAAGATAACGCAAAATGACGCCATTTTTTGTATTTTGGCTTTATTTTTATCCATGCATATCAAATCGAACAAAAAACTTAATAACAACAAACTACATTAATAAGTGCATCTATTAATATTTTCGGTAATGCATGAAACGTCACTATAGGTGCGCTATACCATCGCAAAGTATCTGCTAACACTCGGCGCCATAGACCTGAGTGATAGACGCGCTCTATGTTTAATGTATACTCTAAGGTTCAAATCAATAATACATTAGTTTAGGTTTAGGTGGTTACTGGCCTTTTGCTGACGGAACAATATTGACACATGAAATGTTACTTATTAGTGTAATTTACTATTGGTAATTATCTGTCCCTCGTCTCAGAGTTACATTGGAGATAACAATGTAAGAAAATACAACAATTTGAAAGTAATATAAGTAGTCTCAATATGCTCATTATATTATTTGTTTAAAAACGCTCAAATATGTCAAATGCAGGAGAGTGTCCGCCTACATTTGAATAACAAGGGATTGTAGAGTTTTGTTTTATTCATACCTGGTCCATGTTTTGACTGGATTACCCCGTTTCGGGGATTAAGACGCGAAAAATAAATATAAGGTAAAAATAACACTGGAAAAGTTAGCCAATGGGAACTGCCATATGTATTTTTAATTAATCCTTCGACGTCCTCGTACAAAAGCAATTATCGCGCGGCCATGTGGCTCATCAGCAGAAAGGTTAATTTTCTTCTTTAGTATCCAATGGAAAGTAACAATTATGGGCTGAAGGGATTAATTTCATTCAAACTCATGATTCTCTTGAAAATTCTTTGATTGAAATATTAGGGCAAATGCACACATTTTCCATTTTAATTGCACGAATTCTTTCATATTATTTTCATGCAAATTTATTCATAATAAGTACACAAAGTTTGTACTGACTGTAGGACCTTGTAGTGTAGTTATTATGTTTTCAATTTTAATCTATTTTTATAATAATGCGAGATAATTAAATTGATTTGTGAAAATGTCTAAAATTTTTATTTCTTCGCTAACAAACTATTTAAGAGAAAAGATTTAAACATTAGTTGTATTTCAGATTCATCTGAATCTGATTTTGACAAATAATAACGACAGTATAAAATGTTTGTCAGATACCAAGTCAATCTGAAAACGCGTTATAAATAACCTATATTGTGTCGTCTCAGCATTATAAACTCGGTGTAGTCTGCATTCAGAGATCTCGCGGCCTCCAGGCTCCTCCACAGACTTCCATTGTATTCGCCCTTTTCTAACTTCAATTTAATTTCAGACGTTTTCCTACACCTTACCTTTGTATGGTATTGCACAAAGACTTCATAATATTAGGCATTTTTATTCATCTACTTCTTTTTACATGAGCTCACAACAATGCGTGTATGCTAAAATGATTACCAACTTAAGATCAGATTCATAACCTTCTTTACAATTTCGGACAGGTAAACATAATTCAGACATGTCTTTGTTAGAAGCTATCTTTTATAACAATAGAATCTCTCTGGCGTCTCATTATAAAGCAACATTTTTTGCATAACAAACAGTTCCGAAACAATAAGCAAAATCATCTAAATTGGCTTCCGTTCCTTCAAATACGAGACTTTATTTGAAATGTACGTAAGGTTTTGTATTATTTACACGTCTATTCTAAGCTAATCCTTAAGGAGCAAATAAGAACAAATTAAGAATAAGACAACAAACTGACAGTAATCACTTTAAAAATAGATCAATACCGATTTCCCAGTAGAGAATCGTTCGCGGCCGTGAAAGAACAAAGTGGCTACTGATTTGTGGTCGTCGACGATGTCGCATTCAGTGTCTCATTCCTAGAGAGAATGCACGATACATACTTGGATGTTGCAAACTGAGCATATCCCGCGTGTGGAGCAAAAAGAGCAAGCTGGCGTGTGCCCAACCAAGTGTAATCACGACTTGTTTCTTGCGTCACATTAATTAAGCATCAGATACAATCTACGTGGGCGATGTTGACTTCGATATTTACGATAAGCACTGAAACTAGTAAATATATGTATTATATTTCCACATCAACAGGTGAATTTTGTTTAAGTTTAATTTATTTTATAGCATACTAACTGATGCCTTATAAATAATAAATTAAACTGAAATCGCAACCTTTCGTCATATCTTAGGTTCTACTCAATCGATTGCGATCAAACAAACGCAAGATTTAACCAAAATTTTTGTAAAAAAAACCGCATTAAAACTCGTTCAGTATTCAAAAAGAAAAATATTATTTTGTGTTTAGTATTCTCCATAATAATACGAGTATAACATAATTCAAGCTTTTTTAATACACAGATAATTTAGTTTTTAGGTTTAGTGGTTGTATAATTCGCTTGATACGAATATTTAGAACTAGGTATGAAATAAATTATGAATATGAAAAGGTTAATTAGTAATTTATTTACGTAGATGCGAATTGTAAATCAGCGTGGACACGAATGCTCAGTAAATGTGTTTCAATCATTTAGGGAATAGACGTAAAACGAGAGCAGTTTGTGAAAACGTCGGGATTTTTGTTACTCAATCACGCTCAAGCAGCTAAACGGATTTTGCAGAACAGGTACAGGGATAGATTGTATTCTAGAACAATACATTAGGGAACTTTTTCTCCATGCAAAAGATTCCCATGTAGAAAATAAATAAATACATGTTGACAAAATAGCGGCTATATTAGAATTCATTGCACTGTGTACATTTGATCTAAGATTAAAGACTGAACGCTACTGCCAGCGCTCTATATTTGGACCAAAAGCCTGAGACGGCGGCGGGTGGAGGCGGCCATTTACATGAGGGGTCAGCCGGTCGTCTGCTATCTCTCTGATTTACAGCCATATTCAATTGTTACCACTGTTGTATCAACAGCTGCCACCGACAAACATATAGCGCACTATGTTCAACAACATATACCTACCTACATTGCTATAATATTAGTTCAAATTATATCCACATTGTAGGAATTATAGTGTTTTTAAAATATTCCTTGAAATTAAATAGTTGTCGATTGCTTCGTGGTTAAGAATACAGTCTTACGATCGAGAGATCCCAGATTTGAATACAATACGACACGAATCCACTCCTAACACTAGTAATTTAGCTCATCTGGAGGGGTGACGGAGATTATTACTTAGTACCTAATTACAGTTCCTAAATTATTCCCAAAAAAAAACTTATAGAATACTTGGATAGATATAACTAGTTTGTAACATATTCGGTTATAAAAACAGTTATTCAAATGCAAAATGCGAGTGTTAGCAATAACTAAAAGATTTATATAAATGAAAATTTATTTATGACTTTTAAAGTAGAATGGAATACTTGAAAGCGACCTCAACACAATTCAAAAAGTCCGAATTTGTTATCGCACATTTACAATTCAAAGCATTTTTTAGTCGGATTTAGAGGCGCGAATGTTTCACAAAAATTGTAATAATACTTTTATAGAACTAAAACTGGAAAAACGTACTGGCTAGAATGGAATATCTAGTTGCTTTTTTTCAGTTTATTTATTTATTATGTTCCCCGATTGGGTAGGTAAAGTCATCTTTAGTACATCATCATCGCATTGTTAATTCCAGTTGTATCTAAAGTTTGTACTTTAGAGCCCGTGTTTTAATCTTTATCTTGATTTGACTTATCATGACTTGTGGGAAGCCTGCACTAGAGTGTTGTCTGTCAATTTTATGATTCGAATCCAGGACCTTTCGATCGTAAGTAACCATTAAGCTACCGACAACGCTGTTTACAAAATTTTATGAAAGTGATAAATAAAACAACGCTTATTACTTTACTTTTTCGAAGTGTCCGCTTGACGGCAATAGGCTCGCCCCCTTTCACGTGGGACTGGAAATCATAGTTGGCGAAATATGGGTGTTAGTACGCCTCTGCCTACCCCTTCGAGGATTTACAGATGTGAGTATATAATTGTAGTTTTCAAACTATTCGAAAAAAAAAATTGTCAATCATCATAAATAAAAATGCTCCAATTTCTTGAATATAAGTAAATATAAGTAAAAAGGGGTTCATTCATACGATACGTAGGAGGGTAAAGTAGGCTGGATTTCTTTGGTGGCAAGGAAGGCCCTGGTAGATAAACAGGGTGGCACGATTTATGCGCAGTTTGAGCGGCTTTCGTTCTTTGTTCCAGGTAATGACCCCTCTTTCATCCCGGACTCAATGGGCGCGGGCAAAGAGTCTCCAGATACCGGCTACGTGTCGTGACTCTGCCTCTAAGTAATGGAGATGTTTTCGAGTTACCAATAAAATTGTTCTTATCGTTAATAGTTCTAAGGAATATAATATAGGATAGTGCAATACGGTATGTATAATTCATACTTAGATAATAAAAGTGCAGATTTCTTTATCAAATTCTAAGTAGGTTGTGACTGTCAAATTCTATGTAATAACACAAAATAAAGTGAAAATAGCTTGTATTTAGAAGAAAATAACGATACTTTATTAATGTGGTATGAGCAGACCCTTAACAAGATTTAAACACTAATGTAACTTAATTATCTACTAATTGAACTACGCCTTCAACACTCAGCCTGTTAACAAAATACATTTGCATTTATACTTTATTGATGCACGCGGTTAAACTTTTGAATAAAGAATAAATTCCAATTTTATAAGAAAGAAAATAGTTTCTCTTCGGTCTGGATTGTTTCATACGTAATCTAAGTGTGCTATCAAGTGTCTGGGCACGGTATAGCTAAACACTAAGAGGTCTATTACAAAGGTCATTTGAAGAAGCGATTCGAAAGATAGTTCAAGTTAGACTCACACAGACACATTTTTCTTGAGTACAGTCAAAACAAGCGTTGACTTGAGTATGTACGTGAGAGGGCGTGACTACGTCACTCGGCCCGTTCCTACTGTAATGACCCTATAACGGTTCGCATTATTATTTATGTTGTGTAGCTGAGAACGGCATAATAGTACCATAAGAATGAAATAAATTCTCGCAAAGTTTGAGTTCTTGGCTTGGCTTGAAAGCTGCGATAGCACTTATTGTTTCACATTTGTGAAATGTTTTCTTAGACGTGTTTTGCATGCGTCGATTATTTCAAATTTTTTATGAGCTCTCAAAATTTATGTGACGTGAGAAGAGTGTGTCAAGTGCTTTACAGAAATTGCTGAGTAAATATACTCATTTTTATAGAAAAATATTAATTTGGTAGCAAATTAATAGCCGTGTGAGGTCAGACGATTTAATAACTAGTAGCAGCTTGCTAAGTATAAGTATTAGTAAAGTCTACTATTACGAATATTTATATAAAACATAGGTATATTCAAAATCAAAAGTCCCAACGCAAAAGAAATCTAATGATCAAATTTTAAAAATCTGATTCCGTCTACGGTACAGAGATGGCGCTACTAGTAGCATCTTAGAGAACGTTTATAAAGTTAAATGTGTCCTTTTATTAGGAACGAGATGTTTGGTTAAATGTACGGTCCGTAGATACCTAAGTGACGTCTCTAAAGCATTTGGTAGTAGCCACAGACCAAATCGAACAAACAGTCTCCTGTTGCTTTATACCTACAGTGCCACAAATAGCTATTTATTAGTTTCCAATTTGGTTTAGTACGGATTTATCTAAATAACATTTGTAAGAATGAAAAAGAAATGAAATGAAAAAGGAATGAATGAAATCTAATATTTATTTATGTTATCTATTATCGATAAAACCTCTATAGAAGATGGTTTGCCGTAGGTATATCTTTTATCAAGGGTGTCATAATTAAGGTGATTGAGGCTTAATCATTACCACTAATATTGACTCATTATGATCACTATTTCACCTGTCAAGCAATAATTACGGATATATTTTATACAACTCCTACTAATCGTTTACTGGTCACTTGGAAATAATGTTTACCTAATCAGAAAAATGGTTACGATTATGTTTACAACATATATTTTTTGTATGGTTACAACACGAGTTCACATATTATGGTATCGGTGACTGTGTTATGATTTTGGGTGAGAATGTTGTCAACAAAACTAGTTAATAAGTTTAGGGTATGTACATTTTGATGAAACTTTTTGAGTCACTGCTTTTATCCACGGATTCATAGTTGAAGGACAAGTGATAGGTATCTAATTATATTTGAACTTTTTAATTTTTTTTAAAGAATAGTTTCCAGAAAATACAAAGTTTGTTTTAGGCTCGGTAGGATGGTGTAATAGTGACGGATATATGCTAGTTGGTTTTAAGGAACTCTGTCATAGGGTGAGTAGAAAGCAGATTTAATTGCTTAAAATGATTTATTGCAATGAAGAATAATCCCAGCATTGTTTTAAGTCTTTTATTTGTTTTTTCTTGCAAAATACCAGCATGGTTCCTTCACCGTACAACCTACTCAGCAACATTTTAAATTACCTTATCTAGATAAAGCACCTAGTATATTGCATAATACATTCATATTTATTCTCCGCAAAACAACTGAAAATATGGCTCTATTTTTCAAAGTCTATTATTGATAGGCTGAAAATGAAAGTCAAGCTCGACTGGTCCAGGCATGAGCGATGACGAAATGAAAAGTGCGGCCGATTCGATGGACGTGAGCGGCACACGTAAATCTCTTGATGAATGTTCTCGAATGTACGACGTGTTTATCGGTAACAGTCGCTTAAGTTGATGCCTTAAGTTACTGGCAATTTCTGTAAGTAGAACCTAATTTAGTAGGCGGAGTTCGTGTATTACTTTTTTTTATGAGCGCTGGGTGTGTATCACATACATGTTCGGGTATTTGATGTACGGTTTTACAAGCGGACTTTCCCTAAAGGGTAGTAGTAATGTAGTAATGTAGAGTTAATGATATATAGGTGGCGCTTGACGTCGCATGTAGTTCGCAATCTGCTCACATTAAATCAATTAATTTATATAACTTAATCGCAGTAAATACAATAGAATTATACGTGGAAAGTTGAAGTAAAAGACATATAGTGTTGTACAGTGCCATATATTACAATAAATTAACTAAAATCAATCGAAAATAAAATTTGTACAAAGTAACAGTGACTAGCAACTACCCTATAATAAGAAAAAGTGTGTGAAACAATATAAACAATAAAAAAATTGGTTCTTTTTCATATCCCTGTGTGTGCAAGTGAACATTTAATTTAAAATAGCTAATACTGAGTCCTGCAAGAACTGTAAGTTGTACGGACAGAAATAAAATTTGCTTTAATAGCGGCGCTGACGCCATCTGTTACCCAGTGGCGGAACTACCCTTTGGGATTTTAGACGAACTATTTTTTGTATCTATTAGCGATAGACCATGGTGAATAAAAATGTGACTGGCAAGTGTTTATCATGTGGGAAGTTCCTCTCATCGAAGGGAGCTGCTGTAGGATGTAAATGCAGGGGAGGGGCCAAAGTCAATAGAGACATCGCCCTGACGGCGCCTGTTATGCATGACGGTAGTGTGACACCACCCAGTCAGCCTGGCTGCTTAGAATCTGCAGGCGGTTCAGGGACGTCTGTCGGGGAGTGGACCAGCTGTCCGCCGTCTGAACGTGGCATAGGTCATGAAATTAAACTCCTTAGAACTGAGATCCGGGCTATGAGAGATGATCTCAAACAAGAACTTAGGGAGTTCAGATTGGAGGTGGCCGATCTGCGGCAGTCATTGGCGTCTTGCAGGAAGAAGGTTGACTCACTGGAAAGTCGTTTCGAGTTAATTGAGAGCCGTCACAAGGACCCCCAACCAGCACCTGAAGTAGAGCAAACTATAAATAAACTAAAGTTAGAACTCAATGACAGGGAGCAAGATCTCCTGCTCTCTGATGTGGAGATCACAAACCTCCCTGAGTGTGCTGGGGAAAATGTGATTCATACGGTCGAGCTCGTGGCTAGAAAAATCGGTGTAGCCCTGGAAAAATCCGATATAGTGTATGCCGAACGAGTGGGCCCTCGGGTGATGCGGGATGCGGGGTCGAGTGACGCGGGAGCGGATAGGAGTAGGCGCATTGTGGTTCGTCTGGCACGACGCGGACTGCGCGATGAGCTGCTACAGAATGCGCGGGTAAGGCGAGGTGCCACTTCGGCTGACATACCCGGTTTTGAGGGCCCACCGAGGCGCTTTTATGTCAACGAGCGGCTGACAAGGACCAATAAACAGCTGTATTATCTCACTCGACAGACTGCGGCAAACCAGAATTGGAGATACACTTGGACAAAGCGGGGTCGAATATTGGTAAAAGAAGTTGATGGAAAACGTACCCATGCAATACGCTCAGAGGCTGATCTTGAGCGTGTTTTTGGCAAAAAGACTATCAATACAAATAGTGATTAGACTAGCTTCTACGGTTTTGTTTTTTTTCTATAATATGGCTGGGTACCTAATTACTATATCAAACTTAGTGTGTATCGATTTGAATACTAGATCTGTGATAAGATATAGACAGAAAAAATGTTTTTATAGGTTCTTTCTGAATGTGGGCGTTGTTTACATATCTGGTGGGGGATGCGTGTGTCGAACTCATTACGGTATTGGCGGGGCTTGGAGGCATATACCTGTTTACAATCTTTACTTAAATATTAAATATTATTATGTTACAACACATAATATGTTATATGCAGACAGCTCTCATGTCATATTGTGTGATTTTGATACACAAGTAACTATAGGCAACAAATTTTTAACTAAGAAACATTATGACTTCATATACCTTATATTACATTATACGAACAGCAATTATGGCTTGTTGTGTGATCTTAGTTGTTGTATTGGTTATAGGCGAGTAAACATGCACTACCATAAGACTGGAAGGATTGCTAGTTTCTTACTAAATTGTGCCCGCATACTACACATTATCAGATTTTGCTTGGAGTTGGATTTGTGCACACACTTGTTGCATAAGCCATTTCTGTATAACAATGCACAGTAAAAAACATTTAAAGTTTGGACTTTTTAATGCGGGTTCACTAGGCACTGGGCAGGATGAATTCCTAATGGCCATGAATAATCATTCAGTTGACATCATGGCCATCAATGAGACCTGGCTGAGGTTGGGTGAGGATGGGAGAGCTCCTGCGGTCCCAGGTTACAAGTTAAGGCATACCCCAAGACCTCAACACATAAAAGATGGAGTCGGGGGAGGGGTCGGATTCTATATAAGAAATGGTGTTAGTGTAAGGACTAGAAGTCACCCGTTGGATCCGCAGGTTGAGGAGTACTGGCTATCACTGTCTGGTATGGGTAAGAAGGTTCTCGTTGGCACAGCATATAGGCCACCTTGGCTGTCTGAGGACAGGTTTATTGACAGTTTGACTGCAAGCATCTGTGCGCTGGCTCCCTATGATCACATCATTCTTTTGGGTGATTTTAATATAAATATGTTGAACCACACGGCGGCCAGCGCACAAAGGCTGCAACAATTCTTGCACCACACTAATATGCATCAGGTAGTTGACTCACCAACGCATTTTACCAATAGCACGAGCACCCTAATTGATGTAATATGTACCGATATGAATGTTCGCAACGTCACAGTTACCCATGTCCCAGAGCTAGGTAGACATGCAGTCGTGACTTGTGAGTCCACCTTAAAAAAAGTCAAGGAGAAACCCAGGTGGGTAACATACAGACCATTTGGAGATATCCTGCCAGATCTTTTTAATAGTGATCTTCAAATCATCCCTTGGCACCATATGGACTCACGGGTTACAGTTGATGATCAGGTGGACACACTGTCCACTTGGATTGTACATCTGTTTGACATGCATGCCCCTGTGAAGCAAAAAGTATTTAAGACTAGAGGTACTCCATGGATAACTGACAATGTGAAGTTACTCTTCCGCCTACGTGACAAGGCAAGGCTCGCTTATCAGAGTACTAAATTGGAGTCAAAAAAACAATATTACTTGGACCTTAAACATCAAGCTGTTGTGGCATTGCGTAACGAGAAGACTGGGTACTTTTCAAAACACATTAGTGAACACATAAATGACCCCAAAATTATGTGGAAAAATCTAAAAACCCAGATACTTCACTCGCATAGGGACTCTTGTTTGCCGGGTCACTTTAGCAACCCAGATACCATCAACAAAGCCTTCCTGGAGGTACCGGGGGAATGTGTGGTGAGCTTATCAAAATTAACTTACTATGAATATCATAGGTATAACCCTGGTGTAAGTTTTGAGCTCAGACCTGTAGATCATGAAACAATCCGGAAGATTCTTACTAACATTAAGACACAGGCACAGGGAATTGACAAAATCAGTGCACAGATGCTGGCGCTCACACTACCTAATTCACTGAACACAATCACCCGAATAGTGAACACATCTATCACTACACATACATATCCGGGGCTGTGGAAGTGCTCAGTGGTTCGGCCAATGCCCAAAAATAGTCACCCAAATACCATTAAAGACCTCCGGCCTATTAGCATACTCCCTTGTCTTTCAAAAGTGTTGGAAAGAGTGGTGCATACACAGGTCATGGAGTACCTGGAACATAATGGGATTCTCCCTGATAAACAGTCAGGCTTTAGAAAGGGTAGGGGTACAGCTATGGCCTTGTGTGATGTGGTTGGCAACATCCTAGAAGCCAGGGACCGTGGGGAGGGAACAGCTCTGGTCCTATTGGACTACTCCCGCGCTTTTGATGCCCTGGATACATCACTGCTACTATCCAAGTTGTCCTACTATGGGTTTTCATCAGATACGGTAAAGTGGTTCAATAGTTACCTTACAAATCGATCACAATATGTGGAGATCCAGAGAGAAGATGGCACGGCAACATCATCATCTCCCCTTAGGGTGACTAGAGGGGTGCCGCAGGGATCCATTCTGGGCCCACTTTTGTTTATTTTGTATACAGCAGACATTACAAGCTCCTTCCAACACTGTCGGTTCCACATGTATGCGGATGATACACAATTATACTTGTCCTTTAAGCCTGGCGACACACTCTCAGCTGTGTCAAAATTAAATGAGGACCTGGAAAGGGTAGTTAAATGGTCAAAAGAACATTCTCTAATCTTAAACCCTCTAAAATCCCAGTTTATGATACTGGGTAGTAAGTTACAGATCCAGTCAATCCTGAAATATGACCCAGCCGTAATCATAAGTGGTCAGAGAGTTGCAAGAGTTGAGGAGGTCACTAACCTTGGTCTTGTAATGGACCCGCACCTCCGATTTGAGGGACATATAGATAGGGTTGTACAGAATTGCTTTTACCGGTTGAAGGTACTATACAATATCCGTGACTACGTAGGGACTGCACTGAGGAAGCGACTGGTGGACAGTCTCATACTATCTAGGTTTAATTATTGTGATACAGTCTATGGTCCATGTTTGCTAACAAAAACTAAAAACCTTATTCAGAGAATACAGAACGCCTGTGCCAGATACTGTTATCAAATACCAAGACGCCAACATGTAACACCCTATATTAATGACAATAATATACTTAAGATGGAGGCTAGAAGAAAGCTGCACTTTGCCACTATGCTCTTCGATATATTGAAAAGTAAAAAGCCTACCTACCTCTATGAAAAGATATGTCTTAGAAATACACACTATCCTTACTCTGTCAGGTCTAGAATTGGTATGATAGTAGTGCCACAACACAGGACCACTGCCTTCCGGGGTTGCTTGAAGTATGCGGCGATGCGCATCTGGAATGATCTGCCTCCGCCTATCAGGGACCTAAAATCCAAATACAGTTTTAAAACAAGGTACAGAGCACTACTCCTTCTGACTCAAAAGAATACACATTGAGCTATTAAAGTATTACTTCAACGCATACACACAACCAACTTACCTTGAAGTTTTGGCCCCTAAGCTGTATCATTCCAGACTCGCTTGCCAGTACTGTGGGCATACCTACTGTTTGTGGCAATTTTTCATCCTGAGGCTGCACTGGCCGAATGTTTGGGTGTAGACCTGTGTGATGGGGGAGGGGAGGGTATTATGGTATCGTTTTTGTCGTATTTTATGGCATTGTTAGCTGAAGTTCAAGTCTATGTAACCATGTGTAAGTGTGATATGTGGTTAGGTTACAACATTATCTACCTACCTACTTTTGTCTAATGCTAAAAAAAAAGAAAAAAAATTTGAGAAATTGCTTACCTTTTCATCTTTGTTATTGTGCTATTGCTGGGAATATGAAGCCAGGCGATATTGCCGGGCGACGTCAGGTGGCACTTAAGGGTTTACACTGAAAATCAGTTTTGGGGTGCTTAAAACCCACCTCATTTTAATGCTGAGTGTCTAGCCCTAATTGCGGAAACAGCGTGCATATGTTTTTGCAATTAGATACATGATGCAATATTACACGTGTTAAATAAGACGATTTGTAATTTTTATCCAAGTATAATGATATTAATGTCTATTACAAGAACTTGTGCCACGTATAACGCGTACGTGTAGCCCATGTGGCCACATGGTAGCCACGTAGGAACATGACATGACATATAATATCTGTCAAACTGTCAGGGATGTCAAATTTGACATTTTTGACACAAATGTCTGGTTGCTCAGGCGGCGACCGAAACGAACTCACTGTATTATTGTTATTATCTGTTGTTGTAATTTTGTTTTCTTTGTATTTTATTTTATCTTTTTTTTTATGATATGTGCACCTGTGATCCGAAATTAAAAAACTATTTTCTTTCTTTCTTTCTTAAAATTCTTAAACATTTTTTTGGTTATACTAATCATTGCTTAAATAAGAATTCCTTAGTTCGTAAATTTTTGTGGCAAGTGAGATGTACTCGTATACCTACATAAGTTTGAAAACTTAGGTAAACACAGAATTTAGGTACTTATACTACACAATATTTCGTGTCGTACTCTCCAGCAGAGCCACCTTCATGATTAGCGCTCAAATTTATCTCGAAACAATGTACGTCGAACGTACATAGTGTACATGCATTGTATATAACTGTACGCATACGGAATAGAGGAATAATGTCCGTTGAATGTGGCTCTGCTGCAAAGCATACTCCCTGGCAGCGCCACCTAGAACAAGTACTTAGGATAGAGATGTGGAGGAGTGGTTTTCATGAAAATTGATGTACGTACGCTGTTTATTATGTACATGTTAAAAAAGTACTTATAGATGTAGTCGTTTTATTTATTTTTACTATTCTTAAATTTTCATAAAAACGCCTGATAATATTTGTTAGCAAACAATATTATTATACCGGTGCTATATTATGTTTAGGCACTCAAGTATCACTAACGACCCTAAAGGTGCTGATAAACTTGAGCATTCACTTGTAACAGAACATCGAGCATTCGCCGTTTTTAAATTTGTCGAACCGAACAACAAGCCGAGTACGCTTGGCGTAGAGCCAAGTAAGCCAGTAATAACCCAGGTTGATTTCCTGCTCACTAGGAGGCACAGCATCAGCAGGGTGGTCAACTGCAAGGTTATACCCGGGGAGCCAACACCGTCTCCTTGTCATGGACCTCCGCGTGAAACCCAAAGACAAACGTGCCGAGCGTGCCCAACGCAAAATCAGGTGGTGGCTGCTTGATGAAGCTAAGTCCCAAAGTTTCGTCTCAGCCATCGGTGACAAGTGCGCCGATGCTGTAGACGAACCAGTACAGGTTTCTTGGGACAGGATTCGGGCAGCTATTCTTGAGGCGGGGAGGGTGGTGCTCGGCATGTCTAAGGGTGGACGCAAGTGTGACAAGGACACCTGTGGGGTGAGCACGAACAACTATCGTATTCGTATCGTGAACGTAACGATAGTACGGAGCATTGCGATTGGCCGCCTGCCTGAAGCCTGCCAATCGCAATGCTCCGTGCTATCGTTACGTTCACGATACGATTGCGATAGTTGTTCGTGCTCACCCCACTGGTGGTGGAACGACACAGTCCAGAGAGAGATCAGGGTGAAGAAAGCCCTCTTTAAAAAGTGGCAAGCGTCCAAATCTTCCGACGACCGCGATGCGTACAAAGATGCAAAACGCGCCACCAGGAGAGCCGTAGCCAGGGCCAAACGAGACCACTTGCAACCTCTAATACCAAGTTGGAATCGTCTGAGGGGCAAAAGCTCATATATAAGTTGGCGCGTTCCAGGGCCAAAGCGGCGCAGGGTCTATCCAAGTGCCGCTGCATTAAAGACCCTGGGGGAAATTTGTTGTACGAGAAAGTCGCGGTGAAGGAGAGATGGCGCTCATACTTCCACGAGCTGCTGAATAAGCAGCATAAAGAGGTGCAGCCACCAGACCTCCCTCCAAATCAAGGACTAGTGCCACCGATAACACCTGCGGAAGTCCAGACTGCCATTCGCCGCATGAAGAACCGGAAAGCTGTCGGACCCGACGAAGTCCCCATCGAGGCTTGGAAGGCAATGGGCGCCCGTGGTGTGGGCATTCTAGCAAATTTTTATAACCGCGTACTCCTCACCGGCGAGATCCCGAGCCAGTGGAGGCTGAGCATCATCACGCCAGTCTTCAAAGGCAAGGGATCGGTGCAGGAGTGTGGTAGTTACCGCGGTATAAAGATAATGTCCCACACCATGAAGCTCTATGAGCGGATAATCGACTCCCGGATCCGACAGGAAAGTACAATCTCGGAGTGCCAGTACGGGTTCCGTCCAGGGCACGGGACCATGGACCCAGTGTTCGCCCTAAGGGTTGAGACATGCAGAAGGCCTTCGACTGTGTTCCTCGCGCGGTGATCTGGTGGGCACTGCGGGCCAAGGGTGTTCCAGAGACTTACATTGACACCATCCGAGACATGTACTACGATTCCGGTTCCGTGGTTCGAACTGCTGTTGGCGACTCGAAAGCCTTCCCCATCACCGTCGGGGTACACCAAGGATCCGTCCTTAGAAGGACTAAGGACGGATCCTTGGTGTACCCCGACGGTGTACACCAAGGATCCGTCACTGGTGTACCCTGTTCAGCGTGGTATTAGATGTTTTGTCGGACAGCATTAGAAACTCACATGAGCAGCCTCCGTGGTTGCTCATGTATGCTGATGATATTGCGCTCATGGACGCGGACAGGAGCAGATTGGTGCGACGCGTGAAAGGATGGAAAGAAGCGCTTGAGAACGGCGGTCTGAAGCTAAATGTAGCGAAGACAGAATACTTAGCGTTAAACTCCACAGATCCCACACCCGTCCGCATAGGCGATGATTTGGTCGAGCGCACGGACCAGGTTAAGTACCTGGGATCTGTACTTCATGTGACCGGTGAGATCGACCACGACGTCAAGGCACGCATTGCTGCCGCGTGGGCCAAGTGGCGAGAAATGACTGGCGTCACCTGTGATCCTAAAATGCCAGTCAGGTTGAAGGGGCAGGTCTATAAGACGATCATTAGGCCTGTTCTCTTGTATGGTTGTGAGGCGTGGCCGCTGCTCGAGCGACATAAGCAAGAGCTGCGTGTCACGGAGATGAAAATGTTGCGGTGGATGTGCGGCGTTACGCGTAAAGATCGCGTACGGAACTCTCGCATCCGCGGCAGCCTCCATGTCCGTGACATCGCGGATAAAATGCAAGAGAGCCGCCTTCGCTGGTGCGGCCACGTCCTGCGGCAACCGCCAGGCTACGTGGGGAACAAATGCCTGGCAATGGTACCCCCGCCGGGTCCAGGTAAAAGGGGTAGGCCAAAGAAGTCCTGGCTTGACGTCGTGGAGGGTGATATGCGTGCTAATGGTCTCACTACCATGGACGCCCAAGATCGTGCGAAGTGGAGAAGGAAGAGCCGGAAGGCGGACCCTGAGCTCCGAGGTCATCTTGGCCACGGATGCAATCAGGAGAATACGTCTATATGCAGTTGATGATAATAATATTGTTTGCTAACAAATATTATCAGGCGTTTTGTATGAAAATTTAAGAATAGTAAAAATAAATAAAACGACTACATCGATAAGTACTTTTTTAACATGTACATAATAAACAGCGTACGTACATCAATTTTCATGAAAACCACTCCTCCACATCTATCCTAAGTACTTGTTCTGGGTGGCGCTGCCAGGGAGTATGCTTTGCAGCAGAGCCACATTCAACGGACATTATTCCTCTATTCCGTATGCGTACAGTTATATACAATGCATGTACACTATGTACGTTCGACGTACATTGTTTCGAGATAAATTTGAGCGCTAATCATGAAGGTGGCTCTGCTGGAGAGTACGACACAATATTTCGTTCGGCACCTAAGTTGAAATACCTGTTAGGTAAATTTCTGAATAGATTATTACGTGCTAAGCCAAATATTCCTTTTTTATGTTAGCTGTAAAACACATGTGTATATTGTTTATATGTATCTAAAACTAACTATGTAGCTAGTATTCTTATTATCATATATACATATTAAACTCACGCCTTATGTGCACTATGTGGGAAGAAAAGCAATTCAAAACTGCAGAACATATTCTGAATACGTTACTATCTCAGTTAGGAACCTATTTAACTTAATATCTTCACATAGCTATAGAGAGCAGCCAGACTAGCAGTAGTTTTATAAATAAATATCGACAATCGCTAACATATCTAGCGTTATGAATATCAAATGAAGCTTCGCTCACTGCTAAATCCAGTAACAAAAATGCATTCTGTTTTTTGATGGAATATAAGTAATATAACAATACACGTTACTCCCGAAAGAGGGAGATGGGGGTGTTTCAGTCTACTAGTGGTGAGCCTATGTTTTTTTATATAGGATACGTCAGTTTGACTTCACCTCACCTGGATGCAAAATCTGGGAAAAGTGAGTTACCAATATAGACACGTACCTACCATGTTACAATGGTGGCACCCAGCTTAACGGCCTCACCAGATGCTTTTTCACGCCCCGCTTAAAGGACCCGGGGCTGTGGGAAGAGGGAAACACGAACGTGGTAACTGGGTAAATTACAATGGGATGTATGTTTTACTATCAAATAGGGAATGGAACTATCCCTGTGCCAAATGCCGTAAGCAAAGTGGATAAAGCTTGTAGTTACAACTGAGATAGTTACGTAAAAATGTTAATACATTATGACAGGTGATTTCATACAAAATAAATGTGTTAGAGAAGTCCGTCTTATTTAAGTGAAAGTGCAATGAACGGTTGCTAAGATATTAAGATGTTTTTCCTCTTAATGCTTTTCGTGGTCAGATATTTAATAACGTTGTGGTTTAGGATTAATCTTATGATCCTGTAATGTGGTAATAATATATAGCTGGTTATATGTACAGTGGAGTACGGTACCAGGAATCATTAATATTAATACGTGTTTTCTGAATACCAGTGTATTTATAGCACGATACTTTGGAGGAACTTGTAGCTAACTTTTTTTTTTTTATCGTGCGAAAAATCCCCGCGGATACCTCCCCCGCCGGAGCCGGAGGAGGTTATGTCGGACTCGAACCGACTAAAACGCACGCCGACTGTGGGCCGTCAGTTGCCGGAGGTGAGATTGTTGTAGCCATATCCCTCGCACCCCGGCCGACCCAGGGCCATATCTCTCGATCTGGCCCTCTCCCGATGTGGGGACCGTAGAGTCCCCAACTCGCCCCCGGGTATGGGGAGGCACGCAATGCGTGAGAACTCTCACTCCCAAGGTCGCCACCAGCTCCCGTCTCGGCGTCTCCCACGCCGGACACTCGGTGAGCGTATGCAGCGCCGAGTCCTCGCTCGCGTCGCAGTGATGGCACTCGGACGTTGGCTCTTTCTGCGCGATCCGATGCAGATACCGCCCGAAACACCCATGACTGGTGATTATCTGCGTCAGCCAGAACGAGAGGCCGCCGTGTGGCCTCTCTAGCCACTCCCCTATGATGGGTCTTACCGCCGCTACTACGGCGTGCCCTGAACTTGTAGCTAACTGGTATACGATTACATTGCAAGATTACGCAATACTGACCAAGTCGATCTTATGATGGGTGACCATTCTTAAGACATTGAGACGCCTCCGTGCCCTGAAAGGGTACGTTACGCTGTTGATTTCGGTTACCATACGAACAGCTATGGTAGTTGTTACAAGTAGTCGGAGCCCTAAAAAGATCGACAAATGGTCTAAGTATAGAACTTTGAAATCGCCAGTGGGTTGTGGAGGTCAGACGGCAATCGCTTCACGGAAAATATCGAAGTTAAAACTGGGAAAAGCAGACCCCCGACTCCGAGGTGAAGGCCTCGGTTGCGACTAGGACTAACATCATGAGCGTTAATCCCCATTACATGTGCAGTCTGTATTACTTCTGAGTTACTCCTTTTTAACCGACTTCAAAAAAGGAGGTTCTCAATTCGTACGCAATTTTTTTTTTTTTTATTTTTTTTTTTTTTTTGTATGTTTGTTACGCGATTGTGAAGCCAATCCTGGACGGATTTTGAAAATTCTTTTTTTGTTTGACAGAGGATACTTTCAGAGTGGTCCCATATCCAAGATGTCCGGATCTAATGCTATGATCCTGGAGAAATCAAGGGAAATCCTCCGAAACCAGACTGATGCGCCTTCAAGCGCCTACTCTTTTATATTAGCAATCAGATGAATGAGAGAGAATGTTGTTTTATTTTCAAAGAACATGCAGGCGTTGCTCTTAAAATTACAGTATAGCGAAAATAATATAAAAAATACAACTTTATTAATGATACTTTACAGTACATACGTACGTAATAATCAATATTTATGAAATACAGTGACTTAATAGTCATAAGTACGCGTTCTACATGGCTATGCTAGGGAGTATCTATAATATAATATATTATAGTAGTACGAGTAGGTAATAGTAGAGTCATAGATGAATACCTATGTGTACCAGCATTTTCCAAAATTTTGATACTATGGGGGTAAAATAGGTGACGAACCGTTGTATGTAAAATCCGTATTTTGTGAAACGGATTTTATGATCTTTGTTTTGTTGGAGAGAGAAAGGTGGTTCAGGGAGCCAGAATCGTATGACAGGATTCAGGAAGTCAGGATTGGATTATGGGATCTAGGGAAATCCTCAAAATGATGACAAAACACTGTTTCTGCTGCTTTAACATATTTAATTTCAATAATTGCCTTTTAAAATTATCTTCACGTGATTTTTAAGCTGCTGATGATAGGAACCTAAGCAGAGGGTGGGATTATAACTCACTAAAAAGAGGAAAATAAATTCTTTTTAACAAAAAAGTTTAACCGACTTCAAGAAATGGCAAAGAGGCACTGAAAAGTGAAAAATAACGTAATTTACAGACTTACTGATTTATTAGAAGTCGGTGCCAGCCAACTTTGTTTGTTGTGTCTAAACTACTCGTACTATGATGCAATCAATTGAAATATTGCCTCTCGGGCTTGGCACCGACTTCTAATAAATCAGTAAGTCTGTAAATTACGTTATTTTTCACTTTTCAGTGCCTCTTTGCCATTTCTTGAAGTCGGTTAAACTTTTTTGTTAAAAAGAATTTATTGTATTTTGGTTTATTTTGACTTTTGCGACGCGATGCAAGCGATCACAAGTTTGGATTTTGTTGGAACCTATAGGATGACCTATAGGATGACCTATAGGATGACCTATAGGATGACCTATAGGACTAGGACTTTATAATTACCTTAGGTAAACACAATTCCTTGTCAGTCCTCAGTTTATACTCGTATAATGTTGATTTAGTGCAGTATCCATAAATACTTGTCATATTTGTAAATCTCAATAGATTTACAATAAAGAATTATCTATCTATCTATCTACCCCAAATTAACCGTAAGGGGATATATCTTTTAGAAAGAAAGAAAGAAAATAAATTACAACTTTTACAATATAGAACCACTTATCTAAAGCTAATTATTCAGAAACAACTTTTGTAACGGCAACACTGCCCATGATCTTCATCGGCATACCAGGTCCTCCTACCGTTGTTAACCATGTGGTTAATCCTATTAAACTTCTACTGTTATGTATAAAACATTTGTATTTTGAAACAACAATAGATACAAACAATAGCGATAATCCTTGGCACAATCCTAAATCCAATTTAACCGGTAAATAACAGTGTCGAACAAAGACCGCAACTAAATATTATAAAGGCGATGTAAACAATGTAAGTATGTAAACAATAAGCTGCTCTTTATTTCCTAAGTACACTACTATATGTAAACAAACCTATTGTCCTTCAAAGGTAAACTATCTTTTGTTACCCGTGTAAACGCCGCGGTACCTTAATCGACATTATTCAATAAAACCAATATTATACCGATAACCTTCGATCCAATTGTAATGGCTAGCTATTTTTCTTTATAAGTAAAGAAAAATTAGCCGGCCATTACAATTCCAAGTAAAAATGAAGTAAAACCGACACGCGACCCATTAAAGACTCTTAACGACACCGAAGCTGGTGAATAAATGATTGAATTTTCAATTAAAATAAGAGAGAAAACGCGAAGAGAAAATTTGTTGATATAATAAAAAGAATTGAAAAGTGACGACTGAGAACTGAGGATTCATTAGCAGCGGTGCCATGGTTTCAACATATTTAGGAATGAAGTATGTAGGTACTTAAATCACACTGCAAATTTAGTTATAGCATACACATACAACTGATCCACAACTTCATCAAAAATTCACGAGCATAACGAGACAATGTGATAGTATGTATTGATAATAATCTATATGTGTTACATCTATGCCACCCTCTAGGGTTAATGAAATACATTAATGAGTAGGTATATAGACATAACTGGCTTTTGCCCGCGGCTCCGCCCGCGTGGATGTCGGTTATCGCAGCCAAACATAGCCTATGTCCTTTCTCAAGGTCTAATCTACCCCTATACCAAATTTCATCAAAATAGTCGGCTCAGTGGTTTAGGCTTGAAAGCGTAACAGACAGACAGACAGACAGATAGAGTTACATTCGCATTTATAATATTAGTCTGGATGATAATAGTAGATTGGGATATCTAATATTGCATGAAGCGAAGACAGAGAGATTCAGTATTGCAGTAATTCGATTATTTCAAATTGTACTTCCTGTAAATCATAAGATACAGGCAAACTCGTTATCCTTAGCAAATACGCAGTGAGTGCACAGAACGTCCGCTCATAATTTTCCTAGAGGTACGTGCGTTGTCGCAAACAACTGCTTCTTGAATTACGAACTAGTTGCACATTAAATTAATATGTCCGTGTTTTTGAAATTTACAGTTTAACTACACTTTAATCGATACTTTACTCAGCATATGTATACTTACCTAACTAATCAAGGGTGAATCGTAATCTTGTAGGAAGGATTTCTTTGGATACAGATAATATTTAGAACCTAAACCTAAACATATCTTCGATTTTCTATGTGTTCAGGTTTTGTACTTTGTAGCTATAATTTTGAGACTATAGTCAGGTTTTTCTTTCAGGGAAGTAAGGTACAATACTTGAGACTAGTCTAGTCCAGAGTCTTGGGCGTGAAATTTTGTAGTTATACATTATCTCAATGATTTCTATGTACCTACGCTACTAGACAAGATGTAATGTCGTGCCGCGGTTCCTAATCGAGGCGGGAATTAATTTAAAATTTCGAATGTAGGACGGTCTACAGAAAGCGCGCCTTTTTGTATTGCCATCTATATGGCAGCAACAAAAAGTGGCGCTTTATTGCTGCTCGAGTCCACTACCTGAATCTATACCAAATCTTTGTTCGGTAACAACAGCTACTCTAGCGCGTTAAATATGGAAGTTATTGTATTATCTACAAAATAAGAGAGTATACTCGATACTACCATTTATGAGATACAGTTGTAAGTCGGCGAACTTTAAATGAGAATCTAAGATTGTCTTGGAGTTTTAGCTATAATAATTGCAACTTTTATACCTATATGATTTTGGGTTTTTCTAATAGGAATTTTTCATTAGCAGCTTGTATTTAAAAAAAGTTTCCGTTTGACAAGCTAATGTTTGGGCATTAAACTTAACTCTATTTATCCTTCGAGACATAATATAAGTGCAAATATACCTATTGTGTGAAAAGAAACTAAGATCAAATCAGGTGCAATATTAACGAATCTAATTTCGAAATCAACGGCACATCGTTTAAAATTCATGTCCAAAAATAAAAAAAAAAACACTTGAATATAGAATCACAATATAGAATCCAAAACGTTATCCCTTATTCAAATTCATACAATTTATACGCGCGAAAAAACAACATAAGTAAATGTAGAATGTATTCATAAGCAAACACGGATTCCAAATCAATTCAAATTTCACGTTCCATCTCATCGTAAATAAAAGAAATAATTCCGGTTGTTTTAATTTTTTATGAACTTTGTAATCATTGCTAGGGAGATGCCCACTGAAACAAAAGGGTCTTGTTGTTCATTTATTCAGAGTCTGAAGATTCTTTGCCCTCAACGAAACTTTCTTATTTCGTTTAACGATAATTAAATTATAGAATTAACCGTCGAAATTAGTTGAAAATTACGACAATACTTAGGCACGTTGCAAATGTTAGTCCGGTCCATAAGAGCTTAATCCCAAAATGTCTGATATCGGTACGACTGAGTCTCACAATGACTGATACCAATAAGCCTATATTTCAAAACGAATTTGTCCCGAATTGCCTGAAATGTTGAATGTCTATATTTCAAAACGTATTTGTCCCGTAATGCCTGAAATTGTAAATGTTAGTTATCTTAACTCTTTTGAGTGTATCCATATACATACTCTACGTAAGTATTCTCCTTGCACTCTGGTAGTGAAGAAGGGGAAGGAATTTCCCTACGACACTACCGGTAGTGTGGCTTGGTGCCACGACCGCGGTTGCCCAAGTCGTGGAACGGATCCGGCGGCTGGGTCTGGAACAGAAAACCGAGGCCATGTTCTTTCATGCACCACAGTGGGAGACACTCTCATCGACATCAAGCCCCAGATGAAATATCTAAATATCACGGTCGGTGGGTCTTCGGGGAGCATTTCCGAAGTCTGGTCCCCAAATTGGTGCTCACAGCTAACGCTCTGACGCGGCTACTGCCCAATTTGAGGGACCCGGAGGACTCCTGCAGGAGACTCTATGCGGGTGTCGTGCGATCCATGGCTCTATACGGGTGCCCCGTATGGGCGGACAACCTGAAGGCCAGGCACGTAGACCGGCTGCATAAACCGCAGCGGATAGTGGCCATCAGGGCCATCAGGGGGTACCGCACGATATCCTTTGAAGCAGCGAGTCACCTTGCCGGATCGCCACCGTGGATCCTGGAAGCGAGAACCCTTTCGGTACTATATCAGTTCCGAAAAGAGGCGCGGGAGCGGGGACATGATCCTGAGCCTGAAGAAATTCTGGCCGTGAGGTCCCGACTCCTCAGGGACATGGTGGCGGAGTGGGAGCTACGACTTGGGCGACCACCGAGCGGCGGCAACTCGGGCGTCGGACTTGGGGGTGACGGGTGGAGCCGCCTGTCACTCTCACAGAAGCAGGCCGCGGCGGCGGCGCGCATTGCGTGCCTCCCCATACCCGGGGGCGAGTTGGCGACTCTTTGGTCCCCACACCGGAAGAGGGCCAGATCGAGAGATATGGCCCTGGGTCGGCCGGGGTGCGAGGGATATGGCTACGACAATCTCATTTCCGGTAACCGACGGCCCACAGACGGCGTGCGTTTTAGTCGGTTCGAGTCCGACATAACCTCCTCCGCCGGCTCCGGCGGGGGAGTTATCCGTGGGGATTTTTCGCACGATAAAAAAAAGGTAGTGTGGTGGGTAAGAAGGGGACAATGCGACTCAGTTATAATAGATGAGAACAATAGCGTTGTTTGTCAAATATTGTCACAATTCATATCAAAAAATATTATTTGTAAATGAAAATACAATTCATTTATAATGGAATTAAAGCATAGCGAATTAATTTTTAATTTTACTTTTTGATTATTTTACATAACTTTACCACCTACGGGGCCCTCCCTCTTCTTTCCTACTTATCAGCCTGTTGCATAAGCCTCCTCCAGGATCCGATTGATTTCGTCAGATCGATTTTGTTTGATAGATGACATTCAGGCATTCCGAGATTCAGCTATTTTGGAACTAGAACGTTTTGAGGAAAAGACATAATGACCTTCAGTTGTTACAAAATTCATGCGTATTCAATTTCCGACATTATGAGATGCAGTCCTATTGATTAGCTAGACATTTTAGGATTAAGTTCTTATGGACCGGACGCATTTTTTTTACAAAACAAAAAGAAAGGTTTTGCGAGATAAAAATTGTTAATGGTCTTGCATTTTGTTTGCTTTGTTTCCATTTTTAAATTGGTTGGAGAAGAGCATACTGTTTTGCTTCTAATATTTATGGACGGTTTATAATTCGACTCCCCAGGTGCCTATTACAGCGGATAATATACGTCGAATAAGAATTTAGAACGTTATAGACTGTAACAGGTGGTTTCCGTGCCCTAATTTCTATCTAGTCACGATGTAATTATGTCTCCGGGGAGCCTGGTTACCAGACCAGCTTCTGGGAAACCTCAACATCAATGAGTGTGGTGGACTGTGGTACTGTGTGGTGGTCAGGCACCACTTCTATTCATCAGTCCAATAGAAGTTTTAATAATAATACGAGTATTATTAAAAATTCTATGATCAGTCCCCTGCTATTTTAAATTATATTGATAAATAGTAGATTTCAGTGTTGTTTTGCTTTGAGGTCATCTTGGCCACGGATGCAATCAGGAGAATACGTCTATATGCAGATGATGAGTAGATTTTAGTGTTGTGAATCTGTTATTAATTTCAAATGATAGTATATTGTTGAAGTGAATATTGTAGTAGCAACATATTCTCAACGATTTGTACGTAGAACATATCCGGACGTGTCTATTTATAATCGATTCTTTAGAGATTGACAAATGTCGCGAAAGTACAGATAACAAAATAATTGGCTTTTATGAAGTGGGTACATGTAGGTTGTAGGTAGGTATACCTTATATTCTATAATTTTAGACCTCTCAAGAAACTTAGCATCAAGTTTAGTATAAATGGGAATTTTTGGGAGATATTATTTTATCCAACAACACTGCCACCACTGCACTGGTAAACGAACCCGCACAGTTGTCGCACTTGCTGCCGCAATGCAAAAAATAGACCAATATTAAATTTCCTATAAGATATTTTAAGCCACATGAGACTAAATTTGTACTACGGTCTGTAATCTTAGCGTTATTTCCGTTATTTTTCCTTAAGGAAAAACGGCCTCATAATAGATTATTATGTCAAAATGACAACTTATATCAAATAAGTGTCAATCGAAGTTGATTTAATTTTTCATTGTGTCAACACATTAATTCTTACTTCTATTGTACAAATAAGTAAGCGTTGTCATATTAATCAAAGTCAATCAATTCTTCGGTATAATGGTATATCTATTAATTTGAAGTACTACGAGTAGAAGGTAAATACTGATGTTTGATACATAATTTGGTGGTAAGTGCATTGTAAGTTAAAGTAAGCCGGTTTAATCGAAAAGATATACAAAAACTAAGTAAAAAGAGAAAATGTTTATACCAATATTTTTTGCAGTGTTTCCTCTGCGCGTAGCTAAAATAACTAAATGTAGTCAAAGCCAAAGTCAAAAACTATTTATTCTGTATATACCATCAAAACGGCACTTACAAAACGTCATCAATTTGTATAGGTATACAAAACAACTATAAATTTAAAAAAAGATAAATGATTAAATGTGAAAAGATTATCTACCTAATGACCTATATGATATTAGAATGTTCCCATACAAATATTTATTGCAATATTTTAACGCAAATAAGACTATCCTAATACCCATAAACTTACAAAAGCCCACCTAACTCGTATTGGCAACAGTACCTATTAAATTTTAAGCTATAGCTTTTTTTGTCAACTGTACTCGATACAGTCATCAACTGTTGAGCACCCCGTCGAGTAGACGAGTGACATACCTTTTTTTAAACGACTAAATGAAGTAGTCGGCATCTATTTGTGACCCTTGACGAATAAAAAATAACCAACATATGGGATGCACGTGTCACGTTTAAGGTGACATATTACTTCTTAATTTTCTGTCTATTATTAGTAATGTGTCAGTAGATATAAAATCTATATTAATATAATTAATTAAACTTATGTTGTATCTAATTGTGTCTGTCAGAGAACATAATGCGGTCAAGTCGAATCAAACTGTGTGATCACGTTTTATACTTTAAATTGCAATGAATAACTCAGTCGACTCTGTAGATAATATACTGTATACATACAGTCACACCTTTTTCCCCGTGGGGTAGGCAGAGCCCACAGTTTTCCACTTGCGACGATCCTGGCATACATCTTTTGCTTCTTTCACATTCATAGTTGTTTTCAGACATGCTCGCCGGTTTTGGGTACTCTTGACATTTCATTTGTTTCAAATGCCTTCGATCTGATTGTCATACGTAAGTCTAGGTCAACCCCTACCGACCCCTTTCGTCCATCCTCTCCACGTGCCCAAACCATCTACCTATAAGCATCCATTCCTCTATCTTAGTCACTACATCTTCAACCACACCACAACGTTCCCTTATCACGCTGTTCCTCACTCGATCCGTCAACTTCACCCCAGCTATACTTCTTAGACTTCTCATTTCCTTAGTATAATATCTTAAAATTCGACCTTAGCGTTTTATCTCTGATGGTAAGTAAGGTAACCAAAGATCCTTGGAAAGTCGGGTAGGGTCATAAACAGATAGGCACCGACACGTAGGTGATATGCTTGTTCACCTTCTTAACAATGGGTACCTAAATATTAAAAAGTCTGTTCTACTGATTGGTTTTTATTGTTGTTTATAAATTAACACCTTCAGATTTTGCGAACGGAATGACTTAGCTTAATTACACTCTTGTTTCACTGTTCTAATTGCTTTAGCAACCCAATTATTTTTTTGTGAAATTGGCTGTCGTAATGTTTAACTACTGGGATCTTTAGTAATATATTATACTAGCTGACCCACCGGTTTTGCCCGTGGCATATTTCATAACCCCGAATCACCCCTTTAAGCCATAGATAGGCCAGCAATGTATTAATTTCCAACTAATGTATGGGAATTTGCCGGATTTGTTGACATTAAATTTGTGGTTACTTCTCCTCTCTCTTGAGTAGTAGCGTGTTGATATTTAGTCTATAACCTTCCTCGATAAACGGGCTATTCAAAACAAAAAGATTTTTCAATTCGAACTAGTAGTTCCTGAGATTAGCACGTTCAACCAAATAAACTTTTCAGCTTTTTAATAGTATATAAGTTTAGTATTAACAGTAATATAGACTGGGTGAGATAAGATAGGGACAAATTGCAAGCTCAGAACACAAACGGGATAAGCACAGAGTAAATGATGATGATGATGATGATGATGATGATAATTGCAAAATAAAGTGTCTATTGACGAACTAAAATTATAACTAAATCAATGTATACTACAAAAACCACTACTCCACATTTATCTGAAATTACGTTAAAGTTTATTTTACTCACACGTACGTACATATTAATGATGTACCTAACTGTAGGGCTTAAAGGGTCCTTGCTCATTTATGAATTGTTGTAGTCTGCGAATAGTCTTCAAATTAAATATAGATGTGCTTGTTTAATAGGTGTGGTTTTCAAAAAGGTTGTTTGCTCTTTGGGACTTACCAACCCGGAAGGGATTACAGTGTGCGTGCCCTTTATTGGCCTTTTCGTTTATATTTTAGGGAAGTTCATGAGTGGGTAGATATATTTTTGAGTAGACACACATACCTCCAATTTATATGAGGGCTGGTATTAATTCCTGTAAAATATTTTAGGCCGTGTGTATCTACAAATATTGACGCGTTGTAATCCTGATTTTACTGTAGGTATGAAGGCTCGTTGTATATGTTTGATAGGTCTCTAGTATGTACCGGCATAATCACCTGTAAGTAGCAGTATGCTGTATTTGTACTATTAATAAGACTGCTGGAGACTTTATCCATATTTAGACCTCCATTAATCTTGTATACCATTTTTTCAGTCTGACTTACCGCGTTGACTCAGATGATTCATGTTTCAAAATTGCGTACGTGTGTAAGTACAGAATGATTATCTACATAGGTGCACAAGCAGTGTGCTTCTTTGCTAAATTAAAAAAAATCTTTGCTAAGTTAAAAAGAACTAACAACTAACAATATTATGTATAATACGGTAAAGGAAGTTGAATGATATAAAGTTGAATGATATAAATTGATAGACGCCAGAAAATTATGAATACCTACCGCCATCTAGGGAACAAAGTCAAACTCATTGTGTCACATTCAGTTGCAATGAGACGAGCACGAGGTAAATTAAAATTGCATTGCGAAGTGGTTTCAATAACAACTTTTTATTAGTATCTGCGTTGTTCACTGTATTAAACTTCTTATGATTTTAGTATAAGAAACAGAAGCACTAGAAACTATCTAGTGCTTTCAACATTGACTGAATAATAAGACATTGCAGCATAGCCTTCAGTCAAGAACATCATTAGTAGTAGTATCAAATAGATTTTAATAATTAAGATTGCCAACGAGCGCAATTGAGGAGTTGCAAACATTCATAGGTTACGTTACCGCTTTTTATCAGGCCGTAAGCTTATTGGACACCTGACTGATCTAAAAAGGCAAATTATTTGCAAGAAAAAGCTAGCACTTTAGTGTTTATAAATTACTGTACATTCGATTGTACCACGATTCTAGTCAGAAAAGGATATCTTGTAATGCTAAGAAAGTCTATAAATTACTAGAGCGTGACCACAGCTTCGACATCGTCTATTTCGACGTGTTCGGTGCATTGACCGGCCCATTTCGCAACAGTCGATAATTATGTTGTCAACTCACTAAAGCAAACGGGGCTATACAAAGCGGATCTGGGCCGGATCAGTCGCTTTTTGTGCACGACAAAGGCCATTACGCGATCCGTTTCCGAGCGTAAAGTCAACACTGTTATGAAGTTTTCATTGAGTTTTCACTGGTAAATCGGCTAACGTGGGAAAGCTGCTATTGCGATTTGAATGGATAATGAGCTCCGGTGTATTCGTTAATTGAGTCGATATGTAAATAAACAGGCCGCGAGCCTCACTCAATCATTGCTAGACTCAAAGGGTAGTGCTATTTTATTGTAGCCAGTGCTCTGATTGTTAGCAAACTTTACGCTCTAGTTTGTTAATGTAGGTATATATTTACGTTGAACAAACGGACTAGATATTTACATTGCACTACGAGTGCTTCTATTTACCTATTATTATGTTACAAAACATCTCTCTCATCAGCTCTAGTAGTGGTCTACTATAGAGACTTGGAATTTTGAAGTTTAAAGTATACATACGCTCACGCCTAATCCCTCCGGGGTAGGCAGAACAGCCTATTCGACTCTACCTTTACATGGTTCACGAGCTTCCTTGACTGTCATTGATCCTTTCATGCAAGCACGCCGGTTTCGAGTAGGTACCTACTTCGGCTTCGTCCATTTTCGTAACTGTCATTGTCATAACCAGCTACGAACGTGGATTTTTATTCTTGCTTTCATAACCAGTTACGAAAATAGAATTAAAGCCCCTACTTCTGACCCTTTTTTCAAAATTTTAATTAGTTGACCAATGTGGTACTGCGAGGTCGACCCTGACTGGTCTGTTCATTCATCTGTACCTTACATACCTCTAAGATTAAAGTAGTAGGTGGTTGAAATGTATGAAAAAATATTTTTGTTGTCAGATTGTAGTTATTGCGACTTATTGCAAGACTCAGTCTGGCCATGGTGGCTGCAGAAAAGTTCACGCAATGTTAAAAAAAGTTAAAACACAAGAATGACAAGTAAAAATTACGATTTAATCCACTAAAATAATTTTACTGCAACTATTACGAAGATAATATTTTTTTTCATAATTTTGAAATTGTTATTTCCTCTGTTTGGGCGCAATTCAGAATAGATTTCCTTTGCACTTAATTAGTTAATTATTAATTAAAAAATCGGAGATTACAGAAAGTCAATTCTTTATTGAAGTATCTATGATAATCGAAAAATATCGAAATTAGGCACAATAATAGGTATTACATATTTTGCTAAATTCGTTTTATTCTTAAAAAATAATTAATTGAAACCCTATTATTTGTAATGCTACATAATATAGTTTGTAAGTTACTGAATAAACATGATTAAAAATGCATATAATAATTATTGAATTCAGTGATACTGCACTGTTTACAGTTGTTTCATAATATGTACCAACTAAAATAAATTTTAATTTGCAAAAACAAACGAAATGCATAATTGTCTGTTGGTAATATGAATTTTATTTAGTACAAATGACATATCACTTAACTATTCATTGCCATCACGTTTCAATTTGTGGCCTATACATTTCAATAATTAATTGATTATCTATTTACTCATTCGGAACTGAATTCATTGGTGGCATACTGGCAATTATGGTATTTTAATACTTTTGAAATGTGACTTATTATCCAGTGAAAATAAACGAAATTAAATGGTAAGCGTATACATAAATTCGCATGGAGCTGAAAATTGACGGGGGTCTTAAATACGCGATAATGAAATAAATAGAAAAAGTCCCCATCGATTGACCTTTGCATTTTGAAATCGCGATATTTCCGAAACGGTGATCCGTACCAAAAAAGTATGTCGCTATTGCAGTAGGTAATTACATGATCTATAACTTTGTCTAACCTAGTTTTGTGACAACATTTGTTGTTTACGAGAAAAATGCGAGAATTATATAGATAATATATTATAATTCTCGCATTTTTAACCTTTATAATTACCTTGAATAAAAAAAATGCAGTAGTGCAATCGATCGATGGGGCTTTTTGATATTCCTTTCATTATGGTGTATTTAAACCTCCACCAATTTTCGGCTCTATGTGAATATCCAAGCTCAAATTTTTATTTTGACTGGATTATTATATAAGATTAAAGTGTATCTTAATATATAGGTACCTATATTGTTATAGATTGTCAATATTATTGTTGTGTGGATCCCATCTCTGACTAGACAGTCAAACGGTGCGCGGCAGCTCTATCGCTACGCCACACAATGCGGTTTTCTATGCACTATTCTTGTTTACTGCTTTAATTGCATTGATATAATATATTATTACTAAACAGTTGTGTATAAAATTATATTTTATGAACTAAAAAGACTCGCACTTATCATATTGTTTCCTTTCAAAACGGCTATAAAGTATCGCGACTACAATTTTATTAATATAATATAGCTTGAAATTTATAGTTGTTATAAATCAAAGCATCTATGCGATTAAGAAATAAAAACAAAAAGAAGAGTTTGGCCCATAATTTTTTGTTAACTTGGCAAAATGCCACGGCACTATTAGGTTGGACTGATAGGTAGTAAGCAGTTACCGATACCGATAGATTCTTTCAAAATTAGAGGTATCACTGAACTGAAGAGTTGCTGAACTTCGATTCATGTCTCATTAGGGGTTGCACGAAGAATTCTTGAACTGTACAATGTACATACCAGAAGAGTACGTCTTTGCTTTTTAAAGAAATTAATTTCTGTAAATTTATGCTTTTCTAGATAGTAATTTGTACAATTCGTTTAAGTAAAAGAAAGGAACCTAAGTATGTTCATTCACATTCTAGGACCCATATTATAAATTAGCTTAGTTTGACCTGGTAGCTTGTTCCGAAAACACGAAAACGAGCCTATTCCCGTATTCCCATGAATTGAGCGCTTTCAACTTCTGAAAAATTCTAAACTACAAAAACTCAATAACCCTCGCCATGTATTAATCGGGACATATATTTTGGACCTAAAATGTGGTCAAAATGTGCAATACTCGCCCTGGGACTCAAACTCAGTACCTACCTGATTTACGGTCTAGTCTCTTTTGAAATAATAACACACGTCATTTACAAACACGCCTTACCCAAATTTTTAGTTTTAGGTCATCGCAGTTATACAGTTCACAGTTAATAGAGAGCGATATCAATTAAAACTGTCGCGTCTGATTTATTTTATTGGTTTGTCAATTGATTACATTACGCCAAATTGACCGCAATGAATGAAGGTCCTACGACACCGCACTGCGTTCCAACTCACTCGACAAACGTATTTTTATTACATTTCTGCAGGATTTTTAATTCAATTTTATTTGAACAAAATTGTGGAATTGCCAGTAGGTACTAGTATTTAATATTTCATGAGCACTTCACAAGATATAATATAGTAGATTGTATGAAAAGTTTGATGATATTAGAGGAAGATAATGGAGTGTGTAAGCCCGCTATCAGCTTCGAAGATATTACATTATCGATTAAAAGGATCCAAAAGTACCCTGTTTTAGTGTACTATAAAGTTTTCTCTATTCTATTAAAATACCCTGTTGACCCTTCCAAGCGCTGAATTAATCTTTTTTTTAAGTATTTAGTCATCATTCTCTGAACCTTTTTCCAACTTAATTGGGGTCGGTTTTCCACTCTAACTGTGATGCGGCTGAACTTTGATATTTTCCGTGAAGCGACTGCATATGGCCTCCACGACCAAATTGGTGATATCGGAGTTCTGTAGTTCGTATGGTTACCGGGACCGACGGCTGAACGTGCTGTCAGAGGCAAAACCAGACCAATGCAAATACTCATATTCATGTACACAAATATTTGCACTCCCCCTAAAATCCAACCACACGTCCTGATCGACCATCTGAATCTCGTGGGGGGTGGACACACGGAAACAAAGTTACTGTCGTGGCTAACGTGGCTCTGGTAGAAAATATCTTGAAAACTTGACATTGGCGTTTCGCCATTAATAATTTTATAAACATTTATAATTTACTTGACATTGGCAAACTGACGGCGATTTGCTGCAGACGCCATTAAGAAGAAGTTGAAGTTGAATATTTGCACTGAGTTGGGATCGAACCCGCGCCTCCTGCGCAGCGGCCACATTCAGTACCAGTATAGTAGTGAACTCTACTCGTAAGTGTAACTACATAAGTATTATTAGCATACTAAAGATAATGATGTTAGTAACATTACTAAATTAAATAGAGATGATGTTACATTTTGGGCCCATCTATAAAAATATAGTGTCTTAGCCTAATGCGTTTAGAATGCTTATATAAAATGGCTAATATTCTAGGGGCAAACAATGAAATCACGATGACTGTGTAAACACGCTTACGGCAATATAGCGAAAAGGGATCGCACCTATCTATAACAAAAAAGGTATTAGATAGCTATCCCAACTTCGGTTCCTGAAGGAACTATCAATCACCTTACTAATTGCGTTATTTATCTACCCTCATTCTGAAATCGCCCTGTCATCGGCCTATGTAATTTCACTTAGTGGCCTCTTTAGCCAGTATTATTTCTTAATAATTTTTCGCTGCTCATCGCTATTTTAGCGCCGAAAATGACAGACTTTCCAAAACATTTCTTCTTTCTATAAATATCAGTTGATAATAATTACATTCCTATTTAGTAATAGCTTGAAAATATCAGAAATATTTTCCCATTGTTGGGTACTTTGTCATGTTTATTGGTGTTTTCGAATAACAAATTTCATGAACAATTAAATCTATACATAAATAACTAAATTGTTTCTTTTGTAACGTAATAAACATACATATTTCAAGTCTTAAGGCAACTTCCTAAGTAAAGCAATAACGTATTACAGTTCTGAACTTGTATTCTACAGATGTTATTTGCGGCTTTTCGTTCGTACCGCACTCGAAATATAATTGACAACCCTTTGGCCATTAACTAGAATTGGGTTGTCCAGTCAATTTCTGAATGAATGATGCCCGAAGTCACCGGGTTTTGGGTCGAGCAAATCCCAAGTATGCGTGACGGAATACTTCTCAGAAATAATTTGTTTAGTTTGTTGTACGCGCACGCAAATGAAATGGTCCAAACATTCAGTTGGAACTCGTTAACCAACTCATGTTTCTGACGCCAAGACTGGGTGCTGAGTTAATTTAGGTTGTCGATGACGGCTTTTTGAAGCGATTATACACGCGTCGTTTTACACGATGTGCTAACGATGTTACTTCAAATTACGTACCCTAATATATTGATCCTTTACTAGAGATTAAGTATTATATTGCAAGTGATACCACCTCGTCTAAGCAGTGGTTAATTTTCTGGGATAAAAAGTGCGTAAAACTATTTATTAGTTACTATGCCTCTACATCGAAGGGCTTGACAGTGATGTGTACCTATAATACTGTACACCAACATGTCACCGTTATATTTTTTGGTCTACATAAAAAACGAAGCATTTAGTCGAAGGTTTTGCCAAACTCCATGATGCAAAAATTTTCGAACAGAAAAAGTCGAAGTCATATTGCTTGAATAGGAACCGCAAAATCCCATATCAAGAAACTTATAATAGTACCTACTCGTACAAGATATTTAGATACTATGATTGAGAGCTTGCGAGGTCCAACCTCATCAAGTAAAGTAATTAACTGTCTACAAACCCAATCAATTAGCTGAAAGGGTTAATGGGAATACTAGTAATATGTAATCAAGGGCCACTGTTGGACAAAAAATAATAATCCCTTATTATCGTAATAAGACTAAGCAGGGTTTGAATGAGGGTGGTTTTTACTTAGTTAAATATTTTCAGAGGGATTCGCACGCAAGTGAGGAGGGTCGGTGGCCGGCCATCCCAGCCGACTCGAGAATTCTGGCGATTGTGATGATATATGAGGGCGCATTATTTTCTTATCTTTTCTCTTTCTAACTCCACTGGCCATACTTCATTCCCGCTCGTATTATAAACGTTTTACTTTACATATCTCGTAATAGACGCCTTGGGCCAGAATGGTGTTAGTATTACGTAAATTTCGGTAATATGTCATAGCCGTTGAACCTCTCAGCGCTCTTAAAGCCTCGTGATGATTTCATTTTGAGCCGGGAACGATATAAATTAATTTTTATTTGAGCCAGACTCAAAGGAAATTGTTTCTTGAAAATGATACCGTATTGTAGATGAGGTTATCATAGTAAACAAGGTGGTGCGGCGAGATTGAGAATGAAAAACATTTTCATCCTATTGAGAGGCGGCGTAATCTTTTAATGTTCATTGTGATCCATGAGCTCTTTACCTTTCTTAGTATTCGTTTTAAACGAATTTAGGTCTACGAGTATAACGTTGCTTGAAGCATGTAGCTTCGGCCGTCATCGCCACTGAAGAGTCAACAAACACTTGTTATGTTTCAGGGTTCAGGGTCTACCTTTAAAAGTAGGTTTATTTCAATTGTTCTGATTGCCTGAAAAAATATTATTGATATTGTGGTTTTCTTTTTTTTAATTTTGAAGAGCGTGTTTTGTCAAGCACTATTCACTTCTTTCTGTTTTTCAAAAATCAATCTTTCTGAGCTCGTTCAAGGTTAAATGCAAGCCGTCAGTGCGTGTTGTGGTCAATATTGGCTTCTATTGCAAACTTCTTAGTAATCGCTTTACGCGATTAATTGAAAAAGGATATTCAAAGTCTGTACTTGCTGTATGAAAATGTGTTAATAATATACGTAAGTTATTTTATGTACAAAAATAATATCTGTATCTTTTATGAACTAGTACTAGCGCATCGTGCTCAATGTTAAGTTGAAATTTTATAAAGTTGTTTTGTGCAAGTACGTGAAAGTTTTGAAATGAAGATAAACTTAATAGTTAGTTAGTTTAGAGATTGTGAGAATTGGAAGAGACATTGTTACTTATGATGATAGGTATTAATGAGTATATAGAAAACAGCGTTTGCAATATTAATAGCGATATTAATTTAACATTGAACACATTGAATTTTCCACTGCTGTGCTATTAGTTCTATTACTAGTATTAAAAATAATAACATAAATATAATATTCTTTGATATTCTACATAGCTCTATCCCGAAGCAAGCATGGCTTAGGTACCTAACTTGTATTATAGGATCTAGAATGGTGATGATTTATGTTTACATACATAAGTTTTAATTGGTACGTTATTTTCAAATTGAATTTCTCCTTCTTTCCTGTGAGTCATCTCACTAATAGATCTAAGATATCGGAGATACCATGTGGTATGACTCCAATAGAATCACTTATTTTTATCATTGGTTCCCGACTTCTCATAATATTGGCCCAAATATGGGTCTGAGTATTCCGTTTATGTTCGTTAATCGTACCTATGAGCTATATTTGAAAAATATCCGTGACACAAAATAATTCAGAAGCGCGGGAAATGTCTTAAAAACAGTGCGCAAAAATATACGAAATTCGTCCAACATTTGTTAAAGAAAAGTTTTACAAAGTAATCCTGACAGCTGCAATGATTTATAATAAGAATATAAATTACACGAAAAGAACATCATAATTACATTTCTAAGTGGGCAATAGACAAGTTCAAACTCCTAATAAAAAGTATGAATTTTAAACTTATTGAGGCTATCACTTAACAAAAGTTTAAGTGCCTACTATATAAAATGAGAAGAGATAAATCTTCACACAGTGATTTTAGTAGCACTGTAGGATAACATTCAAGTGATTATTCCAAAAGAATTTAACATCTACGTAAGAACTGATGGACAGCTGGGTACAATTATCATAGTTTTAAAAGTCAAAACTGATGACAGTTAGATGAAGTAAACATGTTGACATTGATATCACCCTGAAATGTTTATAGGGAATTACCGCGACCTATATGTAAGTTTATTTCGAATACAAATAGGTTTATCGAAACAAGAGCATGCTTATTGCAAATTGTTTAGGTTAGTCCTACCCTACCTAGCATTTTGCATAAATGATGCAGGAGATTATCATATTATTTATTTATTTCATAGTTAGTGATAGACTAGTAACAAAAATCTATAGAAGCGTCCGTAATCCGTCAATCATATGCGTTGCCTTACGGAGAGTTAGTAAGAAATAGTAATAATGATAAATAGAAAATGAAGTGAGAAAAATGCAGCTTCATAAGCAACATGCGAAATTACTTCTATGAATCGGTATTAAGTTAGTTGATAGATTTATTCAAACAGGCCAAAAAGCCAGGAATTATGATTTACCCGTGGATAGCAGGAGAGAAAACCCGATTCCCTTCATGCAAACTGTCTGTATCTGACTGAGAGGGTGATGAGCTGTTTTCTCTGCCTCCACTATATTAAATGATTCAGCAATCTCATGCACCACATTTACAAGAATACTCTGTCAATTGCCCCTTATAATTACGAGTTACCTCGGCAAAGGTAATATCTTCGTATTTGTGAAGAAGATAGGTATTTATCTTCTTCACAAATACGAAGATATTTTGATTCTAGCCGTTGCCGGGCAGGCATATAGTTAAGCTGTCCAAAAGACAGTTCCAGAGATGGTAAACCTGCTTGCCTCTTCTGTTAGCCCAATATTGTGAACAGCAGCATCTCTTAAGGATATAGGTATATATAGGCTTTCCAACTAATGTTGACACCAGAGTGCAACATGAATACGTCATAACCCAGCAACCTAAACATCTTCTCACTTTTATATAAAATCTTCTTTCCATTCTCTTCAAACATATTTATGGCTGATTGTTTATTGAATAATGTTGTTTAACAGGCTATAAATACCAAGTCACAACACGAATAAATACCACTTATGGTAGCTAAAGGGTAATAAGCCCTAGTCTATAGCCAAATTCTAACAACGACAGCTGTAGCTCGTATAACACAATATTGTTCCTCGGGTAACGATAAGCGCTTCCTCATCTATATCTTTATTGCTTCACAGTACATTTAAAAATAATATGTAATACAATTTACTTATGAATACAAATAAATAATACGCATATACTGTACAGCTGCTACACAAAATATTTAAGGGACTTTACTTAATCGCTTGTATTTCGTAATGTTGGAAATATATTTAAGGCAGTAAAATAATTAAGAAAAAATAAATAAATAAGGGAACCAAGCGGGCAAACTTTGACTGTGGCAGAACCATATACCTATTATATCCAGCACAAAGATATTACAGTACTATGCCATGGGTCCAAAAACACTGATTTTGTTCCGATAGCCCACAGAAACCTGGCGGCAAAAATAGCCAATTTGCTATTTTAGACTATAATCTCCAGCCAGATCCGTTCAGTAGTGTTCGTTTGACGAGACAACTGCAGAACTGTTCACCCTATTTTTCTATTCACTTTTTACTTCTTGTGTTTTCTTTCTCCTCTGCAAATATGAAGTGAGTAGGCTCATAGGCTACACTAGCCATAGAGCATCAATTGGCCAAGATTTTTGCTACCATATACCTAGTATACAATTACTATTGGCCACCATTACGTTTTGAATGTATTATGTATCCGACAATAGCATTTATTATACTGGAACAGCTTAGCTTACATAAAAAAGATATCAACACATGACCTTGGTTTGAAGACGGTTAGAGGTAACGTATCATTTAGTGACGCTTCTAAGCGAAGTGATGTTTAAATCCTACATTTTATAGGCACTTGTGGTTTAAGCGGTGCTTAGGCTGTGCGTGTCTGTGCTTGAAGACCTTTGTTAGTTCCATCAGAATTACATGGGTTGATTTCTAGAACTTCGCTTAGCTTTATGGCTCAACTTTATTTATTAATTAAACAACGGTTTCTTGATTGCTTATTGCTCGATTGATTGAGAGACTTTTTTATATTCGTATCAGCTAGGTCATAATGTTGAAGCAGCTAATAAAATTCGCCTAAGTTCAACTAAGGGTATACAAGTAAGTATGCGGTATGTTACAATTACGTTTCCGATATTATGGTGTTCCGTTTAAGGCAAAGAATAGCTTGTATGCCTGTACGTGAGGTACAATAATATGTGTATTTTTAAAAGAATATTTTAGCTGAAGTATCTGACATGCAAATAACCAGATAAGAACCTTATAACACTCCTAGCTTAGAGTTGATCTGTCTCACTGTCATTACGATTCAGTACAACATTATTCAAAAAGATTTTTTAGGAATTATGTATAAAGTTTGCTTTTGTTATTTGCTATAACATCTTAGCGACTTGTAAATCGACGATGACTCGAAGGAAAAGTTTACTAAAACTAACCGTTAATAAACCTTAAATAACCGCTTTAAAGAGAACTGTCAAAATAAAACTGTTCCTATATAAAGAATGTCTTAATGTATTTTATAAAATATTAGATAAACAAGAAAAAGACGACGGTATTTCATAATTGTAGAGCGAACAACGTCTACAAAATGTGTCGTTATACGATCAAAGCTTAATTGCATTGACCGCGCAGCCGGACGTCCGGTGATCTCCGGACAACGAAGAAAATGGATTAAAATAAAAATAGTCGCTAGTGGCTACCTTAAATCGACTTTCGGTTTAGTTGGGCTTGTCTGCTCTCTTTTTATTTTTAAATTGTATTGCTAGTTTGTAAGTGGATGGTTTAAAGTTTGGAAAATAAATAAAACGTGGTAAATAATTTTTGTTGTAGTTGCAAGACAATTTTATCTTGTTAAAACGGATCATGATAGTTTCATCTCTATATAGGGATATCAATCAAGAAAATTTATAAGATTATAATGAATACGTAATCGCCTAGTGCGATAAGCCGATATTTGATGCGCGAAAGGGTTCAGGTTTGACGAATTAATTATTAATTTATTTTTGTGTAGATCTTGCAACTCTAAACTATAATACTGTATCTTAAAATTATAAACTATATCTCGAAATATAATAATAATATATCGTTCTAAATCAAGCAAGCAAGTAGAAAAAAATCTTATAGATCAAAGTGATAAGCACCTAAAGTTAATAAATTGAAACTAAAATAACCAAAAAATCAAAAATACCAAATAAAAAATATCATGACAGCTCAACATATTACGTAAAGAACAATCTTGACAGAAAAGTTGACACAGAAAACGTATCTCGATACAAGTTGGAACGACATTCATTGTTGTCGATATAAAAATAACGACTAACTTGTAACATAAAATCTTTAACTTTGTATAAGTATTCGTGGAGCCGCAGGTCACATTTGGAGTTGTCGCACCGTTGTTCTTACTCGGTGGAAGCCACAACGGAAAATAAAATTGATATCGCTCCGGCCGCGGGCGCTCCGAGAAAAAGCATTTCGAAATAAATGACTTTTTAAATTTCATCGTTGCACACAGTTTCTCTATCAATTGTCGAGGCTCGGTCCACGTAACTGGATTTTGTGACGGGCATTTATTGTGTGCGACATACAAGACATTGCGACTTTTATACTGCGACGTTGATAAGTATGAAATAAAGGACTCGGACGCAGTGCCCCGTCGACTATTGGCAATCAGTGCAATTGCATAGACCGCCTTTGACTGGGATGAACATTACTTAGCGGGAGTGGACAGTCATCGTTGGGTTAGAATATGTTTTTGTTTTATTTTTCTTGTCTAAATGTTGAACAAGCATGGATTGAGTCTTTGTCCTTAAGTTCCCACGGGTATCTAGCACATATTCAGGGCTAGCGAGACAGTGATGTTTCCATGTAACATGGTGTTCTAACACGGGAACGTATTGCAGAAAACTCAATGTATATCCTACGCAGGAATTCCCAGGAACCTCAACAGGTAATGCTTGTCGCTCGGGCGACGGGGTGCACCGAGCCTTATCTTCCTCTGTTGAGAATGAAATCCGAGGAGCTGCTGCGTTGCGTCGTCTCGGGCCTGCTTTTGCTAGGGTTACGGGTAACCCTTCCTTGTTTCTTATGATCTATGAGCATGATAACTGCCTAATGTTACATATATATATAATAGGTATGTATGTCTCGTAGGTTTATGTATATCTAAATGATTCCTTTCTTCTTTCTTTTGATCATTTTACAGACATGCTATATAAAGTTTCTGGGCTTTTCAAAGTTAGTCAATAAACACTTGTAAGAAGATATAACAAGCTTATAATAATAAGCTTGTTAATATGATTTAACAGCGTTCCATAGTAGTTTACAATAAAGCTAAAACATCGTCTATAATCTCTTTTCACATACATCTAGTAACTAAAGTGTAAACTGCAGAACATGTGCTCGACATGTGTTAGTTGTTCAACTACTTTACTTTAGGCTAAGGATAAAATGAGATGCTGAAAAATGTTCTAACACAATTTTTGTTTTTGAAGTAAGAATAGCAATAAAAGAAAATACAAATTTCTTGACACATAGTACAGCTTATATTTATTTTAAAAATATTATGCTTTTATGCAACACTAGCTGTTGCCCGCGGCTCCACCCGCGTGGAATTCTGATCCCGTTCATCGCTGATATATAGCCTATATGTTAATCCAGGGTATAACCTATATACATACCAAATTTCAACCAAATCGGTCCAGCCGTTTATGCGTGAAAGAGTAACAAACATCCACACATCCATTCTCACAAACTTTCACATTTATAATATTAGTAGGATTTTGTATGTATATGTTTGTAACTTAATAGGTATTATACCTTATTTCAAATAATATAACTTTTATACCTACTTTGTAATAACGTTATAATATAACTTCAAATAATATTAACATGTATAGTTCCCAATGCATTTTTTACTTTATTAATCTCGTAAACAAGTGGCAATTCGTTGGCATTGTAGATAACATTTTGCTTCGAAAACAAGCAAACTATTTCAATTGTGGACGTTTTGCTCTTAGGGCATTTTATATAGCGGTTATATGATATCAAGAACGTTTAGCTTCGAGGACCTTCTGCTCAGAACTGGAATATACATATTTATGACGTTTATGATATACGTTGGCAAAAACGTCAAAATATTTCATCATTCTATTCACACCGGCCAATTAATTGCCACATGTCTAAGGGGGCTGGTCATCATCACCGTTGTTCCTAGTTGGATTTGAGATTTTATTGTCCGGGGTCTACATGCAATCACGCCTTTATAGGCGGCGGCGGAGGGTTAGGCAGAGGTGAATTAACACCTACATTTCACTAATCATTGTATTAGGTCCCACGTAATAGGGGGTGAGCCTATTGCCGTTTTCCGGGCACTATTGTTGACTCGAGTCATGTATAGGCTGAGTCGGGGCTGTATATATCTGTCTGATGTTAACCCTTAGCTAAGCTAAATTGCTTGTGTTAGAAATAGTAATTAAATGGTGATGGCAGTTGATGAGAAAGGAAAACTTTATAACTAGAAATGTTTATCAAAGCAGATTGACTTACTTCATTTGACTTTAAATAATGATAGCAGTGATAACACTCGAAATAACTTTGCGACATAAAAGCAGTTGACTTCATCAGCAACATAGCTCGAGAGAATTTAGAAATGGGTTCACGTTGACAGTTTAATGGATTCAAACAGGATTCAAACCCCAGACCTCTCGATCGTAGTCTTTTTGATACCGGTACTAGTGATTTATACTACCTCCGTTATTTTTCTTTCAGATCCTAATAAAGTAAGTTATAATAAACAACTGTTTAATTACAATAAACGTACACGAGAATCGTACAGATTTCCGCTAATCCCTAAAGAGAAAATAAAGTTACATATTATTTGTTTTAGTTTAGTTGAGGCGATTGTGAAACTTGTGATAGCAAAGCGGGCTTTGTCGTAAAATGTAGTTACGAACTTGTCCAGACAGAGTAGTGCAAGTACGATAGAACGCATTGTGATACACCTGTATAACCCGTTATAGGTTAGTTTTGAGTGGCTATAAATAAATAATTTGTAAACTGAAAATCGCTGTTACTTTTAACATTAAAGTAAACATCAACGAGTAAAAAGAGTATACCAGGATTATGCAAGAGAAAAGAAGTTGTATTGCCTGTTCACAAATGGGAAAGAAGCGTATCTGTATGTATGTAAGGATGTAGTTGGGGTAAACTTAAATTTTAATAATCATATATAATAATAAACTGGTGAATCCAATAATTTTATGCTTCTTATCTTATTACTGTGATGGTGCGTTTTGTAAGAAACAATAAACACCCATGTGGTTTTCGTTCGCAACCGTTTTGACGTTACACGGTAGCCATGGTCAGGTTGGTAAACGGTGGAGGCGTGTTGAAACTTATTTGAATCCACTAGACTGTGTGGCGGGTAATCCACTGTGACTACTGTATTATAGATTTGATAATCTATAAAGTAAATTAATTTAATCAAATTAAAGTTATACAGAAACAAAAGCAAAATAAAATAGTCGGGTGGCCATTTTCTGTCACGTTGTGTCACAACACGCATTATTAAAATTGATACACAATCAATAATTTGGAGCGTTGATACCCAAATAAAATGTGAAAAATGTAAAATAGTAATTAAATGGTGATGGCAGTTGATGAGAAAGGAAAACTTTATAACTAGAAATGTTTATCAAAACAGATTGACGTACTTCATTTGACTTTAAATAATGATAGCAGTGATAACACTCGAAATAACTTTGCGACATGAAAGCAGTTGACTTTATCAGCAACATAGCTCGAGAGAATTTAAAAATAAAAGAATACAAACAAATTCAATGAAATCTTACTTTGCGAATTCTTACATCCAAAATCCTTTGCGTCAATGAAGTTTATTTCTTTAGTTTTAATAGAAATGTAGGCAAAAAGTTTTTTTTCCATTGTTTAGGGAGAAACTATATACAGGCTTAGGTATTTAAATGTGTCGGATTGGAGATAGCCCTTTAAAACGTGACAATACTATTTTTTCATAAGTTTATTTGTAGAGGAGGTAGAGATTTACGTATAATGGATA